>OY720638.1:48064880-49264880 GCA_963169105.1 Ceriagrion tenellum | reverse complement strand
TGAGCACATCCGTGTTTGTCACTGGCAAAGCATGTTGCATATAGACATTTGTGCTCGCGAAATTTTACAATTGATGAAAAAATCGCAGTCCAAGTAAGTGAACAGGGGGTGAATTATCACCAACATGCACGGTACTGTATAAGTAAATTTCACCCACATTAAGCCACACCCACGGCAGATTAAGAAACGAGCCTAAGGGAGTAAATCACGTAATCAGCCACACTACTCGTCGACCAGCCTACTTCAACGTCTCATTGTCAGCCATTAGGCTCTCTTATCAGTCGAAGGATAAATGACAGTTTTTACCTGTCTGTTTTGCAGTCTATTTTTCGAATTATATTCTCGTGATCTGATTTACTACAGTAGGGGGCAAGATATTCACAGCTTTGTGAGAAAATGAATTGTTTTTATATATAAATTAAAGTTTGATTACGATTCTAAATCGACGGTCATAAAGCGATTCCCATCCCCTTAGTTGCAAAATATCAGTAACAGTAACGAGACTCAAATAACGGCCTTTCACGTATCTTGCTGGTCTTCTGTGAACCCGTTCTTAGTCTGTTAATAAGTTTACCTCATGAGGATCCCAAACACCGGCAGCGAATAATATTAGGTGGTTTCCTGCAAGAGAGAAGTGGGTAATTCGACTCAATGCTTTGGGGTAACCATTCTTTTTCCAAAAGTTCATTATCTCGCATTTATTCAAATTTAATTCTAGCTTCCAACTATCACACCAATCATCAATCTCATATAAATCCATAGCTAAAGACTGGATGTCCACTTCATTTCTAATTTCCTTATACACAACTGAATCATCGGCAAAAAGACGGTGCTTGCTATTTTTTACTACTGTATTCAAGTCATTTACGTAGAGAAGAAATAAAAAAAGACCTATCACGCTTCCCTGGGAAACACCCGATGTAACTTTTACTTCGCCTGAGCTGTCACAATCTAATCTGATCTAATCTGATCACCATCTAATTACACCAACTAGTGTAGCAGACCATAGATTGGGATTCGTAGGGGGGGTTCTGGACAAGTGCGATGAGAGAGTGCGAGAAGGAAGCTATTTTGCACTTGTCAGGCCTCATATAGAGTGTGCCGCTGGTGTATGGGATCCGTGCGAGGAGGGTTTGATGAATGAGTTGGAGCGTGTCCAAGGGGGTTCCGCTAGATTTGTTGAAGACCGTTGTGATAGTTGTGTGGGTGTTGCGAGTTTAATGGAAGAACTGGGATAGGAGTTGCTGTCGGAGCGCAGGTTGAAGTTTAGGTTAAGCCTTTTGAGTGGGTTCGTGACCGATTTGTTCACAGATGACGTTGGATATATATTGGGAACCCCTGCGTATTGTGCTGGGTTAGATCTGGTTAGCAAGGTTGGAGAGATGGATTGTCGTGCCGACGGATTTGAAATGTCATTTTTCCCGCGTACCGTGGGAGAGAGGAGTGGGCGGCGTGGCAAAGGGATGGGTGGGTTAAGTGTAGTTGGAGTAGTCTGGGGTGCATGATGCATGTAGTGGCAACCAATGGTCCCTTTCTTGTTGTGTAGATGCTAGCCATCTGGTTGCATGTGACCCTGTTGTCTGGCATGTCTCCCTTGGGTATCCTGCTTGCATGGCAGTAGTGCATGTTTGGTGGTCTTCACCCCCTGCCACACGCCCTCGTGGTGGCTAGCAGGGTGTTGCGTAGATGTAATTGTAGATGATGCAATTGGGCTTAGAGACGATGTCTATCGCGGTGACTCACCGGAGTAAATCTATCAAAAATAAGAGACCAGCTTTCATACAACTTGGACTGACTGTGGGAAATCGAAATATATCAACAAATCTCTTCAAAACCTTTATATCATTACAAGTACGTTACATTAAATCAAAGGAATGACCATTAATTACATTTATAATCCGATCCCACGTTGCATAAATGTGTGCAAAAGGAATTCCACTAAAAAATGCTGATATTACGAAGAACAAAAGGAAGTAAATTATCTGTTAAAGCGATGGACATACTACATAAATAGTTGGCGATCAGCAGGAGGTGATTTTTATGCTGTTTTTTTCTCCGGCCATCTTTCTACTTTATCGCCCTTACTCACGCTCTCTTCATCGCGACGCGGATTGTTTAGGATGGCAATTGAATCCTATCGAGAAAAAACGATAAAAATATATCGTAAGTGAACTGTCAAATAGATTCCGACATTCATCCGTACTTAACGTGCGACTCCGAAGAGGTAGTTTGATTTCACAAGTTTAAACATCCAATGATGGTCATTATGTTCTTAGTAGCCAGAAGTAAACGATAATTTAGCGGACAGGTATTACAATTTCGAAAATGTCGCAGATAAATGAGTCGCTAATCGTGCGATAAATTTCACAATCTCTGAATGTTAAATTAATTACCATCTCACTCACTACTTCTCATGCACACATATAAACGAGTGGATTCTAAATCGAAGTATTATCGAAGTAGGCCATTTTCTATCAAATAATGCGCTTGAATTTCGTTCAAGTATTTTATGAACCTTTAAATTTTCAAATGACTAACCCAAAGATCTAATTGACGTGATACACCAAAAAAAAAATGGCCTCGAGGTAATAGAAACCATATGCATAATGTGCATCTGGTCGTCTGTTCCGTGATGAAACGCAATTCAGACACAGGTGAGACGCCCGTCCTATCGGCGCGTTCCGCGCATCATTCACTGACTCGTCACTGAATATTTGCAAACATTGGATTATTGATTTGTCTAGAGATGAGACACAAACCTTGCAGTAGATGGAGTAACATCTTATGTCGTCGTTCATGTCGATACAGCAGCAGTTCCTCTATTGCACGTCCGCCCACGCAGAGATCACAGGGTGACACGTCTTTTTCCCGGCGTGCACAACTGACGTCTTCTGGTATTGCTTCTCCTCCCCCAGACAACTCCCGCATTCTCCTCTTCCCCCCACCCATCGGCAGCGGCGTGAGCCTCGGCGATTTTCGACCTCAGACGACAGTCGCCGTGCGCGAGGCTTGAGAAGCCGGGAGGAATAGAGAGGGAGAAGGGACAATTGGAGGAAGGATGGAGATAAGAGTGTGTAGGAAGTGGGGGTGGAAAGATTTAGGAGAGAAGGGAATGCGGTCGAGGTTTCCCCTGGCCCCACGCACGTCATCATTCATAGTCATGGCACTCTCAAGGACGGCGAGGGCCGGAGGGGGGGAGGGATTGTTGATGAGGCATACACTGCTGCATCTCAAGTTTTTCTCCGTTGTGATAGGAGAAAGCATGTGTTTGCGGAGTAATTAAACACACACGAAGTGTGAAAATGATTGAAATATAGGGGTTAATGAAAGTAACTGGTTAATAGATTGTAGTAATGATTCTCGTGATTCCATCCGGGTTGGAAGGTCCATGACTGACGTTTCGGCTGCTTACTCTGCAGCCGTCCTCAGGGATGCGAGATGCCGATGGTTGGAAGTGTCCCTTTATATAAAGTGTTAGGGAAGGGCAGGTGCGAAGCTGTTTTCCCGCGCTTTCCTCTGATTGGTCCGCGTTGCCTCTATGGACTTCAATACTGGTTTCCAAGTGTCAATAGAAGGTTAATAGTTTAGTTTTAGTAGGTTAATAGTTTTCTAGATTTTTACATTTGCCCGCCCATTATCCACCTATATTTTTAGTTTCATCCCCAAGTGCGTCCTACCCTTCTCCATCCCGTCCATAAAACCTTTTCTCTTTTTTCCAAGTCCCATCTTTCCTTTCCTTTCCATCCCTAATCCAATTTTCAATCCCAATAACCACCGCCTATGTGAACTATCCAACGACGCTCATCACTCTTAGCATCCTCCTCCTGATCTCATCCAGAACCTACTCCTCTCCATATGCACCATGCCAAGGCCTTCCTCGTTTCTTTTTCTTTCTGTGTCCTGAACCTTCCCTTTCCTCCTCCAATCCAACGTCTCGAAAGCATTCGATTTATTTTCGACGTCATTTTTGAAGTCACTCTACCCCTTAAGAATCTGAACTCCTTATAAAGATTCGATATTATTACCCAGCCTCTTTTCTATATTATTACCCAAGTTCCCCATCACCTCCCATTTATTACCAAATCCTCAGTTCGCTTACGCTATTCTCCTACTTATCTCTCTGCTACAAATTTGTTCTTGAATTAATCTCTAGAAATGCTTTACATATTTCGTTTTGAGTAAAACGTGGCCGAGGTTATTCCTCTGTACCACTCTCTGGTTCCCTATTTGTATTGTAAAATAGGTCTTTTACCCCTGTAATAGTTATAGTGATGGTTTTGCACAGTATTATTCGAAAGCTTTGATATCTTCTCAGCAATATTCAACCGGATAAATGTTCACTCTTGTGTTAAGCCACCCTACCCTCCCTTCTCTCTGAAACTCTTTTGTTTTTCTCGCATTTTCCTTTCCGCCAGTTTTCATTCCGAATGATTTTACGCCTGAGTAAACTATGCCTGAATGCCCTTATTTATTTCGTTTTGAGTATCATGGGGCCGAGGTTATCCTTCTCTACTACTCTCTCATTCCCTATATCCATTGTAAAATAGGTCTCTCCTCTGGTATATGCCACCCCTCCCCCAGATCTCACCTTAATTTTAGAAACTTACTTTTACAAACGGACCATACTTTTTCTAGTACAATGTTCAAGGCTCTAAGATAAATTAAAAGACCTCAAATACATGGGCATTCAGCGTATTACTCACGTAATCTACACTCTTCTCGTGCTAAGGACTAATGTTAATCGTAGATATGTAATTACAAAATATTTCTCATTTGGCAAGTTTGATTGTGTTTTTCACGGAATACTTTCGAAATTAATCGAAAAAAATGAGCATATTTCCTTAAAATTACCCGAGAGGTCTCAGAATACTCAGTACAGAGAGAGTATTTTCAATTTTTAGGATTAGAAATTAATATACTAAGTAAGACGAAAAAATGTGGTAAATTGGGACGAAAAAATATTATTTGTTAAGGTTACAAGAAAATGTTCCATATTTTGAAGAGTGGAAAAGTAAAAGTAATTGGACGTACAATCACCGGCCTAGTTATTTTTTCCCAACAGTTTTTTTGATAAAGAAATTTTAAAAAAATACATATGTTATTTTTTACTATCCAGATTATTTGGCTGAGTTTACATTCGTGCTTATAAGAATAATTTTCCGATAAGATAAATTTGAATTTTCCTCTCTAATGCACTATTGAAATAGCTAATAAATTCCTAGATAGAAGATAAAAGAAGCAAGAGGAAAACTACGGGCATCAGAACTTGCGAGCAGAAGTAATACAAGTAATTAAATATGCTGAAGTAGACTCTGATGCTTCACTTGGGACTTAACACGAAAACGTTTTTACTTTTTAAGACGTACAAGAATTAACTATATTGATTGAGAAATCATATACAATAATTTGTCGAGAAAAAATTTTAACTAGATGGTTTTTGGAAATTGTTCAATATATTTTAAAGTGAAAAAGAATGTGCTAGAAGATGGAAAATCATCGGCCAAATCAGGTTTACCAAATTGTTTTTGATGATGAATTATATTTATAAATATGTATTTTATTTTTCAGAGTTCAGACAGTTTAGGAAGGTTTATGTTCGTACAATTTTCACACAGACCATGTAACTTATATGGATACTGAAGAGAAAATGTGGATTGAAGGATTTGAGTAAGAAAACGCTTAATCCGGTTTTAAGGAGCAACTTTATATGGCTGTATTCGCAGAGGTATCTGTTCCGAGTCTCTTCGCACGGGTTGAACGTCCACCCCCCGGTTTAGAAGCTACCAGGTTATCGCTTGGGTAGGTAAACAGTGGGAAAGGGATAATGGGAGTGGGAAAGGGCCAGCGAAACACACAACCCCTGCGAGGCCAACACCATGAGGCGGACTGACGTCAAAAGGACGACAATGGGACCCGCCTACCCGCAGTCTCCGTGACTGTTGGGTTTCCTCAACAACGTTGGACGAGTCGCCATCAGTCTCGCTTACGCGAAGGCTTACCGCACATCTGTTGAGAATCAGAGGAGACCGTTGCCGAAAAAATAGGGATTGGGTATCCCTAATTGGGTAGACCCTTCTTTCTAATCAATTGTTAGGTATTGTAACAGAGGCATCTATGAAAAAATGCCTTTGTTAATTAATGATAATAGAACAATTACTGCTAGTTGATAAACTATCACTAATTCAAATCCTACAGTGGCGAAACGAATATTTTTGTAGTAAAACCATAACCTAATAATGTAATTGTTTGTTTAAGGTAAATATCTGCATCCTCTCACTATACCGTTCTTCCCTCCAATGGAGCCTATTTTCTGCCTGACATAAGTGGGTGAAGAGCACATCTGAAATTATTATGTTTGTATTTTTCCCGGTTTTTAAGTTGGTCAAACTGGCCGTAGATTGAAAACAAGAATGTGTGAACATTGTTTAAGTTTTATAAACCGTAACAACTACTCAGTGTTTACTAATAATCTGTTTGAATGTAATCACTCATCTAATTTTAATCCCAAAATTTTATACTTTTCTAACAAAAGTGCTAAATTGTATTTTTTACAAAACTTTGAGATTGTTTTAGCTTTTAAAAAATCTAGTAATGAGGTTTTTAATGATTTTACCCCGGATAAATTATCGCCCCTTTTCACTGTGCCTCTCCTCTCCTCTTTTAACTTTTGACGCGGTTGGTTTTTATGTTTCCCCTCTCCTCGCTTTGCTAATCCCCTCTCCCCTCTCTACAAGGATCCTTTCACCCCTCCCTTAAATTTCCTCCTTCCCTGAACCTCCTCTTCATTTCCTATCCCGTATGGTACCCTGTTCATATATAAATCCACCACCTCTGTACTTGGCAGTCTACCTCTGAAGATAATGTGTTGACATTGAAACCGGTCAGGCTCCTTGAACATGAAAATAGTGTGGAAAATTAAAAAGTTATAATAATTATACTGTCTAAATTCCACATAGTCAATTCTTCGACTATCTTGCATATCTCGTATTTACTTATTCTTCTCGGCATAAGATCTGCCCTTCTTTATCCCGTCCATAAAACCTTTTCCCTTTCTTCCCCTTCCCCTCTTGCCCAACAACCTTACCTTAGTCCTAGTCTTGAGCAATACATGTTATTTACTTCCTCCCGCCACTTTATCAGCGTATCCCGGATGACATTCCTAAGTTTTCTCTCCTCACCCACTACTCTAAGCACTTACTCAATTGTCCTCCTTTCCGTCCAAAGCACCTTCTCCATTCTGGTTTCCCGAAGCAAGCGAATAAATCGCCCAATTTCACGTGCATAGCCTTCCAAAATCCTGTCTTACGCGCATCATTGGGTTCTCGACAATTCAACGGCATGCTGCGGATAGTCTTTCTTCCCTCTGAATATGAGTGAGGAAAGCTGCGCGTGGAGTCTGCTCCCCATTTCGGGGATATTCCGGCCGCATTCGAACGTTTTTTTTTTCTGTTTTTTTGTGGCATATCTAATAAAATCCGAGGGGCGAGCCTCAAGGACATAAGAACTCTCAACTTTCAGAATTCTCAGAAATCAACCCAATAATATATGATCGCTGCCTAAGGACAATTTTAAACTATGCTTTTATTATCCTGTGACTATCGGTAAACTCCTTTTTAACTCTAAAAATCCCTACGACAATTTGGAGAGAAGCGGGGTGTACTCCCTGAAGTGTGATTCTCCCGGATGAAATTATTTTTACGTCGGCAAACTGGTCGCAAATTTAAAGCAAGAATTTCCGAACATTTTCAATGTTTTGACAACCATGGATACAGCTCTGTATTTGCTAAGCATCTGTTTGAAATCCCAGTATTTTCTATTGTTGTGACACAGGTGCCAAATTTGATTTTTTTAGAGATTTTTTTAGAGAATTGTTTTAGCCTTTAAAAAATCTAGTCAAAGAGTTTTAAATGATTTTATTCCAGATAAATTGTCGCCCCTTTTTACTGTGCCTCACTCCTCCTCTTTTAACTCTTGACGCTGTTGGTTTTACATATCCTGTGTCATCGCTCATCTAACCCCCGCCTCTCTACCAATATCCTCCCCCCCTCCCAACCACCTCCTTACTTCCTTCCCCGTGTGGTACACTGTATACATATATCAAGCCACCACCTCTGTACGCTGTATTTTGCCTCTGATGATGATGTGTATACATTGAAACCGGTCAGGCTTGTTTACTAGTAATAAAGCAGTGTGGAATATTACAAAGTTATTATTATTATATATTATGCATAGCACTACGTCATGCTTGTTATCTTTGCGTTATATGTTATAAATGTGCTGTAATTACAGGCTGTCAAACAATATATGTACGTTTTGAATCAGAATAATTTGTTTCTCTACGTGACACATTAACAACCATCGGAACCATTCTTCTTGCTCGATTAAGAACTTCTTCAGCTCGGCGTTCGACCTGTCTCTCATTCGTCGGATCTGTTAACTTCTCCCTCCCTGCCTACGCAACCCCCTACGTCCCTCTTCAACGATTCTGATCATCCTTCGCATAACCCATTCCGACCATCTACTCTGCCCCTCCTAATCTCCCTTACCTGTCTTCTCACCTCAATCTCCATACCATGCACTTCCACGACCGTCTTTCTTTCCACCAATTGAACTTTCTCCATTTAAACCCATCCCTGATACGCATGTCATGTACTTCTTTCCTACTTCCTTGGTGGCTGTGCTCAGCACCGCACATAATTCATCCGAAATGAGACTCACTCTGCTAAAGGCACTGAGTTTTTTATACCGAGATCCCCAGTAGGGGCTTTGAAAAGATTCAAAATAAAATCCTCTATAAAATGACCACTCGGCACTCAAGAATTCGAAAACGAATTTCTCAGGTACGTACATTCTACATAATCTCATTAGGTATAGTAAACCGACAATTATTTCCAAAATTCCAATCCATTTTAAGGAACATCAGAGCGAGAATCTGTAATGGCATACTAATGAGAGGGTATCATCCTCTGATGGAAGTGAGACCACTATATTTAAGAGCTAATACTTTACCGTAGGGCCCTTTTGACGCTATCATCGTGCATACGACGGTCAATAGGACGATAAGTTTAATTGGTTGGTGAATGCAAGTCCGCACAATGATAATCATTAGTTACATTAATTACAGTTAATCATTACTTTACAGTGGTAGCACTGCTATCACGAGAAGAAACTGGAAATGATGAACATCGATAATGAAGAAAACAATTATTAAGGTGAAGCATATGATTTTAATGAATTACTTATCGATAAAACATAGAAATGTGTAATTTGCTTTACTAACTTCTCAAACGCCTCAAAATACCACAGGAACATATAATTCCGTATCTCGTTAGCTTGATCTTTATATGTTCATCGCGATTCCCTGGTGAGGGGGTGACAGAAAGAAATAATCCCTCGCTCCTTGCGTCCGACGGAACGAAACACGGCAATTATGAATCATCATTGACCGCTCATACATCATATCTAAAGATGTGTAAACAAAGGTTCTTGAAGGCGAAGGGAATATTATCGGCGAGGAAAGAAATGGGGGTGACGGGTGAATGGAATGGGTTTGTTTGGGTATGGAGTGCGCGGCAAAAGAAGAGAGGGACGGCTCGGCGGAGTAGGTTGGGGAGAGAGCAGAGAGGCCGCGGGAGGAGGAATGGCCCGGGGAGGAGTGGGCGCGTTGGGTGGGTCCACTAAAAGAGGAGAGGGGTGTTTGGGAGGTGGGGGTGTTAGGAAAGAAGGGGTGTGTCGAGGAAAAGTACATAGTAGTGGAGGGGAGTGGCTTACAGAGAAGTGCTGAGGGGACGGCGCGCGAGGAGGAATCGTAATGCGGGGTGGCGGAAGATGAAAAAAGAGAGAATTCTATAGAATGGCTAAAGACTCTTTACCCATTCTCTCTTTTACTAAACTACTTTACTAAAGAGGGAGCTAAAGTGTAGGTGGTGGCATGCTTTGACCTCACGACAATGACCGCCCTGTTAAGTTAGTCCGAGCGAAATATCCTTTTACTAAGAAATCAATGAATTTGGTCTCATTTTAAAGAAAAATATCTCACCCTTCCAATGATGCCGAAAATTTTAACCCCTCACCACATTACTTTCCGAGATATTTTCCAAAGTATACCAGCCCTTTTACATGGTAAATGGCCAGGGTATGACTTCCAGAGAGGAATTATTTACAAAATGAGGAATTTCTAGTACTTAGATGTCGTAAAAAACTAAGTGTGTAGTTTGTATGTTTTCTCAACTATTTTTTAAAATGAATCATATTGTCTCCACAGTAGGTTCTTGGATGTTTCAAAAACCTTCCATTTAGAAGGAGCTTTAAACGCACCGCGCATTTATAATGCAATATATAATTCATGTATCTTATAGCTGGTGAAATTTAAACGTATACTTCGGAAATGGTCTCAATTATGACTAAGGAACTATCTCACTCGGACTACCTTCAGTCTTGTCACAATCCTACTACTACCGAAGTCGTTGGAAAAGGATAAGAAGACAGTCGAAACACGATGTGCAGCGAGAGACTGGCGTTGTTAATAGGTACGTCTCGTCATCTCGGCATCATTTCCTCGCGAATTTCCGTGTCTTTTCTAACAAACATCCATGCTTAGATCTTACGAAACTTGAGATATTCTTATTTTTTTACATTTTCTTCGTTCTACCGAAGGTCCATAGAAGTGAAATTTAGTTTGATTAAAGCAACGGGCAGTACCCCTCCTTAATTAGCATTTGTATAACCTATCATATGCAACATACGCTATATTTTAGCACAATGAAATAGAAATAGAAAGCCTCCCTCTTGGATGCTGCCGCGCCTGGGGATATTCGTTCACCGTGCGAGAAAAGTGAGAATACATGAGAGTTGAGTGAGGAGGTGGAGGGAGTGAGGATTTTATAGGATTCGAGTCTTGCTCTATGACGGCTGCGAAAGGCGCTAGAGAAGATATGTGATAGAAATATATGTTCGTATGTTTATTCCGATGCTTTGATTTAGTTTAGATTTTATGGTGAAACAATCCCCCGACTCCCTTTAACGGTGGACGTAGTGCGGTCTTTCGGTGTACTTCATTGGATCACGGTGCTACCGGACCAATGGATGGTCTATTCGGACCAATTCTTGTCAATTATAGGACCCTTCACGTCGGTAGTCCCCGCCCGCCGATTATTCGCAGAGGTTGTAAAATGGTACGCTTCAAGAAACAGCATGCACTATAGTGTTGTGAAGAGGGATTTCCGTATATAGGTTCCGCGTCAATGACAAAAATCGGTCATGGGCAGTGACCGATTGTACGACTGTGCGAGTTGTCATCTATATCAGTACTACCTTCCGCCCAGGTTATTGCGGTAGTTATAGAGAAGTTGTGCTGTGTTGCGATAAGGTTGAGCGAGGAGGTATTGCATATTGATGGAGGAGAGGAGAAGCTGGTAGCGGAGGTCCGCAGGAGGCGAAAGAGATGGATGTAGGACGTCCTGAAGTGGGAGGGAATGTTGAAGGCAGTAGAAGATGGGAGAACACTGTGGAAGAGGCAGGAAGAGGATAGTAATTCTGGACGGAATAATCTTTTGAAATCCTCGAATCGTCCCTCTCTTCTAATTTCGTTCAGAATACCTATTCTCTTATTTCTTCTTCCCCGGTGTTCTTCCCTCTTCTACTACCTTCAGCATTCCCTCCCCTTTCAAGACGACCTTTCTTCTACCTCCTCCAAACCTCCGCCATCAGCTTCCTCCCCATTCGTCCTTCTCACCACCCAGCTCACCCTTTCAATCTTTCTCCACATCCACACCGCGAACGCCTCAGGTATAGACGTTGAACTGGTATGGATAGATTGCTGGCGAAGCTGGTGGCGGAGGTTTGGAGGAGACGGAATAGATGTACGAAGGACGTTTTGAAAAGAGAAGGAATGTTGAGTAGGGTAATTGTGGGGATTACACTGGGAAAGCGAGGGGGAGGAAGGAAAAGGATTGAAATTCTGAACTAAATAAGAAAACGGAGACGATATGAGGAATTTAAGAGGGAGGAATAACGATAAACCTAGGGAAGAGGAAACCGAACGATATGCCGGAAATTTGGTCGCCAAGAAAGGACTATCTAAAAACCGACCAATTTGCCGTTAGAATACTCAAATTAATAACTTAAATTGGTATTAAATCATCTTCAGGAATCTGAAACTAGTTGTACCAAAATAAAGTAATTAGTGAAAAATTATCTACTTTTCATTAAAATATTATATATCCTAAGGTTTTTTTAGGATGTATTAGAAAAAAAATCGGACGAAAAAAATACGGCTTATCTAAACCTACATTAAAAGCAAAAGCATCGAATATATTCTCTATGTGTTGTCATAACTTGTTTCCATTTCCTTATGTCAATGACCTTTTGGACGGTATTTCAAGTTTTATCATGCATACATTTGGGGTAGATTACCTTGTGATTGTACTTGCTCCAATACAAAATATGTTATCCTTACTATTATTGGGAAATATATTTTTGCAGAATTCAATGATTTTTTTATGTTGCAAATGTTTGTTTCACATTGACATAATTCCTTAATTATACAGAATTATGCCATTATAAAACAAACCATTTGCTTTATGCTTGTATGAGACTGATTATATATATGTAGTGGTAAAATTGTATTAATTTGGTTTCAAGTTGCTTTTTCTTAACTTTCTTATATCTTGTAACTTTGTCTTTTGGCCGAAAGTTTGTCATGGGTATTTCTTCAAAAATTCACCTGCTATGTTAGAATCTTTTAAACAAATATTCATTTATATAATATAAAAAGGACAGAGAATGAGTATCTAATCAATTGTTAGTTATTGTAACAGAGGCATCAATGAAAAAATGCCTTTGTTAATTAATGATAATAGAACAATACTGCTAGTTGATAAACTATCACTAATTTAAATCCTACCGTGGCGAAGCGAATATTTTTGTAGTAAAACCATAACCTAATAATGTAATTGTTTGTTTAAGGTAAATATCTGCATCCTCTCACTATACCGTTCCTCCGTCCAACGGAGCATATTTTCTGCCTGACACAAGTGGGATAAGAGCGCATCTCAAATTATTGTTTTACATTGTTTCTAGTTGATGCACGTTCCTGAAGTTGCCAACAGTAAGTTATCTATTTTTGGGTGGCGTAAGATGTTTTTGAAGACACGACAGTTTTGGTATTCTGATAGTTCAATTGCGGCGCTGTTTCCCAGCCTACTTTGTAGTTATATCATTGGGATTCCCATAATTTACGTTGTTGCTGTGCAGGTAACGACAACGATACCCAGAGATAAGTTCCGATTGGGTCCGGAACCATGAGCGCGTACCGTATGTCCATCCACCACTTCACTTGAACTGAAACTATTCAAAAGAAGGAACGGTTCCGGAAGGTTCAAAATTCTACTATCGTTCCGTTAACGAGACTAAAGTCAAGCTGTACATATACCGAGACTATAGTCAAAAAGGAACGAAACAATGTGCTTGGTTCCGGTTTCGCTTAACATCAATTTTACGATAACGATTTTTGAGGAAAAACGGAGCTTACACTTAGCCCATTTACCATTGTATTTCTTCCCAATGTGATGGCACAAATAGTTTTCATATACTTATTTCACGTAGCCCATTGATGATATTTCAAAGGATGCATGTACTTGGGATAGATTATTTCTTGTAAAACTGGGGGTAGATTCGGTAATTATACGTGCGCTACATAAATATTAGTTAATTCGGTTTTGATGCTTACGATCTCCTACAGATAAAATTAGAAAAAAATGTAATGATGCAAAGATTTTCCACTAATATTTTATTTTGGTACAGTTTCAAACTTCTGAAGATGCGTTGATACCACATCAAGTCATTCATTTGAGTATTCTAACAGGTGATAGGTAGGTTTTTTGATTGTCCTTTCCTGGCGACCAAATTTCTTGCATATCATTCCGTTTTCTCTCCGATAGGTGATCCACAGTAACATTCCTCTTTAATTCCTCATGCGCCTCCCTCTTCTAATTTCGTTCATTATTCATATGCTCTTCCTTCCTCCTCATCGCTTACCAAGTGTACTCCTCTTTATCGCCCACTTAAAATTTACTCTTTTCATACCGTCCTCATTTCTTCTATTCAGCCTCCTCTGAAAATCCGTCACCAGCTTCTTCACCACTCTATCCATATCAGTTCAACATATATACCTGAGGCGATCGAGATGTCGGTGTGGAGAAGGATGGAGAGGGTGAGCTGGCTGGTGATAAGGACAGACGACGAGGAATCGGATATGATTTGAGAGGAGAGGAAGCTGGTGGTGGAGGTTCGGAGGAGGCGGAAGAGATGGATGGAGGGCGTTTTAACACTAGGACGCCCGGACTTTTCAACATCATTCAACGCCCAAAGCGGGTCATTTTGACCCACTGTAATTAATGAGATTATTCCTCACTTTGCACTATTAAGTTTAAATTTTTACAGTTTTTATTACAAACTGTCACTCTTTCTCTTTACATTCATCGATTATTTCACTTTATAACTTTCATAACTTTGACAATATCGATGATTTATTGATATATAAACTTACGAAATTTGTGTCCATTTATCGTTTTTTCAATTTTATTTCATTTTTATTGCTTATTGTGTCATAGCTCAATATATTACGAAGACTTTTCACATTATTTAATAAATATCTATTATTTTTCAAAGTTTGGTTGCAATAAATAAGTTCAAAATATTATTTTTCGGTCGAAGTAAGAATTTTCCCGAAAATCATTAGTAACTATGGGATTCTTATTATTGCAGTGATGTGCATGTACATATCTGATGTATTAGGAATAAAAATACATTGCATTGTTTATTGTTCATAATAATAATAATAATTTTACTGTTTTCTGTTAATGCATTTGGCACATGTGAATACAATTTTTTTATGGCACTGGCCTCAGTGTTGCAGAATTGGCCTTGAAAAATGAGAAGGGTGGGGATACGAAGTGGAAGGAAGGAATATGAGAATATTTTTGAAAGGTGATCCAGGCATTGAAAGGAAACCGAATGAGGAAGATAGGACAGAGTGGGACGGACAACATGTGCAGCGGAATAACTAATAAACACTAATAACAAAGAAGTTTTGGTGATGATACAAATTGCAAATACATATCTGGGTCAAAATGACCCGTGTGGGCGTTCTAGGTAAATTCTAAAAAAACGAATGTACGGATTACTCCAGGAAGGTGAAAATTTTTGGACATAAAGGCATGTTAAAATGAATAAAAGTCACGGGAGGAATTCCTGCTCTTATTGAAAATGAAATAAAAAATTGAATTCAAAATCACGTTTGGGTCAAAATGACCCACCTGGGCGTTCTAGTGTTAAAAGGTATAAATGTTGAAGGCAGTGGATGAGAAGGATTACCCTGGGGAAGAAGAAATCAGAGAATAGGAATGCTGAAAGAAATAAGAAGAGAGAGATGGTACGAGGAATTCACGAGAGATTATTTCGTTCAGAAATTTTATCCTGTTCCTGCGTCTTCCACCGTGTTGTCCCATCTTCTAATGCCTTTAATATAACCTCCCATTGCTAGACGTCCTCCATTAATCTCTTCCGCCTCCTTCGAAACTCCGCCTCCAGCTTCTTCAACCTTATCCAATACCTCCTCACTCATCCTACTCGCCACTTAACACAAATTCTCAATCCTCTTCGACTCGTACTTCTCAACTCCTCAAGTATATCTACATCCTCCATTCGCAATGACTATGGCCGTTTTTGCACTAACTTTGAAAACGCATAGTTAACTGGAAAATATTATCATGACCCCAAGAAATTCGGAGTGGAATACTCACTTGACACATTCGAAGCTGTCTTCCGACAGAAGAACAATCATGCGACCATCTTCTCGTAAAACATACGAGAAACGGCATCTTGTTCAATAATGTTGGTGGGTCGATTACTTCTTAAAAATGCTTTCCATTTTATGGGACAATTTTCTGTCACTTTTCAACAGCGCCGCATTCAGTATTAGAGTTTTCAACAGCCTTTTTTTTCGTCTCCACTCAAACCTCTTCTTAACTGTACCCTACTCTTTGAAAAAGCTTCTTTAGCCATGGCCATTCTAAATCTTATTCCTCTACCGCTTAACACATTCCCCTCCGAAATGCTATCCAAAATGGTAAACAGCTTAGTTTCCTTTATACTATTTCCTCCCACCTTATATTTATCCCTGAATTCATGCTTCTAGAGAATCTCATCAGTTTCGTCTTTTTATGGCCAGATCAAGCGATACCAAAATTTAAAAAAACAAAGGTAATATTTCTATTGTTGTTTTCATATTGAACTTTGATTGACACGAGGTCATGCGTGAATATACCGATTTTGATATAATTTAAATTATACACATGAAATGAAAGTATCAGCAAAATACACGAATACGGATGGGGTTTATATATTATATACATTTTCTGAGTGAAGGCTACTAATCACCAACACTGAAAATCGTTCATACATGTGAGACGATGTTAAGGAAAGGAAAAAGGGGAGTACGGTGGGGAAGAGGAAGGAAGAGGATATGAATTCTGGACGAAATAATCTCTCTCGAATTCATTGTATCGTCTCTCTATACGTAGTTCGATCAGAATTCCTGTCCTTTTAATTCTTCTTTCCCAGTGTTTTCCCGTCTTCCACTACCTTCAAAATTCCCTCTCATTTCAAGACGCCCTCCATCTCGCCTCCTCCGATCCTACGCCACCAGATTGCTCCAACCACATTTAATTCCTCATCGTTCTTCCTTCTCATCACCCATGTCACCCTCTCCGACCTTCTCCACGCCAACATCTCGGGTACCTCAGGTCAACAGATGTATGCTGAAGTTATAGGGATAGAGTGGTGAGGAAGCTGATGGCGGAGGTTCGGAGGAGGCAGAAGAGATGGATGGAGGACGTTTTGAAATGAGAAGGAATGTGAATAGGGTAATAGAGGGGAGAGCGGAAGCGGGGAGGAGGAAGGAAGAGGATAGGAATACTGAACGAGAGAAAAAGAGAGATACGATATGTGGAATATATGAGGGAAATAATAGCGTATCACCTTTCAAAGGGAAATCGGAACGTTATGATAGAAAGTATAGCGCCAGGAATGTACTACCTAAAATCCAACCAATCAGCTGTTTTAATAACCGAATGAATAACTTGATATGGTATGATGGGATAGGCGATAGAATTTGTCGGCGGTGGCGAAGGGGCGAAGAAAGTGATCAACAATGGTAAGTTCTTCACCAAATCGTATTGTTTACAATTATTATCTCATCTAAAGGAGGTGAGATTTTTTTTAATCGAACGGCACAGGTATGTTAAATGGAAACTTGCCATGTATATTAAAACCTTAAGAATTTAGGCCTTGGTGGGTTATCATTAATCTCGCAACACTCGTAGTTAGTTAATATTGTAGGTAAATATCCTAATATAAAAGCAACAAATTGGTACACTGCATTTTTATCGTGATCTTCGTCGGTTCAGAGGTATTTTTTATCTAAAAATACAAGAAAACGTTTCCCAACCTATACATTCCAAAGGCCAATGCAGCTAAGGCCAATTTTGTCAGCAGAAAAACCGATGTATCATTCATCCCCTATTTCTTTGTAAACTACGATTAACTATGCCGAAAAGCGTATCCCGGCGTTCTTGCAGTTAACTCTAGTGGGGATTGTCATTATATACCAGTAGAATGCATTTTAAGGTATGACAAGGTTAAACGTATTTGAATGGCCATTTATGATAGGAAAAATATATCCTAATTATCCTAATAATGTCAACGCATTTACATGTTCGATTTCATTACCATTAAACCGGGAAAAATTAACCGAACTCTCTTGGTAGCAAGGGCGTGACATCGAATCAGATGCAAATCGAAACCAGGTAAATGGAGAACTTACTCCGTGTTCACCTTCCCCAGCTACTCGTATTCCTTCCCACTACCTCGGTAGTCAACATCCCTTCGCTCCACATTTCCTGATCCAACCACCGAGTGAAGTCTTCGAGATCAGTTCATTTTCATCATCGCCCGTCACGAATTTTCCTTGCGTTATATAGTATGAATGCTTGACTATCCATGCCTCTAGGACTTGTCTATATTCGTAAATTAAGCCATACAAAGATTGATATGGGATAGAAAGCTCCAAAGTATGGCGTGTAATATTCGGGTGCAGAAGCGTGCTGCTTGGGGAAGCGAAACGTTAGTTGACGAAACGAGGTGGAAGAGATTTGTCGGTCGACAGAGGCGACTCATCGTTCAAGGGACTAACCCCACCAGAGATAATTATAATGGTATTGAACTAGTTTTGGTTGGTTAAAATCTAAATACGTAAAAGATTGTTTGTTTTTAGGGACGCCGGCCATTATTTCGATACTCAATTAACGTATTACTTCAGCGATCTCATTCACCTCCTTCATCAATTCATATGTTCATCATCCCCGTTTTCGCACATTCAGCCACGTAAAAAGTTTTCCGTAATTCTCTTCAAATGTTCTCCTTAAGACATTTTCCTGATTCCAACCGGTCATTTTTAAGAAAATGACAAATTCGATCAGGGAAACACGGTCCAGAAGGATAGAACACTTGGTCACGAATCGGGTTGCTAAAAAGCTTAGAAAAAGAAAATAGACAGAGATTTCCCACGATGAGTTGCGAAGGAATAAATCACTTTTCAGTTGAAACCGAGGTTAAAATATGAAAGAACTACAATTTCATGAATAAAATATTACCAGTGAGAGCTACAAATATTACCAGTGAGAGACCAAAGATTTAAATTAAGAGGTACATAAATGTTTTATGCCATGTTCCGCTTATTATAATGAAAACGCTGTGTCATTAGGACTTAATCAATTGTATCTTTGACATACATCATCATCATTCAGTCGTTCAATCTTAGGATTTGTTGATTACTGTAAAATTCCTGTACAATTCCTAATTCGTCTCCCTCTTCTAATTTCGTTAAGTATTTCTATCCTCTTCCTTCCATCCTCATCGCTTACCCATTGTAATTCTCTTTATCGCCCTCTTCAAATTTCCTCTTTTCAACCCAACCTCCTTACATCTATTCAGCCTCTTCCGAACCTTTGTCACCAGCTTTCTCACCACTCAATCCATTTCAGTTCAACACATATACCTAAGGCGTTCGAGATATCGGTGTGGAGAAGGATAGAGATGGTGAGATGGCTGGTGAGAAGGACAGACGACGAGGAATCGGATATGATTTGAGAGGAGAGGAAGCTGGTGGTGGAGGTTCGGAGGAGGCGGAAGAGATGGATGGAGGGAGTTTTTATAGGGGTAGGAATGTTAAAGGCAGTAGATGAGAAGGATTCCACTGGGGAAGGCGAAATCAGAATGAGAAATGCTGAAAGAAATAAGAAGAGAGAGATGGTACGAAGAATTCATGAGTGATTATTTCGTCCAGAATTTAATCCTCTTCCCCCCTCTTCCACCGTGTTCTCCCATCTTATAATGCCTTCAACATAACCTCCTATTTGAATGCCAATCCTAGGATTGGTTGATTGCAGCCCTACGCCCTTCCATATCAAATGCCAATTCCATTACATCCTGGTATCTCTTCCAATGAACCTTTCTTTTAATTTGGTCATAGGACTTATTCCTTGGTCTTCCTCTCGGGACTTCTCCCTCTATTGTTCCTTCAATTATGCTCTTTACAAATCCATTGTCTCTCATGGTGTGTCCTATCCATCTTGTTCTTCTTTTCTGTATGGTGTCCCATATGTTCGTTTCCTCTTTTGCTCTCCTGTACACTTCATCATTTATTATTTTTTCCGCCCATGTTATCGTCAGTGTCATCCTCCAGCACCAGGTTTCAAAGTCTTCTATTCTATTTTGGTCAGCTTTTTCGATGGTCCATGCTTTCGATCCGTTCAGTGCTACGCCCCACACTAATGCTTTCACATTATGACATACATATGTCATTAGGATTAATTTTTGTAAAAGAAATATTTAAAGTTTGATGACCAACTTTGAATAAAAGTACAAAAAAAACTTAATTTTTGAGTGTTAAAAATATAAGATAGGTTTTTTTTAATGTGTAGAGAGGATACATCAAAGCTGAAAATATTCCGAAAAATATAACTACTAACCGACTACTAACCCCAAAAAATTTCTATTTGAGCTGAATTGATCCTTAAAACAAATTTTTGTTAATGCAAAACTTACGGCTATTATTAAGGATTCGTGTTACAACTCTATGTACCTGTGCATTTCCCTAATGATGAGTAAATAAATTTGAAGTAAAAATAGCTGATTTTGTTTAGGGTATTTTACGACCAACATAATCTTATGGATTATTTAAAGGGGGAATAAGCGCTTGCCTTGACTCAGTCATCATAATCTCATCTCAATGGCCAGTTTTTTATTTTGATTTAAGGACAGATCGCGAATCTCATAATGGTATCCTAGTTCATGGAAAACATTTAGTAAATATATTATTCCGTATGAAAATATTTGAGAGCACTAACTGTAGTCGCCCCGGCTATGATTGGTATTATGCCTCTAATATATCGTCGTCGTCTTCGGTCGTTCTGTCTTTACATTGGTTGACTGCAGCCATCCACTCTTCCTAACAAATGCTAGTTCCCTTGCATCATGATAGCTCTTCCTATGCCCTCTCCTCTTTATTTCATCAATGGCCTTATTCCCGTATCTTCCTCTGGTTCCTTCAATTTTTCCTTCGATCATATTCTTTACTAACCCATTGTGTTTCAGGGTGCGTCCAATGCATCTGGTTCTTCATTTTTCAGGGTTCCATATGGTTCTTTTCTCTTATCCTCTCTTGAAGACTTCATAATTTCATATTTTGTTCGTCCATGTCTGTTCTGGTCTTTTTTCCAATGGTCCATGCATTCGATCAGTTGAGTGCCGCGCTCCGCATACATTTAAAAAATACCATTCCTAGTTTGTTGTCCTATCTTCTTTGGCTGCAGCAGTTGTCTATTTACTATGAACGTTTTCTTTTCTTAGGCCATTTTTCTGCATATTCTTCATTACGGACAAGATACGCTCTCGTCTGGGCATTTCTCAGAATGCTCCCATGCATGTACGTAAGCGCCTGAATGGGTACGAATTATCGATATCCATATACTTAATATGGCAAACGGCGAATGTATCTCCAAATTGCCAAGAATTGCAATGATTTCTGTCCTTTATTCCTCAAAGTGTTTCCCTCCTCCCCTCAATTACTTCTCCGAATCGCCTAAAATTATTTTCTTTCAATTCATTGATTGCAATATTCCTATCCAAAAATAATCTCTCATATTCCATAAAATCGTTCTGCGCACCAACATATATTAATTTTAATTTCACATGTAGTACTTCATCCTCAAACTAGTTACTATTCTCCAATTTCAAATTCAATTCATTTTCATTTTACATAAAAAGAGTTTCCAATTACCAATTAACCGTGCTGAAATCGTGATAAATTATCCTTCTTTGACATTTATAAATGCATGTCTACTCTCGCTTCAGTCCTGCACTCACACTTGAAAGGCACTTCCTCTTTCCTCTCCTGGAATTCTCCTATCCTCACGTTAACCTCCAGTGTTTCCCATTCTATGCTCCTATGTTCCCCTAAACTATCTTCTGCGGTAATCTATACGATGCGGCTGCATTCCTGATTGAATGTCTTTACATTCCCTACATTATATTTATCCCTTTATATTTCCTCTTCTTAATGCTTCCCCATGTTATCCTCCTATACTCCACATACCTTTCATTCCGAATTTCATCCTCTCACTTTCCTCATTTCACTCTCCTGCATTATCCGTAATGTGCGTTTGCGTTCCTCATCATATCATTGGTCCTTCAATCCTAAGATTATTTGACTGCGGTCCTCCTCCCTTCCCTCTCCAATGTAGGTTCCTTTTCATCCTGGTAGCTCTTCTTATAAATGAACTTTCCTTTGTATTCGGTCCATAAACTTATTCCCGGGTATTCTTCTTGGGAATTTTATCCTCTATTTCCTCTATTTTCAATTTTTTTCTTCACTAACCCAATGTGCCTTAGGGTGCGTCCAATCCATCTGGTCCTTTGCTCTATAGTTTTCCTTATGATTCTTTCCTCTTCCACGCGAATGTTTTCACATAATGTTTCCTAGGTAGTAGTCCTATCTTTTTGGAATAATGAAGTTGAATTTTCACCATGAACGCATAGTTAGCTTTGTCTGTTCACTTGATGTCTGTTGTGCTTCTTCCGTCTCACGTGACGGTTCTTCTTAGATCGATGGAGGAATGCACTGGCTCAAATGTCAATCCTCGCATTGCGACTTTTGCATTGAGCTTCTCTATTCCACATGCTACGAATATAGTCTCCGTCTTCTTTATTTTCATGTCGTATTATTGGAGAACTTGGTTCGTTCCGTTGATCAATCGATCATCAATGGATCAATCGATGATCATCGCCATTTCCTGCGATAACTGCGATATCGTATGCGATGCGGCGTACGTTTATTTTTTCTTTATTATTTTTCCTTCGTTCAGTCCAATTTTTAAGCCTCATTCAAGTACGTATTGAACAGAGTTGGTAAGAGTTTACGTCATTGTCGCACATCTTCATTAATCTGACCTTCAAATTGACTTCCGTCTTTTATTCATATCACAACGACTTGCCTACTTTCATCTACATCTACATCTAGATCTACATACTACCCCGCGAGCCGCCGCATGGGCGTGTGGCAAGGGGTGTTAGGTCACCAGCCGTGTAAAGATGTAAAATTTTTGGAGGTGAAACTGTGACATGTACTATGGGAGTGTTTTTAACAAGATCAGTTTTTATTGTGGTCGCTAAATTGTGCGCGGATAGAACGAGTTTTGGTCCCTATCTGTTCGGCAGGGTGTCTCTTATTTTATTGCATTTGTCAGACCTAGATATGTAGTGAGACGTCATAATAATATTCTATGTGTCGCTTTGAAACAAACCAGTTCATGATTACCGATGTAACCTAAGCCTAGCGTGTAGGCGTCGAGTCTCTAGGGGCTCCCACTTTAACCCCACTAAAAGTTCTGAGATACTATTTTGAGCCCGTTGCAGCTTTTTACTAAGCGTGTTGCCTATCTTTGTATTTTATTAATTTTTTTGTTAAATCTTTATGACCAGGGCCCCAAATGCTCGCGGAGTATTGGAGGTGTGGCTTATCCTAAGCGAAGTAGCATCTCTCTTTGACTTTTTCATCCGAGGACCTTCCTATTATACGCTTAACAAAACCTAGTCTCTTTAATGATGTGCCGCATATGTTTTGTATGTGTATTTTATAGTAGATAGATTTTTCCTCTGTGGCTTAAGTCCATTCCAGGTTCCATTAGTCCGAATATATTGTGTTAATAATAATTGTGGAATAGAACAATTTTTAGGCTTAAAGTTCGCATTTGTCATTTTAAATGAAAACTATCGAAAGTGTTTTGAATGACTTTATGAAAATCATTTGTAAGAAACAGTCGCAGCGGTTTATTTAGAATCAAACAACGCCAAACTATATGTAGCCTATTATTAACAAGCGGTCTTTTGCGTGGGAGAAGTAAAAGTTTATGTGAAAAGTCAATTTTTAAATATGTGTTCTAAAATAAATTTAACTTTTTAGACAGCTCTTATGGCAAAATGAAGGAATTTTTTTACTCTCCCGTGATTAATTATAATAAGGAAGTACAGTGAAATATGCATTGCCGAAGATAGCAGGGGAAAAATGTAGCATCGTAAAATGCTATTTAATTGATGTGATGAAATATTATCTTTTGCTTTGAAATTCGCCTTTTATAGTTTTAATAAAAATGCGTTACGTTATGTTAATAAAAATGTGTACGTTAATGAGACTTGTTAAATGCTTAATGAATTATTGCTAGCCTAATTTTTAAACAAGGGAACACAATAAAATGCTATTAGAACTTATAAGAAGAATTATTTTTTTTCCCATCGTCAGTAAAATTTTGTAGAAAGCAATGTAGACTAAAACATACATTAATCTCTTAAGAATCATCGGAGAAAGTCAATAAAAAAGACAATTATTACGTCTTTTGACAAGGATAATGAATAAATTCACCACTTGGTGCCACATCTGTTTGTTGGGAAAGTTTATGGCGAAACTTGTGCATCTACGTACTGATATCTTAAGGCATGTAACTTTGCTATAATGAGTTCATGTAATCCCTGAGTATTTTGAAGTTCATGAGGATGCTACTTACGCTAAAATCTTTTAGAAGAAAGCGTTTAACCTTAGCTTTTCCCTCGTAATTAAAGCCGGTAATTACTCGGACCCTAGCCTATATAGGTTGTAATGTTTTTAGGATGAAATTCGGCATCCCGGTGGCGGTGGGGTAAAGACCTCGCCTGCTAATCCGAGGGTCGCGGGTTCGAGTCCCGCCTAAATAGAATATTATCTGCCCAGGACATGGGTGTGTGTGTTCGTCTCTTGTAAATGTTAAAACACCCGATGTAAAAGTTCTTTTGTGCTGTTTTCGGGGCTGTGAGTATAATGTTAAATCATGATTTTTAAACAAACAGAGGGTAGGTTATCAGTATCTTCAGGATAAATACAATGACTTAATTAATTCATTATCTGGTCACCGAGTGAATTTCTAGAGTATCCTTTTCAGTAGAGATGAGGCAAAATCTTTGTCTATTGAAATGAGAGTAGCGGGTTCAAATTCCGCCACGGTGGAGTTTTCCACTTGGAGAGGAATAGTATGGATGTCGTGGTTCTCTGGTAAACGCAGAAATCTATATTGTTCGTATCCCTGAGCATCCATGGGCGCAGTATCTGACTTGATATCGATTTAATACTCCAGAACAGAAAGAAGACCAGAGAATTCCTGTCAGGAATGGTGTCCAAATGCCTTGTGTGGTGTTTTAGGCACGGCAAAAAATATTGAAATAGACAAACGTATCAACGTTGTTTGATACAGACATCAATTGTCTTCGGAGTATTAGTTCCCACGGTTCTCAATATTGCAGCTAGAATGACCTTCACGTTGAAGGATAGGGGGAAATATAAGGCTGCGCAGATTCCTCGCGAATTGGAGTGAGGGTGGGTGACGGAATAAGTCGGGACGAGGGTCTCCGAAGGAGAGGGTGGAAGCAGAGGGGGGGAGAGGGAGGGGCAGTAGCTATGAGCGCCCCCCACCCCTTTATAACGCTACTAAATCTTTGGCGAGGGGTACTAAACTTCAAAAACAAGGGTACACCGCATTTCCATTTCAGCCATTTCTATCCATTTCTGTCCATTTCTATTCATTTCTGTCCATTTATATCCATTTCTGTCCATTTCTATTCATCTCTGTTCATTTCTAACCATTTCTATCCATTTCTATTCATATATTGTCCATAACTGCCCATTTTTATCAATTTCTGTCCATTTCTATTAATCTCTGTTCATTTCTAACCATTTATGTCCATTTCTATTCATTTATTGTCCATTACTGTCCATTTTTATCAATTTCTGTCCATTTCTATTCATCTCTGTTCATTTCTAACCATTTATGTCCATTCTATCCATTTATCGTCCATTTTTATCCATTGCTATCCATTTCTAACGATTTATATCTATTTTGGTCCATATCTTACCGTTTCTGTGAATTTTTAAACATTTTCGGCCAATACTATCCATTTCTGTCCATTTATAACCATTTCTATCCATTGCTAACCTTTTATATCCACTTCTATCCATTTATTGTCCATTTCTATCCATTTATTTCCATTTCTAACCATTTTTATCCATTTCTGTCCATTTCGCTACCATTTCTCCACAAGCGTACACCATTTCTCAGAGTTGCATACCTCTCGGTCTTTGGAACACGTCCGTGAGGATGACGGAATCTACAATAGCCCCGCTCGGTAAAAAGTGCGACGCCGGACGGTGCTTGGCGTCCAGGAGGCGGGGAAAGAGTGGAGAGGGCACGGAGGGAGTGCTGTGGAAGAAGGCGACGTGAGTCAGTGGAGTGTGGACAAGGAGAGGATATTAATCAAGTTGCTGAACAATAAAACAGTTAAAAGGAGGTATTTGAATTTCCTCGTTTAAATCCCTGACAAATTGTCATTTTACCACGTTGTGAGACAGGGACATCACACCCATGGGCTCAAGTGTCGCCTAAGGAACTCCTGCACCTTAATCCACGATTGGAACATTATGACAGGTGGGAGGGTCTCTTGGTAAGCCTTTCATTCGATAGTACATTCACGAATCGGAAAATAAATCTCAAGGAAAGTATATAAAGAGGGCAGCGAACCAAGATGGTTTGACACGGAAGTGAGATAATCGTAAAGGCGACAGAGAGCATGCCGCGGCAAAATGTAAGAAGTCAGTTCAGATTTGTTCGTTGATTATCACGTGTCAATGAATGAAAAAATATATATTTTGTTAAGTCGCTACGAAGGAAGGCTTTCCCATTGCATTCATGGATTTTATTAGGAAACATATACAGAAGAGTTACACGATAACCCAAAAGCATTTTAGTCATACGTAAGGTTAGATAAAGGCAAGAGTGCATTTTATCCAATGAGAATCGATCTCGGCGAATGAATTTAAAACAGTTCAGACAAAGCATATTAATTAGACTCCTACTTCCCAAGTACTCTACTCCAAGTACCTACTCTAAGCATTCACAGATAACTTCCGTGACGATTTATGTTTGTTTTCGGGAAACAATGTCGCATATTTCCATTTGTGCTCGAAGAATAGAAGAATTGATGAAAATAGCACAGTCCAAATAAATCATCAGGTCTTGAAAAAATTTCACATCTATGTCGTGCAATGTCCATAAAAATCTGTATCTATCTTCACGTTATCCCGTAAGGCATATCAAGGGAGGTCGAGAGGGGGTGATATATCACCTACGATAATGCAGGAGTAACTTCCACTGGCATACACTACCACGAAAGGTATGCTACCAATGCTACAGAAACTATTTAATTTATATATTATTCAACTATGAAAGTCAAATACGGTAATAGTCAAAGTATCATACAAAAAATCATGTGATTTGTGCAGATTAAGCAACAAGCCAATGGGAGAAAATCACATAATGAGCAACACTACTTGTCGATTAACCTGCTTCAACGCCTCATTGAAAGCCATTATAATCTCTTCTATCGTCGTTCATGTCGAACTTATAAAATTGATACAGTAGCAGGTCCTCTACTGCACGTCCGCCCACGCAGAGGTCAATCTTTTACGTCCTGTAACGTCCTTTGCCCAGCGTTCACAACTGACGTATTCTGGCATGTGCCACCCCTCCCGCAGACAGCTCCCGCACTCTCCTCTTCCCCCCGTGCACCGTGAGCGGCGTGCGCCTCGGGGATTTTCGACCTCAAGACGATAGTCGTCGTGCGCAAGGCGCGAGGAGCCGGTGGAATAGAGAGGTGGAAGGGACAAGAGGAGGTAGATATAGACAGGCGGGCGGGGGAAGGAGGGGGAGGAACAGGGAAGGAATGGTTAGGAGAGAAGGAAATGGGTCAGTGATTTCTCCTTGCCCCTCGCACGTCGTCCTACACTGCCTCGGTATTTTCAAGGTTTGCGAAGGGGGCGGACGGAGTGACGCGGGGTTTCGTTGTGGAGGCATACACTGCCGCATACCCTCGACGATACAATCTCGTCATCTGCCAATCACCGGCTGCTGGTAGCGTATTTGAAGTTTTCCATTGCCCGTTGGCAATTACCCTACCGTCGTAGCGTGTAGTACGTGTTGTGCAATGATTCGTGTTTTAATTGATGAATTGACCATTAAAGTTGTGTTGCTTTGGAGGTAATCAATTTCTGAGAGTTCATTGCTCACCGGATCTCATGACGTGTGTTCTAGTTATGCGTGTAGTATTCCCATTGTCATAGTAGGTAATTATAAGTTGTGAGCCGATTTAAATTGATAGGGAAGCGGTATTATTCGTTAGCTGGTTGGTTAATGTTTTCGTGTGAATGAAATTCTGTGCCGAATCATATTACATGCTGCAATTGATTTGCTCCTTAAATATGATGTCAGGGAATGGGTTTATATTTAGTCTCTTTAAATTATCGTGGGTAAATTTATATGCAATGAGTGGGTGAATAAATTATTTTCAGAGTTATTTTTTATCCAAAATTTACCTCAATTTACAATTATCACCACGGAAATCGACACTTTACCTTAACTAATGTCACTTATTTAATAAATCAGGGATTGTATGTGATGAAAATAGAAGTAATCGTCGAATAATTCGAACAGTAAATTGGGTATTAAAAGGAGCTGTCTGATATTGTGGAAATGAAAAGGTGATTTTGATTGAACCGAATGAATTGTCTGCTGGAAGGTTAAAAATATCCAGGTAAGGTATTAAAAGTTTTCCTTCGCTGTGATAGGAGAAAAGCATGTGTTACCGGAGTAATTAAACACAAATGAAGTGTGAAAATGAATAAAATATAGGGTTAAATGAAAGTAATTGGGTAACCCCTTGTCCACCTATATTTCTTTTTTCATCCCCAAGTGCCTCATACAACTCTTCATCCACTGCCATAAAACCTTTTCTCTTTTTTCCCCTTTTCTCATATTTCCTTTCCATTCCATCCCAATTCCAATTTCAAATCCCAATATTCAATATTTATGTCAGCTACCCAACGACGCTCATCACTCCTGGCACTCTCCTCCTGATCTCATCCAGAACCTCTTCCTCTCCATATGCACCATACAAAGGCCTTCCTCGTTTCTCTACCTTTGCGTGTCCTGAACCTTCTCTCTCCTCCTCCAACCCAACATCTCGAAAGCATTCGATTAATATTTTTCGTCTTTCTTGAAGCCACTCTGCCCCATGATAGCCCGAACTCCTTATAAAGATTCGATATTATTATCCAGCCTCTTTTCCATATAATCACCCAAGTTCCGCATCACCTCTCTTTTATTTTTTATTCTCCCTTCGCTCAAGTTATTCTCCCACAGTTTTTTTGCTTCAAATGTTTTTTCAATTCATCTCTCGAAATGCCTTATTTATTTCGTTATTAGTGCCACGGGGCCGAGGTTATTCTTCTATTCTCCTCTCTCATTACATATATGTCATGTAATAAAGGTCTGTTACCCCTTTAATAGTTGTAGTAATGGTTATGAACAGTTTTATACGAATGGTATGATATATTTCCCCTCCATTTCGGCCCAATAAATTAAATTAAATTAAATTAAAAAATTAAATTAAATATTAATGTCGGAGAGGAAAATTTTAACTGCAGTCACAGAAAGTGAGGAAAAAGGATGAAATTTACGAAGTCTAAGAAAATATTACCTCCATTATAGGGGCATGTTTGGAAAGACATAAACGAACGAAATATATGATCCCCTTTAATATTATTTGAATGCCAGTAAATGCTGCATGATGAACTACTTCACCAAATCTGTCAAAAATTCTTGAAAAATGATCCGATACTTCGAGATCCAAACACTGCTTACCTTATCATTATCCTCCACCTTTTCTGCCAACAATTGCTTAGTTTTCTCCTGGCAACGAATTACCCTCGTCTAACTGAAAACTCAAAATGACTTATTGATTTTTCTCATTTTTATTTTGAGCGAACGTTTCATTGCATATTCGATATCTTTAGATCTGAAGATGTCGCCAATGCGATGAAACCGGTCGTTCAATCTAAAGCGCTGTGGAAAAATTACTATGTCAATTTTCATTTTCAGGATGGATTTTTGCAGAATAAAGTCCGAAATTATCGATTTTAGTCTTCTTACTTCTTTATAGAAGTATAACACCTTCATTCCTTTATCTTTCCCCTTCCCAAATCCGTCTTCATCTGCCCTTTCTCCTAGCCTCTCCCCATCTGCACCGTGTCTCTCAAAAATATTGGATTGGATTTTGGGGAGGCGACCGACAGCTCAGTTCATTAACGCCATAGGGGTCGGTAAGGGAGGAAGGGTGGATAGAAACCCGGCGTAGGCATTAACCTGCTTTTAACGAAAGGCGCCATGGGGTCCACGGTTTAACGTCTCATCCGACAGACGGAGTACTGTACTTCAAGTGCCCTCAAAAATACACTCAAATAGGGATCGGGTTTCCTCTGAAAAACATCTTCCTCTACGGGATTTGAACCCTGGCCTTCCGTATGGTTTGCCAGTACTCGAGCCACCACACCAACCCGATCTCCTCTTAAAAATATACATCTCTGTCATGGAACTTATACAATATGGAGTATGCTGTTTTTACGCAGCTGTCATTGAAAATGACTGCGGAGCCGATTATTTTATGCGTTTCTCTTGTTTTATGCATGGCACCGAACCATTGCAGAATGGTATTATTTATATTTTCTTCATCTTTTCTGGAGAGTTACGTCTACACTAAATCCTAGCCACTCGTTCACTTAACGGCGTATTTCCTGATTCTCTTCACTCCGAAATTCAATCTGAGTAATCTTGACGTCAAATTATTTCAATTCAAGCGCAGTACTCCTTCTGTCGGATGTGACGTCAAGCCGTAGTATTTCCATTTGGTTAATCCTTTAGGATTTTTCTGCTGTATTTTAAATTCTCTATACATTGACTGCCATTATTTGTTGGCTCATTTTAGCCATTTTTTTTACCACGCTTGGATTCCTTCGCGATACTTTTGCAATTAGCCGTTATTGGAATAGGACGATTCCCATTGTTCCTGAGCTTTTATAGACTTATTTGACCAACTATTTATATGTTTATGCATCCCCTAGGAATATAACTAAAAAGTAATTTACTAAAAGGCACACAGTCAAATGCTATTTTGGGAAGATCTGGCCTTTGGAATCTAAGCTGATGTTTTTATTTGCAATATCTCTATAAATTTAAGTGGACCATGATTGAATTGATTATTTTATGCGCAAATGCTTTGCTCAAGATCGACGAGGGAGGGATAGGTCGGTATTTTCTGGCGTGTATTTCATTTCTGCCGCAGTAAACAGGTGCGTTTTTAGCCGCTCTTCTGTCCTTCAGAAATACGTGAACTGATAACAATTTAGTAGACTAATCTACTGATATGCCGCAATTTCCGATGTGAGTGTTTTATATACGCGCGCAGATTTATGAACAGGACATTAATTTTATCACTATATGTAGTTATGGCATTTGTGTGATGACTTTCGTAAGAAGTGAACTGCGGTGCATTTAGTGATATTTAATTCTAACCTCAACTCCCGACACCAGGAATGAACGTAGTTAAGGGCCCATGATAGAGCTTCGAAGTCCGCGTCTTCGCTCATTTCACGATAGGTTACTGTATCGTCTGCAAATAATATTAATTTACTGCTAACTGTAGAACTTAGGTCATTTATATAAATAATGAATAACAGAGGGCCGATCACACTTCCCTGAGGAACACCGGATGTGACTTCGACCATATCAGAGTTAAGACCCTCAATAAATACCTTTTTTTTCGATCGAAACATGCGATCGTTTATTACAATTTTGAATTCAAAGTTGTAATTAACTATCATATCGACGTTTGTGATAGCATAAAAAGAAGAACGGCGTATTTTAAACTGCGCTTTATTCGCCAGTCTTATTCTGATTGGGCGCATGAGGAAAATTGCGGTTAAAATAATTTATGACAAAATTCCTCTAATTAAATACCAGATTTATATTTATATAGATTTAGCGGCAATGAGTATCGAAATCTCCGCAGGTTATATGCCCGGTTAGGTATTTGTTTGGCGACGTTTCGATGGCTATCGCCATCATCGGTCTGATAACACTTCAGTTGGATAATGAAGGATCGTAGGCTTTCCCGGTTCATAAAATTAAGGAAGATTTCTTGGATGAGGCATCATGCTATCCCTTCAGTAACCGACATTTCGACGAGCGCCTCTGTCATCGTCTTCAGAGCAAAGGACTCAGTCATATCTCAGCTATTCAATTCTTTCTCCTGCGGACGATAAGCGATTTGCTCGTCGACACGTCGACCGTGGAAAGCCTAACCCGGTATCATTCCCGAGAGGTATTTATAGGTTGAAATAGTTGGTTGTTGTAGTAGGTTGAAAAATTCTGTGTTCTTTTATACACCAATCTCATATATGAAATTTGACCTGACCTGAGCCGTTGATGAGTACAAGAACGCAGAATTTTCCAACCGACTTGATCTGAGGATGTTGGCGGAGGTAGCTATCGAAACACCGGTCAACCAACCAACTGCCTGTAGGCCAAGGAAGTCCGAACCCGGTGGTTAACCCGCGATATGATGCGCTAAATATGAACCAGAGTAATTCATGTTCAATATTTACAGTTAAGAAGTTTTGCTGCCTGTTTCTCTAAATCGAGGTTTTTATTTCAGTTTTTGTCATAGTCTGCACCGCTGAATTTGTATTGGTCTAAAGGCTTAGGTCAATCCGCCTCATCTTACTGCTAACCTCTATTATAAGACGACTATAACTGCCATTTCCAACGCTATATATGTATTCAAACTCACGATATGGTGGTTATGAGGCGGCGCATTACTAACCCGGATGTAGTGATTCTTCCTCGTCAGCTGAGTAGTAATCGGCTCCGCTGTCATTTTCAGTGACAGCTGCGTAATACAGCGTACTCCTAATGTACTTCCCATCTTTTAGTTATCGTTGTAGTAGCAGTGTAGATGTTATCCTGTTCATGGTTAATCGCCCTTGCCCGGTGTTATATGCAGCGCGTCCTTTATTATTCTTCCAAGTCGCCTTAGACTTTCTATTTGGCGTGGTTTCTCGATAAATCTTTTTCGCGATGTAGGCTCCAGTCGAACTGCTCTCTCTCCGGCCCATTCGCCTCAAAATCCACGGCCTTCCTGCATTCTTGGAATCCCTTCGGTTAAGTCGTTCACGTGTCCCCTTCTTTCTTCGGAATATTGAGTCAGTATTCGCAGAGTTGGACGGAGGAAAAGGCTGTAGTTAGCTTTTTTAGACTTCATTGCCAACTGTTACTGAAAAAGTGGTGGTTGTCTACCTGGATCGACATTTCTGGGTTAAAGATTTCTCTGCTGGAGAACATAAGTCACCGTCTTATTCGCATCTCGGGTAATTTAACCATTTTACTAGGTCTTTCACTTGTACATGATTCGTAACTTAATAGATATTTGAGTATATTCAATCCCTCTATCAATCATCGCAAACATTACACGTTTATGAATCCTATTTCTAGGTACAGGATATAGTTGTCTTACCAGGCCGAGAAATGAAAGATTCGCAATCATATCCCGGTTGTGGTATCCAAAAACCTGGTATGTCGAAACCTGGGTCGGTTGAAACGAATCTTGTGTGGAAGTTTCTATTGGTTTATTTTTTCGCTTCAACTACTTTAAATGTGGGTTTCTAGGATAATTTTAACGGAATTCAGATTTGTAAATGGAGATTGAAACATAAGCTCTTATGTAGATCGCTCAAAAAACAGCGGAAATACGTCGAATTGAACGGGAAACCATATTGAAGCAATTAATTAAAACTACTATTTGGAAGCAGTCTAGGAAAAGTTAGTAAAGAGAAAATATGGGCACCTTACGACATATTTTTTTAAGATAGCTACGAATTACGCCCGTATTTGAAGTCAGAATACGGTAATTTAATGCAAGTGGCGCTGCCTCCTTATGCTTGATGAATGTAGCCATTAAAAATATGTCCCAGGAATTATGTGCATATTTTAAACCTTAATTTTGGTTTCCAGTAGGTAATCCGTTTCACAAGCTAAAGTAGGATTTTTCAAACTGAATTTATAAAAATGAGTGATTTTGTATTCGTCTTGACACAAAAGAGATGCCAATTCGCTCTGGGAAGACCACTACTCGAATGCGCCACGAGCATTATGGACCCTGTCCATAAACATTTAACCAAAAGATTATGAAAAATACAAAGAAAAGCAACATACTTCATTAAAACTGTTACGAGCAAACATCACTGTTTCAGAACTATGATAGGGATTGAAGTCGTCGCCCATAGAGACTCATAGTGCTACACGCTAGGCCTAGCTTGCTTGAGGAATTTAAAATTGGTGTGTTACTGAGCGACACAGAGAATATTTTCATGACACCTCGCTACATCTCTAGGTCTGACAGATGCGATAAAATAAGAGATATACATTGCCGAACAGATTGGTATAAAAACGTCTAAAACTTTTGAAGTCTTAATAGATTATTTCTCCGATTACAATTGGATAATATTTTTTTAATTTTCGTATTTTGATCTCTGCTTTATCAGGTGCTGTTTTACCTTCCCTTTTGGAACGCTAATACACTCCTCGCGCATATTAAACCCACTCAGTTTTCGCGCAATCTTTGCATATGCATCTTCATCACCGCATCCTCTTCTTTTATATCCAGTCAGCTTATTTCCAGTTATTATACCCCTCCCTATTCCTTGACATAAAGACGTCTTTACGTCTTACGTCTTTACGCGGAGGGCGACCTAACACACCCTACCACACGCCCATGCGGCGGATCGCTGGGTATTACGTAGACGTAGATGTAGCCAATATGTCTTCCATTAATGAATTTCTTTAAATTACGAACGGATGGTGGATATTGTACTCTCATCTTATTCAAAGGAAGGAAAGGAAACGGTATCGATGACTGAAATTGCTGATATTTCCGCTACTAGACTAAAGTTTTTAACGAAATACTTTTCAATTTATCTCTATTGTATACGTTCATTATCGTTACGGAAAGCCAACCTTACTAATTGTCTAACTGCGCCGCATAGAGCTCAATGTCATTTAAAAATTCGCTCGGACGATGAGCGGTAGTTGGTTAGAATGGCTGTAGAAGGAGAGGGAGAGCGGGAAGAGGGAAATAAATATATTAAATACTAATTTTTGATGACATGAATTAATCTTTTGACTAAAAAAAGAGCATCTTTTTGTCTCACCATAAAATCTCAAAATTAATCAGGGCATCGGCATAAGCATACGAACATTTATTTCTATCACATATCTTTTCTAGCAAGTTTCGCTGCCGAAATAGAGCAAGGCTTGAATCCTATAAAATCCTCACTCCCTCCACCTCCTTACTCACTTCTCACGTATTCTCAGTTTTCTCGCACTGTGAACGAATATCCCCAGTCGCGGCAGCATCCAAGAGGGAGTCTTTCTATTTCTATTTCACTGTGTTCAAATATAGCGTATGTTGCATTTGATAGGATATATAAATGCTAATTAAGGAGGGGTACTGCCCGTTGCTTTAATCAAACTGAATTCCACTTCTTTGGACCTTCGATAGAACGAAGAAAATGAAGAAAATGTCAAAAAAATAAGGATACCTAAACTTTCATAAGATCTCAGCATGGACGTTCGTTAGAAAAGACACGAAAACATTCATGAGGCAATGATGCCGGGATTAAGAGGCGTACCTATTAACAACGCCTGTCTCTCGGTGGACATCGTGTTTCGACTGTCTTCTTATCCTTCTCCAACGATCGCGGCTCAGAGGCAGTAGTAGGCTTGTGACTAGACTGAAGGTAGTCCGAGCGAGATAGTTCCTTAGTCATAATAGAGACGATATTCGAATTATGCTTTTTTTATATACGAATTTTGTTTCACCAGGTATAAGATACATGAATTTAATATTGCGTTATTAATGGTGCAATGATATAGTTTAATATGACCGAAATTACAAGTAATTAATTGAAAATATATGAGGCTTTAAATTGACTCATTTTTTTCGCGCGGTGCGTTTGAAACTCCTTCTGAATGGAAGGTTTTTGTGATATCCAAGAACCTACTCTGGCGACAACATGATTAATTTTAAAAAAAATTGTTGAGAAAACATACAAACTACACGCTGTTAATTTTTTACGACACCTAAGTGCTAGAAATTCCTCATTTTGTAAATAATTCTTCTCTGGAGTGAATACCCGGGACATTTACCATGTGTAAGGGCTGGTATATTTTGGCAAATATCTCGGAAAGTAATGTGGAGAGTGGTTAAAATTTTGGGCATCATTAGAAGGGTGAGATATTTTTCGTTAAAATGAGACCAAATTCATTGATTTCTTAGTAAAAGGATATTTCGCTCGGACTAACTTAACAGGGCGGTCATTGTCGTGAGGTCAAAGCATGCCACCCACTACACTTAGGCTTCCTCTTTAGTCAAGTTGTTTAGTAAAAGAGAGAATGAGTAAAGAGTATTTAGCCAGTCTATAGAATTCTCTCATTTTTCATCTTCCGCCACCCCGCATTACGATTCCTCCTCGCGCGCCGTCCCCTCAGCACTTCTCTGTAAACCACTGCCCTCCACTACTGTGTCCTTTTCCCCGATACACCCCTTCTTTCATAACACCCTCACCTCCCAAACACCCCACTCTTCATTTAGGGGACCCACTCAACACGCTGACTCCTCCCTGGGCCATTCCTTTTCCTCCCGCGGCCACTCTGCTCTCTCCCCGACCTGCTCCGCCGAGCCGTCCCTTTCTTCCTTCGCCGCGCACTCCATACCCAAACAAACCCATTCCATTCAATCGTCACCTCCATTTCTTTCCTCGCCGATAATATTCCCTTCGCCTTCAAGAACCTTTGTTCATAAGGTACTATGTATGAGCAAAGGTCAATGATGATTCATAATTGCCGTGTTTCGTTCCGTCGGACGCAAGGAGCGAGGGATTATTTCTTTCTGTCCCCCCCTTTCACCAGGGAATCGCGACGAACATATAAAGATCAAGCTAACGAGATACGGAATCATATGTTCATGTGGTAATTTGAGGCGTTTGAGAAGTTAGTAAAGCAAATTACACATTTCTATGTTTAATCGTTATAGTAATTCATTAAAGTCATATCCTTCACCTAAATAATTGTTTTCTTCATTATCGTTGTTCCATCATTTCCAGTTTCTTTTCGTGATAGCAGTGCTACCACTGTAAAGTATCAGCGTTACTAATAATGATTATAATGTGCGGACTTGCATTCACCAACCAATTAAACCTATCGTCCTACTGACCGTCGTACGCACGATATTAGCGTCAAAAAAACAACTACGGATGAAGTATTAGCTAATAAATATAGTGGTCTATATAGTGCTATACATAAATATAGTGGTATAAATGATACCCTCTAATCACTGTGCCATTACGGATTCTCGCTCTAATGTTCCTTAAAATGGATTGGAATTTTGGAAATAATTGTTGAAACAGTATACTTAATGAGATCTATGTAGAATGTACCTACCTGATAAATTCGTTTTCGAATTCTAAGTGCCAAGTGGTCATTTTATAGAGGATTTTATTTCTAATCTCTTCCAAGCCCCTCCTGGAGTACTTGGTTCAATAAACTCAGTTCCTTTAGCAGAGTCTCAATTCGTATGAATTATCTTCGGTGCAGAGCACGGCCACCAACGAAGTAGGAAAGGAGTACATGACATGCGTATCAGGGATGGGTTTAAATGGAGAAAGTTCAATTGGTGGAAAGAAAGACGGTCGTGGAAGTGCATGGTATGGAGATTGGGGTGAGAAGACAGGTAATGGAGATTAGGAGGGGCAGAGTAGATGGTCGGAATGGGTTATGCGAAGGATGATGAGAATCGTTGAAGAGGGGTGTAGGAGGTTGCGTAAGCATGGAGGGAGAAGTGTCAGATCCCACGAATGAGAGGCAGGTCGAACGCCGAGCTGAAGAAGTTCTTAATCGAGCAAGAAGATTGGTTCCGATGGTTGTTAATGTGTCATGTAGAGAAACACATTTTTCTGGATCAATTAGTGCATAAATCGCATGACAGCCTATAATTACAGCATATATATAACATATAATTCAAAGATGTCGAGCATGACGTAGTGATATTCATATTATATTATAATAAAAACTTTGTGATATTCCACACGGCTTTGTTACTAGTAAACAAGCCTGACCGGTTTCAATACATATACACATCATTATCATAGGCAAAATACAGCGTACAGAGGTGGTGGCTTGATATATGTATACAGGGTACCACACGGGGAAGGAAATAAGGAGGTGGTTGGGAGGGCGGGAGGATATTAGTAGAGAGGCGGGGGTTAACAAAGCGACGACACGGGATATGTGAAACCAACAGCGTCAAGAGTTAAAAGAGGAGGAGAAAGGCACAGTAAAAAGGGGCGAAAATTTATCCGGAATAAAATCATTTAAAACTCATTGTCTAGATTTTTTAAAGGCTAAAACAATTTTCTAAAAAAATCTCTAAAAACATCAATTTTGGCACCTGTGTCACAACAATATAAAATACTGGGATTACAATTAGAAATGTGATTGTGGTCAAACAGATGCTTAGCAAATACAGAGCTGTTCCCATGGTTGTCAAAACATTGAAAATGTTCGGAAATTCTTGTTTTAAATTTGCGACCAGTTTGCCGACGTAAAAATAATTGCATCCGGGAGAATGACACTTCAGGGAGTACACCCCCCTTCTCTCCAAATTGTCGTAGGGATTTTTAGAGTTAAAAAGGAGTTTACCGATAGTCACAGGATTATAAAAGCATAGTCTAAAATTGTCCTTAGGCAGCGATCATATATTATTGGGTTGATTTCTTAGAATTCTGAAAGTTGAGAGTTCTTATGTCCATGAGGCTCGCCCCTCGGATTTTATTAGATATGCCACAAAAAAACACAGAAAAAAAAACGTTTGAATGCGGCCGGAATATCCCCGAAATGGGGAGCAGACTCCACGCGCAGCTTTTCTCACTCATATTCAGAGGGAAGAAAGCCTATCCGCAGCGTGCCGTTGAATTGTCGAGAACCCAATGATGCGCGTAGGACAGGATTTTGGAAGGCTATGCACGTGAAATTGGGCGATTTATTCGCTTGCTTCGAGAAACCAGAATGGAGAAGGTGCGTTGGACGGAAAGGAGGACAATTGAGTAAGTGTTTAGAGTAGTGGATGAGGTGAGAAAACTTCGGAATGTCATCCGGGATACACTGGTCAAGTGGCAAGAGGAAGTAAGTAACATGGATTGCTCTGACTAAGACTGAAGACTGGGACTAAGATATTGGGCAAAAGGGGAAGGGGAAGAAAGGGAAAAGGTTTTATGGACGGGATAAAGAAGGGCATATCTTATGCCGAGAAGAAAAAGTAAATACGAGATATGCATGATAGTCGACGGATTGACTTTGTGGAATTTAGACAGAGTATTATTATTATATCTTTTTTATTTTCCACACTATTTTCATGTTCAAAGAGCCTGACCAGTTTCAATGTCAACACATTATCTTCAGAGGTAGAATGCTAAGTAGAGAGATGTTAGATTTATCTATAAACAGTGTACCAGACGGGGAAGGAAATAAGGAGAAGGTTCAGGGAAGGAGGCAATTTAGGGGGATGGGTGAAAGGATTCTTGTAGAGAGGGGAGAGGGGATTAGCAAAGCGAGGAGAGGGGAAACATAAAAACCAACCGCGTCAAAAGTTAAAAGAGGGGAGAGGCAGAGTGAAAAGGGGCGATAATTTATCCGGAATAAAATCATTAAAAACCCTATGACTTGACTTTTCAAAAGCTAAAACAATCTCAAATTTTTCTAAAAAAATCCAATTTAGCACCTTTGTTAAAAAGTATAAAATTTTGGGATTAAAATTAAATGAGTGATTACATTCAAACAGATTATTAGTAAACACTGAGTAGTTGTCACGGTATATAAAACTTTAACAATGTTCACACATTGTATTTTGAAATTTACGGCCAGTTTGACCAACCTAAAAACAATTGCATCCGGGAGAATCACAACTAAGGGAGTACACCGCGCCTCTCTCCGGATTGTAATGCAAATCCTTCGAATTAAAAATATGTTAATCAATAGTCACAGGGTTGTAAAAACAAAATTTAAATTCTTTTTTGGCAGCACACGGCTAAGTTTATAACTTAATTGGTTAATGAAGGGTAACTTGTACCATCTCCTGGGTTTGTCTGGGTAAATGGGTGAGGAGAGTGGAACTCAATATGGCTTTCTTGCGTAAATGACGCAATTACAACATATCAATAAGGTCATTTTTATAGCCGTTACGTGAGGCGATGCATTTAATAACATTGAGTCCCGTTGAAAAATCACGGTCACTAAAAGGGATGTTAATGAGTCGTTGTAGGAGAGAATGGAATGACGCGAGTGTGAGGCGATGGTGGTGGTTGGAGTCAATGGGGATGATGACATCACTGAAGGACGGCTTACGAAAAAACGAAAAGGAGTGTTTATTCTCCGAAATTGAGATCTAATCATAAAGAAGATGGAGATCTAGTCATAAAGATGTAGTCATAGGGTTTTAAATTGTGTATTCATGTTCTCATATCACCATGAATATTACCACGGTTAAGAATACGATGATTTATTTTTTCGATAAAAGAGCTGCGAGGTGAAATAGTACTTTTAAGGTTCTCCTTCACCTCGCAGCTCTTTCTGCTGTCTTAGAATTGACTGGAAACTTTCGGGGAGAATTGACTTGGTTCATTTAGATGTAGACAGTTTTTTTCCTGACCGTTATATTAAAAGCATATGTTTTCGAGTCTACTTATCGTAATTTTACGAGTCATGATATTAAAGTAGATGGCAATGGAACGTAGAAGCATGATTTCATGTGATTTATATTCATTTTGTTGTATTTGCGCTATGCATCCTTTTTATCCCAGTTTTTCCTTTCTCACATCCGTCTAGCTTAGTATTCTTACTACAAAACGCTGTATATGTATTCTCGCCGGCTAAGTAATTTTTAACGTCTGAACTAGGGTTATCTGGTGCAATGTGAAGGGGGAAGTATGGAAATTTAGAAATTTATTTTACCTAGTCCGCGATAATTGTTCATTCCATCGCTAAGTGTTTTCATGGCATTCTTAGATCCTTTCCTGGGAGGTCTCATATGGCATAAAGCCTCGCAGTTTCGGTGCGCAGCTATTTTATGATTTATCACTTATCATAGTTTAGGTTCGCACTCATTGTTGCTTAGCTACGGGCTTAAATTACGTGGAGACGTAATAGTGCAGTAAATTGCACTGAGTGACTGAGCGAGTCTCATTGACGGAATTGAACCATGAGACTTTCAAAACCTGGAGTGATAACGTCGAGAGTTCGCAATGGATCCTGTTTTGGATATTGTCGAAAAACTGTAAGAGAAGAAGACAAATGAAAATTATTTTGAGACGGGGTGATGTGAACAATGCGAAACTTACATTTTCCGGAAATTAAGACTTTAAAATGAGGGCCGACTGTGGCAGAGTTGAAAATTACAATGGAACTCGAAGAAATCGCAACTAGTGTATGGTTTTAAATATATTGTACTGCCCAATCCAGCGCGCGTGTTTAGCAGCACACGACTTTTTATTGGGGAAGGGGTACAGATATATTCTAATGTATCAATATCATCCGGATTTTTCGGCTTACGGATGTTTGACATGGGACGATAATTTGCGCGCCTACTGCGATAAATTAAATAAAATTCAATTGCAACCAAGTATTTCGCTTGATTATCTAGGAGACTTAGTTTATGCCGTTAGCTTAACACGAATTGTAGTGGAAGAATGCTTGAGCAAATATGTTTACCTTGCATATTATAAAAAATAAACTATTATACGTAGAAAAATTGTACAATCGTTAGAACTTTTGTGTACACAAATGCAAAGGATTTATTCGTTTTCAAATCTTAATACGTTTCTGTTTTTTCCGTATTCCCTTCAAATCTCACCGAATATATCTCATGGTGAGGATCCCTGCCAAATAATGGCATGTGTGTAACATTCTTCGTTACAATTTTAGAAATGGTGCCTTTAGTTAGGGATTCCATGTGGGATAACCATCTATTTGTCAAAGGTAATATGAAAGAAATGAGAAGTGTAATGAGTGTGGTGTGATTTGGAAGCTCTCTGGACCCTTTATTTTTTCTTAATTGTTAATTTCAGACCTTTCTGTGTTTTTTAATAATTGGCCTATGACGGCAGTGGTCCCGGTCTTCCAGTATTTCTCACGGCCTGTACAAAATATCCGTTAAATGGCGATACAGCGCAACAATATCACCGAAACAGTCTCATTTTATATAAACACCTAATTTTAAATGTACAAGATGATTCTATTTTCTTTTATCCAGAGATTTAACTCGACTTACAATTAGTTGTAATTGAGTCGTTTATCCGGCATAAGATTTTGAAATAAGTGAATAAAATGAAGTTCAAAATTGATTTACGATCAGCATGATCAAATTTGTTCCCCCTGATTTTTAGAATGATCCTCTGCGCAATACTGAGCGAAACGAATACGTCGGAGCAGGAAGAGGCCCCCGAGAAGAAAATGAATTTATCCGGCCACCGATTCATTGCCTAAGGTATGGATTTGGGACGGAGACGTCCGCCGTGTTAGTCGTATATTACTAGTGTTCCCAACGGAATGGTTACCCTCATTAACTCTCTTAGAGATCTCTTTCCGGGACTCCAGACGCCCTCGTGTTATTTACTCGACAGCGATGAAAAAAGGGGGCAAATGTGAGTGCGAGTGACACGCAGGGAATGGGATGTGAGGCAGGCTTTGACCGCGAGGACCACCCTCACTCTCTTCACACTCGGCTACGATGAATATTTTCGAGGAACAGTGAAAACTCTCGTGTTATTCCAACCCGCAGGACATCATCACTTCTTCCCTCTCATTATGGAGTGCGGGCGAGATTGAGACGAGCAGTTCGCTCCGACTCAAATTTTGTCCCTTTTAAGTTAATTGAATCGCATGCGTGTGGCGGCTAGATTACTCGCTTCTCGCTTCGAAGGCCTGGGTTCGACTCGCAGCGTTCGGGGTGAACTTTTAGAGGGATCACGTTCCCTACTTGGCTGCGAGTGGAAAACATTTTTAGTGAAGTTCTCTTTCTATCGGTCGACTCCTTAAGCCTACAACAGATATACCACCGTTCTCCAAGCATTCACAAACATACCGCTGGAGAAACATAGTGGAGATAATCAGAGTTTTCGGATGCCATTCCAATGACCACTGCTATTCCCAATTTATTTTTTGTGCGTGACGAATAGCATTTTTAGGTATTTCTTTCCTTTAAAATATAAAGAACGATTATGTGCAGCTAATGGAAGAGTAATATGAATTTTATTCTGATTTTAATGTGAGAGTGTGGTACTACAGAAAACTTTTCATAGAAGATTAAAACTGACTAGTTCTTTGTAGTTTTTTGCCACCAAGGGAACATTGAATAACTAACTAATTGGGCCAATATTTTGAGGACATCTTTCTGTATTACGCAGCATAATTTGATAGTAAAATAAAATAAACACGGTATTGTACTGTCTACTTTATTTACTACTCGTACTACACGTGTTTCAACTGACTAGCAGTAATCGTCAGGTCAACTGTTTAGAAAATGGAATTTCATGAATTTTATACGTTCATCCGCTTTGATACAAAGAGAGCACTTTTTTCACTGATGAAGGAATTCGGTACTTTTAAATTTCACACAAAAGCGTCATTTCGGGTTCAAAATTGTATTTTAAATTCGATCCCCCTCTCATCGAACCCTCCCATTTATCTCATCAGTAAACTCACCCTGCATGGCATGAATTTTTTAAGTTCATTTGCTTTGATTCAAAGAGAACACTAAATACTTTTTTTTACAGATTAAGGTATTCGGTTCTTGTAAATGTAACGAAAAGTCGTAATTTCAGGTTCAAAATTGTATTTTAAAATCGCTCCCCCCTCATCGGAGCCTCCCATTTATCTCATCAGTTAACTCACCCAAACCCCACGATGAACCCATAATCCCCGCCCCTCCAACACCTTCGACCTGCCTCCCTCTGCTCTCGCTACCTCACCGCCCCTTCACTTTCCACCGCGCCCTTCCAAAAAACCTATCCGCCCCAATCCGACCTTCTTCATTTCCTCCTCCCTTCCCTAACCACTCCCCTCAGCCCTCCCTCCCTCCCATTTCTCCGTCATCCCTTCCCGTACTCCCAAATATTAATTCCCCCCCTTTCTTTGAAAAGTCCGCGTGTGGAAGAGAAGAAAGTGTGCAAAGAGAGCGATAAACGTGGAGAGAGAGAAATGGGGGAGGGGTCGAACGGTAGGAAGTAGGACGAGAGTCAGGAAGAAGCGGGATAGAAGTGAAGATATAGAGAGGAACATCTTTCAAGAAAGGATCGACAAAAATAATAATGCTATCGTCATTTTTTCCGGTTAGAATGCCCAAAAATGTAAATGTTTAATTAAAGACGTACTCAAATTAGCCTTGATAGATCTTGCTCAAGTATTCTACCAGATTAATAACAGGTTTCTCCGCAACAATATCCTTATCCGTTTCCACTCTTATGGATGGCCTGCCATCGTTGATCTCATTACGCCTACGACGTTACTATACAAAAATGTACTCCAATTTTATTATTGAAACCCTTTTCCCATGACCAGGAAATGTTTGCGTGGTCTATGCCGAACTTCAATATATAGCTTTGCGCCGGGTGAGTGCGGTCCGCCGTTCCGATCAGACGATTAATGCTGCACCCTTCTTAACCCTTCGCCACACTCGTGCCTTTTCGAGTCGAGAGTCGCGGGAGTGTTTTCCCCCTGGTCACACATGTATATTCCTGGGGCCTTATTCAGTAAGAATTGACGCGGTCGAACCTCGGTAAATCCGTGGATGTGACGTCAATTTCCCCGACAAATCCCAACTTTTGAATGTTTCCCTTTGAATTTTACGTGGCTCTGACGTCATAATTAGTATCCGTGCCGCGCGAAAAGATAGTTTGAGACGGGAAAGATGAGAATAACCGGTAGTATACGGGAATAGCGTCGGAGAGGAGTGGGTAAGTAAAGAAGAGAGCGATGGGAGAGGGAGGACACGAAATGGAAGGAAGAGAGTCTGAAAAGAGAGAGTGTGCTTTGCAGAAAGGGAGATAGATAGGTGTAAGAGAAGACGAACGGCTTTTACAACTTTTTTGGCAATGCTGTCTTTCTTTCTTTTACCGGTTAGAATACTCGAAAAATGTTGTCTTGCGTAAAGGAATACTCAAAGTAGCCTCTTCAAATTTCCATTCTATCATTTGATGGTAGGTTTTTGCACAGTGCCTATCCTCATTCGTACGGATGGCCGGTCATTTGATGCCTCTTGAATTGCTCATCTCGTCTTACTCTTCTCATCGTCCAGAATTCTAAACTTCCTGGGGATCGGGTTGGTGTAGTGGATAGAGTACCATACGTACGGCCAGGGATCAAATCCCTGTAGAGGAGAATATTTTACGGGGGAAACTCGATCCCTACTTGAGTGTCATGGGGAGGGCCCTTCAAGTACAGTATTCCGTCTGTATTGATACCGACGCTGGAGTCTCTATCCACCCTTCCATTCATACCTATCCCCTATGGCGAAAATGACCTTACCTGCCGGTCGCCTCCTAAAAAAATCCAATCTAACCCTATCCTCTTCTTCGCCCTTCCCCTTCTTCCCCATCGCTCTCCCCTCTATGACTCTCTTCAACATTCCCCCTTTTCTCGAGACGTCTCCCCTCCATCTTATTCTCCTTTCTCCAAACCTCCGCAATTAGCTTCCTCTCCTCTCCAATCATATTCAATACCTCCTCCGTCCTTCTCCCCGCCGCACAGTTCCCCTCCATCTTTCTGCACGCCCGAATCTATTAAGTCTCGAATCTATCTATATTTATTAATTTTGTCGCGTGTCAGTCATTCTGTATCCGTTTTGTTTCTTTCTCCCACAATTTTTGAGCTAGAAGAGTGATGTTCGCTGCGTTGAATGTGGAATCTCTGCCTTAATGATTTGTAGTGGTTTTTTTATTTTTATAGCTTGGGCGTGTGGCAGGGGGAGTTAGGCCACCAGCCGTGAAAAGGTGTAAGGTATTTGGAGACTAAATGGTGACATGAAGTAAAAGGAGTGTATTTAATTTGTTTAAATAAGATCTAAGAGAGCGGGTGCTTGGGCGTGAGGCAGGGGGTGTTAGGTCAACATCCGTGCAAAGGTGTAAGTTATATTTTTTGGTTGTGGTTGCAACAACCAGATGCTGGGAAACACATTGACAAGGGAGATAGGGTAAAACGGAGAGTGGAAGAGTATAAAGGTTGAAACAAAATAAACCCACAGTGCTCTCCTATTCAAATAGCTTTCAAAACAACAAAGGTCAGTTGAAACACGTCTAGTACGAGTTAATACGTCGATCAGACTAAGGTACGGCAATTCGTGAAGTAAACATACCGTTTAAAAATGATTCAATTTAGCTTAGTGAGAAAATCAAATTTTAAAATTACGTCCTAATTTTCCCGCAGCAATCAAAGTGCTCAGATTTAAACATCTCTCAATCTCTTCTTCCAATGACTATGAAATACGTACGTCCAATGGATGTGCCCTCCTATTACCCAAAACTTAACAATCCTTTGTTAACCTCTTGTTGACTGCGTCGTTTATCACTTTTGTGTTCGTCACTACCTACAGCTTTTAATCTTCATTCCTAATCCACGTTATGTAAAACCAGCTCCTCCTTCTAGAATTTGAATTAATATTACTTTTTTCTCGCTGTTCGATTTCAACCTTTCAAATTATTCCACTTTCTCAGGCGAGATGTTGCAGATCAGCATTTGCAAGTGATACCCAAAAGATATCGTTGTGACTTCATTATTGTCAACTCGTACTACACGTGTTTCAACTGACCTTTGTTGTTTTTAAAGCCATTTGAATAGGAGAGCACTGTGGGTTCCTTTTGTTTCAACCTTAACACTCTTCCACTCTACGGTTTGGCCTTTCACCCTTGTCACTGTGTTTCCCAGCATCTGGTTGTTGGAACCACACCCAAAAAATATAACTTCCACCTTTGCACGGATGGTGACCTAACACCCCCTGCCACACGCCCCAGCACCTGCTCTTTTAGATCTTATTAAAACCAACTAAATTCACTCCTTTTATTTTATATCTCCATTTCATCTCCAAATTTCTTACACCTTTTCACGGCTGGTGACCTAACTCCCCCTGAGGTAGAGAGTGTGAGCTGAGGTCTAGCTGAGGTCGTTTTTTTTTAGAAATTGCAGGATATAAACTCACAGAATGTCCGTTACATCCCCCTCATTTAGAATATGCCGCTAGTATATGGGATCCGTACGAGGAAGGTATGATAAAAGAATTAAGAGGGCGTGCAAAGGAGATCCGCTAGGATTTTAAAGGCTGTTATGATATTTGTAATAGTGTTACGAGTTTAATGGGAAAACCAAGATGGGAATTACTATCAGAACGCAGTTTAAAATTTAGGTTAAACCTTTTAAGTAAATTCGAAACCGATTTGTTCACAGATGACGTTAGATATATATTGAGAACCCCTGCGTATTATGCTAGGTTTGATCATATTAACAGGATTAGAGAGATAGATTGTCGTACCGATAGATTTAAAATGTCATTTTTCCCGTGTACCATAAGAGAGAACAATAGGCAGCGTAGCAAAAAGATAGGTGGGTGAAATATAGTAAGAGTAGTCTCTAGTACATGATGCATGTAGTAACAACCAATAATCCTTTTCTTATTATGCATATACTAACCATCTAGCTCCATGTGACCCTATTTTCTAGAATGTCGCATTTAAATATACTAGTTGCATGGCAATAGTGCATGTTTCTTTATATTCACCCCCTGCCACACACCCTCGTGGTGGCTCGCAGGGTATTATGTAGATGTACATGTAGATAAGGTAGAGGGTGTGAGGTTCGTATGCATACGTATGCTTAATTTTAATTTTTTCTTGAATTTGTTAATCCGACCCTTGAAATACTGGCATTTTTTTGAAAGAATGGTAGAACTTTTTATAAGGAAACAAATCAGAATTTTTTAGCAGAACACACGTAATACGGAGCCCGGTGCGCGCGGATCGCTATCACAGTCAGCTGATTTCTGCAGCACCCGTCATAGCCCTCCGCTCCATCATGAGTTCCTGAACAAGACTAAAGGGAAATTTTTCTCCCGAGTCGCGTTCATGCACGGCTTTTTTCACTTATTGTGGTGATTGTTACGTTGACAACACACATTAATTGATGGAGTTATTATTGAAGGTGTTTCAAAACTTATCAAATTCTTCCTCATTCGCCCTTGTCGCCAACCAGTTCACCATCTCCATTATCCTCCATGACAAAATGTCAAACACCTCAAGTAAGCTTTCATTCGCCCATCGCAAAGACCAAGTCACCGACCCACACAGCACCACGCTCCATATTAGGGTTTTCACTTGACTTTTCTTGACGGCATTTTTCAGAAAATACGAAGAAACGCTAAATGAATCATGGCGCCATATGGATCGGGGACTTGTCATTGCGAAAGGATTATAAAGTTTAAATGAAGGCTTTTGAGATTCGGGCGTGCAGAAAAATGAAGTAGGAAAACTGTGCTGTGGGAAGGACGAAGGAGGAGGTGTTGAATATGATTGGAGAGGAGAGGAAGCTGATTGCGGAGGTTTGGAGAAGGGAGAATAAGATGGATGGGAGACATCTCGAGAAAAGGGGGAATTTTGACGGGAGTCTTAGAGGGGAGAGCAATCGGGAAGTAGGGGAAGGGAAAAGGAGAGGATAGGACTGAATTTTTTAAGAGGCGACCGACAGCAAATGCCATTCACCCCATAGGGGATAGGTGAGAGAGGAAGGGTGGATAGAAACCCCAGCGTCGGTATAAGCTTACTTTTAACGAAAGACGCCAAGGGGACCTCGGCTTCTAGTCTCATCCGACAGACGGAATACTGTACTTGAAGTGCCCTACACAAGAGGCTCGAGTAGGAATCGGGTTTCCTCTGAATAATATCCTCCTCTGCAGGGATTTGAACCCTGGCCGTCCGTATGGTTATCTAGTACTCTAGCCACCACACCAATCCTATCCTCAAGAGGATAGGAATTCTAGACGATATAAGAAGAGTAAAACGAGATGAGGAATTAAAGAGGATCAAATCACAGCCATCCGTATGAATGGAAACGAATGAGGGTAGGTTCTGTACTAAAACCTACCATCAGCTGATACAATGGAAATTTGACGAGGCTATATTGAGAACGCGTTTATGCATCGGATAACGTTTTTCGAGTATTCTAACCGGAATAAGGAAGAAAGATAACATTACTAATCCTTGCGTAAAAGCCACTCTTCTTCTCTTCCACCTATCTCTTTCCCATTCTGCAATGCAAAACCTCTCTTTCCCGACTCTCTTCCTTCCATTTCGCGTCCTTTCTCTCCCATCACTCTCTCCTACACTAACCCTCTCTTCCCGGACGCTAGTACCGTATTTTCCCTGATATTTCTATCTTCCCTATCTCAAACCATACTTTTGCCGGGCGCTGATACGAGGGGCCGTCATGAGCGGCATGACGTCCTCCAAAACTATAACTTTTTTCAGAGACCAAGAGATCGATAGTGAGTTTTTCGCAATATTTCAACGTTTCTTCGAGTGCTAATAACTTTGCAGCATAAGCAATCATTTATTTGAGAGTACTATTGTAACACTAAAGCACTTTTGTTTACTGACATGAAATAGAAGAATCTCTTCATAAAGTGGCCAAAGAAGAATACAAGACTAGACATAATATCAATAGCTATGACAGAATGGGTAATTTCTTGATTGTGGTCTATATTTACCTCTTATACGTCATCTAACATCTCATCCCTTTCAACAGAATGGCATATTCTTAATAATGTTTTCTTTGATTTTCGATTTCGGCATCTCAAATTATTTTATGGAGCACAGAATTGTATCTATACCTATTACAGAATGAGTCATTTCATGCCATGTCGTCTGTGGTTCCCCGATTTACACATCGTGTAATTATGAGGTACTATACTAATATCCGACTCATTCGATTTGTCTTCCCCCTTCATCAGAGCTAACTGCTAAGGTATTTTAGAAATGTTATATAGAATAGAAGGCAGATAAAAAAGGACGTGGAGGTGAGGGGTCATTGGGAGAAGTGTGGAGGACTGAGCTCTATATATAATTTAAGGACAATACACCAAATGGAAAAGTGAAAAATGTCAAGTATTAAAAGATTGTAAAAAAGGGATCGTAAAAATGGGGGATTAACTTTATGAAATCGGTTCAATTTAAACCCCTTGTCTACACATTTTTAAAGCTGTTAATTATTTCTCTCTCCCCATCTATCCGCTCATTATCCTAACTTCACGGAAACTCTTCCCCTCTATCTCCCACTCTCCCTTTCTCCCTTCTCTACCTCGAATTCTATTGCACTCTCTCTGGACTATATTCACACATATTCTCCGCTCTTCTTCTTTCCCCCCTCTCACCCCATCTCCTGGCCAGGATTACTGTGTTACTTGAAGATTCAACGCTTATTCATACTGATAATGAATGAATACTGATGGTGATATTGCAGGTGTCAACCCCTCTTCTACCGCAGTCAGGGGTGTCAAGAGGACTGAAATCGGGCATGATCTTAACCCTTTAATGCCGGAATTTTTTCCCCTCCCTTTTTTTATCTTTTCAGGAGTTGATCGTCATTTTATTAAAAACTTATATCCCAAATATTATAGAAATATGTGCAGTGGTATCATGAAAATGACCTGTGTCCATATGATCACGCTAGGCGGATACCGTAGCAATAGCATCCCCGTTCGCGTAAATTCAATTCTTTAAATAATCGTCAAATTTATTATGCTCCCCGGGTAAAGGCTTTGAAATATGTAATAAAATATTGATTTTTAAAGTTATTTTTATTGATTCTTTTGAACATAAGGATTATATTGCATCAACAAATTATGCAAATATATATGTCAAAAACACATAAACGCATTGTGAACAGTAAAGAAATTCATTTTTTGTGAAAATATGCAAAACAGTACACACATTCCTATGTCACATTTTACACATTGGGTAGGAACAGTACTTGGGGAGTGGTCACCTGCACAGCGGCGTCGATTGAATAGTTCATTCAAATGGCCAATACCGTCAAGGCGAATTTCGTCACTTACTCGGACATGGATACTACTATTCCTTGACTTCAAAGGCCGCCTGACACGAAGAGCAGGATTTTTGTATTTTGTGAGATACATTTGGACGATGCTGCGACGAAACTCGAATTGTGAGAGGGTTTTTCCCGCCTTCTTATGGAGAACCCACGCACTGTGCAATGATACGTCCGCTATCCATGTGAACAGGCACCACCACCATTTTTTACCTCTTATCCCTATTCTATAATAGGACACATTCTCGTCCATTCTTTCCGTTCCCCCCATGTAACGGTTTCATTCCGAAATCACTATGAACGAGGAATGCGAACAGTCCTATTTTCTGCCCGTGAAAATCGCGGCATAAGAGCTACAGGCTGAATGCTATGACAGGTAGTAACAAGGCTGACTGTGGAATTTTTTACCCACTTTACCAGAAAGATTTCGTCCTCCTTACTGAGGTATTTCTCATAAAAACCCTTTGTTTCTTATGTATTTTTTAGGTGGCATTACTGGACAGTCTTTTGGAATACGGTTTTCTCTAATAGCTCCTGTGGCTCCATAACCCCTCGACCTAAGCTCTTTTAGAAGTTCAAACCCGGTGAATAAATTATCAAAATATAGTTTATAGAAAAAGTTCCTTTTTCTTGAGGAATTTCTTACAGCATTTGTAGAAGAGGAGCAGCGCATTTCCCTACCATATTCTCATATTCGGCATTTGATGCAGGGTTTCTACCTTGATAAACCTCAAAGTTCACTAAATATCCGGCAGTGGTATTTAGAGACCATACTTTGTAGCAAAATCTAATAGGCTTACCGCGTAGGAACTGTTTACAGGGGTGTCGTCCAAAGTATTCAACCATGCATTCATCAAAATCCAGGTGCTTCTCAGGGCGGAACAAAGCTAGAAATTGGTTTCACACTGGATTCATAATTGGCCTTAGCATCCACATTTTGTCTTCCGAATTAGGTTGGGAATTATTTGAAAAGTGTAAAAACTTAGACATTTGTAAAAATCTATCCCAGCACATAGCATTCATAAAAAATTCATTACGTAGGTCACCAGATGAATCCCAGTAATCACGTTTACTGGGAACATTATTATAACCCGAGAGGATCAAAATTCCCAGGAAGACTTTCATTTCAGCAGATGTTATATTCAAATTAGGAAAATTCTGCAATGCAGCATAATCTTTTGACTGCGAAATTAGGAAGTCAATTTATTCATCATCAAATATCAACTCGAAAATTTAAGTCGGGGACTTCTCACCAATGTCACAATAATTTGCGTCCGGAAATAATGAATTTTTTACACAAAGATCTTCATCTTTCCAAGTAGTCAATGCTCGTTTCACCTTCTTCCTCTTTTATTTTGAGTTTATCCGTCCGTCACTCGTCTGGAGTCCATCACTTTCACATACCCCTCGTTGAGTACTCACTAATAATTCAGCACCCGCTCGAAGTTGACGACCGGACAGATTATCTATGAAGCCACCACCATCCTCCTCCGCAGAATCTTCATCAGATAATACGTTGCTCTCTTGAGGCTCTATGTAGATGCCTAAAGAGTCGTTGTTGTCATCTTTCAGTGCTGATAGGACTTCTTGAAGAGTCATTCCCCTAAAAACTGACGTGTTGAATGAATAATTTGTAAACATTTCGATTATCATTACATCAGTAAATTCAAGCATGCTTACCTATTAGAGTTCATTGTCTCCGATGCAGGTGTATCCCACTCCTCAAGTCCAATCTTGAATATAAAGCGCCTGTCGGTGATATAGCTCAGATTTTCTGCAGAAGAAAAGAGCGTCTACCTCCTGAAGGTGCCCGCATAGTAATGACATTTTAGTCGAATCGTTGTGCAGAGAAAAAAACCGTGAATCACCCTTGGTACATTGTAGTATTCCACACTCCGGTTACATGGCTTTCTAACTGATATTGTTACATAATAGTATTTCATGACTCATTTCATTACTAGCTACATTGTAAAATAGCACCTGGATAGAAATTGTAGGGACGCTTCAGCCGAGAGTATATACAGTCGTGGAAATGTGCCACAAAGTCGCTTACTGCAGACACGCCAAACAATGATCGGTATACAATTCTTATCTCGCAACCATAAAGTGAAAAGAATAACATGATTTTAAACATAAACATAGTTTTAAAACAACAGCGGTTTATTACAACGTCCCGACTAAGAAATATCTTAATACCTTTATCGAAAAAAAGTGTTCGTAACGCTGCCTTCCTCGTGGAACCCTATTGCTACGGTATCAGCCTAATGTGATCATATGATCACGCGTAACATTTCTTCTAAATTATATAATCATTTATGAGAATTTTATAGCAATGTTAATCCGTAGGGTATATTGTAGTATTCTTAGCACATGTACTGAAATTTATCAGAACTTGAATAAAATTGCTCTTTTACTATATAGTACACTAAAGTCATGCGGAGCAGTTTAGGGTAGGCCACCACTTTGAGAAAGCTGTGTACCAAACACGTTCCGTTGAATTGACTTAATATTTCGTATTCTGGACGATAAATATATCGAGATATTGTTACCACAACCGCATAACAAAAATTTAAGAAATGCGGAAAGAAGGGCTATGTAGAGCAAGAATAGTTTGCTGTGATCATATGAACACGCTAGGCGTTAAAGGGTTAATTGATATATGCATCAGCATGGTGCCTGTAGTACATGTTATGGTGATAACTTATCAATTAGCAGATCTTACAATAGTACAAAACATTCATTTATTCATCATCATTGGTCGTTGAATCCTAGGATTAGCTGACTGCAGCCCTCCACCTTTCCCTACGAAGTGCTAGTTCCTCTACCTCCCCGTACCTCTTCCAATGTTCTTTGCTCTTAATTTGGTCGATAAAACTATTCATAGGTCTTTCTCTGGGGTCTTTTCCATCTATTTTCTCATCACTTATGTCCTTGGCGAATCCATTGTATCTCAGGGTATGACCTGTCTCTAGCAGATTCCTGCGTTGAAGTTACCGAAAATCAGTGCTAATAGAATTCGCAGATAATTATTATATCTCAGTGACATGGGCTGCGCTGGGATTAATCTAAAATGGGTTTTCAGTGAGCCATAAACAGCGTAGTATAAAATGACCCATTATACAAAAGTAGTATGATATATTATCGAATCTTTATTATTTTTCCGCAATATTATGTTGACATTCACGGACGACATTTTAGTGTACAAAAGTTATAAAACACTACGAGATGCGATGAGAGTGTTCTCAAAGAAATTATGACTCTGTCGATAAACTCCAAGCAGATGGTGAACGTTGAAATACTATGAACTTAATACAATTTCGACAAAGTTTTTTTTGTGACAGGAGAATATCAGATATGGTTTGGGGATGGGGTCATGACCCCTCGCCTCCGTCATGAATCCGCACTCAGTGGAGAGAGGCGGTTTTGAGGCGGTGAAAAGAGGAATAGCGGCGGAAATATGTGAACACAGCCGGATAGAGAGGTAAAGAAGAGGAAAGAGAGAATAGAAAATGTGAATTAAGTGAGGAAAGTCCGGAAATGAAATAGAAGGAGGATTAAAGTGATATTAGTCGGGAGTGAGTGGTATAGAAGTTGAGAAAAAGATAGGAGAAATAAGAATGGAAGATAGATGGGAAAAGTGACGGGAAAGCGGAGGTGATAAAGGTTAGATGTAAGGAACGAGAGTATTCGGTATTTTTCACCTTTTTTACAATACAATATCACCTCCGATCGTGTCAGTCTAATATCCTCATCCACGGAAACAAACGCGTCACCAAACAGTTGGTGTTGTGCCTTTTCGCCGAAAAATATTCTTTCTCATTGTCAGTGCCAAATGCTACGCTGGGCTTATATTTCACCAGGAGATAGAAAGGGAGAAATTGGGGAAAAGGAAGTTTAACAGTGGAAAGGGGGGAGAAGGGAGGAACGGGTGACTGAGTGTAAGAGAGTCGGGGAAGAGAGGTTTTGTGGTGGAGTGAGATAGTAGAGAGAAAGAGCATCTTTTACAATGTGTAGCTATAAAATTTTAAATAATTAATAAAATCTTTCTGATAAAATTACCCGTATTTCACTGTACCTCCAACATTGATTTTTTTGCATTCGATCTTTTTTTACTCTTTCCTTGGGTAGCTTGGGTTCGCTTTCCTTCGTCAATAATTTTGTCATGTAGTTTTAGGTTGAAAAACTCTTAAATAATAATCAAAATAAGGAAAGAAATTCTATATATATATGTCTCATAATACAATAACAGGAACCATAGGTACAGGCACCGCTCGCTTAATAAGTCCGAGGGGACGAGCACTGGCTCTTGTTTTGTCACGGATTCCTGCGTCGAGGTCACCGTAGAATATGGTGTTGATGGATTTTCCCAAAAATATTATTACTAAGTGCCAAGTGCATCGATTGGTTTTCATCAGGAATTTCACGTGCATTTTTATTTATCTTTGCATTACATTTATTACATACCATCTCAACAAAGAGGTGGCATATGACATCAACAAAGAGGTAATATGCCACACGTTCCATGTAAATAAGAACGGATTTATTTTTGGTATTTCATGATAAAATTTTTGCAGTTACGACTGCGACGACTTCCGAATAGAATTGCTGAGGCAACGATGGAAATACGAGCGCTCAATACGGTGTCGAAAGACGATCCCATCTAGAATTTACTAAAGAACCGCCGGAGTTAACATATCAGCATCTTTGACCAAAGTATTCTACAAAACATGGGATAGTGGATGCATCGGTATTTGTTTCTATTCGTGTGCCTTGCCATTGTGTGATTAATCCATCACTTTCCTGTTTAATATGTTGGCACTACGATCTACTATAATGGTTGATCTACAATGTAGGGTCTGCATTTCCAAATGATCACCCGACTTGCTTTCCTCAGGAAATATTTAGTGCTTAATACTATGATAATAAACCTAGTTTTTGTTTTATTGAATCTCAGTTAAGAAGAAGTTCATTGTTTTTTGATAGGGGTACGCTGTGTCCCAAGAAATTTTCTTCTCCTTCTCGAAATCATTTTTCCATTACTGCCTTTGTTTCACAATGCTCGAGTCAAAACACCGATGCCATGCGCATTGTTATATAGCGCGATACATCGTTACCATGTAGAATATCGGGTCCGCCCCGGTGGCGGTGGGGTAAAGTCCTCGCCTGCTATATCGTGGGTCGCGGATTCGAGTCCCGCCTGGGTAGAATATTATTTGCCCAGGACATGGGTGTCTGTATATGTAAACTGGTTTTGGGGAAGGGGGGATGGTTCCGTCTCATCCAACCCAGAATTTATAAAATACAAATAATAATAATAATAAGTAATAACATTGAAATAAATGTCTCTCGTACAATGTTTTGCCATGGTCACCACGATCATCAACACCAAAATAGTTTTTTTTTGTATTTCCCTCGGCACATATCATACTTATTTTTATGACACTTTGAATTTCATTCTTCGAATTATAAAATCCTAGAATGAGGAACATTTTCGGAACTGCCAAACACTTAGGAAGTCTCGAATTTTTCGATATGGCAATATTTTTTCGTTTCGCTTTATGCAATTTTTCGCCATATCGTTTCGTGAAAATGAGTGGTCACTGTTAATATTTGTCATTAATCCAAAATTTATGGTGGCGACGGAGTAAATTTTTCACCTACTTACCCAAGGGTCGCGGGATCGCGTTCTGTAGGGATGGATTTTCCATGGCTCTGGGACGTGGGTACGTGTGCTCGTCTTTTATTGTCCTCCATGAGCCAGACGTAAAATATGGTGCCTGATGGTTCTGTTTCCGTGATGTTGGAAATAACTTTTTTTTTACTATTTTTAAAAAATGAGTATTTTCCCATCCCCTAACCCCAGTACCCTCCCCTTCCCCAATCCCCTTCTTTTGAGATGAAATTCACTGTTTCCACGATTGATGGTGTAAGAAAAGCTAAAAGCGTCGTGCTATTCGATGCGGTCCTATATAATCTTGGAGTTTTGTGTGTGACCAGGTGCGGAGTATCATGTTTCATGTTTAGTTCTAAATCGCTGCAAAAACAGATCAAGGCGTGTCATCCGATACGTCTCGTTCGTTGCGTGGAGATCCTTGCGTGGAAGGGGAAGAGCCACTAGAATTCACACGTCCTTGCTTTCGAAATCGCGGCGTTGCTATTTTGCTACGAGAAATCACACCTGTCAACCCTGACGACGGTGCTTAAATCTTCGACCGCAAATTGGAGCGACATGCTGTGGGCATGGTGGTCAGAATACGTATGTACTTTACCCGCGACAAACGGACGTTCAAATATCTAACGTAGAATCTATTAAATACTTAGGCGTCATCATCACTGAACACATGTCATGGGGGAAACACATCAGGGAAATAACTAGAGTAGCAAACCGTAGATTAGGATTCGTAAAAAGGGTTCTAGGCAAATGCGATGAGAGAGTACGAGAAAGAAGATATTTTACACTTGTCAGGCCTCATTTAGAATATACCGCTAGTATATGGGATCCGTACGAGGAAGGTATGATAAAAGAAATAGAGCGCGTGCAAAGGAGATCCGCTAGGTTTGCTAAAGGCCGTTATGATAATAGTATATGTGTTACGAGTTTAATAGAAGAATTAGGATGGTAATTACTATCAGAACCTTGGTTAAAATTTAGATTAAACCTTTTAAGCAAATTCGAAACTGATTTGTTCACAGATGACGTAGGATAAATATTGAGAACCCCTGCGTATTATGCTAGGTTGGATCACATTAACAAGATTAGAGAGATAGATTGTCGTACCGATAGATTTAAAAGAGCATTTTTCCCGCGTACTATAAGAGAGAACAATAGGCAGCGTAGCAAAAAGATAAGTAGGTGAAATATAGTAAGAGTAGTCTCAAGCACATGATGCATGTAGTAACAAACAATAATCCCTTCCTTATTATGCACATACTAACCATCTAGCTCCATGTGACCCTATTTTCTAGAATGTCTCATTTAAATATACTAGTTGCATGGCAATAAAACATGTTTCTTGATCTTCACCCCCTGCCACACACCCTCGTGGTGGCTCGCAGGGTATTACGTAGACGTTCAGTCACGGAGGTGGCTTTGGCGTTTTCACTGCTTACTTATTGTAACCGTTCCCAAAATTGGTTGGTCCCATAATGGGGTGAAAAAGGGAAGGAGTCGATCGAGGGAGATTGTTCTTGTTTTTAAAGTCTAATTTAAGTGTGAATTTTGTAGAATTAATGTCATTCTTTGTGTGAGTGTGAGTATTTTCCCATCCCCTAACCCCAGTTCCCTCCTCTTCCCCAATCTCCTTCTTTTGTGTCTGGAAGACGGGATGTCAGCGGCGATGACCTTCCCCCTCATCCCCACTCACAAGTGTGCCAAGCCAAGTGAGCAGCGGGACGTGACTATGTGAATCCAAGTTCCGAAGCATGCAGACTTGCCCCATTCTCCCCCCCCCCCCCCCCCCAAGTGCGTGTGTTGGTCACCTAAAATGACGACCAAAGTCAAGTGGGCCTTTGCATGGCAGTTATGTGCAAGCTATTACCCGCATCCCCCCCCCCCCGCCCCCCCCCCCACTCCCCCCCCCATTCCCCCCCACCCTCGATTCCCCCCCACTTTACTATGGAGGGGCGAAAGCTTAAAAAGGGCTGCCCCCCCGGGCGTGCGGCTGGTCGATCTTGACAGTTGGTGGACGAACGTCAGACACGGGGCCTCACTCGAGGCCTTTATGCAATGGCCTCAATTTTCCAGATAGCAGGTCAAAAGCACCGTAATGCACCTAGCGACAAGACGAAAAGAACGAAAGTTTTCTCAATTTTTAGGGTTGAATATCCAATTTTGATGCTGAAAATATTTTTGTGGGGGCTACTGCAGAGCGCCCCACACATAACGCCGTGCAGGGTGCGTGCCGGACGTCGTTCGGGTCCGCTGATTTCTGCTGCTCCCTTCATTACCCTACCCCCTTTCGCGTCTTCCTCAGCTAGAGTAAAGAGAGGGATTTCTCCAAGTCGCAGTCATACACTGCTATTTCACGCTTACGAAGTTACAATCCATACAGGATCGAATTTTAGCTAAAATGAGTGAGAGCCTTTTAATTATTTACTTGGAAAATGATATTTGCATACGATGCTTCACGCGAGGTGCACAAAGTAAATCAAATGACAACCGTTAGCATAAAAACGTGCATAGTTTTATGCTGTCATTTATTCCGGTGATTCTTACGTTACAAATAACTATGAATTATTGGAGTGATTGATTGGAATGTCATAAACCTTATCCAATTTCTTCATGTTTGCCCTTCTCGCTAACCAGTCACCATCACCACCGTTATCCACGCCAAAATCTCAAACGCCTCAAGTCATACACATAGGAAGAGATACCAGGATGTAAGGGAACTGGCATTAAATTGGGATGGGTAGAGGGCTGCAGTCAACCAATCTTAGGAATGAAAAAGCAATGAATGAAGGAGCCTACCTCGCATCTTCCTAATCTGGTCCAGAAGTTTCCATTCCACACCCACTAAATCATGAACTTCATCGTTTTTCTTCCTTTCGATCCATCACACCTTCTCCATTCTCTTCCATACCTCATAATCCTTACCACATCACTGAATCCTACATCCTATTCTCGTTGTCCTTTCTCTATATATCGTCTTATTGATATTCATCGATAAAAATTATGTAACAGATGAGAGCATACCATGAGAAATGCCGTGAGATCCAGTTTATGCCGATACCAGATTTGGGTTTGACTGGCGCATTTGAAAAATAACTGGCCGCCCACGCGTATATCACGTGTTCTATCCCTTAGCGGAACGGAAAAATTTTCATTGGAATACTGCTATCCACATTATTACCCTGAGAATTCCGCCCTAGAAACAATACTTCGTACGTGCCCTTGGGATACTTCTGTTTAGAATAGGCTAAAACCTGCGCCGGGTTTCCTGTAGCACTCTACGGTCTAAATATACATGTATCTCACTCCTATTTTAACTCGTGTCATCCTCTACTGAAGCGCCGACAAGGGTGGGGACAACTACAAAATAATATTGACGAATGATAATAGATAAGGGCACGGTAGTTGCGATATTTAATTGCACTCCGAATATTAGTACAATCTTCTCAGCACAAATTGTTTCATTTTAAAAAATGTTTTCACATTCACATAAAACAACTAATTATTTGTCGATGAACAGATAGAATAGAATAGGATAGAATCTAGCTTTGCTAAAGATAATTACTCAATTCGCCGATTTTATCTGAGATAGAATTTAATGAGAGTGTGAAAATGATAAAATTGTGAGAGCATTCAACCTCGCGTAAGTTCAGAATATTCATATTTTCCTTAAAAAAATATGCTAACATTAATTAGTGGCGCTGGTATTATGGAATAGTTCATGATCAGGTGCCGCATCTGCGTAAAACTCGTCGTAAGCATCGCGGAACCAGTGGTAAAATAATCTCCGGAATAGCAACTAACCTTAAAAATAATATATAATTTCCTTTTAGACATTAAAATACGCCGTTAGGAATGCCGCCTGGCTATATATGGATTAATTTTTATCTCTCGTATGACCATTTTATCAATTATTCTTAAACAATAATCCACCGATTATTATCCGTCCTTGTATTCCCTCCATTTAATGTGGGAGTGAAGGCACGGAAGGTATAATGATTCACCAGTCTTGTTTGTATCTCTATTCGGTCTTTGCGTCGTATTGCCGATGTGTTTTGCGTCGAACACATGCACTGTTCTGCTGGCAGAGGCAGCATTGGATGAAAACAGAAGACGGTGGAAAAGCTTGATGAAAAAATGAAATGAAATGAAAAGCTTGAAAGTTCAGTCACCTGAATCTTTTGTGTAGATTCATTAAAAGACGGAATGCCGCCAAATAATACTAATGTACTAATTTTGAAGACTTATAGATTTTTTTAAAATGCAGCCGTGGCTGAAGAATGAGGTCGATACTTAGTTCGTCCCATTGCAATTTTTGGAAGAGGGATATTTTATTCAATACTTCGTGATCCCGTGTATTAGATGACAAGTCGCGCTAGAGTAAACAGAGAAGAATATCAGGGACTCCTCTAGATAGTATATAGTAGAATAATTGGACAATATTATTATGCAATAATCAGTGGACTGCCAAGACTCAGTTGTCATATTTCTCTTGGTGAATGGCTGAGTCAAGCGAAGGTGTCTTCGTCTTGGTTTCCCATCATATAAAGGCCGCTTGTGATTCTCGGAAAAATTGACTCTAGAATAGTACTAATAAAATATGGGATATCGTGAGTTCACCTCGCGCGCATTAAGATAGCATTTATTCGGTCCTTTACATGTGGGATTAAATATTTTAAACCCCACTTCGGCATGCCAGTATTTATGGGACAGTTAAACCATCCCCCTGTCGAAACTGCTAATTGTTTCAGTTTTCGGTACTTTAAAATAAATTTGTACTTATTCTTTCTTAAACGAACCCATAGGTGAAACTACGCGCTCTTTGCAAAACTAAGAAATTCGTTTTTATCGTCAGAAAACTGTGAGAAAGTGGTGCAAATAACATCAGAGGAGTAAAATTGCAGCATTGGATGAAGACAGAAGACGGTGTAAAAGCGTGATGCGCTTCAAACGATATCCATTTCGAATAACAGAACGAAGTGTTGCGGGCCCCAGCTCGTGGAGTGTGGGGCGATTCGTCGGAAAAACACATCCGCCGAGCGAACATTAAAAACTCGGCCAGCCGGGGAGTTAAAAGGGAGGTACTTATGAGGGAAGGAAATCCTCAACTTGAGCGCTGTCCGCTGGCAGAATTCACTCGCCTCAGGGTCCTTTCCGGTTTGACCCTGACTTCCAGAATCACGTCCCCACACTATACTTCTACCCCGCCTTCCCCCAGCCACAAACAAACAGCTCCTTCGTGTTATCTTTCCTCATTCCTTTCCACCCTCTCTTCCCACTACGCCAAACCTTCCTCGACCCCACCCGCTCCTTCATATTCATCCACACTCCTTCCTCTCTCATTGCCTTCATTGAAAAGGAGAAAAGCTGGAACTCATGTGCTACGCGACAGTTCAGGGGAATATTGCAGCCATTAAAATTGTGCAATCGGTTATATTTAACGCATAAATTTAGTTTTCATTGAGAAGAAAACATTCGCGTCATTGGTGGAATTATCGCGGTACCGTAATGATTCATAATGAAATATACCTTGGAAATAATTTCCGAAAAGTTGTTGAAAAATATAATGGAAACTTGCCTTAATTAAACCACTTCTTCTCATCAATATGAACTTTATCATAAATTATTTTTCCTATAAACTCTTAATCATAACCATCATAACAGATACTTCTCTTCTTTCTTCAAGTCCACATGACAATAAAAAATTGTATCTCAGTTAACATATTAATTAACATAACGTAGTATTTGTTAAATGTTTGGGTTGCCAATACTCAACATAAAGCACTGTATTACTGATAAAATTAATGGTCAAATTACTCTGGATATCCATATTAGTTGTTTCAATATTTTTGCTATAATCATCACAGCTTTTCTCACATCGATACGCTAGATAATCTTTTTTTATAATTGTATTTCCGTACCCCAGAAGTTGTTTGAAACAATGAGGTTACATGAGGGGGCGACCGAGAGTGAGGTAATTAGTGTCATAAAGCACTTTTTGAGGCGGCAGGGGAGGGGAAAAAAGGGGGAGGGAGGATGCAGGTTGCGAAGGAAGGGAGAATCATATAGAAAAATCAGCAGCATTGGTCAGAAAGGTTAGGGAGAAGCCAACTGTCATAATTAATTTTCTCACAACAAACGTATGCTCCAGATGGATCGTTCAACTATTTCGTAAGACGATTTATAGCATATTTTGACATTCCTGTCCCCTCCCCCCATGTAAGACAACATTACATTTCATGAACTCATTCCTCCCTTTCCAATCTTACGAAAGGTAAACCAGATTTTTGAATGGATAGGCATGCATACATTTTTCGGTTGACGATTTTTTGCGCAATTGCCATTGAATGATGAGAAATCAGTTGATGGTAAGAATATTCCGTCTAATAGTATGGGATATCGTGCGATTCACCTCACGAGTTTCAAGAAAGCATTCATTTGGTCCTTTGGGCCCTTTTCATTGGGTATTAAACTCTTTTAATCTCCCATTCGGCATGTCAGTATTTATGACATACTTGAACCGTTCCTCCGTAACAACGGCTGTTTTTTCAAATTTCGGTATTTAAAATATACATGTACTTACGCTTTCATTAACTACGCGCTCTTTGCAGAACTAAGAAATACGTTTTCATCGTCAGAAAGCTGAGAAAAAGTGGTGCAAATACTATCTTAAAGAAATATAACCGCCCGTATGATGAACTCAGGCCCGCACACCTCCCAACGTAAAACCATGCTGGAAGTCCAGACCGCTCCCCATCAAAATTGCTTACGCAGCACTTGAATGGTCTCGTAAGTTTACATCACATCGCTTAACTCACAAACCAAAATCCTCACGCGAATTCAATGTCCACGCCGGAGGAGAACCACAATTTCTGGGTAGCCGAGCCGGCCCTCGATACCGTATTACCGGTAACTCCAGGTTTACATAATAACCGGTGGAAAGAGAGAAGGTGGGGAGGGTTAGGGGGTTGGAAGAGTGTCCGATGGGCCTGCGGCGCCTACCTTTAGTGTCAGCGCTTCCCCCCTCCTCCCCGTCCCCAACTGCCAAGACAGTGTTTTAAAAAACTTACGTTAAACTAAGTAAACAAACATGAGACGCTACAATATAACATTATCGGCATCAATCTCTTTTCACTCATAATAAGTAGGAGTTTCTAAGCGAAATAATTTTGAAACAGTATTCACATGTATGTGGGAGATAAATCCTCAAATTTTCAAAGTCTGCGTAACACAAGTGGGTGAAGAGCGCATCTGAAATTATTATATTTTACATTGTTTCTAGTTGATACACGTTCCTGATGTATCCATTAGGAAGTAATCTGTTTTTGGGAGGCGTAAGATGTTTTTGAAGACGCAGCTGTTTTGGTATTCCGATAGTTCAATTGTGGCGCGGTTTTCCAGCCTACTTTGTAGGTATATCATTGGGATTCCCATAATTTACGTTGTTGCTGTGCAGGTAACGACAGCGATACCCTGAGATAAGTGCCGATTGGTCCCGGCACCATGAGTGCGTACCGAAAGTCCATCCGCCACTTCACTTGAACTGAAACTATTCAAAAGAAGGAACGGTTCCGGAACGTTATATTTCGGTCATCATTCTACTTTCTTTCCGTTAACGAAACTAAAGTCAATCTGTACATAAACCGTAACTATTGTCAATAAGGAAGCATACAGTTTCGTTCCGGAACGAAACTATATGCTTGGTTCCGGTTTCGTTTAACATCGATTTTACGAAAACGATTTTAGAGGAAAAACGGAGCATACTCTTAGCCAATTTACCATTGTATTTTTTCCTAATGTGATGGCAGAAATAGTTTTCATATTCTTATTTCACGTATCCCATCGATGATATTTTAATGAATGCATATACTTGGGGTGGATTATTTGTTGTAAAACTGGGGGTAGATTCGGTAATTGTACGTGCGCTACATAAAAATTAGTTAATCCGGTTTTGATGCTTACGATCTCCTAGAAATAAAATTAGAAAAAAATGTAATGATGCAAAGATTTTCAACTGATGTTTTATATTGGTACAGTTTAAAACTTCTGAAGATGTGTTGATACCACATCAAGTCATTTGAATATTCTAACAGGTGATTGGTAGGTTTTTTGATAGGTCTTTCCTGGCGACCAAATTTCTTGCACATCGTTCCGTTATCTTCGATAGGTGATCCACTGTATCATCCCTCTTTAAAATCTCATGCGTCTCCCTCTTCTAATTTCGTTCAGTATTCATATGATCTTCCTTCCTACTCATCGCTTTCACAGTTTACTCCTCATTATCTTCCACTTCAAATTTCCTCTTTTCAAACCGTCCTCATTTCTTCTATTCAGCCTCCTCCGAAACTCCGTCACCAGCTTCCTCACCACTCTAACCATATCAGTTCAACATATATACCTGAGACGATCAAGATGTCGGTGTGGAGAAGGATGGAGAGGGTGAGCTGGCTGGTGAAAAGGACAAACGACGAGGATCGGATATGATTTGAGAGGAGAGGAAGCTGGTGGTGGAGGTTCGGAGGATGCGGAAGAGATGGATGGAGGGCGTTTTGAAAGGGGTATGTATGTTGAAGGCAGTGGATGAGAAGGATTACACTAGGGGAAGAAGAAATCAGAATAGGAATGCTGAAAGATATAAGAAGACAGAAATGGTTCGAGGAATTCACGAGAGATTATTTCGTTCAGAATTTTTATCCTATTCCTTCGTCTTCCACCGTGTTCCCCCATCTTCTTATGCCTTTAATATAACCTCCCATTGCTAGACCTTCCTCCATTTATCTAAACCGCCTCCTTCGAAACTCCGCCTCCAGCTTCTTCAACCATATCCAATACCTCCTCCCTCATCCTACTCGCCACTTAACACAAATTCTCAGTCCTCCTCGACCCGTACATCTCATCTCATCAAGTTTAACTACATCTTTCATTTGTAACGACTAAGGCCGTTTGGAACTAACTTGGAAAACTCATAGTTAACTGCAAAACATATTATCATGACCCCCAGGCATACGGAGTGGAATACTCACTAGTCACTTTCGTAGCTGTCCTCCGGCATAAGAACCATGCGAATCATGCGTCCATTATCTCGTAAAACATACGATAAACGGCATCTGTTTAATAATGTTGGTGGGTCGATTACTTCTTGAAAATACTTTCCATTTTATGAGACAATTTTCTGTCACTTTTCAACAGCGCCGCATTCAATATTAGAGTTTCAACAGCCTTTTCTTTTCGTCTCCACTCAAACCTCTTCTCAACTGTACCCTACTCTTTGAAAAGGCTCCTTAAGCCTTGGCGATTCTAAATCTATTTCCTCTACCACTGAACCCATTCCCTTCCAAAATACTATGCAAACTGGTAAACAACTTAATTTCTCCTATACTATTATCTCCCACCTTATATTTATCCCTGAATTCATGCTTCTGGAGAATATCATAAGTTGCGTCTTCTTCTGGCCAGACCAAACGATACCAAAATTAAAAAAGAACAAAGGTAATATTTCTAATGTTGTTTTCATATTGAAAATGGATTGACACGAGGTCATGCGTGAATTCACCTGTTTTGATAAAATTTAAATTATATACATGAAATGAGAGTTTCAGCAAAATATACAAATACGGATGAGATTTATATATATTATATACATTTTTAGAGTGAATGCTGCTAATCACATACCCTGAAAATCATTCATACATATGAGACTAGTTTAAGAAAAGGAAAAAGGGGAGAATGGTGGGGAAGAGGAAGGAAGAGGATATAAATTCTATATAGAGGATATGATCTCTCGCATTCCTCGTATCGTCTCTCTATTCGTAGTTCGATCAGAATTCCTATCCTCTTAATTCTCCTTTCCCAGTGTTTTCCCGTCTTCCACAACCTTAAAAATTCCCTCTCATTTCAAGACGCCCTCCATCTCGCCTCCCCCGAACCTCCGCCACCAGATTGCTCTCCAACCACATCCAATTCCTCATCGTTCGTCCTTCTCACCACCCATCTCACACTCTCCGACCTTCTCCACGCCAACATCTCGAGCGCCTCAGGTCAACAGATGTATGTTGAAGTGATAGGGATAGAATGGCGAGGAAGCTGATGGCGGAGGTTCGGAGGAGGCAGAAGAGATGGATGGAGGACGTTTTGAAATGAGAAGGAATGTGAATAGGGTAATAGAGGGGAGTGTGGAAGCGGGGAGGAGGAAGGAAGAGGATAGGAATACTGAACGAGAGAAGAAGACGGATAGGATATGTGGAATTTATGAAGGAAGTAATAGCGTATAACCTTTCAAAGGGAAATGGGAACTTTATGCTGGAAATTATAACGCCAGGAATGTACTACCTAAAATCCAACGAATCTACTGTTTGAATAACCAAATGAAATACTTCATATGGTATGATGAGATAGGCGATAGAATTTGTCTGCGGTAGCGAAAGGGCGAAGAAAGAGATGAACAATGGTAAGTTCTTCTCCAAATCGTATTGTTTCCAATTATTAACTCGTCTAATGGAGGTGAGATTTTTTTCAATCGAACAGCACAGGCATGTTAAATGGAAACATACCATGTATAATAAAACTAAAAGAATTTTGGCCTTGGTGGGTTATCATTTATCTCGCAACACTTGTAGTTAATACTGTAGATAAATATCCTAATATAAAAGCAACAAATTGGGACACTGCATTTTTATCGTAGCCTTCGTCGCTTCAGAGATATTTATTATCTAAAGGTTCAAGAAAACGTTTCCCAACCTATACATTCCAAAGGCAAATAAATATCCATTCTCGAATATATGCCCACTAGTGGAGAGGTTTTGTCAGCGAAAAAACCGAAATATCAGTCATACCCTCTTTCTTTGTTAACTATGTTTAATTATGCCGAAAAGTGTATCCCGGCGTTCTTGCAGTAAACTCCAGATGGGATTTCATTAAAAACCAGTGTTAAGCATCGTAAGGTATGGAAGGGATAACGCAATTGAATGCCCATTTATGATGGAAAAATATATCTAAATTATCCTAATAATGCCAACAGATACACATGCTCGATTTAATTACCATAAAACCGGGAAAAATTGACCGAAATCTATTGAAAGCAAGGAGTGATATCGAATCAGATGCAAAGCGAAACCATTTAAATGGAGAACTTACTCTGTCTTCACCTTCCCCAGCGACTCATATTCCTTCCCACTACCTCCGTGGTCAACATCCCTTCGCTCCTCATTTCCTGATCCAACCACCGAGTGAAGTCTTCGAGATCAGTTCACTTGCATCATCGCCCGTCACGAATTTCCCTTTCGTTATATAGTATCAATGCTCGACTACCTATGTCTGTAGGACATTTCCGTATCCGTAAATTAAACTACACAAAGATTGATATGGGATAGAAAGCTCCAAAGTGTGGCGTGTACCATTCGGGTGCAGAAGCGAGCTGCTCGGGGAAGCGAAACGTTGGGTGACGAAACGAGGTGCAAGTGATTTGTCGGTCGACAGAGGCGCCTCCCCGTTCAAGAGAATATCCCCACCAGAGATAATTATAATGGTACCGAACTAGTTTTGGTTGGTTAAAATCTAAATACGTGAAAAAATGTTTACGTTTTTAGGGACGCCGGCCATTATTTCGTTACACAATTTACGTATTACTTCAGCGATATCATTCACCTCCTTCATGAATTCATAAGTTCATCATCCCCGTTGTTTCACATTCAGCCACGTGAAAAATAATCCGTAATTCTCTTCAAATGTTCTCCTTAAGACATTTTTCTGATTCCAAGCGGTCATTTTTAAGAAAATGAAAAAATCGAACAGGGAAACACGGTCCAGAAGGATAGAACACTTGGTCACGAAACGGGTTGCTAAGAAGCTTAGAAAAAAGAAAATAGACAGAGATGTTCCACGAGGATTTGCGAGGGAATAAGTATTTTTTCAGTTAAAACCGAGGTTAAAGTATGGAAGAACTACAATGTCATGAAGGAGTAGGCAGATATTGGGCTGCAAAAAAAGATATTACAAGTGAGAGACCAAAGATTTTAATTCAGAGGTAAATGAATGTTTAATGCCATTTTCCGCTTATTTTAATGAAAACACTGTATCATTTGGACTTAATAAATTGTATCTTTGACATACATCATCATCATTTTGTCGTTCAATCCTAGGATTGGTTGACTACCGTAACATTCCTCTTAAATTCCTAATTCGTGTCCCTGTTCTTATTTCGTTCAGTATTCCTATCTTTTTCCTTCCATCCTCATCGCTTCCCCGTTTTAATTCTCTTTATCGCCCTCTTCAAATTTCCTCTTTTCAAACCATCATCCTTACATCTATTCAGCCTCTTCCGAACCTTTGTCACCAGCTTCCTCACCACTTAATCCATATCAGTTCAACGCATATATCTAAGGCGATCGAGATTCCGGTGTCGAGCAGGATAGAGATGGTGAGATGGCTGGTGAGAAGGACTAACGACGAGGATCGGATATGATTTGAAAGGAGAGGAAGCGGGTGGTGGAGGTTCGGAGGAGGCTGTAGAGATGGTTGGAGGGCGTATTGAAAGGAGTAGGAATGTTGAAGGCAGAGGATGAGAAAGATTACACTGGGGAAGATAAAATCAGAGAATAGGAATGCTGAAAGAAATGAGGAGAGAGAAATGGTTCGAGGAAATCAATAGTGATTATTTCGTCCAGAATGTTATCCTCTTTCTCCCTCTTCCACCGTGTTCTCCCATCTTATAATGGCTTCAACATAACCTCCCATTTGAATGTCAATCCTAGGATTGGTTGACTGCAACCAATTTGTTGTTGCTGGGTGCCCTCCGCTAGTTTATACGTAAAACGAATACACGTAATCATGCATTGCATGTGTGGTACGCGGGTTTCAATGTAATTTCGGTGTTCTACCGTATCATTCATGCATGCTTGGTGTGGAAGCACCCCCTGCCACACACCGTTTGGGTGGCTTGCAGGGTATGACATAGATGTAGATGTGAATCATCCCATGGATGAAGAAAAGCGCGCTGGCTGAAATCGCTGAAATGTTTCAGCGAAAGTTTTTTATTCCGCTATTAGATTATAAGATATTTTTTCCGCTAATAGCTTTAAATCTCCTCCTTGGAAGCACTTTTACTTCGAATGTCATTGGAATAACTCGACGCAATTCTACTGCTATAAGGCTTTAACTTCCACCTTCATTCATGTCAACCGTTGAGTTCAGCCTTCATTCAATTTTGCTTTCCCAAGTTGTTATTATTATTTATACGAGTATAACCCGTGATATTTTTTTGTCGTAGAAATGAACGCTGAAAATTACTGCTTTAAAAAATATAAAATAGAAATAAAACAAGTATTCGAAAATAATAAGATGTTCTGAGAGTCCTCTCAAATATGTAAATTCTTATGTTGATTTACTATTCACTGCTCAAGAAACGTTGAACTGCGATAAACGTAGTGAAAATTTAAAAAATTTCTTCCGTGACACGAAAAAATCGAGTAAGGTTTGAGGAGAAGGACCTCATGCCGACGGTCATCTACTCGCGCGTGGTGTAGAGATGGATTGAGATGAGGAAAGGGGAAGATTGGGGATATGTGAGAAGAGAGCCGGAAAGAGAGGAGGGAGAAAGAGATAGAATAAAGGAGAGTTGGGTAATTGAGATAGAAATCGACAGGGATGAAAAGGAAATGATTCGGGAGAGAGAGGTATAGAAGTGGAGAGAAAGAGCATAAGAGAGATGGGGGGAAAGGTGGGGAGAGAGAGACATGGAAGATAGCATGAACGGCAGATAGATCGGAATAGTGACGGGGAAGAGAAGGTTAGTATGTGAGAGAGAGATATAGGAGAGAAAGAAAAACGGCGAGGTGTAAGGGAATGAAATTGGGGAAGAGAAGGTTTGACGAGTGGAGATGTGGGGGAGGGGTAGAGGGAGGAAGAACAGCTTTTAACATGCGTAGCCATAGAGTTTTAAATGATTTTATTCTAGGAAGTTTATCCCCCATTTTTACTCTCCCTTTCCCCTTATTTTATAAAATCCTATTAGACATAAGTTGAAAGAAAGAGGATAGGAGGACACATTAGTAATGAGAATGTGTTGTAAAGTTAAAAAATAGACATCGATTTATTTTTAACTGGAGTTAGTGTGAAGAATATTTGTTCTGTTAACTTCAACGATTTTCTTGAGAAAAATCGAGACATCGTAAGACTAATGGAATAAAGTTGGTTACGAGAAACCCTGTGCTATTCGAAAGATATGAGGAATGAAATATGACTTGTTTAAATAAAATCAGTAATTATGTTTGTGTAGTAATCCATTTCCATACGAAATATTTCCCGTTAATAATTACTTTGAGTAGATATCCTCTGTTTCAATAAGAGGTCGAAGTATGACCTCCTTTGCCGTACTACTTTTTTTTAAGATCACGAAAGGAATATAACTGATGCTCAAAGCTGACACCGCTACAATAATAACGCTTTGTCGGATACCGCTATAGTATTCTGTGAGGTAATGTAAATCAAAAGAATTGGCTACTGTAGGGGCAGGATAAATTTACGAATGAATTTACCCATCCTTAATCACATTTTCCGAGAGTGACACATGAAAAAAAGAAGAAACGTCGATACAAACCCCAGTGGCCAATGCGTTGTTTTCCCAATGCGCTATTAATAACAAATAAATTTAGACTGTGGAAAGTTAAGAAATGACATTTGAAAGCTGCCCGACGAAATCATTTTCATCGAGTTCTTACCTCTCGATACTAGTTTATTTTTGGAATAATAGTGCAGACGTCTGCAGTGTATCATACGCCCATGAGACGAAGTTGGTCAAAGTCTTAACATTTTATAGCGAAGAGATTACTCGATCCGGCATACAGTATATTTTAACCCTAAGTTATTTCTACCGGGAGACTAAAATTGAGAGAAGGATGAACTCTTTGGTTAAGTGGATTGAATTGTATTTAAAGGCATTGTAGTCAAGCACAGTGGAAAAATTGGGCATAGAGATATTTCAGTTCACATTCGAAATTAATACTGTTTCTAAGAGGGATGTTTTAAGCTATTTGAGGCGAAAAATATAAAGTTAAACATCAAGGACGCATTGTGGCATTGTTCCAAACGTGGTGGAGGATATTTGTGTGATACCGACTACGCTATAAAAGTTATTAATATTTGTTTAAAAAGTGCATTGCAGTCTAGGCAATGAATTTTTCTCACTGAGAATATGGCATTCCGAGTAGTCCATTGCATTTTCAGATTCCTCTAACGCGCATCACTTTGAAGTATGTAGATTTAAATTAAAACGTAAATGTATCTCTTAGAATGTGCTTCGTGAACGATCAATACACATTCTCTGGAAAAGTAAGTAAATGAAGGGAAAATTTATTAAATTGAATCAGATACCGAAAAAACTAATTGACTTACCTCTGGATCAATCTTGGCATGCAAGTAACCATGGAGATTTCGAAGCTAAAAGAAATTTCATAAAATAAAAACACGTCAACTCTTCAAAAGTTTTAAATATTTATAAATGAGCGCATGAAATAATCATTCAAAACAATCGGACGGAACAACGTGGATAAAGACGAAGACTGGGCTTTCCGCGTCTTCTAGCAGTTGTCATCAAGAGAGGTCTTGGAGGGACTGAAATGAGCCATCGTCCCTTCAGTCTCGCCCAGAAAAATGAACAGAAGTCTACATCCTCCTCCCCCCCCATCCATTAGAAAAATCCCGCCTCGCCTGGGTCCTCCCCCACTCCATCCTTTCTTAGGTCACAATTTTCCCTCTGGGCGTCTTCTCCCGCGCCATTCGCGAGAAGGCGCGGGAGAAGACGCCCGGGAACAAGCAGTTTAGACATTCGGCTCTTGTTGTGGCATAAGCAGTTTAAAATGTTTAGCATTAGATTTTCAAAAGTTAATTTCTATGAAAGTTCACCCCGCCTTTCGACTCTCCCCTCTTCTTATCTTTTAAAGAATGACCTATTTTGTTTTTACGCTGCCATTCGGTATGTTGTCCTTACATTGTGTAACCAGCTTAATCCTCTTCCCTCCTTCCAAACCAATCTAGTCGCCAACCGCTCCCCTATTTACTTCCTCGTATGTAAAACTTCTTCTACACTTGCCTTAGGTTAGTGTTGCTCTCTGATGAAAATAATAGTACACACATCGAAACAGTCAGACGTATTGCCAAAAAAAGTGCGTAATATTACAACTTTATTTTTTAGCTAGTATGTCTAAATTTCAGGATGCTATATTCTCATTTGTCACGTTGAAAATGCTATGTCCTACTATAAAATCAGTTATTTGACTAGTTTTTATTAGGTCAAATATTACAGTCATCATGCAGTTGCATATATCAAATTAGGTCAAGCTTGATTTTTCCGTAGATTCTCAGTAACTGCTCCAGAAGATGAGTTGTCACTCGCACCGTCACCATCACTTTTTACGTATTATCAGTGTGAAAAAAATCATGAATGATAATTCCGAAAAACCAAATGAGAAAAATCGAGAGTCACTAAGTAGAGAAATATTAGCCGTAGGTATTTCACGCCCCTCTAGTTTGATGAAGCGTGGGGAATAGCAATGGCTTTGTCTTGCCGCGGGCTAAGGCGTCGAGGTCACCGAAGTTTTTTTATCATAGATTCACCCGAAAAGTATTTTATCTCAGCACCATGATGCGATTGGTTTCCTTGAGGAAGATCACGAGCAATTATAAATTCCAGAGCGGCTTTTTATGTCAATAAAGAGTTCCAAGTTGTTTATTGTTGCATTATTACCGATATTTCCTGTTGATGTTTATGTAGTTTCCCGACAATTTCCACATAGAATTCTTGAGACAATAATGCAAAAATGACCGCTCTTTTGTAGCGGTTACATCACGACCCTTCAAGTGTGGTTATCTGATATCATCGTGGCATTAGCTGATATAGGCTGATTGTGTATACCACAGACGACGTTGCACCGACATGGTGAACATTCCTTCGTTATTTTACAACACTTTTTTTATACCTTAAAGTGTACATTTCTAATGTGAAACGTTAAATATAAATAAATTTTCGGTCAGGGAATTTTTCACGAAATTCGAAAACACGCTATTTCTATCTTTTGCATGTGATTCTTCAAGCAATGGACAATAATAGGTTTTGGAAATCGTACAATGAAAAAGTCCAGTACAATTACGTATTGCAGGTGGAACGTTATATTCCTTGGAAAGTTATTGATGGAGTCAGGGCAAGCTAAACTTCGAAAATCTTTAGGAGAACTACATTATTTGGCTTATTATGGGGAAACATACCACTTGAAAGCCCGAATCTTATATTAATATGATTTTTAATAGGGATACAAGTGTTTTTTAAATAGCTGTGTATAATTTGTTTTGTTATGTAAAGTCTTTGATTATGTTACCTCGCAAGTTGTGATGGGGATAGAGTGGTGAGGAAGCTGATGGCGGAGGTTCGGAGGAGACAGAAGAGATAGATGGAGAACGTTTTTAAATGAGTAGGAATGTGAATAGGGTAATAGAGGGGAGTGTGGAAGCTGGGAGGAGGAAGGAAGAGGATAGGAATACAGAACGAGAGAAGAAGATGGATACGATATGTAGAATTTATGAGGGAAAAATAGCGTATCTTCTTTCAGAGGGAACTAGGAACGTTATGCTGGAAATTATAACGCCAGGAATGTACTACCTAAAATCCAACAAATCAGCTGTTTGACTAACCTGATGAATAACTTGATATGGTATGATGAAATAGGCGATAGAATTTGTCGGCGGTGGCGAAAGGGCGAAGAAAGAGATCAACAATGGTTAGTTCTTCTCCAAATCGTATTGTTTACAACTATTATCTCGTCTAATGGAGGTGAGATTTTTTCAATCGAACAGCACAGGCATGTTAAATGGAAACGTACCATGTATAATAAAACTTAAACAATTTAGGCCTTGGTGGGTTATCATTAATCTCGAAACACTTGTAGTTAATATTGTAGACCAATGTCCTAATATAAAAACAACAAATTGGGACACTGCATTTTTATCTAAACCTTCGTCGCTTCAGAGATATTTATTATCTAAAGGTTCAAGAAAACGTTTCCCAACCTAAACATTCCAAAGGCAAATAAATATCCATTCTCGAATATATGCCCACCAGTGGAGAGGTTTTTTCAGCGATAAAACCGAAGAGTCAGTCATCCCGTTTCTTTGTTAACTATGATTAATTTTTCCGAAAAATTTATCCCGGCGTTCTTGCAGTAAACTGTAGTTGGGATTGTCATTATATACCATTAGTATGCATTGTAAGGTATAGCAGGGTTGAACGCATTTGAATGGCCATTTATGATGGGAAAAATATATATCTAAATTATCCTAATAATTCCAACGCATACACATGTTCGATTTAATTACCATAAAACCGGTAAAAATTATACGAAATCTCTTGGTGTCAAGGGCTTGACATCGAATCATATGCAAATCGAAACCATGTAAATGGAGAACTTACTCTGTCTTCACCTTCCCCAGCGACTCATATTCCTTCCCACTACCTCGGTAGTCAACATCCCTTCGATCCACATTTCCTGCTCCAACCACCGAGTGAAGTCTTCGAGATCAGTTCATTTGCATCATCGCCCGTCACGAATTTCCCTTCCGTTATATAGTATCAATGCTTGACTACCTATGTCTGTCGGACATTTCCGTATCCGTAAATTAAACCGCACAAAGATTGATATGGGATAGAAAGATACCGTAGATATACCGTAGTATAGATAGAAAGATGTGGCGTGTACCATTCGGGTGCAGAAGCGAGCTGCTCGGGGAAGCGAAACGTTGGTTGACGAAACGAGGTGGAAGTGATTTGTCGGTCGACAGAGGCGCCTCCCCGTTCAGGGCGATAATTATAATGGCACCGAACTAGTTTTGTTTGTTTAAAATCTCAATACGTAAAAATTGTTTTACGTTTTTAGGGACGCCGGCCATTATTTCGTTACACAATTTACGTATTACTTCAGCGATCTCATTCACCTCCTTCATAAGTTCATAATCCCCGTTGTTTCATATTCAGCCACGTAAAACATAATCCGTAATTCGCCTCAAAGGTTCTCCTAAAGACATTTTTTCTGATTCCAACCGGTCATTGTTAAGAAAATGAAAAAATCGAACAGGGAAACACGGTCCAGAAGGATAGAACACTTGGTCACGAAACGGATTTCTAAGAAGCTTAGAAAAAAGAAAATAGACGGAGATGTCCCACGAGGATTTGCGAGGGAATAATTATTTTTTCAGTTAAAACCGAGGTTAAAGTATGGAAGAACTACAATGTCATGAAGGAGTAGGCAGATATTGGGCTGCAAAAAAAAATATTGCAAGTGAGAGACCAAAGATTTTAATTCAGAGGTAAATGAATGTTTAATGCCATTTTCCGCTTATTTTAATGAAAACACTGTATCATTTGGACTTAATAAATTGTATCTTTGACATACATCATCATCATTTTGTCTTTCAATCCTAGGATTGGTTGACTACCGTAACATTCCTCTTAAATTCCTAATTCGTGTCCCTGTTCTTATTTCGTTCAGTATTCTTATCCTTTTCCTTCCATCCTCATCGATTCCCCGTTTTAATTCTCTTTACCGCCCTCTTCAAATTTCCTCTTTTCAAACCATCCTCCTTACATCTATTCAGCCTCTTCCGAACCTTTGTCACCAGCTTCCTCACCACTCAATCCATATCAGATCAACACATATACCTAAGGCGATCGAGATGCCGATGTGGAGAAGGATGGAGATGGTGAGATGGCTGGTGAGAAGGACAAACGACGAGGATCGGATATGATTTGAGAGGATAGGAAGCTGGTGGTGGAAGTTCTGAGGAGGCGGAAGAGATGGTTGGAGGGCGTATTGAAAGGAGTAGGAATGTTGAAGGCAGAGGATGAGAAGGATTCCACTGGGGAATAAGAAATCAAAGAATAGGAATGCTGAAAGAAATGAGGAGAGGGAAATGGTTCGTTTCGTTCATTCTGGTATCTCTTCCTATGTACCTTTCTTTTTATTTCGTCAATAGCCGTATTCCTTGGCCTTCCTTTCGGGACTTCTCCCTTTATTGTTCCTTTAATTATGTTCTTTACAAATCCATTGTCTCTCATGGTATGTCCCATCCATCTTGTTCTTCTTTTCTGTATGGTGTCCCATATGTTCCTTTCCTCTTTTACTCTTCTGTACACTTCATCTTTTATTATTTTTTCCGTCCATGTTATCCTCAGAATCCTCCTCCAGCACCAGGTTTCGATGTCTTTTTTTCTTTTCTGGTCAGTTTTTCCGATGGTCCATGCTTTTGATCCGTAGAGTGCTACGCCCCACCCTAATGTATTCACATTACGACATACTTATGTGATTAGGAATAATTTTTCTAAAACAAATATTTACAGTTAGATGACCAACTTTGAATAAAAGTACAAAACAAGGTTAATTTTTGAGTGCTTAAAACAGAAGAAAGTATTTTTTAATGCGTAGAGAGGATATATCTAAGCTGAAAATATTCTGAAAAATATTTTTAAGGAATACTAACCGCATAAAAATTTCTATTTGAGCTGAATAGATCCTTGAAACATATTTTTGTTAATGCAAAACTTAAGGCTATTAATAAGGATTCGTGTTACAACTCTATGTACCTGTGCATTTCCGTAATGATGAGGATATAAATTTGATATAAAAATACCTGATTTTTTATAAGGTATTTTATGACCACCATAATCTTATGGATTATTTAAATGGGGAATAAGCACTTGCCTTGACTCAGTCAACGTAATATCATCTCAATGGCCAGTTTTTAAAATTTTGTTTCAAGGACAGATCGCGAATCTCATCATCGTATCCTAGTTCATGGAATAAATTTCGTAAATATATTATTCCGTAGGAAAATATTTGAGAGCCCAAACTGTGGTCGCCCCGGCGATGATTGGTATTATGCCTCTAATATATCGTCGTTGCCTTCGGTCGTTCTGTCTTAACATTGGTTGACTGCAGCCATCCACTCTTCCCTATCAAATGCTAGTTCCCTCGCATCATCATAGCTCTTCCTATGCCCTCTCCTCTTTATTTGATAAATGATCTTATTCCCGGATCTTCCTCTGGGGATAATTCCTTCAATTTTTCCTTCGATTTTATTCTTTACTAACCCATTGTGTCTCAACGTGTGTCCAATCCATTTGGTATTTTCTTTTTTAGGGTTCCATAGGGCCCTTTCCTCTTATTCTCTCTTGAAAACTTCATAATTTCATATTTTATTGGTCCATGTCTGTTCTGGTATTTTTTCCAATGGCCGATGCATTCGATCAGTTGAGTGCCGCGCTCTGCATTAATTTTTAAAATACCATTACTAGTTTGTTGTCCTACCTTCTTTGACCGCAGCAGTTGTCTACTTAATATGAACGTTTTCTTTTCTTAGGCCATTTTTTCTGCATGTTTTTGATTACGGAGAAGAAACGTTTTCGTCTGGGCATTTCTCACAATGCCCCCCGTTGCATTTTTGTATGCACCCGAATAGTTCGAACTATCGATATTCATATACTTAATACGGCAAACGGCGAATTAATCTCCAAATTGCCAAGAATTGCATTGATTTCTGTCCTTTATTTCTCAATATGTCTCCCTCCTCCCCTCAATTACCTCTCCGAATCGCCTAAAGGTATTCTCTTTCAACTCATTGATTGCGATATTTCTACCCAAAAATAATCTCACATAATCCATAAAATCGTTCTGGGCACCAAAATGTATTGATTTTAACTTCACGTGTAGTACTTCATCCTCAAACTAGTTACTATTCTCCAATTTCAAATTGAATTCATTTTCATTTTGCATAAAAAGTCTCCAATTACCAATTAACAGTGCTGAAATCGTGATAAAATATCCTTCTTTGACATTTACAAAATGCAGGTCTACCTTCGCTTCAATCCTGCACTCACCCTTGAATGTCACTTCCCCTGTCCCCTCCTGGCATTCCCCTATCCTCACATTAACCTCCAGTGTTTCCCATTCAATGCTCCTCCGTTCCCCTAAACTATCCTCTGCGATAATCTATAGAAAACAGCTCCATTCCTGATTGAATGTCTCCACATTCTCTACATTATATTTATCCTTTTATATTTCCTCTTCTTAATGCTTCACCATGTAATCCTCCTTTACTCACGTCCCTTTCATTCCGAATTTGATCCTCCGACTTTCCTCATTTCACTCTCCTGCATTATCCGTAATCTGCGTTTGCGTTCCTCATCATATCATTGGTCCTTCAATCCTAAGATTATTTGACTGCGGTCCTCCTCCCTTCCCTCTCCAATGTAGGTTCCTTTTCATCCTGGTAGCTCTTCTTATAAATGAACTTTCCTTTGTATTCGGTCCATAAACTTATTCCCGGGTATTCTTCTTGGGAATTTTATCCTCTATTTCCTCTATCTTCAATTTTTTTCTTCACAAACCCAATCTTAGGGTGCGTCCAATCCATCTGGTCCTTTTCCGTATAGTGTTCCTTTTGGTTCTTTCCTCTTCTACTCTTCTCTTCCGTCTAATGCTAATTTTCTTTCATCCTGGTAGCTCTTCCTATGTTCTTCCCTCTTTAATTGGTCCATGAACTTATCCCTGAGTCTTCCTCTGGGGACTCTTCTCTCTAGTTGACCTTCAATTATGTTCTTCACAAACCCATTATGCCTCATTGAGTGTCCAAAACATCAGGTTCTTCTTTTCTGTATAGTGCCCCAATGGTCATTTCTTCTTCTATCCTTCTCTAAACTTCATCATTTGTTATTTTGTGCGTCCATTTGATTTTCAGAATCCTTCTCTAGCACCTTGTAAATAAACTTCTGGTCTGTTCTGGTCTGGTTTTCCTATGATCCATGCTTCCTATCCATGGATGTCACGCTCCACGCGAATGTTTTCACATACTGTTTCCTAGGTAGTGGGTCTATTTATTTAAAGCAATAAACTTGCATTTTCACCATGAACGCATTGTAGCTTGGTCTGTTCCGCTCTTCATGTCTGTTGTGGGACTTCCGTCCCACGTGACGGTTCTTCTTAGATAGATGGAGGAATGCACGGGCTCAAATGTCAATCCTCGTATTGCGACATTTGCATTAAGCTTCTCTATTCCACGTGCGACGAACCGAATCTCCGCCTTCTTTATTTTCATGTCTTATTCTTGGAGAACTTGGTTCGTTGCGTTGATCAATCGATCATCAATGGATCAATCGATGATCAATGCCGATTCCTGCGATAACTGCGATATCGTATGCGATGCGAGGCACGTTTATTTCTTATTGATTAATTTTGCTTCGTTCAGTCCAATTTTTATGCCTCATTCAAGTACGTATTGAACAGAGCTGGTAAGAATTTACGTTATTGTCGTACTCCTTTATTAATCTGACTTTCTACTTGTTTTCCGTCTTTCATTCGCATTACAACGACTTGCTTATTTTCATCTACATCTACATCTAGATCTACATATTACCTCGCGAGCCGCCGCATGGGCGTGTGGCAAGGGGTGTTAGGTCACCAGCCGTGTGAAGATGTAAAATGTTTGGAGGTGAAACTGTGACATGCACTATGGGGTTATATTTAGGCGAGATCAGTTTTTATTGCGGCCGCTTATTTTGCGCGGAAAGAACGAGTTTTTGTGCTTATATATTCGGCAGGGTATCTCTCTTATTTCATTGCATTTGTCAGACCTAGATATGTAGTGAGGCGTCATGGTAATATTCTGTGTGTCTCTTTGAAACAAACCAGTTCGTGGTTACCGATGTAACCTAAGCCTATCGTGTAGGCATCGGTCTCTAGGGGCTCCCGCTTTAACCCCACTAAAAGTTCTGAGATACTATATTTTCGCTCGTTTCTGCTTTAAAGGAAGCGTGCTGCCAATCTTTGTATTTTGTTAATTCTTTTGGTTAAATCTTTATGACCAGTGTCCCAAATGCTCGCGACGTATTCGAGATGTGGCTTATCAAGAGCGAAGTAGCATCTCTCTTTTACTTTTTCATCGAAGTATCTTCCTTTTATACGGTAAACAAAACCAAGTTTCTTTAAGTGTGTGCCGCATATGTTTTGCATGTGTATTTTATAGTAGGTAGAATACTCCTCTGTCGCTTAAATCCATTCCAGGTTTCATCAGTCCAAATATATTATATTAGTTGTGGAAAAGAACAATATTTAGGCTTAGAGTTCGCATTTGTAATTTAAATGAAAATTATCGAAAGCGTTTTGAATGATTTTTATGAATTCATTAGTGAGAAACAATCGAAGCGATTCATCTGGAATCAAACAACGCCGAACTATATTTAGCCTATCAGTAACAAGCGGACTTATGCATGTGAGATGTAAAAGTTTAAGTGAACCGTCAATTTTTAAAAATACGTTTTCTAAAATATTTTTAGCTTTTTACACAGCTCTTTTCGCAAAATGAAGGAATATTTTAACTCTCTCATGATTAATCATAAAAAGGAAATGCATTGAAATATATATTGCCGAAGATGGCAGGGAAAAAAATGTAGCGTCGTGAAGTGATATTTAATTGATGTGATAAAAATTTATCTTTTGCTTTGAAATACGCCTTTTTTTAGTTTTAATAAGAATGCCCGTGTGCGACAATGAGGGTTGTTAAATGCTTAATGCTAGCTGAAAATAATTATGATTTATCCCATCGTCAGTAAAATTTTGTAGAAAGCAATATAGATTAAACCATACAGTAATTCCTTAATAATCATGGTAGAAAGTCAATGAAAAAACAATTATTACGTCTTTTGACAAGGATAACGAATAAATTCACCACTTGGTGCCACATCTGGTTGTTGGGAAAGTTTATCGCGAAACTTGTGCATCTAAGTACTGATATCTTATGACATGTAAATTTGCTTTAATGAGTTCATGTAAGCCGTGAGTATATTGAAGTTCATGCCCTTACCGCGTTAAGGGTATTACAGGTGACGTGGTGAGGAGTATAAGGGAGATGAACATCGAATTTTCTGTCAACCGGGTTCGCTACGTGTGCCGCTTGCAAGTTGTGAGTGAGTTAGGCGATTACGATGGGATTTTGGGCTTGGACTTCCTAGAAATGTTTGGTTGCTCTATAGATGTTAAAAATCGGGACTCTTTCCATAGGGAAGGAAATGCGGCGCTTGAGCAATGAGTGTAGAGAAGATTTAGACATTAAGGAATCAGTGAAAGCGAGAGAACGGTGTGGCGCGGAGACTCTAGTCCGGGTATTAAAGACAGAAATATTGCCGGGGAGGAGGGAAAAACTATTTAGCGATAAGGTGTTTGATTCCCATATTCCAACCGGCGCTGATATCATTCTAGAATTTAAACTTGAGGACTTAGAAGGTTGTGTCGTGGCTAGGAGCTTGTCGAGGGTGAATTTCAACCGTGAAATTTTTGTGAAAGTAGCTAATTTCAATGAGGGGGATGTTGCATTAAGGAAAGGGACAATTTTAGCTTCCGTCGCGGAATGGGAGGATCGGGAGGGAGAAGAGAATGCCGGTAAATTTCCGCGAGTGAATGCAGTCAGACGCTGCGAAGGTGAAATTAGTTTTGCGGCAAAACTCAGCCATTTAAGTGACAGGGAACGGGACGCATTATTGCTGGTTCTTAACGATTTTAAAGATTTGTTTTCCTGTAATGGACTACCCCCGCCAACGAAATTGGTGGCGCACAATATCCCAACAGCTGACGCGAAGCCAATATTTATACGAAGGCCTACCGCACGCCATTCCACCATAAAGAGATAGTAGAAAGATTGGTACAAGAACAGTTAGAGGCGGGTGTTATTGTTTCTAGCGCTAGTCCCTGGGCCGCCCCAATTGTTGAGGTCCCCAAAAAGTCTACGGATGGAAACGCCGCGAACAGGTTTTGTGTAGATTATCGAGCATTAAATGCTATTACCACTCCCGATGTGTACCCTCTACCGAATATAATCGAGACCCTAGATTACCTCGGGAATTGTCGTTATTTCACCACGATGGACCTAACAAGCGGTTACCATCAAATCCCCATGATCGAGGAGTCGCGCCCAAATACAACTTTTAACACGGAGAGTGGATATTGGGAATACAAGCGCATCCTTTCGGGTTGCGTAATGCCCCGGCCAGTTTTCAGCGGCTTATGGACGGTGTTCTCCGCGGGCTCAAACCAGCGCATTGCCTTGTGTATTTGGATGACGTAGTCGTATTTAGTTCCACTATCGAAGAACACGCGGAGCGATTGAGGCTTGTTTTGGAGAGATTGAGAACGGAGGATTGACGCTAAAGTTCGATAAATTTCACTTCGCCCACGACAAGATAAATTATTTGGGACATGTAATCACTAAAGACGGCATTTTTCCCTATCCAAAGAAGCTTTCGGCAGTAAACGAATACCCCTCACCGAGTTGCACGAAGGAATTACAATCATTCCTAGGATTCGCAAATTACTATCAAAGATTTGTGAAAGATTATGCCAATATAGCGAAACCCTTAACGAGACTTTTGAAAAAGTGAGCAACGATCAGTTGGTCGGACGAGTGCGAAACGGCAATAGGAAAGTTAAAGACAGCGCTTACTAACGGCCCAATCCTGGTGTACACTGATTTTAGAAAGCCATTTATTGTTTCCACGGACGCCTCGAATTACGCTAAAATTACGGTCCTATCGCAGGAAGTAAACGGAGAGGGGCATCCGGTAGCCTATGCCTCGAGACAACTAAACAGCCGAAACGAATTACTCGGCGACCGAGAAAGAACTGCTCGGAGTCGTATGAGTTTCGGGACATTTCAAGTGCTATCTGTTTGGGCGGAAATTTAAAATCATTACCGACCACGCGGACCTCAAATGGTTGTTTAGCCTGAAGGACCCTAGCAGTCGTTTGGTGAGATGGACGTCGAAACTAAGTGAATATGACTATGAGGTAGTTCATAAGCCAGGAAAATTACACTCAAATGCTGACGCGTTTAGTCGGAAGATACGTGCGATCGAACGGGGGCCGTATGACGAAATAATCGACTTACAGGACGCGGATAGTGAGTGTAAACGGCTGCGAGGACAGAGAGGTTTCCACGTGAAGGAGGGAGTACTCTATAAACAAACCACCGGAAGTGATAAAATAGTTGTCCCTGAGAAGTTGAGGGGGGAAATAATAAAAGACTTCCGCAAACATCCGCTATCGGGCCATCTGGGGGTCCGACCTAGGGTGGAGAGGGTGCGAGAATCGTATTGGTGGAAGGGCTTTGTGAAGGACATCATGGAGACCCTGAAGGGTTGTGTCGCGTGCAATCGCCGAAGCCCTTATGGTAGAACAAGAGCGCCGATTCAAGAATTGCCCTCCTCTAACCGGCAATTAGATTTCGTGTCGTTGGACACTGTGGGACATCTCCCGTGCAGTGACAACGGGAATAAATACATCCTTTCCATAATCGACAATTTTTTCCGTTATCTGGAAATGGTTCCGATACCGGATCAGAGAGCTGAGACGGTTGCATCGGCATTTGTGAGGAAGATGATTCTTAGGATTGGGGTACCCGATAGAGTCGTTACCGACCAGGGCGATAATTATATGTACGTTTTTTTTTAGAAACACATGTGAACTAATGAAGATTTTCTGGCTTCGCACATCCCCTTACCACCCTCAGTTCAATGGGAAGGTTGAAAGAGTACACAGGACGATTGCTGGTATACTCAGCCATTATGTCAGTGACACAAATACGGACTTCCCCCGATACGTGGTTGCCCTACGCCGTCACGGCATACGATACTAGTGTCCATCGGAGTACCGGTTTCGCCCCACACTAAATAATTTTCGGACATACCATGCGATCACCCTTCGAACATAACGACCCGGGTGTCGGAGAGTTTAAAAACCCGTACCTTAGGGAATTGAAGAAGAAATTAGAGACTATGTGGGGTAAGTGTAGAGTGAACGATGATCGAACCCGGCGTGAGAGGGCCGCAGTGCTCAACCGGGGTACTAAGGACGTGGCGTACAAGTGCGGTCAATATGTGTATTTGAGTGACCCATGCGCGAAGGCGGGTGGTGCGAAGAAATTCCACTGCCCGTGGAAGGGCCCTTACCGAGTGACGGAAGTGATTCCTCCGTGCAATGTGCGAGTTCAGTTACCCTATAGATCTCTTTTAGTGCACAAAAATGGCTTAAAGCTACATTTAGGGAATCCGCCCACTCAAGGATTTCCCCACTGTGGAGAACGCCGTCAAGGAAGACCCCGGAAGTCCCCCCACGCAGAATCAGCGGAATTTGTGCTTGGCCCAGTCAATCCGATTGGAGACTCCCCCTTCACCCACACCGCCACATCCACGGAAGGAGGAGGGGCTTCCCCTTCCCCCGGAATGACGACCCGTAGGCCCCAGATATTGGAGGAATCGGAAAATGAGGGAGAGTGGGACGAGATAGCCCGAGAGTCTGAGACGGAGGACGAAGAACGGCAGGGAGAAGCTTCCCGAGAGCCGGGATCGCCAGCTGCCGAGAGCGCCGAGGGGGAGTCGGCGATTAGCGGAGGAGAAGAAGAGACTTCCCCGCAGGAGAGCGGAGAGGAGCCCAACGGCCTTGCGGTGAGCGAGCCGCAATCAGCTGTACAGCTGAGAGGCCCTTATCTCCTGAGGCTCCGACATACTCCTACGCCTGGAGAGTCGGTGAGTTTACGAGAGGCTACTGCCCTTCCTCGAAGGCCTCGCCCCCTCAAGAAGACGTCGAGAAGTCGCAGTCACCGCCTTATCGGCTCCAGCCGCGTAAGTGAGAAGAGAGAGAAGAGGTTTCTTTGTGTTGTGATCCTGATAGGAGTAAATAAACATTTGCGCCGTAGTGTTGTGTGTGGTAATTGTGTTTTGGGTGCTTGCCATTGGCTTGCACTCCTGGTATATCGACCAGGGCTCCGCCTCTAAGGTCTTAGTGGAAATTGAGAGTGAAGATGGGGTAGGCTGTGTTTCATTTAGTGAACGCAAAAGACTGCGAATGGTGGTAAAACTGTTGTTAATCAGTGTTTCCAACGTTAAGGGTGAACAAGTGCCAACCAGATTTAAAAAAAAACAATGATAATGATGAATTGTTTTGCAAGAGTTGGGCTACGGTAATTATTTTGAATGTATGTCTTGAGCTGAATATGAACGGAATTTGAATATTGTGAATTGTTGGTGCAATTGGCATAATTTGTTGTATTTTGAGGGAGATGATGTAGTAGAGTTCATTTACATTATGTGATACTATGGTGGATCCATACTCAAAGCGTTTCTATTTGATGATTGATTTGGTTGAAAAAGCAACTATTTGATGTTTTGTTGGGGGTGCGAATCTTGTCTTTTTGTTTCTCACTTATTCCTTATCGCACCTTGTGTCACGTCCCCCCGGCCGGAAGAAGTCCCCCCTCCGAGGCAAGGCGAGGGGATTTCTCGATTTTATCGAGCTTAAGGAGAGGCACTCCTTAGCAAATGGCCTAAACCATGCAAGGGTTGAATTATGTTTTGTGTTGTGAATGAATTTATGAATGGTGATGACAGTTTCTTGTGGCCAAAAGGCATTTGTGAAAATAATTGTGAAAAATATTTGTGAAAAAAAGGCTGGCTGGCAGGTTCATACGAAGATGTAGAGTTTGTTGCATGTCATTGAAAGTCGGTTTTACACCCAAAAGTTAGCTGGGAGGTTAATACGAAGATGTAGGTGGCAGTCGCACGTATTTTTTGAAATAATTGTTACATTAAAACGTTATTTTTCTTTAAATAGTGTGTCTAAATTCTACGAAGTTAATTCGGTTACTGTCACTTTGAAAAATGTTATGATATACAGTATGATCTCTTATTTGATATGATTTCAACAGGTCTAGTATGACTGCCTCTATTCAGTAGGATAAACACAAAGTTAGGTCACGTTTGCTTTTTATGTGTCCTGTAGTTTTTTACTTACAGCTGCAGAAGAGACGTTATCACTCGCAGTATCACCATCAGTTTTCATTTATTCACCATCATCGGTCAATGCATCCTAGGATTGGTTGACTGCAGCCCTCCACCTTTCCCTATCAAATGCAAGAGAATATGCCTCCTGGTATCTCCTCCAATGTACTGTTCTTTAAATTCAATCGGTGAACTTATAGATTGGTGTTTCCCTATATTTTTCCACCAATTATGCACTTCAAAAATTCATTTTATCTCAGGGTGTATCCAGTTCCAAGCAGATTCCGTTGTCGAAGTAACCGAACGTCTGTGATAATAGAATTCGCCAAAAATTACCATTTCTCAGTGACATGGGCTGCGCTGGGAATAATCTATGATGGTTTTTCAGTGAGCTATAGACAACGTGGTATGAAATGACGCATTATACTCAAAATGTATGATATATTATCGATTCCGCATTTTTTTCCGCAATATTGTGATGACATTCACTGATGTCATTATAGTAAACAAAAGTAATAAAACACTACGAGTGTGCTCTCAAGAAAGCTATCACTTTTGCTGTTAAACTGATATCATAACTATAAAGAGATCAGGATCGCTGAAACTAAAATAGAAGGGGGAGGGACGAGGAAGAGAAGGTTAGTACGATAGACATATGTGAGAGAAAAAGGAGAGATAGAAGGGAATGAAGTAAGGGAAGAGAAGGCTAGCTAGGGAGAATTTCGAGAGAGCCAGATTGCGAGATAGATGGGAAGAAAGGGCTGGTGGAGAAGAGAGCTATGGGAGAGCGGGAGATGGAATAGAAAATAGTCGGGAAAGAGAAGGTTTGAGGTAGAGAGTGTGAGGTTCGTATGCATACGTACGCTTAATGTACATTTTTTCTCGAATTTTTAAGTTTGACCTAGGAAATTATGGCACAGATATCGGCTCGATTAAGGAATATTTAGAGGTCGCTCAGGAGGCATACGTCCAATGGTCTTTAATTTTTCCGAAATATGTCAAAATCACCGTAACGCATCAAGCTACAAGACTAAAAGTACGAAAATTGACCTAATTTTATGCTTAGATAACTATTTTAGATGAATAAAAGATTTTTTTTCGGGTCTACTACCGCGAGCACCACCCTGCAAAAAAATGCTACAGAAATTGACTCTTTTTCTTCATAACTAGTTACTTTTCTAAAGATCTGTACGGAACATGAGAGCCTGACTCTAGAGAACATATGTTTCTGTAGAGTTTTTTTTCTACAGAGCAAAATTACTCCTTAAAAGCTTGATGCAGCGCTTCTTTTAGAAAGAAAGTGCAAGAGAGGGAAAAATTGAGAACTTTTTACCACCCACCTTTGTGTTTTTTCCCTCTCAGTATGGGTCGTAAAGACAACTCTCGACCCTCACCCCTAGGGCCGCTCCTCCCCCTCAACTCCTCCTAGTGCACGCCATGCCCCCCTTTCTCTCTTCCGTGTCCCTTAAGACCTTAAGAGGGAGGAGAGCACGATGGACCCTAAGGGTTCCCACCCCCGCGCTCTCTGATTTGTCAACAGCCGTCACCCTGGACCGCGATGTGTCGGACGCTTGACCCTTCCTCCGAATCTCGGCGTTCGACGACTCCTCTTGTTTTCGTACTCCGCTCCGGAAAAAGAAAACGGGAGAAACAATTGAGAAACAATTGAGAAACAATTGAGAAACATCTGGAGCATCCCCCCCCCCTCCAGCGTCGACGTTTTTCTTCTTCCACCCACTTTCTCACCCTCTCCAATGAACGTTAACGAACATTTTAAAACGAGTTAGGCAACGCTCATTGTCTGGGGATGCAATCGAACTCCGCTCCGTGCCGGAGAGAATTTGTATTAAAAGGGTTCTCTTCAGAGTAAAAAGGGAGACACCTTTCGACGGTCCTGCCCGCCGCCGCACTCTCCTCGAGCCGCAGCTCACCAGCCAGTTCGCCCACGGAGACCGCTTTCCGCCGAGAATTAGCCGCCGTCGGAGCAACGCCGAAGTCCGCTCTCATCTCTCATCCTTTCCCGCGCCCTCTGCACCCATTACTCGGCACGGACCCAGCCTACGAGGGTTTCCTTCCCCTCTTGCATCCTCGAGACGTGAGCGGGCGCCGCGCCGCGCCCACCAACGTAGCGGATGCCAGTCGACCCGCCCAGGAGACGGAGACGGAGGAGAGAGAAGATTCAGAACATGGAAAAGTAGAGAAACGAGGAAGGCCTTGGTATGGTGCATATGGAGAGGAAGAGGTTCTAGATGAGATCAGGAGGAGGCTGCCAGGAGTGATGAGCGTCGTTGGGTAGCTGACATAATTATAGAATATTGGGATTGGAAATTAGATTTGGGATGGAATGGAAAGGAAATATGAGAAAAGGGGAGACTAGGGAAAGGGTTTTATGGCAGTGGATGAAGAATTGTATGACGCACTTGGGGATGAAAAAAGAAATATAGGTGGACAAGGGGCGTGCAAATGTAAAAATCTAGAAGTTTTTACCCAAATATTTTCATTTAACCCTATATTTTATTCCTTTTCACATTTCAGGTGAGTTAAATTACTCCGGTAACACCTACTTTTCTCCTATCACAGCGGAGGAAAAGTTTTAATACCTTACATGGATATTTTTAAACTTCCAGCAGTCAATTGATTCGGTTCAATCAAAATCACCTTTTCATTTCCAAGGTATCAGAAAGCTCCTTTTAATACCCAATGTAATGTTCGAATTTTTCAACGATTACTTCTATTTTCATCACTTACAATCCCTGATTTATCAAATACGTGACATTAATTGAGGTATAGTGTCGATTTCCGTGGCGATAATTGTAAATTAAGGTAAATTGTTGATAAAAAATAACACTGAAAATAATTTATTCACCCATTTATTACATATAAAATCACCCACGATATTTAAAAAGACTAAATATAAACCCAGTCCCTGACATCAGTCCCTGATAATTTAGGAGAGTGAAATGAGGAAAGTGGGAGGATCAAATTGGGAACGAAAGGTACGTGGAGTATAGGAGGATTACATGGGGATGCATGAAGCATTAAGAAGAGGAAATATAAAGGGATCAAGATAATGTAGGGAATGTGGAAACATTCAACCAGGAATGGAGCTGTATTGTATAGATTACCGCAGAGGATAGTTTAGGGGAACGGAGGAGCATTGAATGGGAAACACTGGAGGTTAATGTGAGGATAGGAGAATGCCAGGAGGGGACAGGGGAAGTGCCATTCAAGGGTGAGTGCAGGATTGAAGCGAAGGTAGACCTGCATTTTATAAATGTCAAAGAAGGATTATTTATCTCGATTTTACGGTTAATTGGTAATTGGAAACTCTTTTTGTGTAAAATGAAAATAATTGTATTTGAAATTGAAGAATAGTAACTAGTTTAAGGATGAAGTACTACACGTGAAATTAAAATCAATACATGTTCGTGCGCAGAACGGCTTTATGGAATATGAGAGATTATTTTTAGATAGGAATATTTGCAATCGATGAATTGAAAGAGAATAATTATATGCGATTCGGAGAAGTAATTGAGGGGAGGAGGGAGACACATTGAGGAATAAAGTACAGAAATCATTGCAATTCTTGGCAATTTGGGGATTAATTCGCCGTTTGCCATATTAAGTATATGGATATCGATAGTTCGTACCCATTCAGGCGCATACATTCACGCGCATGCATGGGAGCATTCTGAGAAATGCCCAGACGAGAGCGTATCTTGTCCGTATATCAAAAATATGCAGAGAAAATGGCCTAAGATAAGAAAACGTTCTGGTAAGTAGACAAATGCTACGGTGAAAGAAGGTAGGACAACAAACTACGAATGGTATTTTTAAAATGTATGCGGAGCGCGGCACTCAACTGATCGAATGCATGGACCGTTGTAAAAAAGACCAGAACAGACATGGACGAACAAAATATGAAATTATGAAGTTTTCAAGAAAGAATAAGAAAAAAGGGCCATATGGAACCCTAAAAAATGAAGAACCAGATGGATTGAACGCACCCTGAGACACAATGGGTCAGTAAAGAATATAATTGGAGGAAGAATAGAAGGAAATATCCCCAGAGGAAGATCCTGGAATAAGATCATTGATCAAAGAAAGAGGAGAGGGCAAAGGAAGAGCTATCATGATGCGAGGGAACTTGCATTTGATAGGGAACAGTGGATGGATGCAGTCAACGTATTTAAAGACTGAACGACCGAAGACGACGACGATATATTAGAGGCATAATACCAATCATAGCTTTAGCGACCACAGTTTGGTCTCTCAAATATTTTTATACGGAATAATAAATTTCCTGAATGTTTTCCATGAACTAGGATACGATGATGAGATTCGCGATCTATCCTAAAATATAAAAACAGGCCATTGGGGTGATTATATGATGAGAGAGTCAAGGCAAGTGCTTATTCCCCCTTTAAATAATCCATAAGATTTTGTGGGTCGTATAATACCTCAAACAAAATCAGGTATTTTTACTTCAAATTAATTTACACATCATTAGAGAAATGCACAAGCACAAAGAGATGTAACACGAATCTTTATGAATAGCCTAAACTTTTGCGTTAACAGAAGTAAGTCTCAAGGATCTATTTAGCTAAAATAGAAATTTTTATGGGGTAAGTAGTCCTTAAAAATATATTTCGAAATATTTTCAGCTTTGATGTATCCTCTCTACGCATTTAAAGAATACTTTCTTATGTTTTAAGCACTCAAAAATTAACCTTGTTTTGTACTTTCATTCAAAGTTGGCCATATAACTGTAAATATTTCTTTCTTAAAAATTAATCCTAATGACATAAGTATGTCATAATGCGAATACATTAGTGTGGGGCGTAGCACTCTACGGATCGAAAGCATGGACCATCGGAAAAGATGACCGGAAAAGAATAAAAGACTTCGAAACCTGGTGCTGGAGGAGGATACTGACGATAACATGGACGGAAAAATAATAAATGATGAAGTGTACAGAAGAGTAAAAGAGGAAAGAAACATATGGGTCACCATACAGAAAAGAAGAGCAAGATGGATAGGACACACCATGAGAGACAATGGATTTGTGAAGAACATAATTGAAGGAACAATAAAGGGAGAAGTCCCGTAAGGAAGGCCAAGGAATAGGGCTATTGACGAAATAAAAAGAAAGGAACATGGGAAGAGATACCAGAATGTAAAGGAATTGTCATTCGATAGGGAAGGGTGTAGGGCTGCAGTCAACCAATCCTAGGATTGGCATTCAAATGGGAGGTTATGTTGAAAGCATTATAAGATGGGAGAACACGGTGGAAGAGGGAGGAAGAGGTTAAAATTTTGGACGAAATAATCACTCATGAATTATTCGTACCATCTCTCTCTTCTTATTTCTTTCAGCATTCCTATTCTCTGATTTTATCTTCCCCAGTGTAATCTTTCTCATCCTCTGCCTTCAACATTCCTACTCCTTTCAAATCGCCCTCCAACCATCTCTTCCGCCTCCTCCGAACCTCCACCACCAGCTTCCTCTGCTGTTAAATCATATCCGATCCTCGTCGTTTGTCCTTTTCACCAGCCATCTCACCATCTCCATCCTGCTCCACACCGACATCTCGATTGCTTAGGTATATGTGTTGAACTGATATGGATTGAGTGGTGAGGAAGCTAGTGACTAAGGTTCGGAAGAGGTCGGATAGGTGTAAAGAGGATGGTCTGAAAAGAGGAAATTTGAAGAGGGCGATAAAGAGAATTACGACGGGGAAGCGATGACGATGGAAGGAAGAGGATAGGAAAACAGAATGAAATTAGAAGAGGGAGACGCATTAGGAATTTAAGAGGAATGTTACAGTAGTCAACCAATCCTAAGATTGAACGACTAAATGATAATGATGTATGTCAAAGATACAATGGCTTAAGTCCAAATGACAGTGTTTTCATTATAATAATCGGAAAATGGCATTAAAAATTTATTTACCTCTGAATTTAAATGTTTGGTCTCTCACTGGTAATATTTATTTTTTGCAGCCCAATATCTGCTAACTCCTTCAGGAAATTGAAGTTCTTCCATACTTTAACCTCGGTTTCAACTGGAAACTGATTTATTCCTTCGCAATTCCTCGTGGGACATCTCTGTCTATTTTCTTTTTTCTAAGCTTCTTACCCGTTTCGTCACCATCTGGACCGTGTTTCCCTGTTCGAATTTTCCATTTTCTTAAAAATGACTGGCTGGAATCAGAAAAATGTCTTAGGAGAAACTTTGATGAGAATTACGGATTATGTTTTGCGTGGCTGAATGTGCAACAACGGGTATTATTAACTTATGAATTGATGAAGGAAGTGAATGTGATCGCTGGAGTAATTCTTAAATTATGTAACGATATAATTTCCGGCGTCTCTAATAACGTAAACAAATTTTACGTATTTTGATTTTAACCAACCAAAACTAGTTGAATACCATTATAATTATCTCTAGTGAGGTTACTCCCTTGAACGGGGAGGCGCCCCTGTCGACGGACAAATCACTTCTACCTCGTTTCGTCACCCAACGTTTCGCTTTCCCGAGCAGCTCGCTTCCTCACCCCAATGGTACACGCCACACTTTGGAGCTTTCTCTCCCATTTCAATCTTTGTGTGGTTTAATTTACGGATAAGGACATGTCCTACAGACATATATAGTCAAGCATTGATACTATATAACGGAAGGGAAATTCGTGACGGGCGATGATGCAAATGAACTGATCTCGAAGACTTCACTCGGTGGTTGGATCAGGAAATGTGGAGCGAAGGGATGTTGACTACCGAGGTAGTGGGAAGGAATATGAGTCGCTGGGGAAGGTGAAGACAGAGTAAGTTCTCCATTTACATGGTTTCGATTTGCATCTGATTCGATATCACTCCTTGCTTTCAATAGATTTCGGTAAATTTTTCCCGGTTTTCTGGTAATTAAATCGAGCATGTGTATCTGTTGGCATTATTAGGATAATTTAGATATATTTTTCCATCATAAATGGCCATTCAAATGCGTTTAACCCTGCCATACCTTACAATGCATACTACTGGTATATAATGACAATTCCATCTAGAGTTTACTGCAAGAACGCCGGGATACGCTTTTCGGCATAATTAATCGTAGTTTACAAAGAAACGGGATGACTGGTACGTCGGTTTTCCTGCACTCCACTCTCCACTAGTGGACGTATATTCGAGAATGGATATGCATTGGCCTTTGGAATCTATAGATTGGGAAACGTCTTCTAGTATTTTAGATAATAAAATACCTCTGAAGCAACGAAGGTTTAGATAAAAATGCAGTGTCCCAATTTGTTGCTTATGTATTAGGATATTTATCTACAATATTAACTACAAGTGTTGAGAGATTGATCAAGGCCTAAATTCTTTTTCTTTCATTATACGTGCCAAGTGTCCATTTAACATGCCTGCACCGTTCGATTGAAAAAATCTCACCTCCTTTAGATGAGAAAAAAGGTGTAAGCAATACGATTTGGAGAAGATCTTACCATTGTTGATCTATTTCTTCGCCCTTTCGCCACTGCCGACAAATTCTATTGCCTATCTCATCATACCATATCAAGTTATTCATTCGGTTATTCAAACAGCTGATTACTTGGATTTTAGATAGTACATTCCTTGCGCTATAATTTCTAGCATAACGTTCCGATTTCCCTTTGAAAGGTTATACGCTATTACTTCCCTCATAGATTCCACACATCATATCCCTCTTTTTCTCTCGTTCTGTATTCCTATCCTCTTCCTTTCCCCTCCCCGCTTCCGCTCTCCCCTCTATTACCATATTCACGTTCCTTATCATTTCAAAACGTCCTCCATCTATCTCTTCTGCCTCCTCCGAACCTCCGCCATCAGCTTCCTCACCACTCTATCCCTATAACTTCAGCATACACCTGTTGACCTGAGGCGCTCGAGATGTTGGCGAGGAGACTATTAAATCTCTTGGAGCGATTTACCTCTACGTACAATTCTGAGTGAAACTGTGCATGCGTGGTCGAGTTGTAAGTGGGTTTTATTGACAATATAGTGCTATTTAAACCTTTTAAATGTTTACGATGTACTTAGTCACTCCACATAAATTCATTAAATGACGCTAGGTTTCGACGAATCACGTCGTCATAAGCTACAGTTTTCCAGAAGACGAAGAATATATAGTCTCAAAAAGTGGGGGAGGTAGAGGGTGTGAGGGATGGGAAAGGGAGGTGGGGGTTGGGAGAGATTAAAAGGAGGTGGGGTTAAGGAGAGGTAGGTTGGTTTATGGGCAAGACTCCACCGCCCAGCCCTTTCTCCTCCCGGTCTCGGAGGACGGGAAAATCTCCTCCCGGAGATTCCTTCCGTCCTCCTTTCCCAAACCTACCTCCTACTCCCTCCGCACCTCTGCCTCCCCTCATCAACCTCCCCAATTTTTTGAGACAGCATTATTCCTCGTCATCTGAATGTCGACACTTATATCGTATTTAAACTCATATGGGTGGAATGATGTGTTCAGCCTAAAGAACACAAATTCAGAGAGAATATGACGAGAAAAATATCTCAGTAAGTATATTCCACACTTTACATAGTTTTTGGCAACCCATTTTTCGACTGCATAGCAATGATTATCAATGTACATTTACATCATATGCGAGTCAATATATAGAGAAGAGACGGAGAAGAGAAGGAGAAGGGAAGAGGTGAATTTTTATTCAACTCGAAGGACGAAGGACGAAGGACGACGCGGATAAACAGAAATGGCGTGTATTGGTTAAAGCGTACTAATGGCACTTCCCAATATATTGATGTAAGAGGTGGAGCTATCAATATTAGGGCTCGGGAACATAAAACGTGTTGGTTTAAGGGAGACCTTTCATCGTCGTATGCAAAAAATTAAGTCGAGGAGGGCTATGCAGGTGATTTTGTACCAAAAGTGCTTCACATTGGGAGAAAAAGGGCAAATTTAGACTTCCTAGAACAATTTATAGTTGTGAATGCTGCTACCAACAAAAATGTGAAACTTCTCAATGAATGTTTTTCCTTCCTTTTTCCCTCTATCATATATACCAATCCACCCTCACCCCCTCCCTTGGTTGGCCGAACCTGACCGTGACGCTCGTGTCTTACGTCAATTCATCCTCCACCCCACCCCCCACCGTTCTCTTCTCTCTCATTTGACTCGTATATAACGTCAATGTACCTTGATAGCGATTGCTGTGCAGTCGAAACCTGGGTCACTAATTAACTTTGAAATGTGGAATATACTGAGGTATTTTTACCTTATGACAGTGTCAATTTTCCAATAAGTAATGCCTTCATCCATTTATTTTATTTATATTAGGGTTTTATTATTTAGAATAAATTAAGAGAATATTGAGGTACGAATGTCGCCCGTTTTTCGTCTACTTTTATTCCCACCATCACGAAAACAGACCCATCGCGCACCATAAATTACATATGACATATGAATGTCAATAACAGGCGAGCACACGCACCCATGTCTCAGAGCCATGGAAAATCACCCAAGTGGGACGCGATCCTGCGACCTTTGGGTAAGGAGGAAAGAAATTTCCCGCCGCTAATAGAAATTTTCGTTTTTGATATTTTTGAACCGTAATCGACTTTAAAAATATCATGGCCATAAAATATATTTATTAAGTTGATGAGAGATATGTAACAGAGACGACTGTTTTGCACTAACAAATACAGAAAAACCATTTTTTTATTTCAACAGCACCAGGTTTTCAGCAGCACTGGAAATATTTGACATCTTGGGAATTAAAAATGGCAAGAAATAAATTCGAAGCGTCATAAAAATTGGTTTAAAAAAATAAAAACCCTATTTTTGTGTTTATCGTTAAAGGTGCACGGTAATCGGGCTTATTGAATCAGAGCATATCAAATTGAAAGTAACTATTAACGGGAAAGATTTCGTATGGAAATGGATTAAATTAAAAGCAGTTTTTAATTTTTAGCATTAGATTTTCAAAAGATATTATTCCTGAAAACTCACGCCCGCCATTCGACTCTCACTCTCTCCTTATTTTTTAAAGTGTGACCTATTTTGGTTTTACGCTGCCATTGGGTATGTAGTCTTTGCATTGTGTAACCAGCTTAATCCTCTTCCCTCCTCCCAAAGCCATCTAGTCGCCAACCCCTCCCCCCCAAAAAGGGGAGCAAAGTGCTCCCCTTTTTACTTCCTCGTATTGAAAACGTTTTCTACACTTTCCTTAGGTTAGTGTTGCTCTCTAATGAAAATAATAGTATACACATCGAAACTGTCGGACGTATTGCAAAAAAAGTGCGTAATATTACAACTTTATTTTATAGCTAGTATGTCTAAATTTCAAAATGCTATATTCTCATTTGACACGTTGAAAATGCTGTCCTACAATACAATCAGTTATTTGTGAAGTTTTTACCAGGTCAAATATTACAGTCATCATGCAGTTGCATATATCAAGTCATGTCAAGCTTGCTTGTTCTGTAGATTCTCAGTAACTGCTCCAGAAGATGAGTTGTTACTCGCACCGTCAACATCACTTTTTATGTATTATTAGTGTGAAAAAAATCATGATTGATAATTCCGAGAAACCAAATGAGAAAAATCGAGAGTCACTAAGTAGAGAAATATTAGCCGTAGGTATTTTACGCCCCTCTAGTTTGATGAAGCGTGGGGAATAGCAATGGCTTTGTCTTGTCGCGGGCGAAGGCGTCGAGGTCACCGAAGAGTTTTTGCTCATAGATTCACCTGAAAAGTATTTTATCTTAGCGCCATATGATGCGATCAGTTTCCATGAGGAAGATCAAGAGCAATTATAAATCCCAGAGCGGCTTATTATGTCAATAAAGAGTTCCAAGTTGTTTACTGTTGCATTATTTTCGATATTTCCTGTTGATATTTATGTAGTTAACCGAAAATTTCCTCATTGAATTCTTGAGACAATAATGCAAAAATGACCGATCATTTGTATCGGTTACATCACAACCCTGCACGTGTGGTTCTCTGATATCATCGTGGGATCAGCTAATATAGGCTGATTGTATATACCACATACGACGTTGCACCGACATGGTGAACATACCTTTGTTATTTAACAACACTTCTTTTATATATTAAAATATACATTTGTAATGAGAAACGATGAAAAACCTTTCGGTCACGGAATTTTTCACAAGAGCGGGCCGAGAACGGCCTATTTCTATGTTTTGCTTTAAAGTCGACAACTTCAGATGTGATTTTTCAAGCAAAGGGCAATAATAGGTGTTGGAAATCGTACAATAAAAAAGTCCAGTTGGATTAAGTATTGCCGGCGGAACTTTCTATTCCTTGGAAAGTGAATGATGGAGTCGGGGAAAGCTATAATTCGGAAATCTGTAGAACTAGAGTATTTTGCCTATTATGGGGAAACATACCACTTGATAGCTTGAGTCTTGTATTATTATGGTTTTAAATAGAGATACAAGTGTTTTTTAAATAGCTGTGTATGATTCGTTTTCATGTATAATCTTTGATTAATTTACGAGTCAAGTTGCCTAAATTTCATTCATTTTTTGCAAGTCGCGGCTTTGGGTCGCAAATGGCTATATTTTCAAAACTATTTCATACTTGGATGATAATTATTTACAAAAATTCGTTTGAAACAAGTGAAACCATTAAAATACCCAAAAACCCAAAAACGAAGATGAAATATAGTAGAAGTAACTTTTAAGCACAGTCTTGACTGGGAATTCTGATTATATACATTTAAAATCAATAAGATATACTTCAGAAGATTTCACATTTAAGGATTAATTAATGCATGCTGATTTTCAGGAACTAACCTATAAAAATGCCATAAAGTTGCAAAGTGAATGCCTTAGCCCGTATGCACGGAAGGAAAAACGGTGTAAACAGAGGTGGGAAACAAGTCACGGGGACGTTGCAGGTTCTAGCGTAGGCCACAGTAGCAAGCGCCCTCTTAAGCTATCTCAAGGCTTAAATATCGTCAATAGAACAGAAAGTATCCTCCTTTCGAGTCCCAAGTCTCGTTTTTGAAATGCCGATGATTCTTCTACTTTGCTAGTGTCCTCGGGGTTAGCAATGGATTAGGAAGGAAGGTACGTTATGATCAGAATGATAAAACTAACGTAAAGACGGTAAATATAACCTTATAAAACTTCCAGTTCAAAAAAACTTAACCACCTCGGAGCCGAAAAATTTTCGAGTCCAGAGTTGACGTCGATGTGACAACGCCGAAACACGCCCCCTTGAGCGAGAAAGCAGTAAATGCACAGGAGGGAAATGAACTTTCTTCGGAACTCAGTTTGACGAGAGGGAACACCCTAAAACAAAAAATATTGCCATGCGAGAGTATTGTCTTGGGGATGGGGTGGGTTGTTTGTCGCCCGTTCCTGACTCTGACCGCACGCTTATAGGTGGGGAAGCATGGAGAAAAGAAAGGTCGGTCGGCAGGCGAACAATAGCGGGAAGGCGAATGGCCATATCGTGCTTGTTTTCGGAAGTTCAAGAGTTATAGAGTTTTTCTCAAATATCAATTTCTTGTCTCCATCGGCGTACAGGAAACCTTGGGTGAAAGTGATTTATCTTCACTTTATTCGGTGGCAGCGAGACTATTGCGTCGTTAAAATCGGTGGAATCATATCAAATGGAACATAAAAATTCTTTTACATGGAAATTTTAGGACGCCACAAGCCCTCGTCTAACAAACTCTATTGATCCATTTACCACGTATCTATCGCAGATTTGCGTCGCTCAAAGGGTTGAATCGCGTTTAATTGGATACTAAAATCATTCAATTACACTTAGTTCTAATACCAATAAGTTCTTTTCTAAAAAAAGTATTTTTTGGTAGTATGAAAGTCATTAACTAATTTGATATGTTTATTTCAACAAATCATACATTTAATGTGACACATACTTAACGTCCTAGGCAATAAAAAGCGTAAACCACGCTATATGGCCCTTAAGTATGCCATTTTATTGGTATAACTGTTTTTCACTTCCTTACAGGATAAAAATCATTGTTTAATAGAAGACTTAAGGTTCAAATAGGCGCAATCATGAATTCATATTATCATCCTAATCAACGATTAATGTTAGTCTTTTGGAGTCAACTGAATTGTTTCACGCCTGCTTGAACGCTTTCAACAGGAAATTGAGAGGGTATAGAAGAGATAATTGAGAAGATAAGAAGAGAGAATAGGAGGATAGAGAGAATTTGAGAGGATATGGAGAGGAGAGGAGTATCCTCCGCTAGTCCTTATGTAAAACGAATACACGCAATCATCCCATGGATGAAGAAAAGCGCGCTGGCTGAAATCGCCACAATGTTTCACCGAAAGTTTATCTCTACTTAAGTAAACTCGTGCCAAGAACTCCTTAGGAACATTGCGACCATGCTTCATTGAATTTTAATTTCATATTTTTTCCTCTAATAGCTTTAAAACTCCTCCTTGGAAGCAGTTTTACTTCGAATGTGGATCGGTTAACTAGACGCTATATCATTCTACTGTTATAATGCTGAAAGATAAGAGGAGTGAAATGTGACTTTTTTAGATAAAATCAGTAATTATGTTTGTTTAGTAATCCATTTCCAAACGAAATATTTCCCGTTAATAATTACTTTGAATAGATATGCTCTGTTTCAATAAGAGGTCGAAGTTATGGCCTCCTTTGCCGTACTACTATTATCAAGATCTCGATAGGAAAATAACTGATGCTCAAAGCTGACACCAATGAAATCCTACGTTAGAAAACATTTTCAACTTTACTTGATGTTGTCTAGAAAATATTAGTGTAATTGAACTTGGGGATGATGACCATTGATTAATGAAGTTATTTCGGATACCGCTATAGAATTCTGAGAGGTAAAGTAAAGCGAAGGAATCGGCGAACATAGGAGCAGGATAAATTAACGAATGAATTTAACGTTCCTTAGTCACTTTTCCGAGAATGACATGAAAAGTGAAGGCAGAAACGTCGATGCAAACCCCAGAGACCAATGCTTTGTTTGTACAATGCTGTTTTCACAGGGAATGTTTTTCAAAAGCGGGCCAATAACACCCTATTTCTGTCTTTTGCTTTAAAGTCGACAATTTCAGATGTGATTTTTCAAGCAATGGACAATAATAGGTGTTGAAATCGTACAACGAAAAAGTCCAGTGCGATTAAGTATTGCAGGCGGAACTTTGTATTCCTTGGAAAGTTATTGATGGAGTCAGGGCAAGCTATAATGCGGAAATCTGTAGGAGAACTATATTAGTTGGCTTATTTTGGGGAATCATACTAATTGATAGCCCGAGTCTTGTATTACTATGATTTTAACTAGAGATAAGTGTTTTTTTGAAATAGCTGTGTATGATTCGTTTTCATGTAAAGTATTTATGTTACCTCTCAAATTCCCTAAATTTCATTCATTCTTCGCATGTTGCGGCTTTGGGTCCCAAATGGCTATATTTTTAAAAACTATTTCATACTTGGATGGTATTTATTTCTTTAAATTCGTTTGAAACAAGTGAAACCATTAAAAAACACAAAAACTTAAGACGGAAAATCAGTGAGCCATGGAGAGCTTGACTCAAAGTGACATTCTATGCAAGGTATAGTATATATTGTCGAACACCGTGTTCTTTTTCCACCATATTTTGGTGACATTCACCGATATCATGTAAGTAATCGAAAGTAATAAGATGTTCTGAGAGTCCTCTCAAATATATAATTTCTTTTGCTGATATACCATTTACTGCTCAACAAACGTTGAACTGTGATAAACGTAATGAAAATTTAAAAAATTTCTTCTGTGACACAAAAAAAGTCGAGTAAGGTTTGAGGAGAGGGACCTCATGCCGACGGCCATCTACTCGCGCGCGGTGTAGAGATGGTTTGAGACGGGGAAAGTGGAAGAGTGGGGATATGTGAGAAGAGAGACGTAAAGAGAGGAGGGAGAAAGAGATAGATGTAAGGAGAGTCGGGTAATTGAGATAGAAATCGGGAGGGATGAAAGGGAAATGATTCGGGAGAGAGAGGTATAGAAGTGGAGAGAGAGAAAGAGTTGAAGAGAGATGGGGAGAAAGGTGGGAGAGAGAGAGATGGAGGATAGGGAGAACGGCAGATAGATCGGAATAGTGACGGGAATAAGAAGGTTAGTATGGGAGAGAGAGATATAGGAGAGACAAAAAAGGCGAGGTATAAGGGAATTAAGTTGATGAAGAGAAGGTTTGACGAATGGAGATGTGGGGGAGGGGTAGAGGGAGGAAGAACAGCTTTCAACATGCGTAGCCATAGAGTTTTAAATGATTTTATTCCAGAAAGTTTATCCTCCATTTTTACTCTCCCTTTCCCCTTATTTTATAAAATTCCTATTAGACAGAAGTTAAAAGAAAGAGGATAGGTAATTCGAAACATACGACACATTAGTGATGAGAATATGTTTTAATGGCTGATTATAACAGAAAAAGGGATTCGAGTTGGCCGCGAATGGCACCGCTGAGCTAAACCGGTTACGTGCCGGATAAAGGGGCCGCCACGCTACTTAGCCAAGAATGTGCTTAATGATTGTCCTGTTCTCATTAATAAGAAGACCAAATTTAAAATTTCTGTTTCCAACCTGGTATTACACAGATTATACTGTTTCCTAAAAATTAATGAAGAGCCCAATGATATCAATAGTTTCCGGAATAGACTATAAAACTTTTGAGGTTATGAAAGACATTACTTTTACTTCCCAGAAGCCACTTTTAATGGGAGGTGGGCATGATTTAGATCTGATCCAACCCATTTGAGAACTGTGCCGTCTGTGGACTATTAGAGGATTATGACCCAAATTTCAGGTCGATTTATCAATTTTTACGGCAGTTATCGTGCGAAGAGACAGACAGAAAGACGGACAAAGCTAGATTGACTTGTAAGGTGATGCTGATCATTTCTGTATATTCTTTTCCATACTTCCTTCAATCCGATATATTTCTGCTGTGACAAAATCAATATATCCTACCCACGTAGTGGTTTAGGGCATTAATATCACATATATACGTATTAATGATAAAATAGTATCCATTTGAAAATTTCTTCACTTCAATTTACTATACGTAACCAATTATCACGGCAGGAATTCTAACTTAACCTAAAGTGAGCATAAAAAGATCGCTTTTTCATTTCCTCGGTTTCTATGCTATGCGTCTAGACTATATGGGGTCAGCGGTTGCGTGAATTTTACCTAATCTCCGCCCATTGAGCTCTAGGTACCAAGGAAAGATAGCTCGATAAGCCAAGTTCGAATACGGCCTATGTGATCGGGGACCCGTTATTCGCACGCGTTCCGAACCGACGTGGAAAGGGGAAGGGACGGAAGCGGTATGTTTTACTACCTCTACTTGACGCACTGGATGAACTGTATTTATTGCCTAGTGGTGGTGTCTTTGACCTGCAGTTGAAACTTCACGTGCTGATGGAAATGGTTTACTAGTGGTCGATTCTTCTTCGTAACTCGCTCTATGGGTTCTCTTCTAAGATGTGTTTTATTGCCAAGGGTTTTTTCTCCTTACACAGCCACAAAGAAATCCTCCTGAGCACAAATACGGGAGAATCAGGGCTTTTGGGGTTGGCGAAGGCTCAAATTCTCCTCTTGCTCCCTGCCTCCTTCGAAATATAGAGAACTGCCCTATTCTGCTAATCATTTTCAATCGATTGTCATATTTGCAGATCTCCGTCCTCTGCTATCCTTTTCCATATTATAGTTATCTCTTCAGTGAGTGTTAAGTGTTGTCCTAACAAGAAACTGTGTCAAGTTGATTAATCAGTGCCACGCCATAGCTGCGATAAAGGTAATCATGTTTTTTTATCCATTCTCAGCGAACGAGTACGTCAAGCATGAAGTAACTCACTATATTTCGCATGGTTTTAACTTTCGATTCAAACTTTTGATATAAGTGTAAAGACCATTTCTTATGATTACTTGATGGAGTGTTTCTTATTTGTAACTCTTAATCATGTCGTTATGATTCACTTGAAGGAGACTTCACGACAACCTAGAGGAGATACTAGTGGAGTTATATGACGCTCAGAGACGTATTTTAACGACATATCCGGAAGAATACTGAAGTTCACATAAAAATGAGAAGGCTAAACACGGCCTCAAAAGATTTAATGAGAAAACCTATGAAGTAGTAACGAATAAGTTGGCTAGCTTGCACCCGCACCAAATCCGTATTTGCTCAGAAGCATGCTACTCAGATCGGACAAATCTTTGATTTTCCAGAAGCAGTTTAGCTTAACCTTCTAAACATTTCTGGTTCGTATTTTCGCATTGATTCAGTCGCGAGGTGACTGAACTCTCATTTTGCTGTTGTTGATAACTACTGAGGACAATAGGCTATGAAAGGAGAATAAATAACTATAAATTGGTTGATTGGCATTATTATACCACCCCAATATTTATTTATGATTATTTTCCCGTTTCCGTATCTAACTTTTTTAGTTCACCGATAATTGGATCCATCTAACTATTGAAGTCATTCAAGTAATCACATTTACTCCACCTCGCACCCGTTTTCTCCTGTTCAATTTTTTCAAGCCTAAAAGTAATCTTATATAAACAGGTTGTATTTCTAAGCTTATTTCATTATACCAGGCATTTTTTTCTCAAAATTCATATTTTCTGGCACTTTTTTAAATCCTTTTTTTCCATTATTACCTCAAATCGTTCATTTTCGTGTAAACAAATCGCACGTTTGCAAATCCAATTAACGAATGTTTTAGGTACGTAATGTCTTCACGTTATTCCGTAAATTCCTTCCAGATTTGTTATATTCGTGTTTGTACCATCTTCATCCGCAAAACGTCTGCTCTGTTTACAGTGCATGTAAAATCTCTCCTCCTCAATTTCGGCTGATTAATGTACGCGGTTCCCGCGAAATGTTTCAAGCGGCGTCGTGTCAAGTGGTGAATATCAGAGACCACCTTTCATCATAGGCCCCCTCTGTGCCTACGAGCATGCTTAATGGGATTGATATAACTTCACTTTCACCTTCATCTGCGTAAAACAGTCCAAATATAGAGTTTATTTCGTAGCTACGTTGTCCGTCTGAGGCACAAGCACTGGCGAGTTTGTGCTTGTCATCGCACTTCAGAGCAGCCTCAAGGGCGCTTGTCATAGGGTGAATGGATGAGACCCAGAGCGAGTAGGGGGGTCGGATATAGTATCTGGGTAGGCAAAGGGATGATTGGTGAGGTGATAAGAGAATAAGGGCTTATTTTTGGGGCAGAAGAAAAAGGGCTTATTTTTGCACTCATGCGTATCACCAGCAGGAGAAGTAAAAGCGAGAAAAAGGTGTGGCTGAATAGAATCAGAAGACAATCGTTCTGCGAAGTTTTCTGCTCTCCTTGCCAGCATCTGCGACACCCGATCATAATCTTCCACTTGCGCTCTTAATTTACCCTGAGCACATCGAATGCACATGTAGTCCACATGCGTATGAAGACGATTCATAGCTATGGAATTACGGATTGTAATTGTCATGACGAAGAAATCGCTGCCTCATATTAATCATGTGAAGCAATCTTACTGGGAGTACATATCAGAACTCATTTTTGATACACGGCGCAAATTCGTAGGTATCAATTGGATGAGCATCATTTCAACATCTGAAATAAGTGAAATTGACTGACGCCGTAAGTATGGAGGCGAAGGAGGTGTCAACGCTATCAGGAAAGCGATACATTCATTACTCGGCAGAGAGCGAATAAGACAGCGTTTGAGCCCAGAAACTCACCGTCGGCGTCTGATTACCAGTTTCAACTAAAATAAAAGTGAGCTCTTACTAATAAGAGATCAGGAGATTTGAAACATAGTGATCGACACACGCCTAGCCACCAGAAATGATGTACCCTTATGGAATGGGGGAAGCAGCTGTTTCATTCGTTCTGTAACAAATGTTTTACTCTCGCATAACAATGCTATTGACTTGTTGGTAAAATGAAGTTGATAATCAAATGATATTCTTTTTATTTGTTCACCTCGTCTCTTGGGGATATTCTCAAAGTCCCCCCGAATCGGCCCCCGATTAAAATGTCTGGTGATACTTATTACTCCCCTGCTTGCAAAATGTTTACGTCCAATTACTACATGAATTATAGAGGGGTCGTTATCGTAGACAATACAAGTATACTACGAACTAGACCAGGTCTATGGACAAATATTCATGCAACCTTGTCTTGAGGAGTTCCACTTAGACACCTTCCCGGAAAGATTTGAGTGTAAATACTGTTCCTCAGGAAGCAGGCACGAACGAATCATACACATTCTTCCATGACCCACTCATTTCTATCCTACGCGACACTAGTTACATGAATTCGCGTGGCTAGAAGGAAGGTGACAAGTTTTCTTGGAATGATTTCCCACGGTCGGTGACTCTGAAAAGCGAGCTTAATTGCATAGATCTCAACGTGTAATCTGATCCGCTGTTTCTGGAAGAAAAATGCGGGCTTAACTACTGGGAATCGCAGCTGCGGTGATATCAGGTTTCGCTAGGGACTCGGAGCGTTGCGAGGTTCATGCCTGAGGATCGGTTGTAGTTCCCGAAACACGCTTTCGGTTGCTACCGTCGCCCCATCTTACGAGGGACGTGCAAACCAACTATCCGTCGCATTAGGCCTCGATCCCTGCAGTCACGTCCACTCGGGCGCCCCGTGAGCACGTAAGAGACTGCGCTTCTCCATCGCTCACCCGTTTAACATTACAACTCTCACAGAACCTCTGGAATTCCACATCTCGGAACCAATTCAACCTCGCGGTCCATCGCTCTCAGACTCTCCCTCGTGACCTGTCGTACCCCCGCTTACCTTTCTTACCCCAAAGCAGGCCTCACCCCATCTTCCAGTTTCGTCCTCGTTGAGAAACATCGCTCGACTCACCGTGATTTTCTTTGTATTCGTGTGTAGTTTGCGAGTTAGTTGTGTGTGGTTGGCGATGCAGGTTCCTGATGAAGGGATCCACGAGTCGGAGATGGCCAACAGGAGTTCCCGTAAGTCGCATCTCCTTTCATACATGCATATTTTTCCCATTATCAGAGTGTATAATTAGCCTCTAGACTCCACCTAGGGTCTTTTTCACCCCACTGGTATTTCCTACCTCCACAACTTGTTGCTTCTTGTGAGGGATGTAATTATATTCTGGGTATAAATTCTATAAACTCGCATCAAACTATTTCTTGTCTTTTTTGTATTATAATCGCTCAATCCTCCTAAAATTAAAATTTTCCCAATGGGGTTGTATCTGACCCAAAGTGGAAAGTGGCTCTTAATTATAAATGTAATCTGAAATTGTGTTCAGCCTAATTTATCACACAAAAAAGCGCATGTCTTTCCCCCAATTTCATGCAATTCCTTTCTTTACCCTTTTTAAACACGCTCCCAAGTTTAAGGTGATCTGTGTTGCATATTTGTCAACATGATGTCTTTTGAAGTTCCCATTTCCTTCAAATGCTTGTTTTGCTCATTCTTCCGCTCATCAGCCTCCGACTCCTCTATATTCCTTGTGGTTTCAGGGAAGTTTTGCCAGTTCTTTTCAGTATTCAATTCATCCATTCCTTCTCTGGACTTTCGCATTAAAACAAATGCATCAAAATTTATTTTGTATCGAATCGAAAACCTCTCAGCGAAGGTGGACTCAACTCCGAGGTTCTTTCTGTCGACAGGTGTGCATTTTCTTGGTGGCTCTCTTGTGATTGATATGGTTAATAAATAGGTCACGAGTGCCTCGTTATACTGAATATCGGCTGTTGAAGTGATAACCCATAAATTCACTCAAGGTAACACTACAGCCCAAGCTCTACTTGACATTCTTAAAGATACTAGCAGTGATGAAGACATATTCTTTGTGGTTATCGGAGAGGGTAAATGATGAGGAAATATGAACAGGATGTCGTGTATGTGTTAGAGAAGGTATAATGTTAATCTGGAATCGAAGATGACTTAGAGTATGGTGGATTACCAGGGGAAATGAAAGCCTGAATTATCACAAGTTTCCGCCAGCAGCTCAGAATTGCCGTCCAGAGACACGTCAGAGAGAATCAAGTAGAATCCCAACTGTTGTTGAGAAATAGACAAACTCGAAAGCTGACAGTTTCAAAGTATTCATGATGGATGAAATGATATATCTCATTTGACATTACTGAAATTAAAAAGCAAGGGAATTGAAAGCAGTTCACTTGTTTTTTATCTTTATGAAATATTTTTAACTTCATCCCACAGCTACAATCAATGCGACGAATGTAAATAGCACACTTCGAACTAGCTACATGGATGAATCATGAATTAGTTTGACTGAATTCTTTCCTTGGCCTTTTGCCAACATCTTGGGCTCATAAAGGTTGGTGACAGCCACTTAGTGAAATTTTGTTGGCGGAGTTCGGACATCCGTTATTTCGAGGCACAAAATCCAGTCACCGATTTAAAACAATGAAGAGGTGTCTGTTCTTCGACGGGATATACTCGTACTGAAAGACAGGAGGGTTCGAACGATAAAGCTGAGGCAATCAGAGGTATTTTTGAAAGGTTTGTTGAAGCATGCATGTCATCACACAAACCGTCATCAAATATTAATTTTTATGAGCGTTTGTGCTCCTTTAGAGTTAGATTCGCTTTCAAAGTGTATATACCATCGATTTCAGGAGAGTATCGTATTGAAATCTAAATGGCAGTTTAACGTGGATATCAATATATATTATGCATGCTAAAACATTTTTGCCGATCTAGAAGTACGTTGGAATTAATTCAAGGCAAAAGAGTTGCATTTGATTTGGATGGGCATTTACAAGGGAGTGGTAGAGTTATATCTGGTGATGGTTTTTTCACCATTCATGAACTGAGTTAGGAACGTATGGCAGACAAGCTAACTGTAATAAGGGACATACTACCTAAACGAAGAGAAGAATATCCACTTTTTTGCGTACACTAACATAACATTGATCGTTCCAAAACCGGGGAATGCGGTACCTTTTCTTTTTACCTAACGTAGGACATTCGATGTGAGAATTGATGCACTCAAGAACTGTGAGGTAATTTTATTCTGTAATAAAACAAAATCAGGGGTTGATACTGTTGACCAAATGGCAAGGCATTATTCAGTAAAGCGTGGAACAAGAGGTGACCCCTTGCTCTACTTTTTGATCCCATAGACATTGCCGTAAAAAATGCATTTCTTATAAATACATGAAAAGTATTTTAAAAGGGAGATGGGGCCAGGAAATTTGTTTCTAATGGGTTTGCGAAAGAATTGATTGTACCGGAAATTGAAAGGCGGTCATAGAGCCCACTGGCACGAAAAAAGCCGTGTGGGAAGTAGTTGTATTTCGAGGTTACAAGTATTAACTTAGACGTGAATTAAATAATGATATATCAGATTTGAAAAAAGCATGAAAGGTGTTCCTCTTGTCCCCGAGAAAGGGTTATAAAAGTCAATCAAATCTGCTCAACTTGCCGACTATATGCATTCAATGATCTCGCAAAGAGGATCATTTCTTGTAGCATGTGTGAGTTGGATTGTATTAAAATCGTACATTGACAAATAATTAAGCTATTATTTGTACATTAACATTTGCTATCAATTGGAAAAATTTGATTTGTAGCATCAAGAAATACACAGAGAAGTATTTGTTAAAAATAAAAAATGCGATTAGGCACGCTATTTGGCATTTTAGTTGTGTAAACGTTTTTGTACACTTTCACTTGTGTACTTAAGTGTATTCACCAATCAATTTTCAAGTTAAAAAAATACCCAAGGTGTAGTTCGCGTGATAATTTTAGAGGGTTGCTTAACGCAAGATTTCACCTACGTATATGTTACTATCTAATATATTCTATCTCCAAATGAAAGCGAATGTTAAATTTTTTTGCAGCGTGTATTACTTGGTTGTGTTATAAACTACTTATAATTATTGGTGAAATCCACATCGTGTGAGATAGAGTGCAAATATTGACCTTAGTTAAATAACGAAGTATTCAGGTCATATCTTACATATTTTCAGAGATGACATTTATGTTCTTTTTTCTTTCTGGGAGTGAATTCCGTAGCCATGGACTATTGTTCACGATTCGGTATTCTTCCCAATGCTCAATTTTGCCATGAAAGTCCAATGGTATACCCGATAAAATAGTAGTCTTCCTCATCGCAATTCATTTCTCCACAAAACGAACACTTTTCATTCCTAATCATAATGCAATTGTTTGTTTTCTGTCCCATTACCTCTGAGTTTTCCCAAAATTTACACAATCTGTCTTCTTTAATATCTTATATCGGAATCTTATTTTTATGGATACGTTTTCGAACTCATTCACTAGGAAACTTGACACGTGCTGCATATTTCAAAGAAACTTCCAACCCCGTGTCTTCATTGAGCTGAAGGACGGTAACCCAATGATACAAAGAAGCTTATTTGAAAATCTTATGTAATCATTTTAGCCCATAATTGTCGATAATTTACCTCGGCTAAACTCCTGGCTCTTGCTCGCATCGCCAAATTTCCAATAACTTTTTTAGTAGTCAGTTCTTTCACTCAACTCTGGTTCTGATTTTTCTAATCTATTTCGTTAATTGATCAATTTTCTAGATCTCCACTCTTCAAACTGAAGCGAGGGTATTCGTGTCCACCAAATCTGTCAATTCTACTACGGTCAATTTTTGCTATTGAATCGATAACCTCTTCCATTTCGAGGAAACCTGCCACCGAGCGGTTATTTCACTTTTTTTAGTTTCTTTTCGACCTCCTTTATCCCAGTGATTTCAGTGTTCAAGCATTACTTTCTCGCTGCAAAGTCTAATCTCTTTCAGCTGATGCCAAAGCGTGGTGTACCGACAGCTTAATTTAGACCCTTAGCCTATGTTTCTTTTGTTTTTCTATCTTTTCCCGTCACATCCATATATTTTAAGTTTTCCGTTTGGCTGTGGCGAAATCTTTCGTCTCATGTCGTAGATACCGCATCGGCAAACTTTGTGCCTACCTCGCGTAGAGAGTATCATTTTGTCGATTAAACAAGTTCAATTCGACCCTTTGCATCCCAGCTTTAAAAAGGTCCTATCTTCCTGTATTATTCCGCCACTGCAGCAATCCTCCCGTTCCATTCCATAAGAAGAATTTATTCCCCAACGGAGCCAATGAGCGAGCATTCCGCAAGTGTAGTGCAGTGATCATTAGAAGTGCATGGTCAGTTGTGTGTTAAAAGTGAAGTGTTAGTGATTTGTGTTCGTCGAGGGATCGTGGAAGTAACGCGGAGTTCCTCCACCGATGTACCTTTGCAGCTGATGAAATAAGGTAGGGAAACGACTTCTCTTGCAGGGAAGTGAGTAGTTAGCTCTGGCATCACGGAGATTTATTCCAGGTTTCTTACATCTATGATGTGCGTTTTGTTTAATGAGATGATAATAAAATAGGGTTTTCTTGCTTGTTTTATTTAAATTTAGTGTTAAAAATCAAGATTTCAACATGGGCTCTGATGGAGATTGCTCATTATACAGCAGAGAAACACCAATTCGAACGAACTGGATACTTAAGATTTCCATGAAAACTCTGAATCAGAATCGAAACGTCCTTGGAAATGGAACAGTGATGCAATATAGCCATCTTACCTCCTCTATTTCAAAGTTATATGCAAAAACTGCCGTAATTGAAGTCAAAGTTCCGTAGTTCCTTGCAAACGCCGATGCAGAGCTCTCCCATGACTGTGCAAATGTAGTCATTAAAAATATATTCGTGGAATAATTAGCATATTTTGAGCCTTAAATTTGCTTTTTTATAGGTAACCCGATCCTGCATATTTTCGGAGAATGCAGAAATTTTGAAACTGAATAAATAAAAATATGTAATATTGCATATGTCTTGAGCCACATTGTCAAGCGAGAGCCACTTTAAGGCACCCTGGAGACAAGGTCCTGTATCACGTCAGGGCCCTGCATAAGGACTGAAGGGAGAAAATTCACTGAAGTGACAATCTTACTGAGAGATAATCTGGTACAAAACTAGGTGACTATGATCTTAACAATAGACCGGACCCTTGAAGGAATTTAGCTCCTTTAAGGAAGTAATGTGGTATTAATCAACCTGACTATAGTAAATAAATAGCTTCGCTAACATTTTAACGTTCAATATAATCCCTAATTACTCAGGTTTTGCTTCCATTTTTATTCTAGTGCCTAAAATTTTAGTACCTATCTTGTATGCGATGACTATGCATCATAAATTATGAAAATCAATGGTGAATAATTGTATTTTTAATGAAATTGATGTCAATGAAAGACTTTGGTAAAGGCAGTGTAACATGGGTGGTCAAGTGTGATTACAGAAACAAAAAAGGAATTGTTGAATCATTGTAAAACATTACAAAGCTCTGTGAATAACACTGTCAGTATCCTTATCTTACCTTCAGTCTATTTCCTCAATAATCATTCTGTTTCACTAGCTTTCCCCGTTACTTTTTCCAAAGGTAATGGTCGACTGTTATGAAGACGTTGCTGTAGCATTATCTATCCTGCGCATTCGTATGGCTATGCTGGAGTTAAACGGGATGGATCGGCCGTCTGCCTTTGTTTCTATCACGAATTCCGGGATTTGGTTTCCAAAGAGTTAGAATGATACCTCCTTGGGTAGCATTGGGAACTAATGAAAATTTTCTCTACTTGCTTTTTCTCCCTCCTCTCTCTTTCTCCAGTCCATAGCATATGCATGAATGTTGTCCTTAAGGAATCCTTTTCCTTGCTTGTCAAGCATGTTGCAATATATAATTTTCCATGATAAGCTGAGGTAAAAAATATAATACTGTCGATCCAAGGATCCCAATTTGCTCCTCGGAAACTCACCACCTATATATCTCAAATTCATAAGTATTTGTATGTCATTTGTTGCTTTTGTCTCCCAAGAGAGGAAATTCTTACGCCAGTCGTAAAATCTTGCAGGAAAATTGTGGTTTAGTTGAACCACAGTTGATATTATCTAAGAAGTGACTTGAAAATCTAAAATTCTCGAGCATTATTTTTCAACAAGTTTTTGGGGATACTTTTTCCGCATAATTATTAAAAATCGAAAACCAAATCCCGTAACATCTTTTTGGCCTTCCGGAATCGCGTTGGTGTGTGAACAATCCTTATTCTGCAAGAGGTTTTATAGTGAAAAAACTTGCTCGAAAATAGAGTTTTTTGAGATAGAAACGCGGTACATGCTAATTCCCTCTAAATGTATCGAAGATGGGTGATGGACGTCTTATTTTTAGAGAAAATCTCGACGAAATACTTTTTCCATTGCAATTCCAACTTTGCTATTTCTGCTAAATAGGAGCATCGGTGCTAGATCAATCTCAAATCTTCGCCTTGAGGTCATCCTAGCCTCGAATCGATTCATTTCAGAGTTAAAGTTACAAAAGTATTGCTAAATTTTAAACTTAATATCCCTGCCAAGGCCTCTTCTCCGACGCTTTACAGGTCATCCGCAAATTTCGCTTGGGTGTACATAAAGCACGCAATAAAGACCTCGGCAAGATAATGGCTGATGTCACATGAAAGATTAATGAGCAGTATTTGTGACCACCTGTTTCCTCTTGTCCATTTTTTAAGGAATTATATGATTGAGAGAAGTTGTCCGATTGTAATATTTTGAAAGTATGTATAATAACCAAAAGTAAATTCATATGAAAGAACGTTCATTTTACGTTCTTGTTAATGCGTTCAGTTTCACGTGACGTAGTTTTAATATTAATAGGTTTTATTTTTAACAAAATAGTTATTAGCGCTTAACAATTGTTAGACTAAATCTGACCGATTTTCGCTTGGCATATTGTAATTAGGTCAAAATGGAGTCGGATACATGTTGGTAAGGTCTTTCTAGGATTCTACTGTGTGAGAATAGTTTTCATTCCAAAATAGCACAAGCTCCATAGAAAAGTTGACACGCAATCACTAACGTCATATCAATTCGATTGTCATTAGAGTTTCTTCGTCACCGGAGTTACCGAGATCCAATTTTTGCAGGGGAATTATTGTTGGCTTCAGTCCGGTACGGAAATGTACAATAGCTGCATGGAATGGGAGGGAGCGGTGAATTGAGTCTCTGCCGAGCCGGACCTTTCGTCTGTGTTCATTTGCGTTAATTCTTGGATTTGGAGTCACTCACCAAATGTTACTTTTTCAGCATTTTGTTGGTTATCTCATCATTTGAATTTCTACCCTAGAGTAAAAAAAACTGTTCTCACGTAATGGTATGATTTCAATTATTATAATAATAGAATTTAAAATGTGCATTACAATTTTAAATGTGATTCAAATGCCACAATTGATAAAATTAGCAAAAAAGTAGCTAAAGATTGTGATTAAGGGTACGTACAGGCGCAGATGATGTGCAAACTAATGACGTGAACATTCAGTATTCAACCAGCTGGTTAAAAAGTTTTTAGACAGTCATTTTTTGGACATCCCAACATTCCTGAAGATGCGTTGATACCTCATCAAGTTATTCATTTTAGTGTTCTTACAGCTGATTGGTAGGTTTCTAGATAGTCCTTTCCTGGCGTCAGAATTTCTGGCATAGCGTACCGTTTCCTCTTCCATAGGTTATCCGCTATTCGTCACTCTTAAATTCCTCATATCGCCTCCGTTTTCTTATTTCGTTCATAATTCCAATCCTTTTCCTTCCTCCTCCTCGCATCCACAGTGTTCTCCCCTCGATTACCCTATTCAGCATTTTTTCTCTTTTCAAAACGTCCTCCTTACATATACTCTGACTCCTCCAAATCACCGCCACCAGCTTCCTCAGCACTCTATTCATATCAGTTCTACGTACCCTTGAGTGCGGCTAGACGTGATTTCACGTCATGGTTGTGTTTACGCTTGTGCCGACGACGTGATATCACGTCAAGGGTACCGTGAGTGTTTCAGCTTTCACTAGCGAACTTTCACTAAGCCCCCTAGAAAAGCTGAGACACTCACGGTACCCATGACGTGATATCACGCCATGCCGCACTCAAAGGGGTAAACCCGAGGCGTTCGAGATCTGGGTGTGGAGAAGGATGGATAGGGGGAGCTGGATGGTGCCTCACCCTTTCCACTTGTGAGATGGACGAACGAGGACGGATATGGTTGGATAGTAGAGGAAGCTGGTGGCGGAGGTGTGGAGGAGGTGGAAGAAATGGATGGAGGGCGTCTTGAAATTAGAGGGAATGCTTAATATTGTAGAAGTGGGGAGAACACTGGGGAAGAAGAATAAAGAGAATAAGAATTCTGTTCGAAATAAGAAGAGAGGAGAGATTCGGGGAATTTAAGAGAGTCTTTCGTCCAGCATTCCTATCCTCTTCCTTTCTCTTCCAGAGTGTTCTCCAATCTTGTACTGCATTCAACATTTCCTCCCATTTCAAGACGTCCCCCATCAATCTCTTCCGCTCCCTATGAGCCCCCGCCACCAGTTTTCTCTCCCCTCCAACCATATGGTTTTCAAGACGTCCTCCGTTCCTTTTCGCTCGACCTCACCCAGCACACTTGTTTAAAACTATCGCAATAACCTCGGCGGAAGTTACTATTAGCGCTGATACAGATGACTATTCGCATAGCTGTAGTTACAATCGGTCACTGAATGATCATAAATGGGACCTATATACTGAAATCCCACTTCACATCACTGTCGTACATTTTATTTATAACATACCACTTTTCTAACTCTGCGAACATAATCATGTAATGTAGGTCCTAAATCATGATTAAAAGTTGTGATGCTCAAATTTCTCCTTCAGTATTTTCTCTTCAGCATCAAATATGGTCTAGGTGTCATTTGTACGACCCTTAACTTCGCTAAATAGCTGAAGAGTAAAAAAAACATATCTAGAACATTCTATTCCACTTTTTAATGTATTGTACAATTCCCAAAAAATTTAAGTTAAATTTTTTTTCAAAATTCAAAATTACCTTATCGGAAAACAATTCTTTGTTGTACGAACATAAAATGTGATAGTTAGTCTGGACAATAATTAATAGCATACGTATCAAGACATATATTTCATTTTAAAAAGCAAATAGGAAAAACATGACTAGGCCGATGATTAACGTATTATAACTCTTGCTTTTCCACTTTTCAAAAAAAGGAATATTTCCTGGTAACATGAACAGATAATATTTTTTCGTCACTTTTTTCACATATTATTTCATAATCTTTAGTGTATCATTTATGATCCATAAAATAGAAAATACTCTTTCTGTACTGAGTATTCTGAGATTTCAAGGGTGATTTTTAAGATACATGCTGATTTATCTTTCGAATGATTTCTAAAGTAATCCGTATAAATTACATCAAGAATTACCAAAGGAGAAATATTGTGTAATTGCGTACCAATACCAATAGACCATAGCGCGATAAGAGTGGTAATTACTTGAGAAATACAGTGAATGTCCTCGACTTTGTGGTTATTTTATTTTAGGATGAGTCGCAGATATTGGCGGATGTAAATTCAAACCTCGCTGTTATTACCACATGAGAGATTGCAGGTCCTTACGCGAGAAATTGCAGCCGTCGACAGAGACGCCCCCAAGGGTACGCGTTCAAGGGTACCGGTCACATCTTATTATCAACAATATTTAGGCAATTTACTAGTCTGCGTTAAAGAGGTGCGCAAAGTTGTCAATTGCTTTCCTGATCTCGGCATTTAGGCTACCTCTCTTCATCCCTTAATTAAACCCTCTTTTCAACAGTAAGCCCTCGTTTTACGTCGGAGATGCGTGCTGAGGAAGTGCTACGTAACGACGTAAAACGGAACCAGATGTTCGTAACCTCTTTGATTCTATTCATTACCTAGGCGGTAATATGTAAGTTCGTTTTTTTTCCTTAACTAAAAAACCAATGCATTTGAATGGCTAGTTAAGGTGAGATAACTATCTAAATTATCCAAAAAATGCAAACGCATACACGCACTCGATTTCATTACCATTAAACTGGGAAAGATTTTCCGAAGTCTCTTGCTAGCATGGGCGTGACAACCAATTAGATCGAAACGTGGTAAATTTAAAACTTATCCTATCGTTACTTTCCCCGCCGACTCAAAATCATCCCTCTACCTCTGTAGTCAACATCCCTTCGCTTCACAATTCCTGTTCCAACCACCGAGTGAAGTCTTCGAGATCAGTTCATTCCCAGCATTGCCCGTTATGAATCCGGTTGCCGTGGTATAGTATCGAACCGGTGGTAGTCCGAATTGTCTATCTTCACAAATTCCCTCACAAAGGAATTCATGCGGAAGAGAAAGCTCTACAGCTAGGCGTGTACCACTGTGATGAAGAGGCGAGCTGCTAGGGGAAGCGAAACGTTTAGTGACGAAACGGGGAAAGGGATTTGTCCGTCGATAGAGGCCTCTCCCCGTTCAAGGGGAACATCCCCACAAGAGATAATTATTATGGCTCTGAACTAGTTTTGTTTGGTTAAAATGTAAATACGTGAAAAAATCGTTTGTATTTTTACTGACGTCGGCCATTTTTTTCGTTACACGATTTTCTTTTTATTTCTGCAATCTGTTTCACGTCCTCTGCCATTTCGTAATTTCACCATTTCCGTTTTCACGCATTTAGCACGTAACATCTAATCCGCAATTTCTCGTAGAGTTTAGTCTTATGATTTTTTTCTGGGTTCAGCTGGTATTTTGAAAGTAAATGGAAAATTCGAATAGGGAGACACGGTCCAGACGGAAAAGACACTTGATCACTAAACGGGTTGCTAAGAAGCATGAAAGAAAGAAACATAGACAGGGATGTCCGACGAGGAGTTGCGAGGGAATAAATCATTGTCCAGGTGAATCAGAGGTTCAAATATTGGAGAGCTACAAGTGCATGAAGGATTTTGCAAATAGGATGCGCTGCGAACAACAAATCTTAGAAGTGAGAGACCATAGACTAAAATTAAGTAGTGAAAAAATTATTTAATGTCATAGTCCCCTTATTTTAAGGAAAGCACTTTGTCATTTGGATTAAAGAAAATTGTATCTAGGACACGTATACCTATTAAATTAAAATCAGTGGTTATAAATCAAATTCTTACAGTTAAATAAACAAAATTGGATAAAATTGCAAAACTTTAATTTTTATTGCGAAAATGACTCGAATAATACTTTTAATGCGTAGAAAGGATGTGTCAAAGCTTAAAATATTTTGAAAATTATTTTCACGACTACTAACCCCATCAAAATTTCAAATTGAGCAAAATAGATCCTTGAAATACATTTTTGTTTATGAAAAAGTCGAAACTATTAATTAGTACTGTTATTGCAGCTCTTAGTGCTCATGCTATTCCATACTGATGTATCAAATAAATTTGGAGTGAAAACAACTGATTACGTTCGAGATTTTCTCCAATATTCCACGTACCTTTCATTCCGAATTTGACCCTCCTAATTTCCACTTTTCACTCTCCCATATTATCCGTAAAATGCATTTGCGTTCCTCATCATATCATTGGTCTTTCAATCCAATGATTGGTTGTCCCCCATCCTTTCCTCTCCAATGCTAGTTCCCGTTCATCCTGGTAGCTCTTCCTATGTACTTTCCTCTTTATTTGGTCCATAAACTTATCCCTTGGTCTTTCTCTGGGGACTTTTCCCTCTAGTTTACCTTCAATTGTATTCTCTACAAACCCAAGGCGCCTCAATGTGTGTCCAAAATATCAGGTTCTTCTTTTCTGTATAGTGCCCCATGTGCTCCTCTCTTCTTCCACTCTTCTTTACACTAAATTATTTCTTATATCGTCCATCCGTTTGATCTTCAGCATCCTTCTCCATCCCTTGTTAGTTCATATTTCGGTCATTTGAGTTTTGGTTTTCCAATGTTCCATGTTTCCTATCCATGGATTCAACGTTCCACGGGAATGTTTTCACATACTGTTTATCAATGAGTAGTCCTATCTTTTTGGAACACCGCAGTTGCGTTTTCAACATTAACGCGTTGTTAGCTTGGTCCTTTATCCCTTTATCTTTTCTCCTCTTAATGCTTCTCAAATCTTGATGTAACCCTCCTATATTCCATGTACCTTTTATTTCGAATTTGATATTCATTGCCGAATCATTTGGAAATGTACAATCTAATATCCATTCATGAACTACTCTCGACATCCCTTTATCGCAAACGGTCTCACTCATACAGCCTTGTCCAGTCCATTCCACCCTTAATCTTGTGTTCCTCTTTTCTTTACCGTTTTCCCACCGTCGGTAATCCCTTGTATGAATCGATACACTGTCCTCCCTCTCTGTTCTTTCTTTGAATATAATTCCTTTCCCTCAGCTGACCAACCCTTCCGCGGACTTCCCAATTTTTCCCCTTTCCCTACCTCATACCGGCTACCTGCGACCTTTCCAATGCTAATGACCACGCTTGCTCACCTTTTTTGCCCCCACCCTCAACTCTTCTTATTTGTATACCCTTATTTCCCGTCTCCCTTGGTCTCTCATGTTCCCTGGTCCCCTCCTCGTTTCCGATGTTCTTGGTTATCCTGTCATAACCTTCCACATCTCTCTCCCCTACCATCTTGACCATCCCATCCCTCCTTTCAACCATATATATTTGATGTCTCCTTTTTCTCAATGTCTAGTCCTTCTTGGAGACTGTGAGTGGAAACACATCCTGTCACTATTTAGTAAGGATGAGTCGAATGCAAATGTCGATTCTCGATTCCACCGATTCTCAGGATATAAATCGGTATCGATAATCTTCCGCTTAAAGTCGATTTCGATTCCATTGATTCCAGATGGATAAATATTAAAATCAAAATTCATTCTACACATCATATTTGTTTCAGTTATTTTAGGTGTAGGATATCAATTTGTACTTTTTATCTACATCAGTAAGCTGAGATTATATTTACTATTTGTTAATAAATATTATTTTTGAGCGACTTAATCGTCTTTGTTATTTTATTTCAGCCAAAAGTGGAATTTAAGTAATAGTCGTACGCTACTAGTATATGAATTTCCCACCTGTTATTAGGAATAAGAATCGATGTAATCGGAATCGAGAATCGGGAATCGATTTAAAATAATCTGAGTCGGAATCGGAATCGAAAAAAGTGGAATCGACTCATCCCTAGTATTTCGACTTGTAGAAAAGTAGATTGTTCTTTAAATGACATCCAGGCGACAGTCGATTTCAAAATGAAAACGGATTTTCTAAGCACCTCAGATTTGTTTCGCAGCATTCAGGAATTATTATTGCTATTTAAACTTTGGTTACTGGACACAGATGTGAACGCGACGGGTAGCTCATACGTAATGAGAAAATAATATCGTATTAAAAAAAGGCCAAGGCTAATCGATTATATTTACAGATGATTAGCTGAATGCTCAGGAATTAACAGAACTATGTTAGTTATCGTTCCTGAGCACGTTAATTCATTATGGAAATGTTTTACAAAGGGCAGAAAGTATTGAATGATTATCAGGATTACCTGTGGTAAGAGACTGAAGAGTGATGGCAAATCTCACTTCAAGTTGAATCGTTGTCTGCATGTTCGTATCAGCCTTCGCTCTCGCTCACGATACCCAGTGAAGAAGAGGATCGATGTCCTCTTTGTACGTCCAACGGAAGATTAATACGCCTTCCCATCTTTAACAAACCACTCGCAAATCAAAGTTTCGTAGACACCGAAGTGACTTCTTTTTGATAGCCACTCACTTTTGGATCCTCGATTTATTTTTATCTGTGTCCTTTTCTTTTTAAAGCTAAAATTGAAGCTACTACAGCAGCCGCTAAACTGGAGGGCATTTTGTTAGACAGTGAGCGCCGCACTGGAGCTCTCGGGTGAGTAGTGTCTCGAGGGTGCAAGAGCTCTCGTTGAGACGGTGTGAGACACTTTTCTTCCCTTTACTCTTACGTTCCTCCTTCCATTGTGATTAGCTCACTGACGGTAATCCCTTCTAAGAATCCTTCCTCTCCTATTATCCTTTCATTGCAATCCCTATCCCTCTTGACTCTCACTCCGCTGACCAACCCTACTGCGAACTTCCCGTTTTCGCTTCTTTCCCTACCTCCTCATACCGGCTATCTGCTACCATTCCGCTGCTAATGACCGCGCTTGCTCATCTTTTTCTGCCCGCACCCTCTTCTCTCCTTATTTTTTCCCTGATTTCCCGCCTCCCTTTGTCTCCCACGCTCCCTTGTCCTATTCTTGTTTTGATGTTCTTGGTTTTCTCGTCATAGCCTTCCACATCTCTCTCCCCCTACCTTCTTTACCATGCCCACCGATCCTTTCAACCATAAAAAAGTGATGTCTCCTTTTTCTAAAGAACACGTGTGTTCAAGGGTTTTTTCGGACAAAGCTATTTGTCTTTTGCTGAAGTAGAAGGTAATCTGTAGCCGTGCTCTTCGAACATAGCACGCCCCTGGAACGCCACCGGCTGCCACGACACTCCGACTCAAATTACGGACTGACGGAAATTCCTAGAGCAGTGTTGTAGTGTCATGACCGGTCGGTTCGGTACTGTTTTAACGGGACATTGTGGCCAGAGACACTAGTGTCGCGACAAATCCAGGTGAGTCTCGCGACACACACCTCAGAGCCGTCTTAACAGAGACAATCGGTGTCTGACACCGAGTGTCGGTCATTATCGTGTGCCGTTCAAACGCAGCTTCAGCTTATTCCCTTATCCCTTTATCTTCTCTCCAATGAATGGCTCATTTCTCCCCTTGTAACTCTACTACATTCCCCGTACCTTCGATTCCGTATTTGTTCCTCCGACAGTCCAAATTTTACCCTCCTATATTAACCGTAATGTTAATTTCTTTCCTCATCATATCATTGGTGCTCCAGTCCTACTGCTGTCCTCCTTCCTTCCCTCTCTAATGCTAGTTCCCTTTCATCCTGGTAGCTCTTCCTATGTTGTTTCCTCTTCATTTGGTCCATGAACTTATCCCTGGGTCTTTATCTGGAGACGTTTCCCTCTGTTTTACCTTCAATTATGTTCTCCACCAACTCTTTGTCCGTAACATCAGGTTCTTATTTTCTGTATAGTGCCCCATGTGGTCCTTTCTTCTTTTTCTCTTCTTTAAACTTAATTATTTCTTATTTTATCCATCCATAGATCTTCAGCATCCTTCACCAGCAATTCGTTAATAAAGATTTTGACCTTTTATTCTCTGGTTTTCTAATGGTCAATGCTTCCGATCGATTAAGTGCCACGCTCCACCGAGTGCCGCCGAGTGTTTTCACATACTGCTTCTCAATTAGTGTCCTATCTTTTTGTATCACTGCGGTTGCCTGTTTACTGTGAACGCATTGTTAGTCTGGTCCATTCTTCTCTTGAAGTATGTTGAGGTTCGTCCGTCCCACGTGACGGTTTATCCGAGATAAGTGAAGGAATGCACTGGCACAATTTTCAATCGTCTTATTGCGATTTTTGCATTCAGCTCCTCTATTCCACATGCTACCATTATAGTCTCCGTCTTCTTTATTTTCACGTTGTATATTTGTAGAACTTGGTTCAATTCGTTAATCAATCGATCATCAATTGATCAGTCGATGATCATCGCCATTTCCTGCGATGACTGCGATATTGTCTGCGATTCGGGTATTTTTAATTCTCCTTCGTTAATCTGAATTCCGTTCAGTCCAAGTTTAATGCTTCGCTTTTTACCTTTTCCAAGTGCATATTGAACTAATCTGGTAAGAGTTTGCGTCTTTGTCATACTCCTTTCTTAATCAAAGCTTCTTTTCGTCTCTTACTTGTATTTCGACGACTTGCTTCTTGTACATTAGATAGATTACTCTTCTGTCGCTGTAGTCAATGTAAATTTTTTCCAGCAGTTCCAACATCTTCATTAAAATGTGTGATGGAAAAATAGTGTGGCGTAAAGTACGCGTATATAATTAAAGGAAAATTCCTTCCGTCTTAAGTAGTGTTTTGAATGATATTATGAAAATCAATCAGAAAAAACGGTCGCAGTGATCAATCTTGAATTGACCCTCGCCAAAGTATTACTAGCCTATCAGTTATTATATTTACCCCTACATTCTACCCTGCGGGACTTCGCATGGGCGTGTGGTAGGGGGTGTTCGGTCACCAGCCTGGATAAAAGCTGTTAGTTGCGAGTACGATGGAGAGATAACAATTTTATGTGCAAACCCAATTTTAGACTTTTACAAAAATATATTAAGTTTTAAGGCAACTTTTTTCGGAAAATTAAGGAATAATTTTCACATTCTCATAATTAGTTTTCAAAATAAGATGCATTGCAGAAAATATTATGAGAAAAATAAATGGCTATATTATGCTATTTGTGTGATAGGATGAAATAATATATTTTGCTTTGAAATAAGCCATTTATAGCTGCAAGAAAAATCCTCGTGTACTACAATAAGGATTTTTTAAAGCTTACATGAAATTACAGAGGCCTTTTTCTCTCTCATATCGATTTCTATTGGTTGGATTAATGCGTTTTGGCATGAAGGAAATAGGTTCGCGTCCGGTGAGCATTCGATGGGAGAATCGTAGGAGGCGCTCTGTGGAGGGAAGAGCTATGTGCGCACCTCCCATGACGAATGGATATGAGGAATAGCCACCAGACTGTGGGTACACCTGTGGACGCGGACGCCTTCGAAGCGGGAGCTCATATTGGCAATGCCGCTTCAGAAGATGGCGAGAGAGAGACTTGGGGCCTGTTTCTCAGAGCTACAAGACTACAGGTTACAATTCACGTGACTATTTTCACAATTCAGAAGGGGTTACTCAGATATACCTAACCGAAGACTGGTACTAGTCTAAAACAATGGCGGGCCTAATCAAGACCATACCTAACTCGTAATTAGATGATTACGATACATTTCGGGCGTGTACCTTGCAATATTTTGAATTCAAAAGTTGGTGCAATGTTTTTTGGTAAATTCGAATGATTAAATATGTGCTGAAAATTAATTTAGTGTCTCAACGTTCCTTAAAATATCCCAAGCTTTTGGGTAAACCTAACGTCATAAGATATAATCGTTTATTTCGCCGTATTTCCTCAACGATACGTTCTGAATAGAAGTTAATTCTAAACCTTGAATTTCAAGATACAATGTATTTTGTTTTTATGTATATTGAACCACTCCAAATGGCGTTACAACGAAGCATTACCTATAACGAAACTACATGGTAACATACCGGTTGTTGACGTTCATTATATTTATCAAAACTAACTTTTCAATTGAATATATTGCGAGGCACGCACCCAAAATGTCACTGAGGATGTCAAAATGCTTTGGGTGATGCTTTCGGCAAAAAATATTGAAATAAACAAAAGTATCAACGTTGTTTTGTACTGACACTCATCTGATTCAGAGCAAAAGTTCCCAAGGTTCTGACTATTGCAGCTAGAATACTCGCACGGTGAACGATCCGGAAGAGGCAATAAAAGGCTGCGCAGATTCCTCGCGAGGTGGAGAGACGGCGGGTGTCGAGGGCAGAGGGGGGATGGGGTGAGAGCGGGTGGGAGTAGAGGTAGGCTCAGCGGCTGTGAGCGCCCTCCTCCCCACATATTATCACGCTCTTGAGCCATTCGGAACTAGTCGGTGAAGGCGACAGCGTCTACATTTGCCCAGCTCAGTAAAATCTCCTTCGGCGGCCGATGCGAGACGATGAAGAGGTGGCGAGAGGGAGGGAAGGGCACGGAGAGAGTGCTGTGGAGGGAAGCGACGTGAATCAGTGGGGGTGGAGGAGGAGAGGGTGTTAATCAACATGCTGATTAGTAAAACTATGAAAAGAGGGTGTTTTAATCCCTTAACTGAAATTCAAGCCAAATCGCCGCCAATAAAGGTAAATAAAAGACGGGGGTCTCACATCCACGGGTTCATATTTCATCTTTAAAAAAATCCGTCCTTACTTCATGAATGAAACATTCAGTTAGACGCAGGGGTTGCTTCGGAGGCTTTTCTTTCGATAGTGAATTTACGAATAGGTTAATATATCCCAAGTAAAGCATAAGAAGAGAGCAGCGAACCTAGATGGTTCGAGACTGAAGTGAGACAATCGTTAAGGCGACAGAGGGCACGTCTCGGCAAGATGAAAGAAATATGTACAGATTTGTCCGCTGATGATCACGAATCAATAACTGAAATATATAAGTTATCTTAAGTCGTTACGAACTAAGGCTTTCGCATTGCATTCATGGATTTTAACAGGAAAACATATACAGAAGAGTTACAGGATAACCCAAAAGCAATTTAGTTATACGTAAGGGTAGATAAAGGCAAGAGTTCTCAATGTTATCCAGTGAAAAAACACCACGGCGAAGTATTTGAAAACAGTTCAAAAAAAGCGTATTTATTAGACTCCTACTTCTTAAGTATGTTCACTTATCTTTCACAGAGTTCATCCATGAGTATATCCGTGTTTGTCACTGGCAAACGATGTTGCATATTGACATTTGTGCTCGCGAAATTGTAGAATTGATGAAAAAATGGCAGTCCAAATAAGTCAACAGGGGGTGATTTACCACCAACATGCACGGTACTGTATAAGTAAATTTCACCCACATGCACTACCCCAAAGGAATGTTACAGAAACTATTGAATTAATATATTATGCGGCTACGTAAATGAGATACAGTAGCCTTGCCAGGATCATGCAAAAAATGATGCAAGTAGTTTGTGGCAGAATAAGAAACAAGCCTAAGGGAGCTAATCACGTACTCAGCAACACTACTCGTCGACCAACCTACTTCAACGTCTCATTGTCAGCCATTAGGGTCTCTTTTCAGTCGAAGGATAAATAACATTTTTAACCTGTCTGTACTGCAGTCTATTTTTAGAATTGTATTCGATGATCTGATATACTACCTACTGTAGGGAGTAAGATATTCACAGCTTTGTGAAAAAATTAATCGCTTTTGTATATAAATTAAAGTTGGATTACGATTCTAAATCGACGGTCATAAAGCGATTCCCATCCCCGTTGTTGCAAAATATCAGTGACGGTAACGAGACTCCAATAACGGCCTTTCCCATATCTTGCTAGTCTTCTATAAACCCGTTCTTACTCAGTTAATAAGTTTACCTCATGAGGATCCCAAACACTGGCAGCGAATATACATTAGGTTGTGTCCAGCAAGAGAGAAGTGGGTAATTCGACTCAATGCATTTGGGCTTAGAAACGATGCCTATCGCGGTGACTCACGGGAGTAATTCTACCAAAAATAAGAGACCAGCTTTTATACAACTTGGGCTGACTGTGTGAAATCGAAATATGTCCACAAATCTTTCCAAAACCTATTATTATTACATGTACGTTACATGAAAATCAAAGGAAATGAGAAAAAATTACATTTCTAATCCGATCCCACGTTACATAAATATGTGCAAGAGGAATTCCGCTAAAAATGCTGATATTACGAAGAATGAAAGGAAGTAAATGTTTTGTTAAAACGATAGACATAGTGCATAAATGTTAGGTGATCAGCAGGAGCTGATTCTTTTGCTCTTTTTTTCTCCGGCCATCTTTCTTCTTTATCGCCATTTCTCACGCTCACTTCATCGGGACGCGGATTTTATAGGATGTTCATTGAATCCTATTGAGAAAAGAGGAGAAAAACATATCGTTAGTGAACTGTCATATAGGTCCCGACATTCACCCGTAATTGACGTGCGACTCCGTAGAGGTAGTTTGATTTCACAAGTTTAAACATCCTATGATGGTTATTATATTTTAAATAGCCAGAAGTAAACGATATTTTATCGGACAGGTATTATGATGTCGAATTAGTTGCAGACAAATGAGGCGGTAATCGTGCGATAAATAACACAATCTCGTAAATTTAAATTAATTATCAAATCACTCCCTGCTTCTCATGCACACATATATACGAGTGGATTCTAAATCGAAGTATTATCGAAGTAGGCGTTTTTCTATCAAATAATGCGCTTGCAACTTCGTTCAAGAATTTTATGAACTTTTGCATTTTAAAATGATTAACCCACAGATCTAAGTGACGTGATACACCAAAAATTAAATGGCCTCGAGGTAATGGAAACCATATGCATAATTTACATCAGGTCGTCTGTTCTGTGATTAAACGCAATTCAGACACGAGTGAGACGCCCGTCACATTGATGCGTTCCGCGCATCATTCACTGACTCCTCACTGAATATTTGGAAACATGGGATTATTGAGTTGTCTAGAGGTGAGACACAAATCTTGCAGTAGATGGAGTAACATCTCATGTCGTCGTTCATGTCGATACAGCAGCAGTTCCTCTATTGCACGTCCGCCCACGCAGGGATCACAAGGTGATAGGTCTTTTGCCCGGCCTGCACAACTGACGTCTTCTGGTATTGCCACCCCTCCCCCAGACAACTCCCGCACTCTCCTCTTCTCCTCACCAATCGGCAGCGGCGAGCGCCTCGGCGATTTTCGAACTCAGGCGACAGTCGCCGTGCGCGAGGGGCGAGAAGCCGGGAGGAATAGAGAGGGAGAAGAGACAAGTAGAGGAGGGGTGAAGACAGGAGGGCGGAGGAAGTGGGGGAGGTGCAGGGAAGGAAAGCTTTAGGAGAGAAGGGAATACGGCCGAGTTTTCCCCTGGCCGCACGCATGTCATCCTTCGCCGCCATGGTACTCTCAAGGACGGCTAGGGCCGGAGGGGGGGGTTTGTTGTTGTGGCATACACTGCTGCATCTCAAGTTTTTCTCCGTTGTGGTAGAAGAAAGCATGTGTTGGCGGAGTGATTAAACACACATGAAGTGTGAAAATTATTAAAATATGGGGTAAATGAAAGTAACTGGTTCAACCACTGATTCTATTTGTTTTGTAAAATAGGTCTTTTACTCCTGTAATAGTTATAGTGATGGTTGTGCACAGTATTATTCAAAAGGTATGATATCTTTTTAATAATCTTCAACCGGATAAATTTTCACTCTTCTGTCAAGCCAACCTACCTTCCCTTCTCTCTGAAACTGTTTTGTTTTTCTCGCATTTTCCTTTCCGCGAATATTCATTCCGAATGATTTCACGCCCGATTAAACCATGCCTTAATGCCCTTATTTACTTCGTTATGAGTATCATGGGGCCTTGGTTAACCTTCTATACTACTCTCTCATTCCCTATATCCATTGTAAAATAGGTCTCTCCTCTGGTATATGCCATTCCGCCCCCAGATCTCACCTTACTTTTAGAAGCTTACTTTTACAAATGGACCTCACTTCTACTAGTATAATGTTCAAGGCTCTACCAAAAATAAAATGACCTTAATACGTCGGCATTCCGCGTATTACTCACGCAATCCCCACCCTGCTCATGCTAAGGTCTAATGCTAATCGTAGATATCTAATTACACAGTATTTCTCATTTGGCAAGTTTTGATGTGTTTTTCACGGAATACTATCGAAATTATTCGAAAGATGAATGAGCATATTTCTTTAAAATCACCCGAGAGGTCTCAGAATACTCAGTACAGAAAAAGTACTTGCAATTTTTAGGATCGGGAAATGATATTCTAAATAAAATTAAAAAATGTGATAAATTGGGACGAAAAAATATTAATTATTCAGGTTATTACAAAATGTTCTATATTTTGAAGAGTAGAGACATAAGAGTAATAAGACGTACAATCATCGGCCAAGTTTTTTTTCCCATCAGTTTTTGGTAATGAAACTTTTAAAATAATACATATGTTATTTACTACTATTCATACTATTTGGCTAAGTTTATATTTTTACCAATAAGAATAAATTTGACTTTTCTCCCTAATGCATTATTGAAATAGCTAATAAATTCCTAGATACAATAATTAAGCAGCCAGAGGAAAACTACTGGTATCAGAACTTGCGAGCAGAAGAAATTCAAGTTAGGAAATGTGTAGATTCTGATGCTTCACTTGTGACTTATTACGAAAAACTTTTACTTTTTAAGACGTGCAAGAATTAACTACATTAATTGGGAAATGACATACAATAATTTGTCAAGAAAAAATTTAACTTAGACGGTTTTTGGGAAATATTCAATATATTTAAATGTGAAAAAGAATGTACTAGAAGGTGGAAAATCATCGGCCAAATCAGGTTTTCCAAAATGTTTTTGATGATGAATTACATCTATAAATATGCATTTTATTTTTCACAGTTCAGTATGTTTAGCAAGGTTTATGTTCGTACATTTGGCTCACAGACCATGTAACTTATTGAGATACTGAAGAGAAAATATGGATTGAAGGATTTGGGTAATAAAATTCTTAATCCGGTTTTAAGGAGCATCTTTAAATGGCTGTATTCGCAGAGGTATCTGTTCCGAGTCTCCTCGCACGGGTTGACAGTCCACCCCCCGGTCTAGAAGCTACCAGCTTATCGCCTGGGTAGGTAAACAGTGGGAAAGGGATAATGGGAGTGGGAAAGGGCCAGCGAAACACAACCTCTGCGAGGCCGACACCACGAGGCGGATTGACGTCAAAAGGACGACAATGGGACCCGCTTCCCGCTCTCCCGCAGTCGTCGTAGCTGTTGGGTTCCCCCAACAACGCTGGGCAAGTCGCCGTCAGTCTCGCTTACGCGAAGAGTTGCCGCATATCTGTTGAGAACCGGAGGAGCCAGTTGCCGAAAAATTTGGGATTGGGTATCCCCCGACTCCCTATTACGGTGGACGTAGTGCGGTCTGTCGGAGTACGTCATTGGATCAAGGTCCTACCGGAACATTATATGGTTATTTCGGACCAATTCTGGTCAATTTAAAGACCCTTCACTTCGGTTGTCTCTGCCCACCGATTAAACGCAGGGGTAGTAAGATGGTACGCTCCAAGAAAATGTATGTCCTAAAGCGTTATGAAGAGGGATTTCCGTATATAGTTTCCGCGTCAATGACAAAATAGGTCATGGCCAGTGACCGATTGTACGACTGTGCGAGTTGCCATCTGTATCAGTACTACCTTCCGCCCAGGTTTTTCGGTAGTTATAGAGAAGTTGTGCTGGGTGGCGATAAGGTTGAGCGAGGAGGTATTGCATATGGATGGAGTAGTGGGGAAGCCGGTAGCGGAGGTCCGCAGGAGGCGGAAGTGTTGAATGTAGGACGTCATGAGATGGGAGGGAATGTTGAAGGCAGTAGAAGTTGGGAGAACACTGTGGAAGAGGCAGGAAGAGGATAGTAATTCTGGACGGAATAATCTTTCGAAATCCTCGAATCGTGCCTCTTTTCTAATTTTGTTCGTAATTCCTATTTTCTTATTTCTTCATCTTCGGTGTTCTTCCCTCTTGTACTACCTTCAACATTCCCTCCCCTTTCAAGACGACCTTTCTACTACATCCTCTAAATCCCCGCCACCGCTACCTCTCCAACCATATTCCATTCCTCCTCGTTCGTCCTTCTCACCACCCAGCTCACCCTTTCCATCTTTCTCCACGTCCACATCACGAACGCTTCAGGTATATGCGTTGAACTGGTATGGATAGATTGCTGGCGAAGCTGGTGGCGGAGGTTTGGAGGAGACAGAATAGATGTACGAAGGACGTTTTGAAAAGAGAAGCAATGTTGAATAGCGTAATTGTGGGGAGTACACTGGGAAAGCGAGGGCGGGGAAGAAAAAGGATTGAATTTGTGAACTAAATAAAAAAACGGAGACTATATGAGTAATTTAAGAGGGAGGGATGGCGAGAAACCTATGGAAGAGAAAACGGAACGATATGCCGCAAATTTGGATTTCAAGAAAGGCTTATTTAAGAAACCGACCAATTATCCGATAGAATACTCAAATGAATAACTTGATGTGGTATCTATAGGGATGTGGAACTAGTTGTACCAAAATAAAATAATTAGTGAAAAAATTATCTACTTTTCTTTAAATCGTTAATCTCCTCAGTTTTATTTTTAGGAGAGATTATCAAAAAAAATCGGAGGAAACAAATACGGCTTATCTTAACCTACATTAAAATCAAAAACATCGAATATATTCCCAATGTGTTGTCCCAACTTGTTTCCATATCCATAGTTCACATACCTTTTGGATGGTATTTCAAGTTTATTCATGCATACGTTTGGGGTAGATTACCTTGTGATTGTACTTTCTCCACAACGAAAAATAGTTATCCTACTATTATTAGGAAATATATTTTTTCTGAATTAAATGATTTTTTTAATGCTGCAAATGTTGGTTTCACAATCACACAATTCCTAAATCATTTAGAATCATGTCAAGGTACAACAAACCATGCGATTTAGGGTTGTATGAGACTGAATATCTATGTGTAGTGGTAAAATTGTATTCATTTTGTTTGAAGTTGCTCTTTCTTAACTTTCTTTTATCTTGTAAATTTGTCTTTAGGCGGAATTTTTCTCATGGCTTTTTCTTCAAAAATTCATCTACTATGATGAAATATTTTATAACAAATATTCATTTATATAATATTAAAAGTACCGAGAATGAGTATCTAATTAATTGTTAGTTATTGCAATAGAGGCATCTATGAAAAATCCCTTTGTTAATTAATTTTAATAGAAGAAATACTGCTATTTGAAAAACTATCGCTAATTCAAATCCTTCAGCGGCGAAACGAATATTTTTGTAGTAAAACCGCAACAAATTATGTAATTGTTTGTTTAAGGTAAATATCTGCATCCTCATCCTAAAACGTTCTTCCCTCCAACGGAGACTATTTTCATTCTTCCCTTCAATCAAAACTTTCCTTTCTTTCATGGCGTTTAGCATTCTATCGCTCCTATACTTCATCCAACCACTTTTTCTGCCTCATACTAACCTCCTCTACAGTTATCTCCTCACCCTCTTCGCCAAATTCCGCTTCGCTTGCCTTCCTTTCCGTCCACCGCACTTTCTTCCTTGCACTACTCACCAGATCTCCAAAAGCCTCATTTCATTCTTTTCATCCGAGTCCACGTTTACACGTACTACGCAACTCTCCATCTTCAACTATCCGCCAAATGTTCCTTTACTGCGCTCGCCCACAATGTACCGTTTTCGTTTACTCATGCTCGCAACCGTCGCCTTTACCAGCATAATGCATCTTTTATTGAATATGCCACTCTGGTCATTCCTAGCTCCTGAATCCTTGAACTCGGCTCATCCGCTGGGGAAAATATTCCTCACGCTTTCGGTATTTAAGATGTAAAATTATAGTTCTTCAATGAGAATAGCTGTTTTTGTCTCTTTTATACATAATGTATTATTAAGCTCTATTTATTTTTTAGATTTGAATTAAATAACATGTTAATTACTTCATTACCTCGCTGCTATATCATTATATTATTTTTGTATTCTTGCTCTAAGGGACCTGTCCCAGAGTAAAATAAACGATTATTCTATTCCATTCTATAACCCAACAATACTGACCGGGATCCCGGGACCCCTGCCGGGGGATCCCAGCCGGTAGTGATGGCGGGGGTGAGAGAGGGATCCCTTTCTTCCTCTTCCACCCCCCATAACCAGTGGAAACAGAGAAGGTTTGGAGGGTTAGGGGGTGGGAAGGGTGTCCAATGGGCCTGCGGCGCCTACCTTTCGTCTCTGCGCCGCCCCACTCTCCCCGTCTCCTACTGCCATGACAGTGTTTTAAAAAACTTACGTTTAACTAAGTTAACAAACTTGAGAAGATACAATAAAACACTATCGGGATCAATCTCTTTTCACTCATAATAAGTCGGAGTTTCTAATCGAAATAATTTTCTAACAGTATTCACATGTATGTGGGAGATGAATCCTAATATTTTCTAAGTCTGCCTGACACAAATCTGCGCATCTGAGATTATTATATTTTACATTTTTTCTAGTTGATACACGTTCCTGATGTTTCCATTAGTAAGTAATCTGTTTTTGGGAGGCCTAAGATGTTTTTAAAGACACGATTGTTTTTATATTCCGATAGTTCAATTGTGGCGCTGTTTCCCAGCCTACTTTGTAGAAATATCATTGGGATTCCCATAATTTACGTTGTTGCTGTGTAGGTAACGACAACGATACCCTGAGATAAAGTCCGATTGGGCCCGGAACCATGAGTGCGTTCCGAAAGTCCATCCGCCGTTTCACTTGAACTGAAACTATTGAAAAGAAGGAACGGTTCCGGAACGTTATATTTCTTTCAAAATTCTACTTTCGTTCCGTTATCGAAACTAAAATTAAACCTATACATAAAACGAAACTATAGTAAAAAGGAAGCATATAGTTTCGTTCCGGAACGAAATTATATGTTTGGTTCCGGTTTCGTTTAACATCGATTTTACGAAAACGATTATTGGTGGAAAAACGGAGCTTACTCCCAGGCCATTTACCATTGTATTTCTTCCCAATGTGATGGCACAAGTAGTTTTAATATACTTATTTCACGTATTCCATCGATGATATTTTAAAGGATATATATACTTTGGGGTAGATTAATTCTTGTAAAACTAAGGGTAGATTCGATAATTGTACGTGCGCTACACAAAAACTTTTTAATCCGATTTTGATGCTTACGATCTCTTAGAAATAAAATTTAAAATATGGTAATAATTCAAAGAATTTCTACGAATGCTTTATTTTGGTACAGTTTGAAACTTCTGAAGATGCGTTGATACCACATCAAGTCATTCGAATATTCTAACAGGTGATTGGTAAGTTTTTTGATATTCCTTTCCTGGCGACCAAATTACTTGCATATCGCTCCGTTTTCTCTTTGACAGGTGATCCACTGTAATATCCCTCATGAATTCCTCATGCGTATTCCTCTTCATATTTCTTTCAGTATTCATATGATCTTCCTTCCTCATCGCTTACCCAGTGTACTCCACTTTATCGCCCATTTCAAATTTCCTCTTTTTAAACCATCCTCCTTTCTTCTATTCAGCCTCCTCTGAAACTCCGTCACCAGCTTCCTCACCACTCTGTCCATATCACTTCAACATATATACCTGAGGCGATGGAGATGTCGGTGTGGAGAAGGATGGAGAGGGTGAGCTGGCTGGTGAGAAGGACAGACGACTAAGAATCGGATATGAATCAGAGGAAGCTGGTGGTGGAGGTTTGGAGGAGGCGGAAGAGGTGGACGGAGGGCGTTTTGAAGAGGGTAGGAATGTTGAAGGCAGTGAATGAGAAGGATAACCCTGGGGAAGAAGAAATTAGAGAATAGGAATGCTGAAAGAAATAAGAAGACAGAGGTGGTACGAGGAATTCCTGAGAGATTATTTCGTGCAGAATTATTATCCTGTTCCTGCGTCTTCCACCGTGTTGTCCCATCTTTTAATGCCTTTAATATAACATCCCATTTCTAGACGTCCTCCGTTAATCTCTTTCGCCTCCGTCGAAACTCCGCCTCCAGCTTCTTGAACCATATCCAATACCTCCTCGCTCATCCTACTAGCCACTTAACACAAATTCTCAATCCTCTTCGACTCGTACTTCTCGACTCCTCAAGTCTATCTACATCCTCCATTTGCAATAACTAAGGCCGTTTTTTAAATAACTTAGAAAACTCATTGTTAACTGCAAACATATTATCATGATCCCCAGGCATACGGAATGGTATACTCACTTGGCACATCCGTAGCTGTCCTCCGGCAGAAGAACAATTATGCGACCATCATGTCGTAAACATACAAAAAGCGGCATCTCGTTTAATAATGTTTGTGGGTCGATTACTTCTTGAAAATGCTTTTCATCTTATGAGAAATTTTTCTGTCACTTATTAACAACGCCGCATTCAATTTTCTTTTTCAACAGCCTTTTCTTTTCGTCTATACTCAAACCTCTTCTCAGCTGTACCCTACTCATTGAAAATGCTTCTTTAGCCATGGCGATTCTAAATCTAATTACTCTACCACTAAACATATTCCCCTCCAAAATAGGAAACAGCTTAGTTTCCTTTATACTATTTCTTCCCACCCTATATTTATTCCTGAATTCATAGTTCCAGAGAATCTCAAGTTTCGTCTTTTTATGGCCAGATCAAGCGATGCCAAAATTAAGAAAAAACAAAGGTAATATTTCTAATGCTGTTTTCATATCGAAAATGGATTGACACGAGGTCATGCGTGAATTCAGCGGTTTTGATAAAATTTAAAATATACACATGAAATGAGAGTTTCAGCAAAATATACGAATTTGGATGCGGTTTATATGTTATATTCATTTTTTGAGTGAATGCTACTAATCACCAACACTGGAAATCGTTCATACATGTGAGACAAGTTTAAGGAAAGGAAAAAGGGGAGTACGGTGAGGAAGAGGAAGGAAGAGGATATAAATTCTGGACGAAATAATCTCTCTCGAATTCCTCTTATCGTCTCTCTATTCGTAGTTCGATCAGAAATCCTATCCTCTTTGTTCTTCTTTCCCAGTGTTTTCCCGCCTTCCACTATCTTCAAAATTCCCTCTCATTTCAATACGCCATTCATCTATTTCTATCACCTCCTCCGATTCTACGCCACCAGATTGCTCTCCAACCACATCCAATTCCTCATCGATCGTCCTTCTCACCATCCATCTCACCCTCTCCGACCCTCTCCATGCCAATATCTCGGGCGCCTCAGGTCAACAGATGTATGTCGAAGTGATAGGGATAGAGTGGTGAGGAAGCTGATGGCGGAGGTTCGGAGGAGGCAGAAGAGATGGATGGAGGACGTTTTGAAATGAGAAGGAATGTGAATAGGGTAATAGAGTGGTGAACTCAGCGGAAGCGGGGAGGGGGAAGGAAAAGGATGGGAATACTGAACGAGAGAAAAAGTGGGATACGATATGTGGAATATATGAGGGAAGTAATAGCGTGTCACCTTTCAAAGGGAAATCGGAATGTTATGCTGGAAATTATAACGCCAGGAATGTACTACCTAAAATCCACCCCATCAGCTGTTTGAAATACCAAATGATTAACTTGATATGGTATGATTAGATAGGCGATAGAATTTGTCGGCGGTGGCGAAGGGGCGAAGAAAGAGATCAACAATGGTAAGTTCTTCTCCAAATCGTATTGTATACAACTATTATCTCGTCTAATGGAGGTGAGAATTTTTCAATCGAACAGCACAGGCAATTTAAATGGAAACATGCCATGTACAAAGAATCTAAAAGAATTTAGGCCTTGATGGGTTATCATTAATCTCACAATACTTGAAGTTAATATTGTAGATAAATATCCTAATATAAAAGCAAAAAATTGGGACACTGCATTTTTATCGTAGCCTTCGTCGCTTCAGAGATATTTATTATCTAAAGGTTCCAGAAAACGTTTCCCAACCCATACATTCCAAAGGCAAATAAATATCCATTCTCGAATATACACCCACCTGTGGAGAGGTTTTTTCAGCGAAAGAACCGAAGTATCAGTCATCCCCTCTTTCTTTGTTAACTATGATTACTTATGCCGAAACTTTTATCCCGGCGTTCTTACAGTAAACTCCAGATGGGATTGTCATTATATACCAGTGGTAAGCATTGTAAGGTATGGCAGGGTTAAACGCATTGGAATGGCCATTTATGATGGGAAAAATATATCTAAATTAACCTAATAATGCCAACGCATGCACATGTTCGATTTAATTACCATAAAACCGGAAAAAATTTACCGAAATCTATTGAAAGCAAGGGAGTGACATCGAATCAGATGCAAATCGAAACCATGTAAATGGAGAGCTTACTCTGTCTTCACGTTCCCCATTGACTCATATTCCTTCCCACTACCTCGGTAGTCAACATCCCTTCGATCCACATTTCCTGCTCCAACCACCGAGTGAAGTCTTCGAGATCAGTTCACTTGCATCATACCCCGTCACGAATTTCCCTTTCGTTATATAGTATCAATGCTTGACTACCTATGTCTGTCAGACATTTCCGTATCCGTAAATTAAACTACACAAAGATTGATATGGGATAGAAAGCTCCAAAGTGTGGCGTGTACCAGTCGGGTGCAGAAGCGAGCTGCTCGGGGAAGCGAAACGTTGGGTGACGAAACGAGGTGGAAGTGATTTGTCGGTCGACAGAAGCGCCTCCCCGTTCAAGAGAATATCCCACCCAGAGATAATTATAATGGTACCGAACTAGTTTTGGTTGGTTAAAATCTAAATACGTGAAAAAATGTTTACGTTTTTAGGGACGCCGGCCATTATTTCGTTACACAATTTACGTATTACTTCAGCGATATCATTCACCTCCTTCATGAATTCATAAGTTCATCATCCCCGTTTTCGCACATTCAGCCACGTAAAACATAATCCGTAATTCTCCTCAAAGGTTCTCCTTAAGACATTTTTCTGATTCCAAGCGGTCATTTTTAAGAAAATGAAAAAATCGAACAGGGAAACACGGTCCAGAAGGATAGAACACTTGGTCACGAAACGGGTTGCTAAGAAGCTTAGAAAAAAGAAAATAGACAGAGATGTTCCACGAGGATTTGCGAGGGAATAAGTATTTTTTCAGTTAAAACCGAGGTTAAAGTATGGAAGAACTACAATTTCATGAAGGAGTAGGCAGATATCGGGGCGCAAAAAACAAATATTACAAGTGAGAGACCAGAGATTTTAATTCAGAGGTAAATAAATGTTTAATGCCATTTTCCGCTCATTTTAATGAAAACTCTGTATCATTTGGACTTAAGCATTTGTATCTTTGACATACATCATCATCATTTTGTCGTTCAATCCTAGGATTGGTTGACTACCGTAACATTCCTCTTAAATTCCTAATTCGTGTCCCTGTTCTTATTTCGTTCAGTATTCCTATCCTTTTCCTTCCATCCTCATCTCTGCCCCGTTTGAATTCTCTTAATCGCCCTCTTCAAATTTCCTCTTTTCAAACCATCCTCTTTACATCGATTCAGCCTCTTCCGAACCCTTGTCACCAGCTTCTTCACCACTCAATCCATATCAGTTCAACACATATATCTAAGGCCATCGAGATATCGGTGTGGAGTAGGATAGAGATGGTGAGATGGCTGGTGAGAAGGATAAACGACGAGGATCGGATATGATTTGAGAGGAGAGGAAGCTGGTGGTGGAGGTTCGGAGGAGGCGGAAGAGATGGTTGGAGGGCGTATATAAAGGAGTAGGAATGTTGAAGGCAGAGGATGAGAAAGATTACACTGGGGAGAATAAATCAGAGAATGGGAATGCTGATAGAAATAAAAAGAGTGAGATGGTGCGAAGAATTCATGAGTGATTATTTCGTCCAGAATTTCATCCTCTTTCTCCCTCTTCCACCGTATTCTCCCATCTTATAATGCTTTCAACATAACCTCCCATTTGAATGCCAATCCTAGGATTGGTTGACTGCAGCCCTACACCCTTCCCTATCGAATGACAATTCCTTTACATTCTGGTATCTCTTCCCATGTACCTTTCTTTTTATTTCGTCAATAGCCGTATTCCTTGGCCTTCCTTACGGGACTTCTCCCTTTATTGTTCCTTCAATTATGTTCTTTACAAATCCATTGTCTCTCATGGTGTGTCCTATCCATCTTGTTCTTCTTTTCTGTATGGTGAACCATATGTTCCCTTCCTCTTTTACTCTTCTGTACACTTCATCTTTTATTATTTTTTCCGTCCATGTTATCCTCAGTGTCCTCCTCCAGCACCAGGTTTCGATGTCTTTTTTTCTTTTCTGGTCAGCTTTTCCGATGGGCCATGCTTTCGATCCGTAGAGTGCTACGCCCAACACTAATGTACTCACATTATGACATACTTATGTCATTAGGATTAATTTTTATAAAACCAATATTTAGTTAGATGACCAACTTTGAATAAAAGTACAAAACAAGGTTAATTTTTGAGTGCTTAAAACAGAAGAAAGTATTTTTTTAATGCGTAGAGAGGATATATCTAAGCTGAAAATATTCCGAAAAATATTTTTAAGGAATACTAACCGCATAAAAATTTCTATTTGAGCTGAATGGATCCTTGAAACACATTTTTGTTAATGCAAAACTTAAGGCTATTAATAAGGATTCGTGTTACAACTCTATGTACCTGTGCATTTCCGTAATTATGAGTAAATAAATTTGATATGAAAATACCTAATTTTTTATAAGGTATTTTACGACCAACATAATCTAATGGATTATTTAAAAGGGGAATAAGCACATGCCTTGACTCAGTCAACGTAATACAACTCAATGGCCAGTTTTTTTATTTTGATTCAAGGACAGATCGCGAATCTAATCGTCGTATCCTAGTTCATGGAATACATTTCGTAAATGTATTATTCCGTATGAAAATATGTGAGAGCCCAAACTGTGGTCACCCCGGCGATGATTGGTATTATGTCTCTAATATATCGTCGTTGCCTTCGGTCGTTCTGTCTTAACATTGGTTGACTGCAGCTATCCACTCTTCCCTATCAAATGCTAGTTCCCTCGCATCATAATAGCTCTTCCTATGCCCTCTCCTCTTTATTTGATGAATGATCTTATTCCCGGATCTTCCTCTGGGGATAATTCCTTCAATTTTTCCTTCGATTTTATTCTTTACTAACCCATTGTGTCTCAGCGTGTGTCCAATCCATTTGGTTTTTTCTTTTTTAGGGTTCCATATGGCCTTCTTCCTCTTATTCTCTCTTGAAAACTTCATAGTTTCATATTTTATTGGTCCATGTCTGTTCAGCTATTTTTTCCAATGGTCCATGCATTCGATCAGTTGAGTGCCGCGCTCTGCATAAATTTTTGAAATACCATTACTAGTTTGTTGTTTTACCTTCTTTGACCGCAGCAGTTGTGTACTTACTATGAACGTTTTCTTTTCTTAGGCCATTTTTTCTGCATGTTTTTGATTACGGAGAAGAAACCCTTTTGTCTGGGCATTTCTCAGAATTCTCCCATGTATGTTCGTATGCATTCGAATCGTACGAACTATCGATATTCATATACTTATTACGGCAAACGGCGAATTAATCTCCAAATTGCCAAGAATTGCATTTCTTTCTGTCCTTTATTTCTCAATGTGTCTCCCTCGTTCCCTCAATTACCTCTCCAAATCGCCTGAAGGTATTCTCTTTCAACTCATTGATTGCGATATTTCTACCCAAAAACAATCTCATTTAATCCATAAAATCGTTCTGGGCACCAAAATGCATTGTTTTTATTTTCACGTTTTTTAAATTTTAATTTTAATTTTAATTTCACATTCAATTCATTTTTATTTTACATAAAAAGAGTTTCCAATTACCAATTAATAGTGCTGAAATCGTGATAAAATATCCTTTATTGACATAAATAAATGCATGTCAACTCGCGCTTCAATCCTGCCCTCACCCTTGAATTGCACTTCCTTTTTTCCCCTCCTGGCATTCCCCTATCCTCACATTAGCCTTCAGTGTTTCCCATTCATTGCTCCTCCGTTCCCCTAAACTATCATCTGCGATAATCTATAGAAACCAGCTCCATTCCTGATTGAATTTCTCCACATTCTCTGCATTATATTTATCCCTTTATATTTCCTCTTCTTAATGCTTCCCCATGTAATCCTCCTTTAATCCACATACCTTTCATTCCGAATTTGATTCTTCCACTTTCCTCATTTCACTCTCCTGCATTATCCGTAATCTGCATTTCGGTTCCTCATTATATCGTTGGTCCTTCAATCCTAAGATTAGTTAACTGCGGTCCTCCTCCCTTCCCTCTCTAATGCTAGTTCCCTTTCATCCTGGTAGCTCTTCCTATGAATGTACTTTCCTTTATATTCGGTCCATAAACTTATTCGCGGGCATTCTTCTGGGGAGTTTTATCCTCTATTTCCTCTATCTTCAATTTTTTTCTTCACAAACCCAATGTGCCTTAGGGTGCGTCCAACCCATCTGGTCCTTTTCTGTATAGTGTTCTTTGTGGTTCTTACCTTCTCTACTCTTCTCTTCTGTCCAATGCTAATTTTCTTTCATCCTGGTAGCTCTTCCTATGTACTTCCCTCTTTAATTGGTCCATGAACTTATCCCTGAGTCTTCCTCTGGGGACTCTTCCCTCTAGTTGACCTTCAATTATGTTCTTCACAAACCCATTGTGCCTCGTTGAGTGTCCAAAACCTCAGGTTCTTCTTTTCTGCATAGTGCCCCAATGGTCATTTCTTCTTCTATCCTTCTCTAAACTTCATCATTTCTTATTTTGTGCCTTCTTTTGATTTTCAGAATCCTTCTCCAGCACCTTGTAAATAAACTTCTGGTTTGTTTTGGTCTGGTTTTACAATGATCCATGCTTCCTATCCATGGATGTCAAGCTCCACACGAATGTTTTCACATACTGTTTCCTAGGTAGCGGGTCTATAAATTTGAAACAATAAACTTGCATTTTCACCATGAACGCATTGTAGCGTGGTCTTTCCTCTCTTCATGTCTGTTGTGGGACTTCCGTCCCACGTGACGGTTCTTCTTAGATAGATGGAGGAATGCACGGGCTCAAATGTCAATCCTCGTATTGCGACTTTTGCATTAAGGTTCTCTATTCCACGTGCGACGAACCGAATCTCCGTCTTCTTTATTTTCATGTCTTATTCTTGGAGAACTTGGTTCGTTGCGTTGATCAATCGATCATCAATGGATCAATCGATGATCAATGCCATTTCCTGCGATAACTGCGATATCGTATGCGATGCGAGGCACGTTTATTTCTTATTGATTATTTTTGCTTCGTTCAGTCCAATTTTTATGCCTCATTCAAGTACGTATTGAAAAGAGCTGGTAAGAGTTAGCATCATTGTCGTACTCCTTTATTAATCTGACTTTCTAATTGTCTTCCGTCTTTCAGTCGCATTACAACGACTTGCTTATTTTCATCTACATCTACATCTAGATCTACATATTACCTCGCGAGCCGCCGCATGGGCGTGTGGCAAGGGGTGTTAGGTCACCAGCCGTGTGAAGATGTAAAATGTTTGGAGGTGAAACTGTGACATGCACTATGGAAGTGTATTTAGGCGAGATCAGTTTTTATTGCGGCACCGCTTATTTTGCGCGGAAAGAACGAGTTTTTGTGCTTATATATTCGGCAGGGTATCTCTCTTATTTCATTGCATTTGTCAGACCTAGATATGTAGTGAGGAGTCATGGTAATATTCTCTGTGTCGCTTTGAAACAAACCAGTTCGTGGTTACCGATGTAACCTAAGCCTATCGTGTAGGCATCGTGTCTCTAGGGGCTCCCGCTTTAACCCTACTAAAAGTTCTGAGGTACAATTTTTTTGCCCGTCGTAGCTTTTAACGAAGCGTGCTGCCTGTCTTTGTATTTTGTTAATTCTTTTGGTTAAATCTTTATGACCAGGGTCCCAAATGCTCGCGGCGTATTCGAGGAGTGGCCTAACCAGAGTGAATTAGCGTCTCTCTTTTATTTTTTCATCGGAGTACCTTCCTATTATACGCTAAACAAAACCTATTTTCATTAAGTTTGTGCCGCATATGTTTTGTATGTGTATTTTATAGTACGTGATTACTCCTCTGTCGCTTAAGTCCATTCCAGGTTTCATCAGTCCAAATATATTCTATAAAATGTGGAAAAGAACGATATTTTGGCTTAAAGTTTGCATTTGTAATTTAAATGAAAATTATCGAAAGCGTTTTGAATAATTTTATGAATTCATTTGTAAGAAACAATCGCAGCGATTCATCTGGAATCAAACAACGCCAAACTATATGTAGTCATCAGTAACAAGCGGTCATATGCATGTTAGAAGTAAAAGTTTATGTGGAAAGTCAATTTTTCAATACGTGTTCTAAAATATTTTGAACTTTTTAGATAGCTCTTATCGCAAAATGAAGAAATATTTTTAATTTCTCATGATTAATAATGAAAAGGATATGCATTGAAATATACATTGCCGAAGATGGCAGGGGAAAAATGTAGCGTCGTGAAGTGATATTTAATTGATGTGATAAAAATTTATCTTTTGCTTTGAAATACGCCTTTTTTTAGTTTTAATTAGAATGCCCGTGTGCGACAATGATGGTTGTTAAATGCTTAATGCTAGCTGAAAATAATTATGATTTTTCCCATCGTCTGTAAAAATTTGTAGAAAGCAATATAGACTAAACCATACAGTAATTCCTTAATAATCATGGTAGAAAGTCAATGAAAAGACAATTATTACGTCTTTTGACAAGGATAACGAATAAATTCACCATTTCGTGCCACATTTGGGAAAGTTTATCATTTTAAAGCAATATTGTTGGGAAAGTTTATCGCGAAATTTGTGCATCTAAGTAATGATATCTTAAGGCATGTAAATTTGCTTTTATGGGTTCATGTAAGCCCTGAGTATATTAAAGTTCATGCTCTTACCGCGTTAAGGGTATTACAGGTGACGTGGTGAGGAGTTTAAGGGAGATGAACATCGAATTTTCTGACAACCGGGTTCGCTACGTGTGCCGCATGCAAGTTGTGAATGAGTTAGGCGATTACGATGGGATTTTGGGTTTGGACTTCCTAGAAAAATTTGGTTGCTCTATAGATTTTAAAAATCAGGACCCTTTCCATAGGGAAGGAACTGTGGCTCTTGAGCAATGAGTGTAGAGAAGATTTAGACATGAAGGAATCAGTGAAAACGAGAGAACGGTGTGGCGCGGAGACTCTAGTCCGGGTATTAAAGAGAGAAATATTGCCGGGGAGGAGTGAAAAACTATTGAGCGTTAAGGTGTTTGATTCCCATATTCCAACCGGCGCTGATATCATTCTAGAATTTAAACTTGAGGACTTTGAAGGTTATGTCGTGGCTAGGAGCATGTCGAGTGTGAATTTCAACCGTGAAATTTTAGTGAAAGTAGCTAATTTCAATGAGGGGGATGTTGCATTAAGGGAAGGGACAATTTTAGCTTCCGTCGCGGAATGGGAGGATCGGGAGGCAGAAGTGAATGCCGGTAAATTTCCGCGAGTGAATGCAGTCAGACGCTGCGAAGGTGAAATTAGTTTTGCGGGAAAACTCAGCCATTTAAGTGACAGGGAACGGGACGCATTATTGCTGGTTCTTAACGATTTTAAAGATTTGTTTTCTTGTAATGGACTAACCCCGCCAACTAAATTGGTGGCGCACCATATCCCAACAGCTGACGCGAAGCCTATTCATACGAAGGCCTACCGCACGCCATTCCACCAAAAAGAGATAGTAGAAAGAATGGTACAAGAACAGTTAGAGGCGGGTGTTAATTTGCCTTGCGCTAGTCCCTGGGCCGCCCCAATTGTTGAGGTCCCCAAAAAGTCAACGGATGGAAACGCTGCGTACAGGTTTTGCGTAGACTATCGAGCATTAAAAGCTATTGCCACTCTACCGAATATAATCGAGACCCTAGATTACCTGAAAAACAGCTTTTAACACGGAGAGTGGACATTGGGAATACAAGCGCATGCCTTTCGGGTTCGTAATGCCCCGGCCAGTTTTCAGCGGCTTATGGACGGTGTTCTCCGCGGGCTCAAACCAGCGCATTGTCTTGTGTATTTGGATGACGTAGTTGTATTTAGTTCCACGATGGAAGAACACGCGGAGCGATTGAGGCTTGTTTTGGAGAGATTGAGAACCGTAGGATTGACGCTAAAGTTCGATAAATTTCACTTCGCCCACGACGAGGTAAATTATTTGAGACATGTAATCACTAAAGACGGCATTTTTCCCTATCCAATGAAGCTTTCGGCAGTAAACGATTACCCCTCACCGAGTTGCACGAAGGAATTACAATCATTCCTAGGATTTGCAAATTACTATCGAAGATTTGTGAAAGATTATGCCAATATAGCGAAACCCTTAACGAGACTTTTGAAAAAGAGAACAACGTTCAGTTGGTCGGACGAGTGCGAAACGGCAATGGGAAAGTTAAAGACAGCGCTTACTTACAGCCCAATCCTGGTGTACACTGATTTTAGAAAGCCATTTATTGTTTCCACGGACGCCGCGAATTACGCCTTAGACGCAGTCCTATCGCAGGAAGTGAACGGAGAGGAGCATCCGGTAGCCTATGCCTCGAGGCAACTAAACACAGCCGAAACGAATTACTCGGCGACCGAGAAAGAACTGCTCGGAGTCGTATGGGTAACGGGACATTTCAAGTGGCATCTGTTAGGGCTGAAATTTAAAATCATTACCGACCACGCGGCCCTCAAATGGTTGTTTAGCCTGAAGGACCCTAGCAGTCGTTTGGTGAGATGGACGTCGAAACTAAGTGAATATGACTATGAGGTAGTTCATAAGCCAGGAAAATTACACTCAAATGCTGACGCGTTTAGTCGGAAGATACGTGCGATCAGACGGGGGCCGTATGACGAAATAATCGACTTACAGGACGCGGATAGTGAGTGTAAACGGCTGCGAGGACAGAGATGTTTCCACGTGAAGGAGGGTGTACTCTATAAACAAACCACCGGAAGTGATAACATAGTTGTCCCTGAGAAGTTGAGGGGGGAAATAACAAAAGACTTCCGCGAACATCCGTTATCGGGTCATCTGGGGGTCCGGCCTACGGTGGAGAGGGTGCGAGCATCGTATTGGTGGAAGGGCTTTGTGAAGGACATCAAGGAGACCCTGAAGGGTTGTGTCGCGTGCAATCGCCGAAGCCCTTATGTTAGAACAAGAGCGCCGATTCAAGAATTGCCCTCCTCTAACCGGCAATTTGATTTCGTGTCGTTGGACACTGTGGGACATCTCCCTTGCAGTGACAACGGGAATAAATACATCCTTTCCATAATCGACAATTTTTCCCGTTGTCTGGAAATGGTTCCGATACCGGATCAGAGAGCTGAGACGGTTGCATCGGCATTTGTGAGGAAGCAAATTCTTAGGTTTGGGGTACCCGATAGAGTCCTTACCGACCAGGGCGATAATTATATGTACGTTTTTTTTTAGAAACACATGTGAACTAATGAAGATTTCCCTGCATCGCACATCTCCTTACCACCCTCAGTTCAATGGGAAGGTTGAAAGAGTACACAGGACGATTGCTGGTATACTCAGCCATTATGTCAGTAACACAAATACGGACTGGGATACGTGGTTGCCCTACGCCATCACGGCATACAATACTAGGGTCCATCGGAGTACCGGTTTCGACCACCACTAAATAATTTTCGGACATACCATGCGATCACCATTCGAACATTACGACCCGGGTGTCGGTGAGTTTAAAAACCCGTACCTTAGGGAATTGAAGAAGAAATTAGAGACTATGTGGGGGAAGTGTAGAGTGAACGATGATCGAACCCGGCGTGAGAGGGCCGCAGTGTTCAACCGGGGTACTAAGGACGTGGCGTACAAGTGCGGTCAATATGTGTATTTGAGTGACCCATGCGCGAAGGCGGGTGGTGCGAAGAAATTCCACTGCCCGTGGAAAGGCCCTTACCGAGTGACGGAAGTGATTCCTCCGTGCAATGTGCGAGTTCAGTTACCCTATAGATCTCTTTTAGTGCACAAAAATGGCTTAAAGCTACGTTTAGGGAATCCGCCCACTCAAGGATTTCCCCACTGTGGAGAACGCCGTCAAGGAAGACCCCGGAAGTCCCCCCCCCCCACAGAATCAGCGGAATTTGTAATTGGCCCTGTCAATCCGATTGGAGACTCCCCCTTCACCCACACCGCCACATCCACGCAAGGGGGAGGGGCTCCCCGGAAATTCCCCCGGAATGACGCCCCGTAGTTCCCATCTATTGGAGGAATCGGAAAATGAGGGAGAGTGGGAAGAGATAGTCCGAGGGTCTGAGACGGAGGACGAAGAGCGGCAGGGAGAAGCTTCCCGAGAGCCGGGATCGCCAGCTGCGGAGAGCGCCGAGGGGGAGTCGGCGATTAGCGATGGAGAAGAAGAGACTTCCCCGCAGGAGAGCGGAGAGGAGCCCAACGGCCTTGCGGTGAGCGAGCCGCAATCAGCTCAACAGCTGAGAGGCCCTTATCTCCTGAGGCCCCGACCTACTCCTACTCCCACATCTGAAATGCCTCGTGTTTACGTACATACTCTCTCTGCAATTACCGAATCACCGAACCATACAGCGCGGCGGAGGCGGTATATTTGAAATGAATGACAAATTCTATTTCAACGTTATTTCCTTCATGACATTACTTTTAGGATAAAATTCTGCTTTTGAGACAGCCATAGTGCTTGAATATACTTCTCGCACATTCCTGCCATACTCTCGTTCCTTCTCATGCGCTTTACTGATGACAACATTCTCTCACTGCTACAACTATCGTCGACGCTGCCTCGCCATATTACGGAATGGTTATGTATGATGAACATAAAAGAGTTATATAACGGCAACAACGAATTTGAATCGCTACAGTCTGCTGGATGGCGGATACAATGGAAACACATAAGAGACATAAAAAGTGCATCGTACTCACCAAATGTCTCATCAGCACCCTCGTCGATCGTAGGGTCTGACCAGTGCTCTTTTTCGTGCACGTTTTACGCGGAATACGCCTTCCTCAGTCCGTCGCGGATTCCCCTGTAACAACAGATCAGCCCTGCGTACTAGAGATCTTCGGCATCCGTCTCGGGGATGCAGTGGTTCGTAGGGGACGACAGCCATTTCTCTTCTTTCCGCAGCTGTTACCGTCAATACGTAGACCTGGCATTCTCGTTGACCCCGCTACTTCTCCGCCCTCTTCGCTTCTTGATGAGGGAAACTATTCAAATTTTTCTCAACCATCGCGGCCAATGCTTGACTCTCGGAGTCTTCTGCGGCCATCTCAGCGCGGGGGATCTCACTTCCCCGATCCATATTCCCTCAGTGTTCACTCCTCGTGCAATCTTATCGTCGCTCAGCTCGCTGACTTAGTGACTTCGTGCCTTCGTCGCGGTTTTTATTCGATTTGTGTATGAAATCATTGACTTCCACTGTCAGAACCCCTTCCACCCCCACCATGAGTTCCTCCCCGCTTATACTGAGGTGCGTAAGTCGCCGCTGTTAAATGTTACACATTTCTACGACTGACGCGCTGCCTTGATGATGCTGCACTGATACAATAATGCAAAAACGAGCGCTCAATGGATTGGTTAAGTCGCGACCCCGCAGGTGAGGTTTGACCATATAACCGTTGCCTCAGCTGAAGCTGGCAGACTACATGTCACTCACAGACTACGATGATCCATCATGATGTGCCCGCATAAATTATAACACTAGTTTTTTTTTATATTTAAACTATACTCTCTCTATTAAGATAGATTTAATAATTTTTCTAGTTGATTAAATTTCTGAGAAATGGTCCGTAAATCCCTTTCCTTACCTTTTTCTTAAATATGGACACTTTCATATTTGATTTTCCTACCAAAAACCTAATAATATTAGATCATTCGAATTGCACAAAAAATCAAGCATGCTAAACAATTGTAAAACAAACTAAATATTCCTTGGATAGATATTGATGGAGCTATGCCAAGTCAATATCGTAAATTCCTTCGGAATTAAAATTTCTAGTCCGATTACGCTGAAACAGCTTTTCTCCTTTGCTACGTATTTTACCATGATTTTTAAAATAAAAAGAAAAAGCAGAGTATAATAATTCTAGTCTCTTCATACCCTACTACTTCTTTTTATTGTCTTTCCCTTCTATTTACTCTTCCCTCTCCCCCTCTCCCTTAACTCTTCTCTCCATCATCCCTCTCTTCGCATCCATCTCCCATTCTGGCTCTCTCGTCTCGTTCTCCCCAACTACGAGAGTGCTCATTCTGTTTTTATTAGTCACTCACTATATATCGTATGAAGGTTATTTAAACGACCTCCATGGCGACCGAAAAAGAGAATTGTTCGTGTTTTTGGGTATAAATACTTCAATGTAACCCTTCCATAGAAGAATATGATTACGAAGTCAATTGCCAAGTATCTGATCGAGTGGTAATATTTAGTTAAATTATCATTGTGCATGCCGATAACTTTTCTAAATTTCCATAACCTGCCATGATTTTCGTCGTTGTTATAAGGCTCTTTTATTTTAAAAACTGGACACTACAACAATCGCAGAGATTATTGGTCCTCCCTTGAGTTCTATTACTATTATCACCTATTCTCCCTACTTTATCATTGTAATGAGACGTGACCGCGCTCTTCATATTTTACGATATTGTAATTTCACTGACAACGACAATGCCTCACGTATCTTGCTTTATTCATAAAATAATTTGTAACAAATGTTTTATACATTAAAATATGAATATATTTTATCAGAAAAAATATCTTTTACTTTTTCTGAAATTTAGATTTTCCAGAAAAAAATTAGGAAGTCGTGGCAAATTCGATGTGTACCTTCCGCTGGCTCAAGATGAAATGCGACGGAAAAAAAAACATGCTGACAGCGAGAAACGGGATTTTCAAGACTATCGTTAAGAACTTTTAGTTGGATGTAGGGGGGGGGAGGATTTTCCTTTTGTCTGCTTAGTTCGTTAGGCGATATTTTTATACAGACAGCAGACCCAGAGGAGAAAGATCTTATCACTGTGTCTGAAGTTCCTGACCGAACACCACGATTGACGGAGATTTCATATTCTGGAGGCAAAGGGAGGAAAATAAGAAAAGTTTCTCCTGAAGCTACTTTTCAGAATATTGCTCCAAGTCGAGGATTCATTGCTCAAAAGTCGACAATTAAGGTACCATTAGAGAGAGAGGAAATGGGCCAACGGTGATGTTTATGGTTATCCCATTCAGTAGGTACATTAAACATCCCGATGCGAAAACATTCACGGAAGATTTTGCATCCATTTTGCATCACCAAATTTCTTTTATGACACGGGAAAATCACCTAAGGTATGGGAGGGGGGTCATGACCCAATCCTACTTTATGTATCTGCACCCAGTGAAAAGATGGGTTGAGAAGGTGAAAAGAGGGATAGCGGCGGAAATATGAGAAGATAGCGAGATAGAGAGGAATAGAAGTGGAAAGAGAGTAGAGAAAAAGAGATACACGTGAGGGGAGTCAGGAAAGAGAGAGAGGAGGAGGGGTAAAAGTGAAAAGAGTCGGGATAGAGTGGTTCTAGAAGTAGAGAGATAGAAAGGAGGAGGAGGCATGTAGGAGAGAGAGAGAACCAACATGAATATAAGAATATAATACAGTTTTCACCTCTTTTTTAAACTTTCAGGTGTGAATTTCCAACAAAAATAAAATGCTAGGTGTTCAAAAAGAAACCATGAAAAATCATGTGTACTCAATATTTCAGACGGAATATTACATATTACCTTTTTACATATTACGGAATATTAGATTACTTGGATTATTATCGAAGTAGTTATAGCGAGCTAAAGTTTGATTATGTTTCGATGAATTCAATGTTATGGCCGAATACAATACAAAATCACGTCCGATAGTTTCAGTCTTATATCCTCATTCACGGAAACGAACGCATCACCGAGCTGTTGGTGTTGATGCTTATTGCCGAAAATTATTACTTCTCAGTGCAAAATGCTTCGCTGGGCTAATATTACACCTGGAGATAGAAGAGGAGAGAGTGGGGGAATGGAAGTTTAGCAGAGGAGAGGGGAAAAGAGAGGGGAGAAACGGTAGACAGAGTGTAAGAGAATCGGGGAAGAGAGGTTTTGAGGTGGAGTGAGATAGGAGAGAGAAAGAGTATTATTTATAATGTGTAGCCATAAAGTTTTATATAATTAATAAATTTTATGTCGGTCGGTCGGTTTCATGCGTTGTGGCATAAAGGAAAAATGCTCGCGTCAGAAGAGCATTTGATGCTATTATGCACCTCGTAAGAGGCGTTCTGGGAAGGGAGGAGCTTGTGCGCGCACCGCCCATATCGATGAGACATGATGTATGGCCTCTTGTCCGTGGATCACCTGTCGGCGCAACTGGCAACGCCGTTTCAGTAGATGGGGAGAGGGACGCCGAGGTATTGAGGGCGTCGCGACGCCCTAAACGACGTGTCGCTTCGTGGAGCATGCGTCACCTCGGCGCGCACACGACGCGGAAGCTGCCCTCCATACAGAAGCCGTTCGCGGGAGTGTTTCGCCCGGTAGTATTGCGCACGGGCCGGGAAGTTTGAAACAGCTGTATCCCGGTCGGTGCGTGGTCGATGCAAGGGCCTGCCCGACGGCTATAGACGAATCCGCTGTGTCGTACGCAATGCGCATTTCATAAGCCGAGGAATAGGAATGGAGTACTTTAGCCTCTTGCGTGGCGAAGAGGGAAGTGCATCAAGTGCATCGTGAGGGAAGGGGTGCAGTGCGCTTGCAACGCGTGATTCGGTGATCTTCGTCGAGGCGCAACTCTACGGCGTGGAGGGGGAGATGGAAGAGGCGGTAGCGGAGTGAGCGGCGGCGTTGCGTTGGGGAGTCTCTCCTGTGGGAAGTGGTCACGTGACTCGAGCTTGGCGGGGAAGGGGAGGGGAGGGGTGTCTCCACTCTATGAGAAGAGCGTGGAATTTGCCGAGAGGAATCTAGGACTCTGCTGATGAACGGTCCACTCGTCTGTTTGCTATCTTTATCACGTACGCTTTTGCCATGAGCAGTTAATTGGAAGATAATGTGTGCGTGCGAATAACGAATCTTGAATCTCTCTGTCAAGGATTTTCTGAAGATTGAAAATTGACACATTTGGGCATGGGTATCGCCTTGAAAATTGGAAAATTAGTCTCTATGAATCAAGGCTAGCTTCATTTTTATTTAAAGAAACTATAATATTTCTATTAATTCTCATTAAAAGCAAATTATCTATAGCTTTCATCGTAAGTAAAATGTTCAGAAAAAAATATTGATTAAAAAATAGAGTAATTCCTTATAAATCATCGTAGAAAGTCGATGAGAAGACAATTAATGTGTATTTTGAGGAGGATAACGAGTAAGTTGATCATTTGTGGCCGCATTTGGTATTTTAGAAAGTTAAAAATATAGTGGAGGTGCTCTTTTTATGTAGTTCCCCTCCCTCCCCAGTTCATTCCCCCCCCCGCTGAGTTCATCGGTCGTCTGTGAGTTTCGGATTCGAGCGCGGGTCGGGGAAAGGGTCGGATTGGGAGGGACGAAAAGGTGGAGCCCAACTCACATCTACATCTACGTAATACCCCGCGAGCCGCCACATGGGCGTGTGGCAGGGACAGTTAGGTCACCAGCCGTGTAAATGTGTAAGTTTTTAGGAGATGAGATGGTGAGATGTATTATGGGAGTGTATTTAGTGGAGCTCAATTTTTATTGTGGTCGCTTATTGTTCGCGGAAAGAACGTTTTTTTTCCACCAATCTTTTCGGCAGCGTATTTCTCTTATTTTATCGCATCTTTCAGACCTAAAATGTAGTGAGGAGTAACGATAACATTCTCTATGTTGCTCTGAAAAATATCAGTTCTGAATTCATCAAGCAAACTAAGCCTAGCGTGTAGCCTCCGAATCACTAGGGGCTCCCACCTGAATCCCTCCAAAAGTTGTGACACAATATATGTACGCTCGTAGCAGTTCTTAACCAAGCGCGCTGCTTTACTTTGTATTTTATTAATATTTTGGTCAAATCTATTTGACCAGGTTCCCAAATTGTCGCGGCGTATTCGAGGTGTGGCCTAACCAGAGCGAAGTAGCATCTCTCTTTGAAAATGTAATCCGAGGGCCTTCCTATGATACATTTAACAAAATCTAGTTTCTTTAATGCTGCGCTACATATGTTCTGTATGTTTAATCCCCACGATATATCAGAAGTTAAGGTATTTCCAAGATATTTTACTGTATTTGTAGATATTATGTTTACCCACAGTAAAGGTATGGCATTTTTGTGATGACTTTCGCAGGAAGTGAACTGTGGTGCACTTGCTGATACAGTAAACTCCCGTTTATCCGAAATGATCGGGACGGCGGCCGGTTCGGATAATGAAAATTTCGGATAAACCGAAGTCCCACGTGAAACACCCCGAATTGCATCAATACTGCTAAATATTATCGTAAAGCGTGCGTACATAAAATGCTATTAATATGATTGTGAACAAGCCTACATGTTTTGATTGAAAAATTGCATTCCGTGCGTTCCGTCCGGTCCGTCCGTCCGACCGTCGGAAGCGGGTGCATGTGCAAGATTGGTACGCGTTACGGTCGGACGGACGGATGGATCGTGCGGAGCGTGAACATGCGAACGATCGTTGACTTGAATAGCGCCATTGCGTAATTTGCGTGGTTGATAGAGTATGTAAATATATGAAAAGGTGTTACCACCAAATAATTAACGGGTCGCCAATGGTATTCATTGGATTAAGATCGGGTAGGGGCAGTTGGAAAATTTTGTTCGGATAAAGCGGATTTCGGATAAACGCGATACAGATAAACGGGAGTTTACCGTATTTAATTGTGACTATCCATTGCACCCTAGATTATCGACTCTGGCCTCCAGTTAGTATATTATGGAAAAACAATTAGCGTTTTTGACGGTCTTCCGAAAAAATGACCCACCATTGTCATATTTAGTACGAGTTCCTCCTTGAAATTTATGTAAAAAGTACCCCTCACATATTCCCAAATCAGACTTTTTGAGATGTTGATTTAACTGCTTTAAACCTGAATGTTAGTGTAACAAATGTTTGAAGCAAAATGTTCATTCTTTCTTTTACCAATTATATTTTTTAACGGTTTAATTTTTCAGCCATCTGTACATTTCTGTACTAACGTTGTGACTTAATAGCCATTCTTCACCAATTTTATGTATCATATTTCTAGTTTATTCATTGAGTACCCAAACATTCATTACTGGTGCATGGAGTTTGATGTATTCAGTGTCCACTTTAATCTATATTTAAAATTCATATAAATGTTGTTGCTATTCATCGTATACGTACGCTAAGAAACCTGAAGCCTTATTCAGTAATGAATCGTCGCGATCGAGTCTCGGTCGAACCGTGGATATAACGTCCAATTCCCCGACAAATCTAGACTATCGAATCCCCTTTGAATTTTACGTGGCTCTGACGTCAAAATATCGTCACTGTCGAGACTCGGAAATTCCGAGGATATACAGAATAGACCCAATGGTACTTCATGGTACTTTATTTTGGGGGAGACGAGTCGAGATTTAAGACGATACCAGAGTTCTGAAAACGAGACAGAGACGAGACTGGCTAAAGTCTCGTCTCGTCTTGTTGCAACGCTATTCAATTTCCCCTATTACCTATTATATTTTAATAATTTATTCTAGCTCTACTCAATCGGTTTTATGGTTCTTTTCCCATTCGCGATAGTTATCGACTCTCCTTGTTTTCTGTTTGCACCTATTGATTTTAATTTTTTATCGCTACCCGTGGTCGATTTTGCGCTCGTTGACTTCCTGCAGAAAGAGGAGGAAATAATATTGCATTGGATACACCGAATTCTCCCAATGTGACGAGAAAAATTGATGTCGCATCCTCCATTGAAAAATGCAGATTTTGTGGAAAAAAGTTAACTGTTCTAAAAAAAGCGTTGCATTATTTTCACTTAACGGAAAGGATACTGCCTACAGCAGAGAACATTTTGCACCTTCTATCTGCATCCATCTTTGCACCATCTACATGATAACCCGCGAGCCGCCGCATGGGCGTGTGGCAGAGGATGTTAGGTCACCTGCCGTTTAAAGGCAAGTTTTTGGAGATTAGATGTTGACATGTATTATAGGAGTGTATTCACTGGAGCTCACTTTTTATTGTGGTCACTTTATTTTTCACGGAAGGAAGGTTTTTGTACCTTTCTGTTCGGCAGTGTATCTTATTTTACCACAACTGTTAGACCTTGAGATGCAGTGAGGACTCAAGATAATATTCTCCATGTCGCTGTCAAAAATATCAGTTCTAAATTTATCAAGCAACCTAAGCATGGCGTATAGCCTATGACCATGTAGGGGCTCTCACCTTAATCCCCGTTAAAGTTGCGAGACACTATGTACCCCCTTAGTAGTTCTTAACGAAGCATGAGGCTTTTCTTGGTATTTCATTAATATTTTTGGATAATTCTTTATTACCAGGGTCCCAAATGCCGGCGGCGTATTTGAGGTGTGGCCTTACCGAAGCGAATTAGAATCTATTCTTTACTTTTTCATACGCGGTCCTTTCTATTATACGTTTAACAAATCTACTTTTATTAATGCTGTGCCGCATATGTTTTGCATATGTAATCCACACTATATAGCGGAAGTTAAGGTAATTCCGAGATATTTTACTGTAGCTGAAGGCTTTGTTAAATCCACCCATAGTATAGGTTACGCGTTGTTGTGATGATTTTCGCTGGAAGTGAACTTCGGTGAATTTGCTGATATTAAAGTCTACGTCTTCGCTTATTTCACGGTAGTTAGCAGTATCATGTGCAAATATTCTTAATTTACTGCTAACTCTAGAACTTAGGTCATTACTGTAAATTATGAATGAAAGAGGACCGATCACATTTTCCTTAGGAACATCGCCTGTGACTTCGACCTTGTTTAGAGTTAAAACCAGCAACAACTATTTTTTGTTCTCGATCTCTGAGACAGTCACTTGTCCAATTCACTGTTTTTCTATGAACTTCGTATGATTCCAATTTGAGTTTCTTGTGAGGAATCTTGTCGAATGCCCTCATGAAATCAAGGAATATCGCGTCGACTTGAATAATCGATTTACCAGATTTTAGGATATCAGGAAGGAAGAGCGCAAGCTGTTTCGTAGGACCTGCCATTACGGAAGCCATTCTGACTTCTATATAAGAAGTTACGATTATCCAGGAATGCCTCGATGTAACCTCTGGCAGAAAATTCCCATGGAACCTCTCGTGTACTAACGGAAGTTGTAAAACTAAACATATGATTTGATTAAATATTATTAATTATTGTCTTGAATCCCCTGAAACTTGATCAAATTTCGCAGATTGTCAGTCGAGGGGTGCTTAAAATTAACAAAGCTAGTTACGCTAATGCTAAAAAATAACAAATTTTTTTTCGGCATTAGGGCTATTTAGCCCATCAGAGTTTTATGCTTCCAGTGGCCGTAGCAAACCTCCCAATTGAGGTGCAGTGACGTGCATTGAATTATTTAACGTAGTCGTTGGATTAAAAGAAATTATTTCAAAGTCAATATTCTGATTCATCTAGACCTGTTACTTCTGGACCTGTTTATGGGGGAAGGGCCATAGGTCAGGATGTCAGCCATGGATAAGGGTGATGGAGAGGAGGAGAGGATTGTGTGGTTTTCATGTTAACGGTGTTTTATGTTAGAGCTGCTGTTTTCAGTATCATTAATGCCGCATGGAAAAAAATATTTACAAGTCAGTTCGGCACTCCCTTTTTTAATATTCTGATAGTTGTAGGAAATTATATTTAACGTATCAGGATATATCTTGTGGAAATATTACCACATATTACTTGATCGCAAAATTATACTCCTTTGAATTTCCTAAGAATTTCACAGCACTACACAAGCTTGGGTTTTAAGTTTGTCATCATTAAGTTTGTAATGCTAAGTTGTGGAGAGCGAGGGCGGGTTTTATACAATATCCCTCGTGTCGTATTAAAAGTCGTCTGGTCCGAGTTCTAATAATTCTAAACCTGTCCTAATATTGTCCTTTCTCACCATAACTTCTCTAGAAACCCTTCACCCTTGCCCTAGACGTGGGAAAATCTTTCACCCGTCACCTCAAGGTTAGGAAGACTTCCTCTCCGCCGCGCCGCCATTGAGGCCCATGGTAGTCATCTAACGACGCAGTCTACTCTGACCATATTCTTAGTTGCCAATTGGAATTTCTGGTAGTAGTTTAAACTTCGCAATATCACAGTATTATAGTTAAGATATTGTCGTACTCCCTGCAATAGTCGATCAATTATCGCTCAGATAATTGAAAAATGTTAGGGTTCTTTGATCTGCTCGTGAAGTGTTGTCCTTAGTTTGCGATGTTAATATTGAAGTTGAGTCAACCAATTTTGATGAAGTGACATGCGTATCATCGAACGTTCATTTCTTCCTAATCCATATAATTTCAAAATTTTCCCACCGTAGCTGTACTTCCTGTTTTAGTCAAAAGTTTTGTTTGCGCTTGATAATTGGTAGTTAATCTCCGAATAGATTGTGGCTAATATTATTTTCAGTATATAGTTTCCATTAAGTGGTAGCAAAGAATATTTACGGAATTATACCGCAATATAAGGCGTTCGTCTGGTAGTATCTTCGATTTCTCAAGTTTTAAACCTCTTCTTAAACATATAAATCAAGCAATGTAATTGAAATAAATTTGGCTCATTTATCCTTGAAGGGTGGCGGGAAGAAAATTTTGAAAATCAAACTTAATAAGGAATAACCAGTGCCATCAGTATGAATAACTTAATTTTTCTCCAGAATACGGAAGGATTTTGACGTAGCGAAAGTGCACCACGTAATGATCAGTTTTTTTAAAAATCCTGCCGATTCGCTATATTTCTTCTGCAGTGAAACATTTTTCAAAAGTCGAACGCTCAGTTTCGTACTTTACAGCTTTAATGATTTCAAGAGGTGGGGTAAGGTTCATCTGGAAATCGAAAGCTTACGAAAGGTACGAGGCAGCGACTTTCTTTTTTTTCCTGAGATTTCGCGTCGATATTTCTTCAGGGCAGTGGATGTGGGAGTTGGACGTCCTTGTTGTGGCGGGGGATGTTAAGGCAAGGCACGGAAAGAGAATTGACCGTGACGCGTTTGACGACTGTGCAGAATGGCGTCAAACTCGCAGTGAGCTCCCATGATTGTGTGCTCATGACAAATTGCCAGGCAGATGGCGTAGATCACGCGTTGGCGGTAGAAGGGAAAATTAAAATTAAATCTCGGACATTCTTGTTAATCACGAAACCTTTTAGGTATAAAACGAGGAACAAAGTCTCGTCAGTGTTTGAAACTTTCTTTCTTTGCTTTTCTTACGTACGCTTGCTTCGTTACTGAAATACACTTGAGATAGAGGGAGAGGGCGTTACGTCATAAAATTGTAGCCTGGAAACAGAAATGACAGTCATGTTGGTTATTGATTATTCCTGCTCTTTCCTTCAAGTCCTGCGTAAGAGAGAGTTGTGGGTTCGTGTCTCCCCTGGATGGAATTATCACCAATCAGGGCATGGGTGTTCGTGTTGGTATGTTGTCATTACTAGTCACCCGACATAAATTGGCCGAATGCGATGTATTCGGAGTAATGAAGATGAAATATAGGAGAAGTAACTTTTAAGCACAGACTTGACTGGGAATTCTGATTATTTATTTTTTAAATCAATAAGATATACTTCAGAAGATTTCGCATTTAAGAGTTAATTAATGCATGCTGATTTTCAGGAACTAACCGATAAAAACGCCATAAAGTTGCAAAGTGAATGCCTTAGCCCGTATGCACGGAAGGAAAATCGGTGTAAACAAAGATGGGAGACATGTCACGGGGGCGTGTCAGGTTCCAGCGTTGGCCACAGTAGCAAGCGCCCTCTTAAGCTACCTCAAGGCTGAAATATCGTCAATAGAACAAAGTATCCTCCTTTCGAGTCCCAAGTCTCGTTTTTGAAATGCCGATGATTCTTCTACTTTGCTAGGGTCCTCGGGGTTAACAATGGATTAGGAAGGAAGGTACATTATGATCAGAATGATAAAACAAACGTAAAGGCGATAAATATAACCTTATTAAACTTCCTGTTCAAAAAAACTTAACCACCTCGGAGCCGAAAAATTTTCAAGTCCAGAGTTGGTGTCGATGTGACAACGCCGAACTACGCCCACTTGAGCGAGAAAACAGTAAATGGACAGGAGGGAAATGAACCTGCTTAGGAATTGAATTTGACGAGAGGGAACACCCTGAAACAAAAATTGCCATGCGAGAGTATTGTCGTGGGGATGGGGTGGGTTGTTTGTCGCCCGTTCCCGACTCTGACCGCACGCTTATGGGTGGGGAAGCATGGAGAAAAGAAAGGTCGGTCGGCAGGAGAAGAATAGCGGGAAGGCGAATGGCAAAATCGTCCTTGTTTTCGGAAGTTAGAGTTAAAGATAGACTGTAATATCAATTTCTTGTCTCCATCGGCGTACAGAAACCTTGGGTGAAAGTGATGGATCTTCACTTTATTCGGTGGCAGCGAGACTATTGCGTCGTTAAAATCGGTGGAATCATATCAAATGGAACATAAAAATTCTTTTACATGGAAATTTTAGGACGCCACAAGCCCTGGTCTAACAAACGCTATTGATCCATTTACCACGTATGTATCGCAGATTGGCGTCGCTCAGAAGAGTTGAATCGCGTTGACTTGGATGCGAAAATCATTCAATTACACTTAGGTTTAATACCAATAAGTCCTTTCCTAAAAGAATTATTTTTTTGGTAGTATAAAAGTAAACTAATTTTATATATTTATTCCAACGACTCATACATTTAATGTGACACATACTTAACGTCTGAGGCAGTAAAATGTGTAAGCCACACTATATGGCCCTTAAGTATACGATTTTATTGGTGTAACTGTTTTTCACTTTCGTACGGGATAAAGTTTGTTGGATATAAACCTCTAGGTTAAAATAGGCGATTTAATGAATTCATATTAATTCATCGTCATAATCCACGATTAATGTTAGTCTTTTGGAGTCAACTGAATTGTTTCTGGCATGCTTAAACGCTTTGAACAGGAAATTGAGAAGATATAGAGGAGATAATTGAGAGGATAGGAAGAGAGGGAGGATAGGTGGATAGTATTTGAGAGGACATTGAGAGGAGAGGAGTACCCTCCGCTGGTTTTTACGTAAAACGAATACACGCAATCATCCCATGGATGAAGAAAAGCGCGCTGGCTGAAATCGCCGCAATGTTTCACCGAAAGTGTTTCTCTACTTATTAAACTCGTGCCAAGAACTCCTTAGGAGCATTGCGACCATGCTTCATTGAATTTAAATTTCATATTTTTTTCCGCCAATAGCTTTAAAACTCCTACTTGGAAGCAGTTTTACTTCGAATGTTGAATGGAATAACCCGACGCTATATCATTCTACTGTTAGAATGCTGAAAGATATGAGGAGTGAAATATGACTTGTTTAAATAAAATCAGTAATTATGTTTGTGTAGTAATCCATTTCCATACGAAATATTTCCCATTAATAATTACTTTGAATAGATAGGCTCTGTTTCGATAAGAGGTCGAAGTTGATGGCCTCCTTTGCCGTACTACTATTTTTAATATCACGAAAGGAATATAACTAATGCTCAAAGCTGACACCAATGAAATCCTACGTTAGAAAACATTTTCAACTTTACTTGATGTTGTCTAGAAAATATCAGTGTAATTGAACTTGGGGAGGATGACCATTGATTAATGAAGTTATTTCGGATACCGCTATAGAATTCTGGGAGGTAAAGTAAATCGAAAGAATCGGCGACTTTAGGAGCAGGATATTTTAACGAGTGAATTTAACGTTCCTTAGTCACATTTCCGAGAATGACATGAAAAGGAAGGCAGAAACGTCGATGAAAACCCCAGAGACCAATGCTTTGTTTGTACAATGCTGTTTTCACAACATTGTTCTCACAACAGGGAATTTTTTTCAAAAGCGGGCCAAAAACACCCTATTTCTATCTTTTGCTTTAAAGTCGACAACTTCAGATGTGATTTTTCAAGCAATTGACAATAATATGTGTTGAAATCGTACAATGAAAAAGTCCAGTGCGATTAAGTATTGCAGGCGGAACTTCATATTCCTTGGAAAGTTATTGATGGATTCAGGGCAAGCTATGATGCGGAAATCTGTAGAACTATATTAGTTGGCTTATTATGTGGAAACATACTAATTGATAGCCCGAGTCTTGTATTACTATGATTTTAAATAGAGAAGTGTTTTTTGAAGTAGCTGTGTATAATTCGTTTTCATGTAAAGTCTTTATGTTACCTCTCAAGTTGCCTAAACTTCATTCATTTTTTGAATGTCGCGGCATTGGGTCACAAATATTTTCAAAACTATTTCATACTTGTATGATATTTATTTCCAAAAATTCGTTTGAAACAAGTGAAACCATTAAAAAACTCAAAAATTTAAGACGGAAAATCAGTGAGCCATGGAGAGCCTGACTCAAAGTGACATTCTATGCAAGGTAAAGTATATATTGTCGAACACCGTATTCTTTTTCCACCATATTTTGGTGACATTCACCGATATCATGTAAGTAACCGAAAGTAATAAGATGTTCTGAGAGTCCTCTCAAATATATAGAGTCTTATGCTGATATACCATTCACTGCTCAAGAAACGTTGAACTGCGATAAACTTAGTGAAAATTTAAAAAATTTCCTCCGTGACTCAAAAAAAGTCGAGTAAGGTTTGAGGAGAGGGACCTCTAACGACGGCCATCTACTCGCGCCCGGTGTAGAGATGGTTTGAGATGAAGAAAGGGGAAGATTGGGGATATGTGAGAAGAGAGACGGAAAGAGAGGAGGGAGAAAGAGATAGAAGTAAGGAGAGTCGTGTAATTAAGATAGAAATCGGGAGGGATGAAAGGGAAATGATTCAGGAGAGAGAGGTATAGAAGTGGAGAGAGAGAAAGAGTTGAAGAGATGGGGAGAAAGGTGGGGAGAGAGAGATGGAGGATAGGGAGAACGGCAGATAGATGGGAATAGTGACGGGCATGAGAAGGTTAGTATGGGTGAGAGAGATAGAGGAGAGACAAAAAAGGAGAGGTATAAGGGAATTACGTTGTGGAAGAGAAGATTTCACGAGTGGAGATGTGGGGGGGGGGTAGAGGGAGGAAAAACAGCTTTTAACATGCGTAGCCATAGAGTTTTAAATGATTTTATTCTAGGAAGTTTATCCCCCATTTTTACTCTCCCTTTCCCCTTATTTTATAAAATCCTATTAGACATAAGTTGAAAGAAAGAGGATAGGTAACTCGAAACATACGACATATTAGTGATGAGAATATGTTGTAATGGCTGATTACGACAGAAAAAAAGGATTCGAGTTGGCCGCGAATGGCACCGCTGAGCTCAACCGGTTACGTGCCGGATAAAGGGGCCGCCATGCTACTTAGCCAAGAATGTGTTTAATGATTGTTCTGTCCTCATCTATAAGAAGACCAAATTCAAAATTTTAGTTTCCAACCCGGTATTACCCAGATTATACTGTCTCCCAAAAATTCATGAAGATGGTTCACCAATGATATCAATAGTTTCCGGAATAGACCATGAAAGCTTTTGAAGTTATGAAAGATATTACTTTTACTTCCCAAGAGCCACTTTGTATGGGAGATGGGCATGGTTTCGGTCCGATCCAACCCATTTGAGAACTGTGCCGTCTGTGGACTACTAGAGGCTTATGACCCTAATTTCAGCTCGATTCATCAAGTTTTACGGCATTTATCGTGCGAAGAGACAGACAGACAGACGGAGAAAGCTAGATTGACTTGTAAGGTGACGCTGATCATTTCTGTATATACTTTTCCATACCTCCTTCAATCCGACATATTTCTGCTGTGACAAAATCAATATACCCTACCCACGTAGTGGTTTAGGGCATAAATATCACATATATACGTATTAATGATAAAATAGTATCCATTTGAAAATTTCTTCACTTCAATTTGCTATACATAACCAATTATCACGGCAGGAATTCTAACTTAACATAAAGTGAGCATATAATGATCGCTTTTTCATTTCCTCGGTTTCTATGCTATGCGTCTAAACTAAATGTGGTCAGCGGTTGCGTGAATTTTACCTAATCTTCACCCAACGAGCCCTAGGTACCAAAGGAAGATAGCTCGATTAGCCAAGTTCGAAAACTGCCTATGTGATCGGGGACCCGTTATTCGCCCGCGTGCCGAACCGACGTGGAAAGGGGAAGGGACGGAAGCGGTATGTTTTACTACTCCTACTTGACGCACCGGATGAACTGTATTTATTGCCTAGTGGTGGTCTCTTTGGCCTGTGGTTGAAACTTCACGTGCTGATGGAAATGGTTTACTAATGGTCGATTTTTCTTCGAAACTCGCTCTATGGGTTCCCTTCTAAGATCTGTTTTTTGCCTAGGGTTGTTTCTCCCTCCACAGCCACAATGAAATCCTCCTGAACACAAATACGGGAATATCAGGCCTTTCGGAGTTGGGGAAGGCTCAAATTCTCCTCTTGCTCCCTGCCTCCTTCGAAATATAGAGAACTGCCCTATTCTGCTAATCATTTTCAATCGATTGTCACATGTGCCGATCTCCGTCCTCTGCTATCCTTTTCTTGTTTAAAGTGATCTCTTCAGTGAGTGTTAAGTGTTGTGCTAAGAAGAATTTTCGTCAAGTTGATTAATCAGTGCCACGCCGTAGCTGCATTAAAGGTAATCATGTTTTTTTATCCATTCTCAGCGAACGAGTACGTCAAGCATGAGGTAACTCACTATATTTCGCATGCTTTTTATTTTCGATTCAAACTTTTGATATAAGTGTAAAGACCATTTCTTATGACTCCTTTATGTAGTGTTTCTTATTTGTAACTCATAATCATGTCGTTATAATTCACTTGAAAGAGACTTCACGACAACCTAGAGGAGATACAAGTGGAGTTAAATGACGCTCAGAAACGTATTTTAACGACATATCCGGAAGAATACTGAAGTTCACATAAAAATGAGAAGGCTAAGCACGACCTCAAAAGATATTGTGAGAAAACCTATTAAGTACTATCGAATAAGTTGGCTAGCTTGCACCCGCACCAAATCCGTATTTGCTCAGAAGCATGCTACTCAGATCGGACAATTCGTTGATTTTCCAGAAGCAGTTCAGCTTAACCTTCTTAACATTTCTGGTTCGTTTGTTCGCATTGATTCAGTCGCGAGGTGACTGAACTCTCCTTGAGCTGTTGTTGATAACTACTGAGGACAATAGGCTATGCAAAGGGAATAAATAAATATAAATTGGTTGATTGGCATTGTTATACCACCCCAATATTTATTTATGATTATTTTCCCGTTTCCGTATCTAACGTTTTTAGTTCACCGATAATTGGATCCATCTAACTATTTAATTCATTCAAGTAATCACATTTACTCCACCTCGCACCCGTTTACTCCTGTTTAATTGTTTCAAGCCTAAAAGTAATTTTATATAAACAGGTTGTATTTCTAAGCATATTTCATTATACTAGGCATTTTTTTCTCAAAATTCATATTTTCTGGCACTTTTTTAAATCCTTTTTTTCCATTATTACCTCAAATCGTTCATTTTCGTGTAAACAAATCGCACGTTTGCAAATCCAATTAACGAATGTTTTAGGTACGTAATGTCTTCACGTTATTCCGTAAATTCCTTCCAGATTTGTTATATTCGTGTTTGTACCATCTTCATCCGCAAAACGTCTGCTCTGTTTACAGTGCATGTAAAATCTCTCCTCCTCAATTTCGGCTGATTAATGTACGCGGTTCCCGCGAAATGTTTCAAGCGGCGTCGTGTCAAGTGGTGAATAGCAGAGACCACCTTTCATCATAGGCCCCCTCTGTGCCTACGAGCATGCTTAAAGGGATTGACGTAACTTCACTTTCACCCTGATCTACATCAAACAGTCCAAATATAGCTTATTTCGTAGCTACGTTGTCCGTCTGAGGCAGAAGCAGTGACGAGTTGGTCCTTGTCATCGCACTTCAGTGAAGCCTCAAGGGCGCTTGTTATAGGGTGAAGGGATGAGACCCAGAACGAGTACGGGGGTCGGATATAGTATATGGGTAGGCAAAGGGATGATTGATGAGGTGATAAGAGAATAAGGGCTTATTTTTGGGCAGAAGAAAAGGGGCTTATTTTTGCACTCATGCGTATCACCAACAGGAGAAGTAATAGTGAGAAACACGTCTGGCTGAATGGTATCAGAAGACAATCGGTCTGCGAAGTTTTTGTCTCTCCTTGCCACCATCTGCGACACCCGCTCATAATCTTCCACCTGCGCTCTTAATTTACCCTGAGCACACCGAATGCACATATAGTCCACATACGTATGAAGAAGATTCATAGCTATGGAAGTACGGATTGTAATTGTCATGATGAAGAAATCGCTGCCTCATATTAATTCTGTGAAGCAATCTTACCGAGAGCACAGCTCAGAACTCATTTTTAATACACGGCGCAAATTCGTAGGTACCAATTGGATGAGGATCATTTCAACATCTGAAATAAGTGAAATTGACTGACGCCGTAAGTATGGAGGCGAAGGAGGCGTCAACGGTATAAGGAAAGCGATACCTTCAATACTCGGCAGAGAGCGAATAATACAGCGTTTGAGCCCAAAAACTCACGGTCGGCAACTAAGAAACTTCATAAATGCCGTCTGATTACCAGTTTAAACTAAAATAAAAGTGAGCTCTTACTAATAAGAGATCATGAGATTTGAAACATAGTGATCGACACACGCCTAGCCACCAGAAATGATGTACCCTTATGGAATGGGGGAAGCAGCTGTTTCATTCGTTCTGTAACAAATGTTTTACTCTCGCATAACAATGCTATTGACTTGTTGGTAAAATGAAGTTGATAATCAAATGATATTCGTTTTATTTGTTCACCTCGTCTATTGGGGATATTCTCAAAGTCCCCCCGAATCGGCCCCCGATTACAATGTCTGGTGATACTTATTGCTCCCCTGCTTGCAAAATGTTTACGTCCAATTACTACATGAATTTTAGAGGGGGTGTTATCGTAGACAATACAAGTATACTACGAACTAGACCTGGTCTATTGACAAATATTCATGCAACCTTGTCTTGAGGAGTTCCAATTAGACACCTTCCCGGAAAGATTTGAGTGTAAATACTGTTCCTCAGGAAGCAGGCACGAACGAATCATACACATTCTTTCATGATGCAATCATTTCTATCCTACGCGATACTAGTTACATGAATTCGCGTGGCTAGAAGGAAGGTGACAAGTTTTCTTGGAATGATTTCCCACGGTCAGTGACTCTGAAAAGCGAGCTTAATTGCATAGATCTCATCGTGTAATCTGATCCGCTGTTTCTGGAAGAAAAATGTGGGCTTAACTACAGGGAAACGCAGCAGCGGTGATATCAGGTTTCGCTAGGGACTCGGAGCGTTACGAGGCTCATGCCTGAGGATCGGTTGTAGTTCCCGAAACACGCTTTCGGTTGCTACCGTCGCTCCATCTTACGAGGGACGTGCAAACCAACTCTCCGTCGCATTTGGCCTCAATCCCTGCAGTCACGTCCACTCGGGCGTCTCGTGTGCACGTAAGAGATTGCGCTTCTCCATCGCTCACCCGTTTAACATTACAACTCGCACAGAAACTCTGGAATTCCACATCTCGGAACCAATTCAACCTCGCGGTCCATCGCTCTCAGACTCTCCCTCGTGACCTGTCGTACCCCCGCCTACCGTTATCACCCCAAAGCAGGCCTCACCCCATCTTCCAGTTTCGTCCTCGTTGAGAAACATCGCTCGACTCACCGTGATTTTCTTTGTATTCGGGTGTAGTTTGCGAGTTAGTTGTGTGTGGTTGGCGATGCAGGTTCCTGATGAAGGGAACCACGAGTCGGAGATGGCCAACAGGAGTTCACGTAAGTCGCATCTCCTTTCATACATGCATATTTTTCTCATTATCACAGTGTATAATTAGCCCCTAGACTCCACATGGGGTCTTTTTGACCCCACCGGTATTTCATACCTCCATCACTTTTTACTTCTTGTGACGGATGTAATTATATTCTAGGTATGCATTCTATAAACTCGCATCAAACTATTTCTTGTGTCTTTTTTGTATTATAATGGCTCAATCCTCCTCCAATTAAAATTTTCCCAATGGGGTTGTATCTGACCCAAAGTGGAAAGTGGCTCTTAATTATAAATGTAATCTGAAATTGTGTTCAGCCTAATTTATCACACAAAATCTCGCATCTCTTCCCCCTATTTCATGCAATTTCTTTCTTTACCCTTTTTAAACACACTCCCAAGTTAAAGGTGAACTGTGTTGCATGTTTGTCAACATGACGTCTTTTGAAGTTCCCATTTCCTTCTAATGCTTGTTTTGCTCATTCTTCCGCTCATCAGCCTCTGGCTCCTCTATATTCCTTGTGGTTTCAGCGAAGTTTTGCCAGTTCTTTTCACTATTCAATTTCCTCATTCTTTCTCTGGACTTTCGAATTAACACAAATGCATCAAAATTTGTTTTGTATGGAATCGCATGCCTCTCAACGAAGGTGGACTCAACTCCGAGGTTCTTTCTGTCGACAGGTGTGCATTTTCTTGGTGACTCTCTTGTGAGTGATATGGTTAATAAATAGGTTACGAGTGCCTCGTTATACTGAATATCAGGCTGATGAAGTGAAAGCCCATAGATTCAGTCAAGTAAACCTTACAGCCCAAGCTCTACTTGACATTCTTAAAGATACTAGCAGTGATGAAGACATATTCTTTGTGGTTATCGGATAGGGTAAATGATGAGGAAATATGAACAGGATGTCGTGTATGTGTTAGAGAATGTAAATGTTAATCAGGAATTGAAGATGACTTAGAGCATAGTGGATTATATACCAGGGGAAATGAAAGCCTGAGTTATCACAAGTTTCCGCCAGCAGCTCAGAATTGCCGTCCAGAGACACGTCAGAGAGAATCAAGTAGAATCCCAACTGTTGCTGAGAAATAGACAAACTCGAAAGCTGACAGTTTCAAAGTATTCATGATGGATGAAATGATATATCTCATTTGACATTACAGAAATTAAAAAGCAAGGGAATTGAAAGCAGTTCACTTGTTTTTTATCTTTATGAAATATTTTTAACTTCATCCCACAGCTACAATCAATGCGACGAATGTAAATAGCTCACTTCCAAGTAGCTACATGGATGAATCATGAATTAGTTTGACTGAATTCTTTCCTTGGCCTTTTGCCAACATCTTGGGCTCATAATGGTTGGTGAAAGCCACTTCCTGAAATTTTGAAGGCGGAGTTCGGACATCCTTTATTTCGAGCCACAAAATCCCGTCACCGATTTCAAACAATGAAGAGGTGTCTGTTCTTCGACGGTAAATACTCGTACTGCAAGACAGGAGGGTTCGAACGATAAAGCTGAGGCAATCAGAGGTATTTTTGAAAAGTTTGTTCAAGCATGCATGTCATCACACAAACCGTCATCAAATATTAATTTTGATGAGCGTTTGTGCTCCTTTTTAGAGTTAGATTCGCTTTCAAAGAGTATATGCCATCGATTTCAGGAGAGTATCGTATTGAAATCTAAATGGCAGTTTAACGTGGATATCAATATATATTGTGCATGCTAAAAACATTTTTGCCAATCTAGAAGTACGTGAGAATTAAATCAAGGCAAAAGAGTTGCATTTGATTTGGATGGGCATTTACAAGGGAGTGGTAGAGTTATATCTGGTGATGGTTTTTTCACCATTCATGAACTGAGTTAGGAGCGTATGGCAGACAAGCTAACTGTCATAAGGGGCATACTACCTAAACTAAGAGAAGAATATCCACTTTTTTACGTACACTAACATAACATTGATCGTTCCAAAACCGGAGAAGGCGGTAACTTTTCTGTCTACCTAACGTAAGACATTCGATGTGAGAATTGATGCACTCAAGAACTGTGAGGTAATTTTATTCTGTAATAAAACAAAATCAGGGGTTGATACTGTTGACCAAATGGCAAGGCATTCTTCAGTAAAGCGTGGAACAAGAGGTGACCCCTTGCTCTATTTTTTGATCCCATAGACATTGCCGTAATAAATGCATTTCTTATAAATACATGAAAAGTATTTTAAAAGAGAGATGGGGGCAAGGAAATTTGTTTCTAATGGGTTTGCGAAAGAATTGATTGTACTGGAAATTGAAAGGAGGTCATAGAGCCCACTGGCACGAAAAAAGCCGTAGGGGAAGTAGTTGTATTTCCATGTTTCAAGTATTAACTTAGACGTTAATTAAATAATGATATATCTGACTTGAAAAAAGCATGAAAGGTGTTCCTCTTGTCCCCGAGAATAGATTATAAAAGTCAATCAAATCTGCTCAATTTGCCGACTATATGCATTCAATGATCTCGCAAAGAGGATCATTTCTTGTAGCATGTGTGAGTTGGATTGTATTAAAATCGTACATTGACAAATAATTAAGGTATTATTTGTACATTAACATTTGCTATCAATTGGAAAAATTTGATTTGTAACTTCAAGAAATACACAGAGAAGTATTTGTTAAAAATGAAAAATGCGATTAGGCACGTTATTTGGCATTTTAGTTGTGCAAACGATTTTGTACACTTTCACTTGTGTACTTAAGTGTATTCACCAATCAATTTTAAGGGGGCTGGTTGTGATTTGAAATGACCTTTTTAATGGTTTTTGTAACTCGAGGAGCCGCCGCTAGCATCGCCTCTGTCATAAGTGGAAGGGGGTCATGGCGCTGGAGGGGAAGAATAAATCTGGAGGATGGGAGAAGTGAAAAAGGTCCTTCCTTTCCGAGAAAAAACTATCATATTACATTCGAGCAATAGGATTAGATATCTTTCAGAGTGTCAAATTTCCTCTCAACCCTTCCCATTAGCAGACTTTCGGTGAACTAAATGCTTCGACGCTCACCTTTTCAAGAGGCAAGATGCTAGTATGAGTCACCTAGTGGGCTCTAGGGTGATAAAAAAGAACTAATCGCATTTTAAGGTGCACCTCAATGGATATAAAATATTGAATACATGCACAAAATTTAAAAAAGAATAAGTCCAAACACGACACATTTCTGACCATATTTAAGGAAGTTAGGCGTATCAATTAGAAGTACGTCGCTTTCAATACTTTCACATTAGAATAATTCATGAAGTTGAAACTCGAAAGGGATAGAAGACTAATATGTATTTAGTTGCTTTTTTCCAGCACTTGGGTAACCAATGAACGGTAGCTCTGGGATGAATTATACGTCGCTAAACATTTTTTCATGGCAGTAGTTGATAAAGTATGAAGCAAGTGACATTAGTTTGGTAATTCATTTTGTAGCGGGAATAACGTTGGATGGATTAATAAAAGTTTTAAGGACTAAGTACAGTTCAAAAATGGAATTCAAAATCAATGCCATGGCACGATGAAATGCACCTCCAAGTTTGCAGCATAGAAAGGGAGAGAGAGAGAGAACTTCGCTATAATTGGCAAGAAAATGCTTAGCAATAAATAAATAAATATATATATATATATATATATATATATATATATATATATATATATATATATATATATATATATATATATATATATATATATATATTTTGTCATCTACCTCGCAGGACTTTGAGTTTCGTCCTTCTTGCCTGTGGCTTCATCATTCGAAGGGATTTCCGCCTCATCTTAAATGGATTTCTCCGGCCAATGACTGCATCCGGGCTCAGCGTATGCATCCCTGGCGTAAATAATTTTTAATAATAGTTTTACACAAAATTCTGAAAAAAATTACTACAGAAAAATCAGAGTTATGGGGATAAAGATGAAACGTATATTTGTGACAATGACACAAGGCGCGACGAAGCAGAAAAATTCGTTCACCTTACCTTTCTCTTTTGGTATTTCCTTTACCCGTTGAGTCTGCTTTAGGTGCTTGAAACTCCTTTTCGATCTCTTCTGTAACAAAAATATGAATACTATACGTATGTGCCTCGCCGATTTAGCCGCTTAAACAACGCGCTTAGAATCCGTGGTAAGATGTGACATTTCATCGTACACAATGTAACGTACTAAAACAACACATAACACTAGATACGTACCTTGTTTTGATATTTTCCTCCGAGTAAGATTCTGCACATTGTACACTGGTTTCTTTTTTCTGTATCCTCTGCGATATCTCGCTTTTCTGTAAGGCTTCTTGCATTCTTCCATATTACAGTCCTTCCCACACGCTGGATCACTGGCACGAACACACTACCTCGACAGCTCTGACCGAACATCTAGAAGCTCTCTCTATTCCTTAGTGACCCGCCTCTGAAAACATTTTCTTGAGATACCACCGTCTCTTGCCCAGGGTCTTCTCGGCTTGGAAAACAAAACAAAGCTAGCTTTGCGGCAGAGGTTGGGGGAAGGGAGACCTTTTCTTGAGCGAAGACGATACTTGATATCCGCTGGGGAGAGAGGCTCTCCTCCACCTCCCAGCCCTCGGGCACTCTGCTTCGGGAGGCGAGAGAAAAAGGTGGAATGGGGACTGGAGGGGAAGGACACGGGAGAGATAGGCAAGTCGAGATTCGCATCGTGCGTTTTACGAAACACACCGTGCATGGCTTCATGGTTAATAACTTTGTAGCTTTTCGTAAATGAATGAGTGCATGATGGTACTTACTCATGGTAGATAAAGGATAATTGTGTGTTTTTCTCAAACGAATCATCCTGATCGGTTCATGTGTTGCCAAGATATGCGTTAAAGAAACCCTAATATTGATCCAGTTTTATGTTTACTTGTTACAATTGTAAGCCATACACAACATATTCGTTAGAGAAAAACACAGATTCATTTTTTACGAATATTATATAAAAAATTGGTGGTATAGACTATTTTACAGGTTGGATGAAGATGAAAACGGATAGGGTCTGCAACGGTGTCTTCCGGCAGCGCGTCCAACACCCTTAAAGTTAAAAAAATACCCAAGGTGTAGTTCGCGTGATTATTTTAGAGGGTTGCTTAGCGCAAGATTTCACCTACGTATATGTTACTATCTAATATATTCTATCTCCAAATGAAAGCGAATGTTAAATTTTTTTGCAGCGTGTATTACTTGGCTGTGTTATAAACTACTTATAATTTGGCGAAATCCACATCGTGTGAGATAGAGTGCAAATATTGACCTTAGTAAAATAACGAAGTATTCATGTTATGTCTTACATATTTTCAGAGATGACATTTATGTTCTTTTTTCTTTCTAGGAGTGAATTCCGTTGCCATGGACTATTGTTCACGATTCGGTATTCATCCCAATGCTCAATTTTGCCTTGAAGGTCCTATGGTATACCCGATAAAATAGTTTTCTTCCTCATCGCAATTCATTTCTCCTCAAAACGAACACTTTTCATTCCTAATCATAATGCAATTGTTTGTTTTCTGTCCCATTACCTCTGAGTTTTCCCAAAATGTACACAATCTGTTTTCTTTAATATCTTATATCGGAATCTTATTTTTATGGACACGTTTTCGAACTCATTCACTAGGAAACTTGACATGCTGCATTTTTCAAAGAAACTTCCAACCCCGTGTCTTCAATGAGTTGAAGGACGGTAACCCAATGATACAAAGAAATTCTATTTTAAAATACTATGTAATCATTTTAGTCCATAATTGTCGATATTTTTCCTCGGCTAACCTCCTGGCTCTTGCTCGCATCGCCAAATTTCCAATAACTTTTTTAGTAGTCAGTTCTTTCACTCAACTCTGGTTCTGATTTTTCTAATCTATTTCGTTAATTAATCAATTTTCTCGATCTCCACTCTTCAAACTGAAGCGAGGGTATTCGTGTCCACCAAATCTGTCAATTTTACTACAGTCAATTTTTGCTAATCAATCGATAACCTATTCCATTTCGAGGAAACCTGCCACCGAGCGGTTTTCTTGGGATTTGATATTTTCAATATTTTTTATTGGCAATGTACGTCTTGGGGATATGATTTCATTATTTCAATTTTTTTAAGTTTCTTTTCGACCTCCTTTATCCCAGTGATTTCAGTGTTCAAGCATTACTTTCTCGCTGCAAAGTCTAATCTCTTTCAGCTGATGCGAAAGCGTAGTGTACCGACAGCTTAATTTAGACCCTTAGCCTATGTTTCTTTTGTTTCTCTATCTTTTCCCGTCACATCCATATATTTTAAGTTTTCCGTTTGGCTGTGGCGAAATCTTTCGTCTCATGTCGTAGATACCGCATCGGCAAACTTTGTGCCTACCTCGCGTAGAGAGTATCATTTCGTCGATTAAACAAGTTCAATTCGACCATTTGCATCCCAGCTTTAAATAGGTCATATCTTCCTGGATTATTCAGCCATTGCAGCAATCCTCCCGTACCATTCCACAAGAAGAATTTTTTCCCCAACGGAGCCAATGAGGGAGCATTCCGCAAGTGTAGTGCAGTGATCATTAGAAGTGCATGGTCAATTGTGTGTTAAAAGTGAAGTGTTAGTGATTTGTGTTCGTCGAGGGATCGTGGAAGTAACGCGGAGTTCCTCCACCGATGTACCTTTGCAGCTGATGAAATAAGGTAGGGAAACGACTTCTCTTGCAGGGAAGTGAGTAGTTAGCTCTGGCATCACGGAGATTTATTCCAGGTTTCTTGAAATCTTGAATATCGCATCTATAATGTGCGTTTTGTTAAATGAGATGATAATGAAATAGGGTTTTCTTGCTTGTTTTATTTAAATTTAGTGTTAAAACTCAAGATTTCAGCATGGGCTCTGATGGAGATTGCTCATTATACAGCAGAGAAACACCAATTCGAACGAACTGGATACTTACGATTTCCATGAAAACTCTGCATCAGAATCGAAACGTCCTCTAAAATGGAACAATGATGCAATATAGTCATCTTACCTCCTCTATTTCAAAGTTATTAGCAAAAACTGCTGTAATTGAAGTCAAAGTGCCGTAGTTCCTTGCAAACGCCGATGCAGTTGGCTCCCATGACTGTGCAAATGTAGTCATTAAAAATATATTCGTGGAATAATTAGCATATTTAGAGCCTTAAATTTGGTTTTTCATAGGTAACCCGTTCCTGCATATTTTCGGAGAATGCAGAAATTTTGAAACTGAATAAATAAAAATGTGTAATTTTGCATATGTCTTGAGCCACATTGTCAAGCGAGAGCCACTTTAAGGCACCCTGGAGACAAGGGCCTGTATCACGTCAGGGCCCTGCATAAGGACTGAAAGGAGAAAATTCACTGAAGTGACAATCTTACTGAGAGATAATCTGGTACAAAACTAGGTGACTATGATCATAACAATAGACCGGACCCTTGAAGGAATTAAGCTCTGAATGTGGTAGTAATAATCTGACTATAGTAAATTAATAGCTTCACTCACATTTTAACGTTCAATATCATCCCTAATAACTCAGGTTTTGCTCCCATTTTTATTCTATTGCCTAATATTTTAGTACCTATCTTGTATGCGATGACTATGCATCATAAATTATGAAAATCAATGGTGAATAATTGTATTTTTAATGAAATTGATGTCAATGAAAGACTTTGGTAAAGGCAGTGTAACGTGGATGGTCAAGTGTGATTACAGAAACAAAAAAGGAATTGTTGAATAATTGTAAAACTTTTCAAAGCTCGGTGAATAACTTTGTCAGTATCCTTATCTTACCTTCAGTCTATTTCCTCAATAATCATTCTGTTTCACTAGCTTTCCCCGTTACTTTTTCCAAAGGTAATGGTCGACTGTCATGAAGACGTTGCTGTAACATTATGTATCCAGAGCATTCCTATGGATACGCTGGAGTTGAACGGGATGGATCGGCCGTCTGCCTTTGTTTCTATCACGAATGCCTGGATTTGGTTTCCAAAGAGGTAGCATGATACCTCCTTGGGTAGCATTGGGAACTAATGAAAATTTTCTCTACTTGCTTTTTCTCCCTCCTCTCTCTTTCTCCAGTCCATAGCATATGCATGAATGTTGTCCTTAAGGAATCCTTTTCCTTGCTTGTCAAGCACGTTGCAATATATAATTTTCCATGATAAGCTGAGGTAAAAAATATAATACTGTCGATCCAAGGATCCCAATTTGCTCCTCGGAAACTCACCACCTATATATCTCAAATTCATAAATATTTGTGTGTCATTTGTTGCTTGTGTCTCCCAAGAGAGGAAATTCTTACGCCGGTCGTAAAATCTTGCAGGAAAATTATGGTTTAGTTGAACCACAGTTGATATTATCTAAGAAGTGACTTGAAAATCTAAAATTCTCGAGCATTATTTTTCAACAAGTTTTTGGGGATACTTTATCCGCATAACTATTAAAAATAGAAAACCAAATCCCGTAACAACTTTTTGGCCTTCCGGAATCGCGTTGGTGTGTGAACAATCCTTATTCTGCAAGAGGTTTTATAGTGAAAAAACTTGCTCGAAAATAGAGTTTTTTGCAATAGAAACGCGGTACATGCTAATTCCCTCTAAATGTATCGAAGATGGGTGATGGACGTCTTATTTTTAGAGAAAATCTCGACGAAATACTTTTTCCATTGCAATTTCAACTTTGCTATTTCTGCTAAATAGGAGCTTCGGTGTTAGATCAATCTCAAATCTTCGCCTTGAGTTCATCCTAGCCTCGAATCGATTCATTTCAGAGTATAAGTTACAAAAGTATTGCTAAATTTTTAACTTAATATCCCTGCCAAGGCCTCTTCTCCGACGCTTTACAGCTCATCCGCAAATTTCGCTTGGGTGTACATAAAGCACGCAATAAAGACCTCGGCAAGATAATGGCTGATGTCACATGAAAGATTAATGAGCAGTATTTGTGACCACCTGTTTCCTCTTGTCCATTTTTTAAGGAAGTATATGATTGAGAGAAATTGACCGATTGTAATATTTTGAAAATATACATAATAACCAAAAATAAATTCATATGATAGAACGTTCACTTTACGTTCTTGCCTATGTGTTCAGTTTCACGCGACGCAGTTTTAAGAGTATTAGGTTTTATTTTTAACAAGATAGTTATTGGCACTTAAAAATTGTTAGACTAAATCTGACCGATTTTTGCTTGGCATATTTTAATTAGGTCAAAATGGAGTCGGATACATGTTGGTGAGGTCTTTCTAGGATTCTACTGTGTGAGAATAGTTTTCATTCCAAAATAGCACAAGCTCCATAGAAAAGTTGACACGCAATCACTAACGTCATATCAATTCGATTGTCATTAGAGTTTCTTCGTCACCGGAGTTACCGAGATCCAATTTTTGCAGGGGAATTATTGTTGGCTTCAGTCCGGTACGGAAATGTACAATAGCTGCATGGAATGGGAGGGAGCGGTGATTTGAGTCTCTGCCGAGCCGGACCTTTCGTCTGTGTTCATTTGCGTTAATTCTCTGATTTGGAGTCACTCACCAAATGTTACTTTTTCAGTGATAAACGGTTCGAGGATTTGCATTCCAGGTGGATGGAAGGATACGTGTTTCGACCATATGTCACTTGGGAATGCAGTATGCCTTAACGCATTTTGTTTGTTATCTCATCATTTGAATTTCTACCCTAGAGTAAAAAAAACTGTTCTCACGTAATGGTATGATTTCAATTATTATGATAATAGAATTTAAAATGTGGATTACAATTTTAAATGTGATTCAAATGACACAATTGATAAAATTAGCAAAGAAGTACCTAAAGATTGTGATTAAGGGTACGTACAGGCGCAGATTATGTGCAAACTAATGACGTGAACATTCAGTATTCAACCAGCTGGTTAAAAAGTTTTTAGACAGTCATTTTTCGGACATCCCAACATTCCTGAAGATACGTTGATACCTCATCAAGTTATTCATTCTAGTGTTCTTACAGCTGATTGGTAGGTTTCGAGATAGTCCTTTCCTGGCGTCAGAATTTCTGGCATAGCGTTCCGTTTCCTCTTCCATAGGTTATCCGCTGTTCGTCCCTCTTCAATTCCTCATATCGCCTCCGTTTTCTTATTTCGTTCCGAATTCCAATCCTTTTCCTTCCTCCTCCTCGCATCCACAGTGTTCTCCCCTCAATTACCCTATTCAGCATTTCTTCTCTTTTCAAAACGTCCTCCTTACATATACTCTGCCTCCTCCAAATCTCCGCCACCAGCTTCCTCAGCACTCTATTCATATCAGTTCTACGTACCCTTGAGTGCGGCTAGACGTGATATCACGTCATGGTTGTCTTTACGCTTGTGCTGTCGACGTGATATCACGTCAAGGGTACCGTGAGTGTTTCAGCTTTCACTAGCGAACTTTCACTAAGCCCCCTAGAAAAGCTGAGACACTCACGATACCCACGACGTGATATCACGTCATCAGCACCGGTGTAAGGACAACCATGACGTGATATCAGGCCATGCCGCACTCAAAGGGGTAAACCCGAGGCGTTCGAGATCTGGGTGTGGAGAAGGATGGATAGGGTGAGCTGGGTGGTGACTCACCCTTTCCAGCGGTGGGATGGACGAACGAGGACGGATATGGTTGGATAGTAGAGGAAGCTGGTGGCGGAGGTGTGGAGGAGGTGGAAGAAATGGATGGAGGGCGTCTTGAAATTTGAGGGAATGCTGAATGTTTTAGAAATGGGGAGAACACTGGGGAAGACGAATAAAGAGAATAAGAATTCTGTTCGAAATAAGAAGAGAGGAGAGATTCGGGGAATTTAAGAGAGTCTTTCGTCCAGAATTCCTATCCTCTTCCTTTCTCTTCCACAGTGTTCTCCAATCTTGTACTGCCTTCAACATTTCCTCCCATTTCAAGACGTCCTCCATCAATCTCTTCCGCTCCCTATGAGCCCCCGCCACCAGTTTTCTCTCCCCTCCAACCATATAGTTTTCAAGACGTCCTCCGTTCCTTATCGCTCAACCTCACCCAGCACAACTTGTCTAAAACTATCGCAATTACATCGGCGGAAGTTACTAGTAGCGCTGATACAGATGACAATTCGCACAGCTGTAGTTACAATCGGTCACTGGCCATGACAATAAATGGGACCTATATAATGAATTTCCACTTCACAGCACTGTCATACATTTTATTTATAACATACCACTTTTCTAACTCTGCGAACATAATCATATAACGTAGGTCCTTAATCATGATTAAAAGTTGTGATGCTCAAATCCCTCCTTCGGTATTTTCTCTTCAGCATCAAATATGGTCTGGGTGTCATTTGTACGACCCTTAACTTCGCTAAATAGCTGAAGAGTAAAAAAAAAGATATCTAGCACATTTTTTTTCACTTTTTAATGTGTTGAACAGTTCCCTAAAACCTTGTAAGTTAAATTTATCCATGACAATTGTAAGTACATATATTCTCTCAAATAATTTATTGAATAATTTGCCTATTTAAAAAAGTAAAACTGTCTTCATGATAAGTGCCAAGTGGTGCACCAGAATCTATTTCAGCATATTTTATTGCTTGTATGACTTCTAATCGCATGTTCTGATACCCGTAGTTTTCCTCTTGCTATCAGTTATTCTAGGAATTTATTAGCTATTTCCTTAGCGCATTAGAGACAAAAATTCCAAATTACCTTATCGGAAAACAATTCTTATTTGTACGAACATAAACTGTGATAGTTAGTCTGGACAATAATTAATAGCATACGTATCAAGACATATATTTCATTTTAAAAAGCAAATAGGAAAAACTTGACTCTGGCGATGATTAAACGTTTTATAACTCTTGCTTTTCCACTTTTCAAAAAAAGGAATATTTCCTAGTAAAATGAACAGATAATATTTTTTCGTCACTTTTTTCACATATTATTTCATATTCTTTAGTGTATCATTTATGATCCAAAAAGTAGAAAATACTCTTTCTGTACTGAGTATTCTGAGACCTCACGGGTGATTTTTAAGAGACATGCTCATTTATCTTTCGAATGATTCCTAAAGTAATCCGTAAAAATTGCATCAAGAATTACCAAAGGAGAAATATTATGTAATTGCGTATCAATACCAATAGACCATAGCGCGATAAGAGTGGTAATTACTTGAGAAATACAGTGAATGTCCTCGACTTTGTGGTTATTTTATTTTAGGATGAGTCGCAGATATTGTCGGATGTAAATTCAACCTCGCTGTTATTAACACATGAGAGATTGCAGGTCCTTACGCGAGCAATTGCAGCCGTCGACAGAGACGCCTCCAAGGGTACGCGATCAAGGCAACCGGTCACATCTTATTATAAACAATATTTAGGCAATTTACTAGTCTGCGTTGAAGAGGTGAGGAAAATTGTCAATTGCTTTCCTGTTCTCGGCATTTAGGCAACCTCTCTTCATCCCTTAATTAAACCCTCTTTTCAACAGTAAGCCCTAGTTTTACGTCGGAGATGAGTGCTGAGGAAGTGCTACGTAACGACGTAAAACGGAACCAGATGTTCGTAACCTCTTTGATTCTATTCATTACCTAGGCGGTGTTATGTAAGTTCGTTTTTCTACCTTAACTGAAAAACAAATGTATTTGAATGGCTAGTTGGGGAGATAACTATCTAAATTATCCAAAAAATGCAAACGCATACACGCATTCTATTTCATTACCATTAAACTGGGAAAGATTTTCCGAAGTATCTTGCTATCATGGGCGTGACATCCAATTAGATCGAAACGGCATAAATTTAGAACTTATCCTATCGTTACTTTCCCCGCCGACTCAAAATCTTCCCTCTACCTCTGTAGTCAACATCCCTTCGCCTCACAATTCCTGTTCCAACCACCGAGTGAAGTCTTCGAGATCAGTTCATTCTCAGCATTGCCCGTCATGGATCCGGTTGCCGTGGTATAGTATCGAACCTGTGGAAGTCCGACTTGTCTATCTACGCAAATTCGCTCACAAAGGAATTCATGCTGAACTGAAAGCTCTACAGCGAGGCGTGTACCAGTGTGATGAAGAAGCGAGCTGCTCGGGGAAGCGAAACGATTAGTGACGAAACACGGAAAGGGATTTGTCCGTCGATAGAGGCGCCTATCCGTTCAACGGGAACATCCCCACTAGAGGTAATTATTATGGCTCTGAACTAGTTAATTAGGTTAAAATCTAAATACCTAAAAATCATTTGTATTTTTCCTGACGCCAGCCATATTTTTCGTTACACGGTTTTCTTTTTTTTCAGCAACCTGTTTCATGTCCTCTATCATTTCGTAATTTCACCATTTCCCTTTTCACTCATTTAACACATAAAATATAATCCGCAATTTCTCGTAGAGTTTAGTCTTATGATTTTTTTCTGGTTTCAGCTGGTAATTTTAAAGGAAATGGAAAATTCGAATAGGGAGACACGGTTCAGACGGAAAAGACACTTGATCACGAAACGGGTTGCTAAGAAGCATGAAAGATAGAAACAGAGACAGGGATGTCCGACGAGGAGTTGCGAGGGAATAAATCATTGTCCAGGTGAATCAGAGGTTCAAATATTGGAGAGCTACAAGTGCATGAAGAAGTTTGCAAATAGGATGCACTGCGAACAACAAATCTTAGAAGTGTGAGACCGAAGACTAAAATTAAGTAGTGAATAAATTATTTAATGTCATATTCCCCTTATTTTATGGTAAACACTTTGTGTCATTTGGATTAAAGAAAGGTGTATCTTGGACACATATTTCTATTAAATTAAAATCAGTGTTTATAAATCAAATTTTTACAGTTAAATTAACAAAATTGAATACAATTGCAAAACTTTAATTTTTTATTGCGAAAATCACTCGAATAATATTTTTAATGCGTAGAAAGGATGTATTAAAGCTTAAAATATTTCGAAAATTATTTTCATGAATACTGACACCATTAAATTTTCAAATTGATCAGAATCGATCCTTGAAATATATTTTTGTTCATACAAAACTCGCAACTATTAATTAGAAATACTATTTCAGCTCTTTGTGCTCATGCAATTTCATACTGGTATATCAAATAAATTTGGAGTGAAAACAAGTGATTATGATTGAGATTTTTCACTACCAACAGAATCTTATTAAATATGAATTGACAGCATACTCACTTGTGTTGACAGGATCCACAAAATCCCATCCAAATTGCCGGTTTCTTTTTTATTTTTATATGCGTACACATCGTGTGTCTCACTAGCGTATTCTAGTTCATGGAAAAAAATTAGCTAAATTATCATCCCGTAAGAAAATAAGTGTGAATTCAAACCGTGTGGACTAAGGATATGATAGATATCATGCTTCTTGTATATCATCTTCGTCCTTGTTCGTTCAATCCTAAGATTGGTCCCTCCACACTTCCCTCACTAATGTTAACTCCCTTACCTCCTGGTAACTCTTCCCATGTACTTTCCTCTTTATGTGTTCCATTAACTTATTCGCGCGTCTTCCTGTGGGGACTTAGTCATACCATTTCCTGGTTTGTCGTCCTATATTATTTAACTACAACAGCTGTCTATTTGCCATGAACGTTTTCCTAGCTAAGGCTTTACTTGGGCGTTATTTAAATGACGGAGGAGATACTTCACCGCATGTGCAGTTTTTTTAGACCTCTCTAATGCCTTATTCTATGCGCCTGAGTGAGTGAAGGTGTATACATATGATAAAGTCGGGAAATGGGGAATTCATCACCATATTGCCAAGAATTGCAATGATTTCCGTCCTATATTCCTCAAATTTCATACTCCTCCCCTCATTTTCTTCTCCGCCAATCCTCAAATAATTCCCTATCAACTCATTGGTTGCGATATTCATACTCAAATATAATGACTCGTGTTATATAAAATCGTTCAACGCTCTTTTATAATCTCTATTCCACGAGTAATACATTATACTCTTGCATGGAATTATTCCCCAATTTCTGATTCAATTCTTTTTCATTTCACATAATAAGATTATCCATTTTCCAACTATAAGTACTGCCTAGGTGATCAATCATCCTCTTTTAATATTAATTAATGCACTTCCATGCACATCTCAATGCCGCACTAACCCTCAAATGGTACTTCCTCTTTCATCTCCAGGTATTTTTCTCTCCTCATGTTATCTTCATCTGTTTACCATTCAATACTCCTCCGTTAAACCAATCTATCCTCTGCAGTACTCTAAAAACTACACTTCCTTTGCTGATTGAAAGTCTCCATAGTTCCTATAGTATATTCATCTATTCTCCTCTTATAGCTTCGTGTATGACCATTTAATCCTCCTATATTCCATGTACCTTCCGTTCCGAATTAGATCCTCCTAAATTCAACATATCACCTTCTTACATCCGTAAAGTGCATTTGCGTTCCTCATCATATCATTGATCCTTCAATCCTAAGATTGCTTCACTGCATGTCTACTCGCGCTTCAATCCTTCACTCACCCTTTAATTGCACTTCCTCCTTCCCCTCCAAGCATTCTTCTCTCCTCACATTATCCTCCTGTGTTTCCCATTCACTACTCCTTCGTTCCCCTAAAATATCCTCTGCGGTAATCCGTACAATACAGCTCCATTCCTGATTGAATGTCCCCTCATTCCCTTCATTATACTTATCACTTTATCTTTTCTCCTCTTAATGCTTAATGGATCCCCATGTAATCGTCCTATATTCCACGCACCTTTCATTCCGAATTTGACCCTCTAGTCATAGGTGTTCCTCTTTCCTATACCGTTTACCCACCTTCGGTAATCCGTTTTAAGAATCGATGCACTGTTCTTTCTTTGAATATAATTCCTCTCCCTCAGCTGACCAACCCTTCCGCCGACTTCCCAATTTTTCCCCTTTCCCTACCCCATACGGCTACCTGCGACCTTTCCCTTGCTAATGACTACGCTTGCTCACCTTTTTTAGCCCCCACCCTCTTCTCTCCTTATTGTTATACCCTAATTTCACGTCTCCCTTGGTCTCACATGTTCCCTGGTCCCCTCCGTGTTTCCGATGTTCTTGGTTTTCCTGTCATAACCTTCCACATCTCTCTCCCCTACCATCTTTACCATCCCACCCCTCCTTTCAACCATATATATTTGATCGCTCCTTTTTCTCAATGTCTAGTACTTCTTGGAGACTGAGAGTGGAAACACATCCTGTCACTATTTAGTAAGGATGAGTCGAATGCAAATGTCGATTCTCGATTCCACCGATTCTAAGGATATGAATCGATTTCGAGAATCTATCGCCTAAAGTCTAATCCGATTCCATTAATTCCAGATAGATAAATATTAAAATCAAAATTCATTCATCACATCATATTTGTCTCAGTAATTTTGGGTGTAGGGTATCAATTTGTACTTTTTATGTACCTCAGGAAGCTGAGATTATATTTCCTATTTGTTAATAAAGATTCTTTTTGAGCGACGTAATTGTCTTTTTTATTTTATTTCAGCAAATAGTTGAATTTAAGTAATAGTCGTACGCTACTGGTATATCAATATACCATTTGTTATTAGCGATAAGAATCGATGGAACCGGAATCGAGAATCGGGAATCGATTGGAAAGATTCGGATTCGGAATCGGAATCGAAGAAAGTGGAATCCACTCATCCCTACTATTTAGACTTGTAGAAAAATGCGATAGTTCTTTAAATGACATCCAGGCAACAGTCCATTTCAAAATGAAAACGGATTTTCTCAGCACCTCAGATTTGCTTCGCAACATTCAGGAATTATTATTGCTATTTAAACTTTGAACACTCGAAACAGATGTGATAGCGCGGATAGATCATACGTAATGAGATAATAATCTCTAATTAAAAAAAGGCCAAGGTTAATTGATTATATTTAAAGATGACTAGCTGAATGCTCAGGAATTAACAGAACTATAGTGAACGTTCGTGAGCACGTCAATTCCTTAGAATTAAGGAAATGTTTTACAAAGGGCAGAAAGTATTGAATGATTATCAGGATTACCTGTGGTAAGAGACTGAAGAGTGATGGCAAATCTCACTTCATGTTGAATCGTTGTCTCCATGTTCGTATCAGCTTTCGCTCTCGCTCGCGATACCCAGTGAAGAAGAGGATCGATGTCCTCTTTGCACGTCCAACGGAAGATTAATACGCCTTCCCATCTTTAAAAACCTACTCGCAAATCAAAGTTTCGTAGACACCGAAGTGACTTCTTTTTGATAGCCACTCACTTTTGGATCTTCGATTTCTTTTTATCTGTGTCCTTTTCTTTTTAAAGCTAAAATTGAAGCTACTACAGCAGACGCTAAACTGGAGGGCATTTTGTTAGACAGTGAGCGCCGCACTGGAGTTCTCGGGTGAGTAGTGTCTCGAGGGTGCAAGATCTCTCGTTAAGACGGTGTGAGACACCTTTCTTCCCTTTAATCTCACGTTCCTCTTTCGATTGTGATTTTCCCACTGTCGGTAATCCCTTCTAAGAATCCATCTAGCATCCTTCCTCTCCTTTCATTCTTTCATTGCAATCCCTATCCCTCTTCACCCTCACTCCGCTGACCACCCCACCTCGAAATTCCCGTTTTCGCTTCTTTCCCAACCTCCTCATACCGGCTATCTGCTACCATTCCGCTGCTAATGACCGCGCTTGCTCATCTTTTTCTGCCCCCTCCCTCTTCTCTCCTTATTTTTTCCCTGATTTCCCCCTCCCTTTGTCTCCCACGCTTCCTTGTCCTATTCTTGTTTTGATGTTCTTGGTTTTCTCGTCATAACCTTTCACATCTCTCTCCCCCTACCTTCTTTACCATGCCCACCGGTCCTTTCAACCATAAAAAAGTGATGTCTCCTTTTTCTAAAGAACACGTGTGTTCAAGGGTTTTTTCGGACAAAGCTATTTGTCTTTTGCTGAAGTAGAAAGTAATCTGTAGCCGTGCTCTTCGAACATAGCACGCCCCTGGAACGCCACCGGCTGCCACGACACTCCGACTCAAATTACGGACTGACGGAAATTCCTAGAGCAGTGTTGTAGTGTCATGACCGGTCGGTTCGGTACTGTCTTAACGGGACATTGTGGCCAGAGACGCTAGTGTCGCGACACCTCCAGGTGAGTCTCGCGACACACCTCAGAGCCGTCTTAACAGAGACAATCGGTGTCTGACACCGAGTGTCGGTCATTATCGTGTGCCGTTCAAACGCAGCTTCAGCTTATTCCCTTATCCCTTTATCTTCTCTACTCTGAATGGCTCATTTCTCCCCTTGTAACTCTACTACATTCCCCGTACCTTAGATTCCGTATTTGTTCCTCCGACAGTCCAAATTTTACCCTCCTATATTAACCGTAATGTTAATTTCTTTCCTCATCATATCATTGGTGCTCCAGTCCTACTGCTGTCCTCCTTCCTTCCCTCTTTAATGCTAGTTCCCTTTCATCCTAATAGCTCTTCCTATGTTCCTTCCTCTTCATTTGGTCTATGACCTTATCCTTGGGTATTTATCTGGAGACGTTTCCCTCTGCTTTACCTTCAATTATGTTCTCCACAAACACATTGTGCCTCAATGCGTCCGAAACATCAGGTTCTTCTTTTCTGTATAGTGCCCCATGTGGTCCTTTCTTCTTTTTCTCTTCTTTAAACTTAATTATTTCTTATTTTATCCATCCATTGATCTTCAGCATGCTTCACCAGCAACTCGTTAATAAAGATTTTGACCTTTTATTCTCTGGTTTTCTAATGGTCAATGCTTCCGATCGATTAAGTGCCACGCTCCACGCGAGTGTTTTCACATACTGCTTCTCAATTAGTAGTACTATCTTTTTGAAACACTGCGGTTGCCTTTTTACTGTGGTCACATTGTTAGCTTGGTCCATTCTTCTCTTAAAGTCTGTTGAGGTTCGTCCGTCCCACGTGACGGTTTTTCAGAGATAAGTGAAGGAATGCACTGGCACAATTTTCAATCGTCGTATTGCGACTTTTGCATTCAGCTCCTCTATTCCACATGCTACCATTATAGTCTCCGTCTTCTTTATTTTCACGTTGTATATTTGTAGAACTTGGTTCATTGCGTTAATCAATCGATCATCAATTGATCAGTCGATGATCATCGCCATTTCCTGCGATGACTGCGATATTGTCTGCAATTCGGGTATTTTTAATTCTCCTTCGTTAATCAGAATTCCGTTCAGTCCAATTTTAATGCTTCGCTTTTTACCTTTTCCAAGTGCATATTGAACTAATCTGGTAAGAGTTTGCGTCTTTGTCATACTCCTTTCTTAATCAGAGCTTCTTTTCGTCTCTTACTTGTATTTCGACGACTTGCTTCTTGTACAGTAGATAGATTACTCTTCTGTCGCTGTAGTAAATGTAAATTTTTTCCAGCAGTTCCAACATCTTCATTAAAATGTGTGATGGAAAAATAGTCTGGCGTAAAGTACGCGTATATAATTAAAGGAAAATTCCTTCCGTCTTAAGCAGTGTTTTGAATGATATTATGAAAATCAATCAGAAAAAACGGTCGCAGTGATCAATCTTGAATTGACCCTCGCCAAAGTATTACTAGCCTATCAGTTATTATATTTACCCCTACATTCTACGCTGCGGGACTTCGCATGGGCGTGTGGTAGGGGGTGTTCGGTCACCAGCCTGGATAAAAGCTGTTAGTTGCGAGTGCGATGGAGAGATAACAATTTTATGTGCAAACCCAATTTTAGACTTTTACAAAAATATTTTAAGTGTTAAGGAAACTTTTTTCGGAAAATGGAGGAATAGTTTTCACATTCTCATAATTAGTTTTCAAAATTAGATGCATAGCAGAAAATATTATGAGAAAAATAAATGGCTATATTATGCTAATTGTGTGATAGGATGAAATAATATATTTTCCTTTGAAATAAGACATTTATAGCTACAAGAAAAATCCTCGTGTACTACGGTCTTTTTTTTCTCTCATATCGATTTCTAGTGGTTGGATTAATGCGTTTTGGCATGAGGGAAATAGGTTCGCGTCCGGCGAGCATTCGATGGGAGAATCGTAGGAGGCGCTCTGTGGAGGGTGGAGCTATGTGCGCACCTCCCATGACGAATGGATATGAGGAATAGCCACCAGTCTGTGGGCACACCTGTGGACGCGGACGCCCTCGAAGCGGGAGCTCATATTGGCAATGCCGCTTCAGAAGATGGCGAGAGAGAGAGAGACCTGGGGCCTGTTTCTCAGAGCTACAAGTCTACAGGTTACAATTCACGTGAATATCTTCACAATTCAGAAGGGGTTACTCAGATATACCTAACCGAAGACTGGTACTAGTCTAAAACAATGGCGGGCCTAATCAAGACCATACCTAGCTCGTACTTTGATGATTACGATACATTTTGGCGTGTACCTTGCAATATTTCGAATTCAAAAGTTAGTGCAATGTTTTTTGGTAAATTCGAATGATTAAATATGTGCTGAAAATTAATTTAATGTCTCAACGTTCCTTAAAATATCCCAAGCTTTTGGGTAAACCTAACGTCATAAGATATAATCGTTTATTTCGCCGTATTTCCTAAACGATACGTTCTGAATAGAAGTTAATTCTAAACCTTGAATTTCAAGATACAGTGTATTTTTGTTTTATGGATATTGAACAACTACAAATGGCGTTACAACGAAGCATTATAACGAAACTTCATGGTAACATACCGGTTGTTGACGTTTATTATATTTAAGAAAACTAACTTTTCAATTGGATATATTGCGAGGCACGCACCCAAAATGTCACTGAGGATGTCAAAATGCTTTGGGTGATGCTTTCGGCAAAAAATATTGAAATTAGCAAAAGTAACAACGTTGTTTTGATCTGATTCAGAGCAAAAGTTCCCAAGGTTCTCACTATTGCAGCTAGAATACTCGCACGGTGAACGATCCGGAAGAGGCAATAAAAGGCTGCGCAGATTCCTCGCGAGGTGGAGTGACGGCGGGTGTCAACAGGGGGTGATTTACCACCAACATGCACGGTACTGTATAAGTAAATTTCACCCACATGCACTACCCCAAAGGAATGCTACAGAAACTATTGAATTAATATATTATGCGGCTACGCAAATGAGATACAAAAGCCTTGCCAGGATCATGCAAAAAATGATGCAAGTAGTTTGTGGCAGAATAAGAAACAAGCCTAAGGGAGCTAATCACGTACTCAGCAACACTACCCGTCGACCAACCTACTTCAACGCCTCATTGGCAGCCATTAGGGTCTCTTTTCAGTCGAAGGATAAATGACATTTTTAACCTGTCTGTTTTGCAGTCTATTTTTAGAATTGTATTCGATGATCTGTTATACTACCTACTGCAGGGAGTAAGATATTTACAGCTTTGTGAAAAAATTAATCTCTTTTTTATATAAATTAAAGTTGGATTACGATTCTAAATCGACGGTCATAAAGCGATTCCCATCCCCGTAGTTGCAAAATATCAGTGACGGTAACGAGACTCAAATAACGGCCTTTCCCTTATCTTGCTAGTCTTCCATAAACCCGTTCTTACTCAGTTAATAAGTTTACCTCATGAGGATCCCAAACACTGGCAGCGAATATACATTAGGTTGTGTCAAGCAAGAGAGAAGTGGGTAATTCGACTCAATGCATTTGGGCTTAGAAACGATGCCTATCGCGGTGACTCAAAGGTGTAATTCTATCAAAAATAAGAGACCAGCTTTTATACAACTTGGGCTGACTGTATGAAATCGAAATATGTCAACAAATCTTTCCAAAACCTTTTATTATTACTAGTACGTTACATGAAAATCAAAGGAAATGACTACTAATTACATTTCTAATCCGATCCCACGTTACATAAATATGTGCAAGAGGAATTCCGCTAAAAATGCTGATATTACGAAGAACGAAAGGAAGTAAATTTTCTGTTAAAACGATTGACATACTACATAAATATTTGGCGGTCAGCAGGAGGTGATTTTTTGCTCTTTTTTTCTCCGGCCATCTTTTTCTTAATCGCCATTTCTCACGCTCTCTTCATCGCGACGCGGATTTTATATGATGGTCATTGAATCCTATTGAGAAAAGAGGAGAAAAACATATCGTAAGCTAACTGTCAAATAGATCACGACATTCATTCATAAATAACGTGCAACTCCGAAGAGGTAGTTTGATTTCACAAGTTTAAACATCCAATGATGGTTATTATATTTTAAATAGCCAGAAGTAAACGATATTTTAGCGGACAGGTATTATAATGTCGAAAATGTCGCAGATAAATGAGGCGCTAATCGTGCGATAAATTTCTCAATCTCGTAAATTTTAATTAATTATCAAATCACTCACTGCTTCTCATACACACATCTATACGAGTGGATTCTAAATCGAATTATAATCGAAGTAGGCCATTTTCTATCAAATAGTGCGCTTGCAACTTCGTTCTAGTATTTTAGGAATTTTTTAATTTTAAAATGATTTACCCAAAGTTCTAAGTGACGCGATACAACAAAAATTAAATGGCCTCGAGGTAATGGAAACCATAAGCATAATTTACATCAGGTCGTCTGTTCTGTGATGAAACGCAATTCAGACACGAGTGAGACGCCCGTCCCATTGCTGCATTCCGCGCATCATCCACTGACTCGTCACTGAATATTTGCAACCATGGGATTATTGATTTGTCTAGAGATGCGACTCAAATCTTGCAGTAGATGGCGTAACATCTTACGTCACCGTTCATGTCGAAACAGCAGCAGTTCCTCTATTGCACGTCCACCCACGCAGAGATCACAAGGTGGTACGTCTTTTGCCAGGCCTGCTCAACTGACATCTTCTGGTATTGCCACTCCTCCCCCAGACAACTCCCGCACTCTCCTCTTCCCCACAACCATAGGCAGCGGCGAGCGCCTCGGCGATTTTCGAACTCAGACGACAGTCGCCGTGCGCGAGGGGAGAGAAGCCGGAAGGAATAAAGAGGGGGAAGGGACAAGTGTAGGAGGGATGGAGACAAGAAGGCGGAGGAAGTGGGAGAGGTGCAAGGAAGGAAAGGTTTAGGAGAGAAGGAAATACGGCCGAGATATCCCCTGGCCCCACGCACGTCATCCTTCACAGTCATGGTACTCTCAAGGACGGCGAGAGCCAGAGGGGGTGAGGGATTGTTGTTGAGGCATACACTGCTGCATCTCAAGTTTTTCTCCCTTGTGGTACGAGAAAGCATGTGTTGGCGGAGTAATTAAACACACGTGAAGTGTGAAAATTAGTAAAATATAGGGGTAAATGAAAGTAGCTGGTTAAACCACTCTCTGATTCCCTATTTGTTCTGTAAAATAGGTCTTTTACCCCTGTAATAGTAATAGTGATGGTTATGCACAGTATTATTCAAAAGGTATATCTTTTTAATAATCTTCAACCGGATACATTTTTACTCTTGAGTCGAGCCAACCAACCTTCCCTTCTCTCTGAAACTCTTTTGTTTTTCTCGCATTTTCCTTTCCGCCAATATTCATTCCGAACGATTTCACGCTCGATTAAACTATGCCTTAATGCCCTTATTTATTTCGTTATGAGTATCATGTGGCCGAGATTAACCTTCTATACTACTCTCTCATGCCCTAGGACGTCATGAGATGGGAGGGAATACTGAAGGCAGTAGAACACTGTGGAAGAGGCAGGAAGAGGATAGTAATTCTGGACGGAATAATCTTTTGAAATCCTCGAATCGTGCCTCTCTTCTTATTTCGTTCGTAATTCCTATTTTCTTATTTCTTCATCTTCGGTGTTCTTCCCTCTTCTACTACCTTCAACATTCCCTCCCCTTTCAAGACGACCTTTCTACTACATCCTCTAAATCCCCGCCACCAGCTACCTCTCCAACCATATTCCATTCCTCCTCGCTCGTCTTTCTCACCACCCAGCTCATCCTTTCCATCTTTCTCCACATCCACATCACGACCGCTTCAGGTATATACGTGGAACTGGTATGGATAGATTGCTGGCGAAGCTGGTGGCGGAGGTTTGGAGGAGACAGAATAGATGTACGAAGGACGTTTTGAAAAGAGAAGCAATGTTGAATAGCGTAATTGTGGGAAGTACACAGGGAAAGCGAGGGCGAGGATGGAAAAGGATTGAAATTCTGAACTAAATAAGAAAACGGATACGATATGAGTAATTTACGAGGGAGGAAAGCGAGAATCCAATGGAAGAGAAAACCGAACGATATGCCGGAAATTTGGACGCCAAGAAAGGACTATCTAAGAAACCGACCAATTATCCGAACGAATACTCAAATGAATAACCTGATCTGGTATTTAAGCATCTAAAGGGATGTGAAACTAGTTGTACCAAAATAAAATAATTAGTGAAAAATTATCTACTTTTCTTTAAATCGTTATATCTCCTCAGTTTTTTTTAGGAGATATTATCAAAAAAATCGGAGGAAACAAATACGGTTTATCTTAACCTACATTAAATAACCTACATAAACATCGAATATATTCCCCATGTGTTGTCCCAACCTATTTTCACATCCTTATTTCACATACCTTGTGGATGGTACTTCAAGTTTACCATGCATACGTTTGAGGTAGATTACCTTGTGATTGTACTTGCTCCACAACAAAATAAATTATCCTAACTATTATTAGAAAATATATTTTTTCTGAATTCAATGATTTTTTTAACGTTGCAAATGTTTGTTTCACAATCACAATTCCTAAATCCTTTAGAATCATGTCATTGTACAACAAACCATGCGATTTAGGGTTGTATGAGCCTGAATATCTATATGTAGTGGTAAAATTGTATTCATTTTGTTTGAAGTTGCTTTTTCTTAACTTTCTTTTATCTTGTAACTTTGTCTTTAGGCCGAATTTTTTCGTAGCAATTTCTTCAAAATTCACCTACTATGTTTGAATATTTTTAACAAATATTCTTTTATGTAATATAAAAATTACTGAGAATGAGTATCTAATTAACTGTTAGTTATTGCAAAAGAGGCATCTATGAAAAATCTCTTTGTTAATTAATGTTAATAGAAGAAATACTGCTATTAGAAAAAATATCACTAATTCTAATCCTTCAGCGGCGAAACGAATATTTTTGTAGTAAAACCATAACCAAATAATGTAACTGTTATTTTAACGTAAATATCTGCATCCCCTCACTATACCGTTCTTCCCTCCAACGAAACCATTTTCATTTCTTCCCTTCAATCAAAACCTTCCTTTCTTTCATGGCGTTTAGCATTCTATCGCTTTATTACTTCATCCAACCACTTTTTCTGCCTCATCCTAATCTCCTCTACGGGTTATCTCCTCACCCTCTTACCGCTTCGCTTGCCTTCCTTTCCTTCCACCCCAATTCATTTCTTGCACTGCTCACCAGACCTCCAAAAGCCTCATTTCATCCTTTTCCTCCGAGTCCACGTTTACACGTACAACGCAACACTCCATGTTCAACTATCCGCCAAATGTTCCTTTACTGCGCTCGCCCAAAATGTACCGTTTTCGTTTACTCATGCTCGCAACCGTCGCCTTTACCAGCATAATGCATCTTGTAATGAATTTCTACTTTGGTCATTCCTAGCTCCTGAATCCTTGAACTCGGCTCATCCGCTGTGGAAAAAATTCCTCACGCTTTCGGTATATAACATGTAAAATTATAGTTTTTCAATGAGAATAGCTGTTTTTGTCTCTTTTATACATAATGTATTATTAAGCTCTATTTATTTTTTTGATTTGAATTAAATAACATGTTAATTTTTTCATTACCTCGCTGCTATGTTATTATATTATTTTTGTATTCTTGCTCTAAGGTACCTGTCCCAGAGTAAAATAAACGATTATTCTATTCCATTCTATAACCCAACAAGACTGACAGGGTTCCCGGGACCCCTGCCGGGGGATCCCAGCCGGCGGTGAGGGTGGGGGTGAGAGGGGGATTCTTTTCTTCCTCCTCCACCCCCATAACCAGTGGAAAGAGAGAAGGATTGGAGGGTCATGGGGTGGGAAGAGTGTCCGATGGGCCTGTGGCGCCTACCTTTCGTATCTGCGCCGCCCCACCCTCCCCGTCCCCAACTTCCATGACAGTGTTTTAAAAAACTTACGTTTAACTAAGTTAACAAACTTGAGACGCTACAATAATACACTATCGGGGATCAATCTCTTTTCTCTCATAATAAGTAGGAGTTTCTAAGCGAAATAATTTTGAAACAGTATTCACATGTATGTGGGAGATGAATCCTAAAATTTGTCTGCGTAACACAAGTGGGTGAAGAGCGCATCTGAAATTATTATATTTTACATAGTTGATACACGTTCCTGATGTTTCCATTAGTAAGTAATCTGTTTTTGGGAGGCGTTAGATGTTTTTGAAGACGCAGCTGTGTTGGTATTCCGATAGATCATTTGTGGCGCAGTTTTCCAGCCTACTTTGTAGGTAAATATTTGGGGTTCCTATAATTTACGTTTTTGCTGTGCAGGTAACGACAACGTTACCCTGAGATAGAGTCCGATTGGGCCCGGAACCATGAGTGCGAACCGAAAGTCCATCCGCCGTTTCACTTGAACTGAAACTATTGAAAAGAAGGAACGGTTCCGGAACGTTATATTTCTTTCAAAATTCTACTTTCGTTCCGTTATCGAAACTAAAATTAAACCTGTACATAAACCGAAACTATAGTAAAAAGGAAGCATATAGTTTCGTTCCGGAACGAAATTATATATTTGGTTCCGGTTTCGTTTAACATCGATTTTACGAAAACGATATTGGTGGAAAAACGGAACGGAGCTTACTCCCAGGCCATTTACCATTGTATTTCTTCCCAATGTGATGGCACAAATAGTTTTAATATACTTATTTCACGTATTCCATCGATGATATTTTAAAGGATATATATACTTTGGGGTAGATTAATTCTTGTAAAACTAAGATTAGATTCGATAATTGTACGTGCGCTACATAAAAACTTTTTAATCCGGTTTTGATGCTTACGATCTCTTAGAAATAAAATTTAAAATATGGTAATAATTCAAAGAATTTCTACGAATGCTTTATTTTGGTACAGTTTGAAACTTCTGAAGATGCGTTGATACCACATCAAGTCATTAATTTAAGTATTCTAACAGGTGATAGGTAGGTTTTTTGATTGTCCTTTCCTGGCGACCAAATTTCTTGCATATCGCTCCGTTTTCTCTTCGACAGGTGATCGACTGTAATATCCCTCATGAATTCCTCATGCGTCTTCCTCTTCATATTTCTTTCAGTATTCATATGATCTTCCTTCCTCCTCATCGCTTACCCAGTTTACTCCACTTTATCGCCCATTTCAAATTTCCTCTTTTTAAACTATCCTCCTTTCTTCTATTCAGCCTCCTCTGAAACTCCGTCACCAGCTTCCTCACCACTCTATCGATATCAGTTCAACATATATACCTGAGGCGATGGAGATGTCGGTGTGGAGAAGGATGGAGAGGGTGAGCAGGCTGGTGAGAAGGACAGACGACGAGGAATCGGATATGATTCGAGAGGAGAGGAAGCTGGTGGTGGAGGTTTGGAGGAGGCGGAAGAGGTGGATGGAGGTCGTTTTGAAGAGGGTAGGAATGTTGAAGGCAGTGAATGAGAAGGATTACCCTGGGGTAGAAGAAGTTAGAGAATAGGAATGCTGAAAGAAATAAGAAGACAGAGGTGGTACGAGGAATTCCCAACTTCTGGGAGAAATCGCTCAAAAAGAGCGTGGTCAAAAGAAAAACACACAGAAACAAACGAGGGTGAGCGTCGGATACGCGTATTTCGGCCACAAGGTGGCCCTCTTCAGCGAGCTGAAGGGAAAAGCACTTGCAACACGAGGTTGTAAGTGAACGAAGGGGAGGACAGCCAGGATTAAATACTGAAGGGACAGAAGGAGGGGGGGGAAGAAAAACCAATGACCAATGGGTGTTGAAGAGGGCAAAAAGCATTGGTGGAAAGTGGAGAAAGGGGGAGGGTGGTGAAGAGGACGGAAAGGTGGGGGGAGGGAAGAGAGTGGCGAGTGAACGTAAGTGGCCGTTGTAACTAGGGGGGGGGGAGTCAAACTGAAGGGTGAAGTAGGGGAAAGGGGTGAGGACAAACGAAAACTAAATATCAAAACAAACCGTCCGGCCCGTCTGTGTGTTGTGAGTGAGTGATTTGAGTACATGTGTGTGTGATTGTGGTAATAACCAGGCATCCTTAGTAGGGTCCCATTAGCCCTATGAAGGATATCAGGTTATAACCCAGGCATCCTTATCAGGGTCCCATTAGCCCTCGAAAAGGATCCCAAACTGGGTTGAGCGTGTGTGTGTCTGTGTTGGTCTCTGGCGAGGAAGTAACATTCCCGTAAACCATCACAGGAGGGTATTCTGGTGGAGAGGCTGTGGTTGGTCCCTGCTGTGGTATCCCCTTTCCTGCAAACCAACACAGTAAGTGTATTTTTGTGGTACATGTTTGACGAGTGGTGCCATTTTTACGGCTATTGGAGAATTTTATTTTTATCTACTATTAACTATGCCGAAAAGCGTATCCCGGCGTTCTTGCAGTAAACTCTAGATGGGATTGTCATTATATACCAGTAGTATTCATTGTAAGGTATGGGAGGGTTAAACGCATTTGAATGGCCATTTTTGATGGGAAAAATATATCTAAATTATCCTATTAATGCCAACGCATGCACATGTTCGATTTCATTACCATAAAACCGGGAAAAATTAAACGAATTCTCTTGGTAGCAAGGGGGTGACATCGAATCAGATGCAAATCGGAACCATGTAAATGGAGAACTTACTCTGTCTTCACCTTCCCCAGCGACTCATATTCCTTCCCTCTACCTCGGTAGTCAACATCCCTTCGCTCCACATTTCCTGATCCAACCACCGAGTGAAGTCTTCTAGATCAGTTCATTTTCATCATCGCCCGTCACGAATTTCCCTTCCGTTATACAGTATCTATTCTTCACTATGTATGCGTCATGGACTTGTCTATATCCGTAAATTAAGCCACACAAAGATTGATACAAGATAGAGAGCTCCTAAGTGTGGTGTGTAGCATTCGGGTGCAGAAGCGTGCTGCTCGGGAAAGCGAAACGTTGGTTGACAGAGCGAGGTGGAAGGGATTTGTCCATCGATAGAGACGCCTCCCCGTTCAAGGGAGTAACCCCTGTGGAGATAATTATAATGGTATTGAACTAGTTATGGTTAGTTAAAATCTAAATACGTAAAAAATTGTTTATACTTTTAGAGACTCCGGCCATTATTTCGTTAAACAATTTACGTATTACTTCAGCGATCTCATTCACCTCCTTTATCAATTCATAAGTCCATCATCCCCGTTGTTGCACATTCAGCCACGTAAAACATAATCCGTAACTCTCCTCAAAGGTTCTCCTTAAGACATTTTTCGGATTCCAACCGGTCATGTTTAAGAAGATGAAAAAATCGAACAGGGAAACACGGTATAGAAGGATAGAACACTTGGTCACGAAACGGATTTCTAAGAAGCTTAGAAAAAAGAAAATAGACGGAGATGTCCCACGAGGATTTGCGAGGGAATAATTATTTTTTCATTTAAAACCGAGGTTAAAGTATGGAAGAACTACAATGTCATGAAGGAGTAGGCAGATATTGGGCTGCAAAAAAAAATATTACAAGTGAGAGACCAAAGATTTTAATTCAGAGGTAAATGAATGTTTAATGCCATTTTCCGCTTATTTTAATGAAAACACTGTATCATTTGGACTTAATCAATTGTATCTTTGACATACATCATCATCATTTTGTCTTTCAATCCTAGGATTGGTTGACTACCGTAACATTCCTCTTAAATTCCTAATTCGTGTCCCTGTTCTTATTTCGTTCAGTATTCTTATCCTTTTCCTTCCATCCTCATCTCTTCCCCGTTTGAATTCTTTTTATCGCCTTCTTCAAATTTCCTCTTTTCAAACCATCCTCCTTATATCTATTCAGCCTCTTCCGAACCTTTGTCACCAGCTTCCTCACCACTCAATCCACATCAGTTCAACACATATATCTAAGGCGATCGAGATTCCGGTGTCGAGCAGGATGGAGATGGTGAGATGGCTGGTGAGAAGGACAAACGACGAGGATCGGATATGATTTGAGAGGAGAGGAAGCTGGTGGTGGAAGTTCGGAGGAGGCTGAAGAGATGGTTGGAGGGCGTATTGAAAGGGGTAGGAATGTTGAAGGCAGAGAATGAGAAAGATTACACTGGTGAAGAATAAATCAGAGAATAGGAATGCTGAAAGACATAAAAAGAGTGAGATGGTGCGAAGAATTCATGAGTGATTATTTCGACCAGAATTTCATTCTCTTTCTCCCTCTTCCACCGTATTCTCCCATCTTATAATGCTTTCAAAATAACCTCCCATTTGAATGCCAATCCTAGGATTGGTTGACTGTAGCCCTGCACCCTTCCCTATCAAGTGCTAATTCCTTTACATTCTGGTATCTCTTCCTATGTACCTTTCTTTTTATTTCGTCAATAGCCGTATTCCTTGGCCTTCCTTTCGGGACTTCTCCCTTTATTGTTCCTTTAATTATGTTCTTTACAAATCCATTGTCTCTCATGGTATGTCCCATCCATCTTGTTCTTCTTTTCTGTATGGTGTCCATTATGTTCCTTTCCTCTTTTACTCTGCTGTACACTTCATCTTTTATTATTTTTTCCGTCCATGTTATCCTCAGTATCCTCCTCCAGCACCAGGTTTCGATGTCTTTTTTTCTTTTCTGGTCAGCTTTTTCGATGGTCCATGCTTTCGATCCGTAGAGTGCTACGCCCCACCCTAATGTATTCACATTACGACATACTTATGTCATTAGGAATAATTTTTCTAAAACAAATATTTACAGTTAGATGACCAACTTTGAATAAAAGTACAAAACAAGGTTAATTTTTGAGTGCTTAAAACAGAAGAAAGTATTTTTTAATGCGTAGAAAGGATATATCTAAGCTGAAAATATTCTGAAAAATATTTTTAAGGAATACTAACCGCATAAAAATTTCTATTTGAGCTGAATAGATCCTTGAAACATATTTTTGTTAATGCAAAACTTAAGGCTATTAATAATGTATCGTGTTACAACTCTATGTACCTGTGCATTTCCGTAATGATGAGGATATAAATTTGATATAAAAATACCTGATTTTTTATAAGGTATTTTATGACCACCATAATCTAATGGATTATTTAAATGGGGAATAAGCACTTGCCTTGACTCAGTCAACGTAATATCATCTCAATGGCCAGTTTTTTAAATTTTGATTCAAGGACAGATCGCGAATCTCATCATCGTATCCTAGTTCATGGAATAAATTTCGTAAATATATTATTCCGTAGGAAAATATTTGAGAGCCCAAACTGTGGTCGCCCCGGCGATGATTGGTATTATGCCTCTAATATATCGTCGTTGCCTTCGGTCGTTCTGTCTTAACATTGGTTGACTGCAGCCATCCACTCTTCCCTATCAAATGCTAGTTCCCTGGCATCATGATACATCTTCTTATGCCCTTTCCTCTTTATCTGATGAATGATCTTATTCCCGGATCTTCCTCTGAGGATAATTCCTTCAATTTTTCCTTCGATTTTATTCTTTACTAACCCATTGTGTCTCAACGTGTGTCCAATCCATTTGGTATTTTCTTTTTTAGGGTTCCATATGGCCCTTTCCTCTTATTCTCTCTTGAAAACTTCATAATTTCATATTTTATTGGTCCATGTCTGTTCTGGTATTTTTTCCAATGGCCGATGCATTCGATCAGTTGAGTGCCGCGCTCTGCATTAATTTTTAAAATACCATTACTAGTTTGTTGTCCTACCTTCTTTGACCGCAGCAGTTGTCTGCTTACTATGAACGTTTTCTTTTCTTAGGCCATTTTTTCTGCATGTTTTTGATTACGGAGAAGAAACGTTTTCGTCTGGGCATTTCTCACAATGCCCCGTTGCATGTTCGTATGCACCCGAATAGTTCGAACTATCGATATTCATATACTTAATACGGCAAACGGCGAATTAATCTCCAAATCGCAAAGAATTGCATTGATTTCTGTCCTTTATTTCTCAATGTGTCTCCCTCCTCCCCTCAATTACCTCTCCGAATCGCCTAAAGGTATTCTCTTTCAACTCATTGATTGCGATATTTCTACCCAAAAATAATCTCACATAATCCATAAAATCGTTCTGGGCACCAAAATGTATTGATTTTAACTTCACGTGTAGTACTTCATCCTCAAACTAGTTACTATTCTCCAATTTAAAATTAAATTTATTTTCATTTTGCATAAAAAGTTTCCAATTACCAATTAACAGTGCTGAAATCGTGATAAAATATCCTTAATTGACATAAATAAATGCATGTCAACTCGCGCTTCAATCCTGCCCTCACCCTTGAATTGCACTTCCTTTTTTCCCCTCCTGGCATTCTCCTATCCTCACATTAACCTCCAGTGTTTCCCATTCATTGCTCCTCCGTTCCCCTAAACTATCCTCTGCGATAATCTATAGAAAACAGCTCCATTCCTGATTGAACGTCTCCACATTCTCTACATTATATTTCCTCTTCTTAATGCTTCCCCATGTAATCCTCCTTTTCTTCACATACCTTTCATTCCGAATTTGATTCTTCCACTTTCCTCATTTCACTCTCCTGCATTATCCGTAATCTGCATTTGCGTTCCTCATCATATCGTTGGTCCATCAATCCTAAGATTAGTTAACTGCGGTCCTCCTCCCTTCCCTCTCTAATTCTAGTTCCCTTCCATCCTGGTAGCTCTTCCGATGAATGTACTTTCCTTTGTATTCGGTCCATAAACTTATTCGCCGGTATTCGTCTGGGGAATTTTATCCTCTATTTCCTTTATCTTCAATTTTTTTCTTCACAAACCCAATCTTAGGGTGCGTCCAATCCATCTGGTCCTATTCTGTATAGTGTTCCTTGTGGTGTTGTGCCCCAAGTGGCGGAACGCAACGAATAGGAAGCTTCGACCCGAGTGGCTAGGCCGAAGTTCGTGATTAGGGTATAGGCGCTAAAGAGTGAAAACTCAAGCGTATCTGCAAAGGTTTATTATCAAATAGCCCTTACCGGAGAGCAGCATGGCCTCCGGCTACACCCTGGAGATTGTTCCCCGAGTTGAGAATTTTCGGGGTTTATATATGATTCTGGAGGTCCAGAAGGCGGCAGGCAGAGGCGTGGGAGGAGACTTTTGCCAACAATTCCCACGGGAAAAGTTCACAGGGCGTCTGGGTGCAGCTGCATTTAAAAGCCAACACAACTTGGTGGGCGTCTGCAAAAATTATGACACCTAGTTAACGAGGCAGCTGACCGACCCTTTAAAGGACATGAGACCTATCTCCTCCCTCCACCTCTGACGCGACCCTCTGGCCCGTTCCCACACTAGAAGACGCCAAGGGTTCATAACTTACAAAATACAGTCTGGCGTACACGCCTAGTGCTTATACCTAGAGGAGGAGACGGCGTACATAACACCTCCCCCCTAAAAAAGAAAATAAAGCTAAACATACAAATGGCTTTGTTTTCGTCATTCTTATAGCTATCGTTTCGGCACAGCAACCGAAAGGCTGGTGCTTGCTCCTCCTCCGAGACATTGACTCGGTTCTAGGGTGGAAAGTCTAACCACCTCATCTTGTTCATCATTTCTAGATACACTTTCGTTGGATGTATGGACCTTATTAATTATTTTGGGTCTGAACACAATCGTTGGACACGATTTCGTATCCATACATGGCTTCAAAACACCTGGGAAAAACACTCTAAAACATTTACAGCAATAACAACACATGATCAGAGAAATTATAAGCAATCCAATTATGGTCATAAACGAGAGGTTATATACTCTCTCCGAATGTTTTTGCTTCCATTCCTCTTCTGATATCAGATTTTCCACTTCCTGAACCTTATGGCTCGCATATTTCAGGTCCTCGATATTATTTACAATGTGCTTCAGGTGCGGATTGATTTTTAGTTTGTTAACACCTTTTGCTACACTTTCATCAACGCAACAATCATATGATAAGCTCAATGGTGGTATCACGTCCTTATTACTTGAATTGGAGCTTATTATTATTTGCGATTTAATCAACACTTTGGGCCCATAACCTTTACAATTCTTTACAAATTTTATCTTTCCCGTGCCTTCGATGCTAACATCAATAGGATCATTATTGTCACATAAAACTGTGATGGTTTCAGGTCTTGCAGCCACGTACAGCCATTCGTTATTGTCTAACGGAGTCCATAGGGTTTGGTTAAGTTCAACTACCCTAACAGAGCAATCGGACGGCACTTTTCTTATGGATTGAAGCATTTTAGCTTCGCATTCTTCATGCAAATGAGTCGATAACACTGGGTACAACTGCTTACAAATTCTCCAGTATTCATTAATTTTCTTACATTCAAGAAAGTCACTGTCATTAACCTTAGAATAGTATCTTTTAGCAATATCCATAAAGATATAGGGTTTTTCTGGTTGGATAAATAGATACTTAAAAGGGCTAGAATCGGACCGAATGGGAAACGGAATTACATGATAAACATTAAACTTAATATGGTCCGTTAAAGGTATCCTAATTACATATACAAGTACATCATGATTAATGAATACATCAAATTCAATAATTTTCAATAAAACACTACTATAAGTCACACTCAAAGGGATGGGTAAGGACAGGTCACTCGGGATCTCGCTTCGGCTAATCTTCATTGTTTCCAATATTTGCGCTGGGGTGATAATATGTGGCTGTAGTATGCCCTGCTGTGCGCCTACAATCGCCCTCACTATTATTTCATAGTCCAACTCGACTTCTTGAATTACTCGGTTCAACTGCACCACATGCTTATTCATAATAATCATGGCCGTCACGCCACTGAATCTTCTTTTTAGTTCTCCGTCCCTTTCATCCAAGTGATCTTCTATGTTTTTCAAGTTACTCAGCAGCGCGTCTTCGTTTTGTTCGACCTCCCTAACGGTAGAGTTAACAGTTCTAAGAGTAGCCTTCACCACTGTCATCTGCTCTCTAGCGAGTTTCAGTATGCCCGTTTGTTCTCCTTCTAATTTGTTGATTTTTTCCGTGTAGTATTTGGCATCCTTCTCTTCGTCAACTTATTTTTTTGACAAGTCGCACATTTCCGAACGTATTCCTCTACGTCCTCCTTCATTCCTGGCCACGATAAATACATCTTCATCCTCTCATAGGTTCTTTTCATCCCTTGATGCCCACCCACGGGAGAATCGTGGAATTCTTGCAAAATTCTCAGTTTTCTCTCCTCAGAAAGGTGGTCATTTATCACACCTTTCGTCTGCGCCCTTTCATTACCTTTTTCCTCTTCTACACCTCCCGCTGTGTCTTCCTCCACGGCTCCTTCATTATCTCTTCCCTCCGCACCTCTGTCCTCCTTTTCCTTTTCCAGGTTAAAAATTCGACTAAGGGCATCGGCATTGGAATTCAGGGTTCCCCTTTTGTAGGTGACCGTGTACTCAAATTCTTCAAGTTTGAGCCTCCATCTCATTAATCTAGAATTCGGATCTTTCACATTAAATATCCACGTGAGGGGTTTGTGGTCGCTTACAATGGTGAATTTTCTTCCATACAGGTAAGGACGGAAGTACTTCGTTGCCCAAACGATAGCGAGAAGCTCTTTCTCGGTTGTTGAATAGTGTCGCTCGGCTTTATTCAGCGTCCGACTTGCGTAGGCGATAGGACGGTCCTTCCCTATCGGACCTTGGGAAAGAACACTGCCTAATGCCTCGTTACTCGCGTCAGTGGTGAGAATAAATTCCTGACTGAAATCTGGATACTGTAGGACGGGTTCTGTCGTCAGCAACTCTTTTAGTCTATCGAAGGCTTCTTGTTGAGCTCTTCTCCACTCGTACGGCACATGCTTCTTCAATAATTCATGCATAGGTTTGGCTATTTTGCTGAATTCGGGAATAAATCTCCTGTAATAGCCCGCCAGCCCCAAGAATCCCTTAAGCTGCTTCGTGGTTTTCGGTTGAGGGAACTCTCTAACCTTCTCCACCTTTTCTGGGTCGGGTTTAACACCATTTTCCGTGATCACGTGGCCTAAATACACCACCTCTTTCCGGAGGAATTGGCACTTATCCGGTTGTAGCTTCAAGTTGCTCTCTCGCAGTCTCCGGAAAACTTCCCTCAGTTTTTGGCTATGAGTACTCAGTGAATCGCCATGGACCACGATATCGTCCATATAAACGAAACATTTGATTCCTTGGAGTCCCGATAACACCGAGTTCATTAACCTCTGGAACGATGCGGGCGCTCCCTTCAAGCCAAACGGCATGCGCGCGTACTCGAAATGGCCATATGGCGTGCTGAAGGCGGTCTTCTCTCGGTCCTCTCTTCTAACCGGGATCTGGTGGAAGCCGCTTGCCAAATCTAGGGTCGTAAAATACTTGGCCTTCCCAAGTTGATCAAGGATATCTGCGATATTTGGAAGGGGAAAGGCGTCCCCCACGGTGACATCGTTGAGTCTGCGGAAGTCCACAACAATTCTCCATTTCCTCCGACCGGATGCATCCATCTTCTTCGGAACTACCAATAATGGCGAATTCCATGCACTTTTGCTCGGCAAGATGATTCCTTCCTCAAGCATTTTCTTAGTTTGCTCATTTACAATTTCTTTGTGTGCTTCGGGTATTCTGTACGGCCTTACGTTGATTCCTTTCATCGGGTCGACTCCAGGAGTCGGAATACTGTGCTCGAATATATCCGTGCACGAAAGGGAATCTCCAGATAAATAGAACAATTCACTGTACTCATCAATCAACTCCATCATTTCCCTCTTTTCTTCCTTATTTAGGCCGTCTAAACGCATTTGAGAATGGAGTAATTTCTTTCTGTTCAATACCGGTTGCGTGTCTACTCCCTCCTCAAGCACGAAATGTCGTTTCTCGACGGGAATCAGCTCCACGACGGGTGCCTCAATTTTCACGTCCTCCTCATTGGAGTTGACGAGACTAGTAATGCACTCATTCCCAACGCTGACGGTTAGTGATGCCGCCAGGTAAACTCCCGGACAAATCTCTCTTTTCTCAACGATTCCCTCTCCGTCTTCCTCTGAAGGGCATGTCACAACTACCTCACTCCGAGCAGGAAGTAGTATGTGTGTGGATTTCTGTGTCCGAGATGGTACATAATCCTCGGATCGGGAATCAAATTTAACGATCACATCTTGCATGGTGATAGCTCTCTCTTCGTAGCATATCCTTGCCCCCATGTCGCACAAAAAGTCTTTCCCTAAAATTCCGTCGTACTTTAACGACAGCTTATCATCTGCAATTTGAAATTTGTATGAGGTTTTCCTTTCCTCAGTCATTAAAGTGAGCTTCACCGAGCCTAGGGTACTGATTACTTGTCCTGTCACTCCCCTTACTTGGATACGGTCTTTGGGGAAATAAGTAACTCCATCTTTCAGCAATGAATCCCTAATCAAGCTTACATCGGCCCCTGTGTCTATGAGAAATGCGAGGCGTTCTTTCTCGCATTCGTCAACGTAAAAGGAGACCGTATCTACGGCGTTGGAGTTGAGGGCACTCACCCTCTTCGTCACGGCAACGTCCTTTCTTGGTCCACTCCCCTTTTGGACCCATCTATTTCCGCTCCCAGTTCCATCTTCCTGTCCCCCGGACCTCCTCTCTGGGTCACGTCTTGGCACCCTGCAGTCTCTCGCCAAATGACCTTGACGGTTGCAGTTAAAACATCTTACCCCTGTCAGGGCCCTCACATGCTTGGCCTCCTCTCGTCCCTTCTTTAGGAAACATCTGGATGCGAGGTGACCTACTTTGTGGCAATTTTCGCATTTAACATTCACGTTAGCTAAGCGGGCACATCCACCCCTTTCCTTCTGCGATAATATTGCACTTTCTTCCTCGAGCGCAATTTCGATTGCAGATGAGAGAAGAATTTGATCTCCGCGACTCCTGACAATAGTCTGTATTCTGTCGTTGGATAAGCCTTGAATAAAGCAGGCTTTGGCTAGGTGATTGATGAGAGCTATCGCCCCATTTAGTTCCCCGTCCGTCAGACTCCTTTTAGCCGCATCTCTCAAATCTGTCTGCATCGTATCAATTCTGCTTCCCCATGAGGCTATCGATTCCACCTTTTCTTGCTTTGAGTTGAACATTTTACAGGCGTAGTAATCTAAGGTCCTCTTAGTGCAATAATTTTCTTCCAACACGCCCTTTACTCTATCCCATGTATCTGTTAGATCTCTGACGATCAATTTCGACCTGGCTTCACCAGTTATTTTCGCCTTAACGAATTTTAGAAGCTTCTCATGGCTGTTAGGATGCACTAACTCAAATGCAACGTCCACATTATCAATGAACTCCCTCAATTTCTTCTTATCGCCATCAAAAGGCTGGGAAATTAATTTGATCGCCTCCATGATGCCACAATAGTCCTGCTGACTACTTTGACTGACATTACCCTGCGCCATTTTTAATTTATAGAAAACAGATCCCAAACTTATCTGAGGATTAGGGAGAAGGAAATGAGTGTGACTCACGTATGACAACAAAGCGGCGGTGGGTCCCCGGCAGCTCCTCTAGCGGCTGTGTTCCTTGGCAGCGTCTGCGGCGTCTCTCTTCGGCGTCGAATCTGCCCGGCTCCCTCGTTGCTCTCCTCTCGGCGACGACAGCGGCCCCGTCTCAGCCTTTCGTCGAATCTTCGGTGGCGTACTATCTGCGTCAGTCTCTCCTCTCAGCGGCGACGGCTACAGCTGCGATTCAGCTCGGCGTCGAATCTCCGGTGGCGTCGGTCTCTCGCTCCGCGCCCCTCTCTGCGGCGATGGCCAATACACCTTTGAAGTCGTCTGCTTCTCGGAAGGCTCTTCGGTGGCCTTAGTTTCTCGCCGGTCTTGCGGAACAATCTCGGGTGCAATTACGCCGTGCCAACCCCACACCTGACACCAGTTTTTGTATGTTGTGCCCCAAGTGGCGGAACGCAACGAATAGGAAGCTTCGACCCGAGTGGCTAGGCCGAAGTTCGTGATTAGGGTATAGGCGCTAAAGAGTGAAAACTCAAGCGTATCTGCAAAGGTTTATTATCAAATAGCCCTTACCGGAGAGCAGCATGGCCTCCGGCTACACCCTGGAGATTGTTCCCCGAGTTGAGAATTTTCGGGGTTTATATATGATTCTGGAGGTCCAGAAGGCGGCAGGCAGAGGCGTGGGAGGAGACTTTTGCCAACAATTCCCACGGGAAAAGTTCACAGGGCGTCTGGGTGCAGCTGCATTTAAAAGCCAACACAACTTGGTGGGCGTCTGCAAAAATTATGACACCTAGTTAACGAGGCAGCTGACCGACCCTTTAAAGGACATGAGACCTATCTCCTCCCTCCACCTCTGACGCGACCCTCTGGCCCGTTCCCACACTAGAAGACGCCAAGGGTTCATAACTTACAAAATACAGTCTGGCGTACACGCCTAGTGCTTATACCTAGAGGAGGAGACGGCGTACATAACAGTGGTTCTTTCCTCTTCTACTCTTCTGTCTAATGCTAATTTTATTTCATCCTGGTAGCTCTTCCTATGTGTTTCCCTCTTTATTGGTCCATGAACTTATCCCTGAGTCTTCCTCTGGGGACTCTTCTCTCTAGTTGACCTTCAATTATGTTCTTCACAAACCCATTGTGCCTCATTGAGTGTCCAAAACATCAGGTTCTTCTTTTCTGCATAGTGCCCATGTGGTCATTTCTTCTTCTATCCTTCTCTAAACTTCATCATTTGTAATTTTGTGCGTCCATTTGATTTTTAGAATCCTTCTCCAGCACCTTGTAAATAAACTTCTGGTCTCTTCTGGTATGGTTTTCCAATGATCCATGCTTCCTATCCATGGATGTCACGCTCCACGCGAATGTTTTCACATACTGTTTCCTAGGTAGTGGGTCTATTTATTTAAAACAATAAACTTGCATTTTCACCATGAACGCATTGTAGCTTGGTCTGTTCCGCTCTTCATGTCTGTTGTGGGACTTCCGTCCCACGTGACGGTTCTTCTTAAATAGATGGAGGAATGCACGGGCTCAAATGTCAATCCTCGTATTGCGACTTTTGCATTAAGCTTCTCTATTCCACGTGCGACGAACCGAATCTCCGCCCTCTTTATTTTCATGTCTTATTCTTGGAGAACTTGGTTCGTTGCGTTGATCAATCGATCATCAATGGATCAATCGATGATCAATGCCATTTCCTGGGATATCTGCGATATCGTATGCGATGCGAGGCACGTTTATTTCTTATTGATTATTTTTGCTTCGTTCAGTCCAATTTTTAAGCCTCATTCAAGTACGTATTGAACAGAGCTGGTAAGAATTTACGTCATTGTCGTACTCCTTTATTAATCTGACTTTCTACTTGTTTTCCGTCTTTCATTCGCATTACAACGACTTGCTTATTTTCATCTACATCTACATCTAGATCTACATATTACCTCGCGAGCCGCCGCATGGGCGTGTGGCAAGGGGTGTAAGGTCACCAGCTGTGTGAAAATGTAAAATGTTTGGAGGTGAAACTGTGACATGCACTACGGGATTATATTTAGGCGAGATCAGTTTTTATTGCGGCCGCTTATTTTGCGCGGAAAGAACGAGTTTTTTTGCTTATATATTCGGCAGGCCTATTATTTCATTGCATTTGTCAGACCTAGATAGGTAGAAAGGCGTCATGGTAATATTCTGTGTGTCTCTTTGAAACAAACCAGTTCGTGGTTACCGATGTAACCTAAGCCTATCGTGTAGGCATCGGGTCTCTAGGGGCTCCCGCTTTAACCCCACTAAAAGTTCTGAGATACTATATTTTCGCTCGTTTCTGCTTTAAAGGAAGCGTGCTGCCAATCTTTGTATTTTGATAATTCTTTTGGTTAAATCTTTATGGCCAGTGTCACAAATGCTCGCGACGTATTCGAGATGTGGCTTATCAAGAACGAAGTAGCATCTCTGTTTTACTTTTTCATCGGAGTATCTTCCTTTTATACGCTAAACAAAACCTAGTTTCTTGAAGTTTGTGCCGCATATGTTTTACATGTGTATTTTATAGTAGGTAGAATACTCCTCTGTCGCTTAAATCCATTCCAGGTTTCTTCAGTCCAAATATATTATATTAAATGTGGAAAAGAACAATATTTAGGCTTAGAGTTCGCATTTGCAATTTAAATGAAAATAATCGAAAGCGTTTTGAATGATTTTTATGAATTCATGAGTGAGAAACAATCGAAGCGATTCATCTGGAATCAAACAACGCCAAACTATATGTAGCCATCAGTAATAAGCGGTCTTATGCATGTTATAAGTAAAAGTTTATGTGGAAAATCAATTTTTCAATACGTGTTCTAAAATATTTTGAACTTTTGAGATAGCTCTTATTGGAAAAGTGAAGAAATGTTTTTACTCTCTCATGATTAATCATAAAAAGGATATGCATTGAAATATACATTGCCGAAGATGGCAGGGGAAAAATGTAGCGTCGTGAAGTGATATTTAATTGATGTGATAAAAATTTATCTTTTGCTTTGAAATACGCCTTTTTTTAGTTTTAATAAGAATGCCCGTGTGCGACAATGAGGGTTGTTAAATGCTTAATGCTAGCTGAAAATAATTATGGCTTTTCCCATCGTCAGTAAAATTTTGTAGAAAGCAATATAGACTAAACCATACAGTAATTCCTAAATAATCATGGTAGAAATTCGATAAAAAAGACAATTATTACGTCTTTTGACAAGGATAACGAATAAATTCACCACTTCGTGCCACATCTGGTCGTTGGGAAAGTTTATCGCGAAAGTTGTGCGTCTAAGTACTGATATCTTATGAAATGTAAATTTGCTTTAATGAGTTCATGTAAGCCCTGAGTATATTGAAGTTCATGCCCTTACCGCGTTAAGGGTATTACAGGTGACGTGGTGAGGAGTTTAAGGGAGATGAACATCGAATTTTCTGTCAACCGGGTTCGCTACGTGTGCCGCATGCAAGTTGTGAATGAGTTAGGCGATTACGATGGGATTTTGGGCTTGGACTTCCTAGAAAAATTTGGTTGCTCTATAGATGTTAAAAATCGGGACCCTTTCCATAGGGAAGGATATGTGGCGCTTGAGCAATGAGTGTAGAGAAGATTTAGACATTAAGGAATCAATGAAAGCGAGAGAACGGTGTGGCGCGGAGACTCTAGTCCGGGTATTAAAGACAGAAATATTGCCGGGGAGGAGTGAAAAACTATTTAGCGTTAAGGTGTTTGATTCCCATATTCCAACCGGCGCTGATATCATTCTAGAATCTAAACTTGAGGTCTTAAATGGTTGTGTCGTGGCTAGGAGCATGTCGAGGGTGAATTTCAACCGTGAAATTTTACTGAAAGTAGCTAATTTCAATGAGGGGGATGTTGCATTAAGGAAAGGGACAATTTTAGCTTCCGTCGTGGAATGGGAGGATCGGGAGGCAGAAGAGAATGCGGGTCAATTTCCGCGAGTGAATGCAATCAGACGCTGCGAAGGTGAAATTAGTTTTGCGGGAAAACTCAACCATTTAAGTGACAGGGAACGGGACGCATTATTGCTGGTTCTTAACTATTTTAAAGATTTGTTTTCCTTTAATGGACTACCCCCGCCAACTAAATTGGTGGCGCACCATATCCCAACAGCTGACGCGAAGCCAATTTATACGAAGGCCTATCGCTCGCCATTCCACCCAAAAGAGATAGTAGAAAGATTGGTACAAGAACAGTTAGAGGCGTGTGTTAATTTGCCTAGCGCTAGTCCCTGGGCCGCCCCAATTGTTGAGGTCCGCAAAAAGTCTACGGGTGGAAACGCTGCGTACGGGTTTTGCGTAGACTATCGAGCATTAAAAGCTATTACCACTCCCGATGTGTACCCTCTACCGAATATAATCGAGACCCTAGATTATCTCGGGAATAGTCGTTATTTCACCACGATGGACCTAACAAGCGGTTGCCATCAAATCCCCATGATCGAGGAGTCGCGCCCAAAGACAGCTTTTAACACGGAGAGTGGACATTGGGAATACAAGCGCATGCCTTTCGGGTTGCGTAATACCCCACGGCCAGTTTTCAGCGGCTTATGGACGGTGTTCTCCGCGGGCTCAAACCAGCGCATTGCCTTGTGTATTTAGATGACGTAGTCGTATTTAGTTCCACTATCGAAGAACACGCGGAGCGATTGAGGCTTGTTTTGGAGAGATTGAGAACGAAGGATTGACGCTAAAGTTCGATAAATAACACTTCGCCCACGACAAGGTAAATTATTTGGGACATGTAATCACTAAAGACGGCATTTTTCCCTATCCAATGAAGCTTTCGGCAGTAAACGAATACCCCTCACCGAGTTGTACGAAGAAATTACAATCATTCCTAGGATTGGCAAATTACTATCGAAGATTTGTGAAAGATTATGCCAATATAGCGAAACCCTTAACGAGAATATTGAAAAAGTGAGCAACGTTCAGTTGGTCGGACGAGTGCGAAACGGCAATAGGAACGTTAAAGACAGCGCTTACTAACAGCCCAATCCTGGTGTACACTGATTTTAGAAAGCTATTTATTGTTTCCACGGACGCCGCGAATTACGCCTTAGACGCAGTCCTATCGCAGGAAGTAAACGGAGAGGAGCATCCGGTAGCCTATGCCTCGAGGCAACTAAACACAGCCGAAACGAATTACTCGGCGACCGAGAAAGAACTCCTCGGAGTCGTATGGGTAAAGGGACATTTCAAGTGCTACCTGTTTGGGCGGAAATTTAAAATCATTACCGACCACGCGGCCCTCAAATGGTTGTTTAGCCTGAAGGACCCTAGCAGTCGTTTGGTGAGATGGACATTGAAACTAAGTGAATATGACTATGAGGTAGTTCATAAGCCAGGAAAATTACACTCAAATGCTGACGCGTTTAGTCGGAAGATACGTGCGATCAGACGGGGGCCGTAGGACGAAATAATCGACTTACAGGACGCGGATAGTGAGTGTAAACGGCTGCGAGGACAGAGATGTTTCCACGTGAAGGAGGGTGTACTCTATAAACAAACCACCGGAAGTGATAAAATAGTTGTCCCTGAGAAGTTGAGGGGGTAAATAATAAAAGACTTCCGCGAACATCCGCTGTCTGGCCATCTGGGGGTCCGACCTACGGTGGAGAGGGTGCGAGCATCGTATTGGTGGAAGGGCCTTGTGAAGGACATCAAGGAGACCCTGAAGGGTTGTGCCGCGTGCAATCGCCGTAGCCCTTATCGTAGAACAAGAGCGCCGATTCAAGAATTGCCCTCCTCTAACCTGCAATTAGATTTCGTGTCGTTGGACACTGTGGGACATCTCCCGTGCAGTGACAACGGGAATAAATACATCCTTTCCATAATCCACTATTTTTCCCGTTATCTGGAAATGGTTCCAATACCGGATCAGAGAGCTGAGACGGTTGCATCGGCATTTGTGAGGAAGTGGATTCTTAGGATTGGGGTACTCGATAGAGTCCTTACCGACCAGGGCGATAATTATATGTACGATTATTTTAGAAACACATGTGAACTAATGAAAATTTCCCTGCATCGCACATCTCCTTACCACCCTCAATTCAAAGGGAAGGTTGAAAGAGTACACAGGACGATTGCTGGTATACTCAGCCATTATGTCAGTGACACAAATACGGACTGGGATACGTGGTTGCCCTACGCCATCACGGCATACGATACTAGTGTCCATCGGAGTACCGGTTTCGCCCACCACTAAATAATTTTCGGACATACCATGCGATCACCCTTCGAACCTTACGACCCGGGTGTCGGTAAGTTTAAAAACCCGTACCTTAGGGAATTGAAGAAGAAATTAGAGACTATGTGGGGGAAGCGTATAGTGAACGATGATCGAACCCGACGTGAGAGGGCCGCAGTGTTCAACCGGGGTATTAAGGACGTGGCGCACAAGTGCGTTCAATATGTGTATTTGAGTGACCCATGCGCGAAGGCGGGTGGTGCGAAGAAATTCCACTGCCCGTGGAAGAGCCCTAACCGAGTGACGGAAGTGATTCCTCCGTGCAATGTGCGAGTTCTTTTACCCTATAGATCTCTTTTAGTGAACAAAAATCGCTTATAGCTACATTTAGGGAATCCGCCCACTCAAGGATTTCACCACTGTGGAGAACGCCGTCAAGGAAGACCCCGGAAGTCCCCCGCCCCCACAGAATCAGCGGAATTTGTGCTTGGCCCAGTCAATCCGATTGGAGACTCCCCCTTCACCCACACCGCCACATCCACGGAAGGGGAAGGGGCTCCCCTCTCCCCCGGAATGACGCCCCGTAGGTCCCATATGTTGGAGGAATCGGAAAATGAGGGAGAGTGGGAAGAGATAGCCCGAGAGTCTGAGACGGAGGACGAAGAGCGGCAGGGAGAAGCTTCCCGAGAGCCGGGATCGACAGCTGCCGAGAGCGCCGAGTGGGAGTCGGCGATTAGCGGAGCAGAAGAAGAGACTTCCCCGCAGGAGAGCGGAGAGGAGCCCAACGGCCTTGCGGTGAGCGAGCCGCAATCAGCTGTACAGCTGAGAGGCCCTTATCTCCTGAGGCTCCGACATACTCCTACGCCTGGAGAGCCGGTGAGTTTACGAGAGGCTACTCCCTGCCCTTCCTCGAAGGCTCCGCCCCCTCATGAATACGTCGAGAAGTCGCAGTCACCGCCTTATCGGCTCCGGCCGCGTAAGTGAGAAGAGAAAGAAGAGGTTTCTTTGTGTTGTGATCCTGATAGTAGTAAATAAACATTTGCGGGGTAGTGTTGTGTGTGGTAATTGTGTTTTGGGTGCTTGCCATTGGCTTGCACTTCTGGTATATCGACCCGGGCTCCGTCTGTGAGGTCTTAGTGGAAATTGAGAGTGAAGATGGGGTAGGCTGTGTTTCATTTAGTGAACGCACAAGACCGCGAATGGTGGTAAAACTGTTGTTAATCAGTGTTTCCGAAGTTAAGGGTGAACAACACCCACCTTTGTGTTTTTTCCCTCTCAGTATGGGTCGTAAAGACAACTCTCGACCCTCACCCCTAGGGCCGTTCCCCCCCCCCCCCTCAACTTCTCCCTGTGTACGCCATCCCCCCCTTTCTCTCTTCCGTGTCCCTGAAGACCGAGGGAGGAGAGCACGTGGGACGGGTTCCCACCCCCGCGCTCCATGATTTGTCAACAGACGTCACCCTGGACCGCGCTGTGTCGGACGCTTGACCCTTCTCTCCGAATCTCGGCGTTCGACGACTCCTCTCGTTTTCGTACTCCGCTCCGGAAAAAGAAAACGGGAGAAACAATTGAGAAACATCTGGAGCACCCCCCTCCAGTGTCGACGTTGTTCTTCTTCCACCCACTGTCCCACCCCCTCCAATGAACGTTAACGAACATTTTTAAATGAGTTTGGCAACGCTCATTGGCTGGGGATGCAAACGAACTCCGCTCCGTGCCGGAGAGAATTCGTTTAATAAGGGTTCTCTTCGGCGCAAAAAGGGAGACAGCCAGGGTGGAGACACCCTTCGACGATCCTGCCCGCCGCCGCACTCTACTCGAGCCGCAGCTCACCAGCCAGTTCGCCCACGGAGACCGCTTGCCGCCCGAGAACAAGCTGCCGTCGGAGCAACGCCGGAGTCCGCGCTCATTTCTCATCCTTTCCCGCGCCCTCTGCACCCATTCCTCGGCTCGGACCCAGCCGACGAGGGTTTCCTTCCCCTCTTGCATCCTCGAGACGTGAGCGGGCTCCGCGCCCACCATCGGAGCGCAAGCCAGTCGACCCTCCCAGGAGACGGAGACGGGCTTACCGCCGGGAGTGGGTCTCTTGGCCGCCGAATACGATACAACATCACCTCCGATAGCATCAGTCCTCATTCACGGCATCGAACACTTCACCGAACAGTTGGTGTTGATGCATTTCACCGAAAATAATTATTTCTCAGTGCCAAATGCTACGCTTGGCCTATATTACACCAGGAGATAGAAGGGGAAAGAGTGGGGGAATGGAAGTTTAACAGAGGAGAGGGGAGGAAAGGGAGACAGAGTGTATGAGAGTCGGGGAAGAGAGGTTTTGTGGCGGAGTGAGATAGGAGAAAGAAAGAGCATCTTTTAAAATGTGTAGCCATAAAATTTGAAATAATCAATAAAATCTTTCAGATAAAATGTCCCTTATTCTACTGTACCTCCAAGATAACTTCTTCATCTTGGATTTTTTTTACGCTAACCTTGGGTAGCTTGGATTCACCACCCTTCCGTCGCTAATGTTATCATTTAGTTTTAGGGTTAAAAAACTGAAAATAATGAAATAATTCATAAGTCTCATGACACAATTATATGAACCGTAGGTACAGGCACCTCTCGCTTGATGAGATCAAGGGAACGAGAACTGGCACTCTCTTGTCACGGATTCCTGCGTCGAGGTCACCGAAGAGTTGTTCTTGATGGATTTTCCCGAAAATATTATTATTAAGTGCCATGTGCATCGCTTGGTTTTCATCAGGAATTTGACGAGCATCATTACATATCTGTGCATTACATATATTACATATTACCTTAACAAAGATTTAACATGCCACACGTTCCATGTTAATGAAGAAGGATTTATTTTCGAATTTCATGATAAAATGTACGTAGTTACGACCGGGACGACTTCCCAATAGAATTGCTGAGGCAATAGTGCAAAGATGAGCTTTAATGGATTGGTTCAATCACAACCCCGCAGGTGATGTTAGACGATACAACCGTTGCATCAGCTGATGCTAGCAGACTGTATGTCACCCACAGACGATCGTGTTCCGCCATGATGTGCCCGCATTAGTTTATTACACGTATCTTTTTAGACTTAAACTATACTCTCTCTATTAAGAGAGAGACTCAATAATTTTTCTAGTTGATGTACTTTCTGAGAAATGATCTGGAAATCCGGTTCGTCACCTTTTTTTTAAATGTGGACAATTTCATATGTGATTTTCCTACCGAACACCAAAAACATATTAGGTTATTAGCATTGTACAAAAAAATCACGCCTGCATAAGTACTGTAAATGGAACTTAGAATTCCTTAAATAGATATTGATGAAGTTATGCCAAGTTAATATCGTAATTTCCTGCGGATTACAAAATTTCTCTTCCGATTACGCTGAAACAGCGTTTCTCATTTGCTACGTATTTGATATGATTTTTAAAATAAAAAGAACAACAGGAATCCTGAAAAATAGTTGTGAAATGTTTGTATTCCAGTAAAATCATTGCATAATTTACGCATTAAGGTACGAAAATTTCGTAAATATTGGGCGAGGTAATGCCTTTGGACCACATACGGCTAACATTGCAAAAATTATTTCATCCATTTATGATAATATATTACACACTGTAGTATGAAATAATTCTTACTCGGAATGAAATAATTAATGACAATCCAAAATGGTGAATATGTGAGCCATTGAAAACGTGACATGAAATAACCCATTCTATACAAGGTATACTTTATCATGTACGGTCCCGTATTCGTTTTCTCCATGTCGAGGCGGCATTTACCGTTGTCATGACAGAAATAAAAAAATTATGATATTATAAGAGTGCTCTGAAAAATGATCACTTATGCCTATTCGCAATATACTGCCCAGGAAACGTTGAAACAAAAGAAACCAAATGAATATTTCGCAATAGTTCTTATATGATACGGAATAATTGCCTTAGGATATGGCGGGGGGACGACGCACAGCTCCCCTCCTTCCTGAACTCACGACCCGATAACATTACCCGGCCGGAAAACGTCACAATGTTGGGGAAGAGAGCCATAGAAACGGAGACAGCGACAGGCAAGAGGAATAACGGGAGGCAGTGGGGAAGAGAGTGGGTGTAAAGCGGTCTAGAAGTGAAGAGATAATAGAGAGAGAGAGAAAGAACAGCCTTTCCAAACTATCTCATCGAAAGTTGAATAAGTGTACTTTTGGCTTGCTTTTATCGATTTAGGGCTATTGTGCGGTGGTACACAGCGGTACTCATGTCACTATTCTGGCACGTAAGGGTTAGATGTTGAACTAAAATCTTGGACTTAAGACTGGCAAAGCGTAGGACGGCGAACGTCAGCTACTTCAATAGCCCATACTATTCAAAGGATCGAAAGAAACATCGATGCACAGGCTTATCATTTTGCGCCATAAATAAAATGTCAGTCGAAGGCATTGTAGAAAGCAAGGCTTTGTTCAATGCCTTTTATTTCGACTGAGAGTTTATTTATGGCTGACAAACATAATCATGCTATTAATTGTGATGCGGCACTTTTTGTCGTATCATCCATAGTCCTGTCAATAAATATTTTTAAATGGCCCTCATCGCGGAATGGATTGATATACAGAGAATTTTGTCAGTTCTATGCACACCTAAGTCACCAATGAGAGTAGTAAAATAAAATTGGAGGTAGTAAGCGTTAAACATTCCTTTCGGGACAAGAATAGGACTTAATTCGACGTTCCGGAAATTTTTTGCAGTTAATATTTTCAATGCTGCGAGACTCTTCAACTTCAGTCTTCAAAATTCATCTGACATTTCAGTACGAAAATAAATACTAAAATTTTAATGGTCATGTCTCCAATTCCTGAATGTAAATCGCTAAACTCCTGTTTATTACATAACATAGAACACCATGCGTCAAATTATTCCATTTATCTGAAGATGCAAAATTCGGAAAATTACTGTTATTTTGAAAGTGCTACCTAGTACCCTTTAAAATATACTCTTCTATGCTCAACGGTTTTCCACAATTATCCTTTATTCTACTGCTGCCCGTTACTTGAACATGCACTCGTGTCGTAGGCGGCATTTCAGGTTCGTTTCCAAAGGCCGCGTCTCACTTCCGGCACGTTAAAATCACCAACAATTGTGCCGAGTTGGAGCATCCAGTGGTGATATTAACGGTGGGAAAGAAAAAGGAATGTATCCAATGAAGCTCTGAGCATTGAATTATCTGCAGGAAGATATATGACTTCATCGAACCTTAAGCTGAAAACAGAAATATCCGAAACATTACTGCACCTTATTCTTTCATTGCCACCTTCAGGAGAAACGGACAAGTGGATGCATAAAATGATATTATACAAGAAAATATACCTCATGGTGATAATTTTTGGTAAATGAAATTCGAAACGCATCATTGTCGCGTTAAAACTCACACTGACATGAGAGAAATTAGAGGAAGTGGATTCCATCACTTATTCCGGAAGTACTATCCAGTGGATAGGGTATATGGACCATGGGAAAAGCAGACCAGAACGGACTGAAAGTCCCCAAAACCTGGTGAAGAGGCAGAATGCATAAGATAAAATGACAGAAAAAAAATAAATGAAGTTTACATAACAGAAGGGGCGGAGAAGATCATATGGAACAATATTAAGAAAAGAAAAACCAGATGGATTTGGCACACATTGAGGCACAATTGGCTAGTGGAGAACGTAATTAAAGGTAATCTATAGGGAAAAGTCCCTTCAGGAAGACCAAGGAATGGACCAAATAAAGAGGAAAGTACATTGTAAGAGGTACCACGAAGTAAAGGAACCAGTATTAGATAGGAAGGATGAAGGGGTACTGTCAACCAAGAATTAGGATTATTAGAAATGAAGTACCAATGAGTTAATGAATTAACGTAAGTGAACATTGACAATGAATATGTCGTACGTTGTGTTGGGCTACTATAAGTTATCACGTGCGGAAATGGTAACCAGGGAAGGAAGAGCTGTAGAGAAAAATGCTTGTATTTTCCAGATTTTCAGTGAAACTATAAGCAAACTTCTTCCAAAATATAAGCGTCAGGATATTGACAGTATTGAGAATCGGGGCTGACCGGCCACGCCACCCTCTCTTTTTAAGAAAGGGCTACCATAGGAAGCACCATCTCATTCCACCATCAAGCGTAGTGAATCAGAAAGGCGAAGAATGAGACTAAATTAACTTGGATAAAGGCGACTTCTAAGTATGTTCATTTATACTTTATTATCGGAAATCCAGCGAATCAGTGCTGCAATGCGAAATGAAAAATTAAGTCCTTGAAATTTATGTTTCGTAGAGCTTGTTATCGAACTCTATTCCAGAAAATATTCATCCTAGAAATTTTAATTTGTACACTGCACGGATATTTTATGGGACAAGCCGAATCCAGGTGAAAATCAATCATATGTAGTTCAGGGTTATTAAGAATCTCATATATCAACTGTAGTTGACCGCCTTTTCAGCATTTGAAGGAGATGATTTTTTTAAAGATTCGTATTGTTTAATAGAGTACCCTGATTGATCTGTAAAAGGGCTAACAGTCGATTCAAATTTATGAGATACAGAAACGTGAAAATCGGAAAAAGTGGTTCTCTTTCCAAAGTAATGGGCATATGAATTTTTGCCAGCCAATTTTCGACTCCAACCTATTATAAGAATTTTAGGTGTTTTTAGTAGTTTTTTTAGTAGATTTTAAGTAGTTAGGATGTCGAAAAACGATCCTATCTAGAATTTACTAAAGAACCGCCGGATTCAACATTTCAGCATCTTTGACCAAAGTATTCAACAAAACATGGGATAGTGGTTGCTTCGGTATTTGTTTCTATTCATGTGTGCCTTGCCATTGTGAGATTAATCCGTCACTTTCCTGTTTAATATTTCGGCACTACGAACTACTATATTGGTTTATCTGCAAGGTAGGGTCTGCATTTCCAAATAATCGCCCGACTTGCTTCCCTCAGGTAATATTTAGTGCTTAATACTATGATAATAAACTGAGTTTTAGTTTTATTGAATCTCAGTTAAGAAAAAGTTCATTGTTTTTTGATAGGGGTACGCTGTGACCCAAGAACTTTTTCTCCTCCTTCTCGTAATCATTTTTCCATTGTTGCCTCTATTTCGCAATGCTCGAGTCAAAACACCGATGCCAAGCGCAATGTTATCAAGCGCGATACATTGTTACCATGTAGAACAACGGGTCGGCCCCGGTGGCGGCGGGGTAAAGTTCTCGCCTGCTATATCGAGGGTCGCGGATTCGAGTCCCGCCTGGGTAGAATATTATTAGCCCAGGTCATCGGTGTCTGTGTATGTAAACTGGTTTGGGGTAAGAGAGGATGGTTTATTCTCATCCAACCCAGGATAAATACAATACAAGTAATAATAATAACAAGTAATAACATTGAAATTAATGTCGCTCGTATAATTTTTTGCCATGGTCACCACGATCATCAACACCAAAATAGTTTTTTTTTTGTTTTTTCCCTCGGCACATATCATACAAATATTTATGACACTGAATTCCATTCTTCGAATTATAAATTCCTAGAATGACGAACGTTTACGGAACTACTAAACATTTGGGAAGTCTCGAATTTAGTTTTAGCAATATCTTTTCGAGAAAATGAGTACTCACTGTTAATATTTGTCATTAACTTATGAAAGTATTGTCAATTGTTATGATTTTTTATTGGTGATTTAAGTTCCAAGATACCAAAATCCGAAATTTATGGTGGCGACGGAGTAAAGTTCTCACCTACCTGCCCAGGGGTCGCGGGTTCGAGTCCTTTCGGGGTAGATTTTCCGTGGCTCTGGGACGATGGTACGAGTGCTCGTCTTTTATTGTCCTCCATGAGCCAGGTGTAAAATATGGTGCCTGATGGTTCTGTTTCCGTGATGTAGGGAATAAATTTTTTTTAAACTATGTAACTGGTGACTGCTCCATTCGTGCTTCAATATCCTCACTGAATTTTGGCTCTTTTAGCTGAACACATCAATTCACATGACTGTATTTAAATACGACCTTAGGGGCCATTCAAGTATTACGCAAGACAATTTTGGGGGTAGGTGCGTTGGGATCACCTTACATTGTCTTACAGGGGGGCATGGGATCTGGAACCAATTTCACTAAGACTTTTCTCCACATTGTAACATTGTGTTGGTTCCGAATGAAATTTAGCAGTGACATGGAGCATCCGCTCGTAAATGGCGTATTTTCCGTAATTTCACCGCTACACTGATGCTCCTAATCTGTAGCCTGACTGGATACCTACATAACCTCCATGCTCAACCAGAGCGATCTTTAAACGAAGAGTAGAGTCAAATATCTAACGTCTTGCGTAACACTAACGTAAGATGGAGGGGGAGTGCGTTACATAGGGGGAGGTCAAATGGTATAAATCGTCTTACGTAATACGTGAACCCATAGTGTTGACGTTCAGACGACGAAGAATATCCAGTCTCAGAAAATGGGGGAGGTAGAGGCGGAGTGGAAGAGTCGGGGAGAGTGGTGGAGATAGGTTTGGGAAAGGAGGGGGAGGAAGCTTTAGGGGATGTGCGGTCAAGACTCAAGACGAGACGAAGACAACAGGAAAATGATTTGGACTAGGATTCTTGACTGTGTCAGAAATGACGTCTCAGGAAACTCTGCACCATATAAAAATGGGATATACACCGAGGAATGTTAATCGCCGTGAAAAATAGTGATCTGACTTTGAACAGGAATCGAACCCATATCTTCAAATTGCCGGTCTGCTGAGTTAGCTAGTCACACCACCGGTGGTGTAACTGGCGTACTCAGATATACAAAGATTATATTCAATTTCATTCCTTGGTTTTATTTCTTTGAACCAATGCGCGTGCGTACTTCGTGCTACATCATTTTTGCATGAATGATAGGAATATAACCATACGAATTGGAGCAATTAAATCTTCGACATGTATCTCTACCTGGAAATAACACCTAATATTTTGGCAAAATATAATTTTTTTATATTCACGAAACATTCCCGTTTCCAGAGAAGTGGAGGTAACGGCCTTGCATAGGGGTCACTTTTTTGCCTCTCGTACCTTCTGCGAAAAGCGACATCATAATTCGCCGAGTTAGTGGTTTAGATCGGATATTTAGGGAGGCGACCGGCAGCTAAGGTCGTTTTACGGCATAAGAGACAGTTAAGGAAGGAAGGGTGAATAGCGCGAATAGAAACTCGGCGTCGGCATTAGCCTGATTTTAACGATAGGCGCCGAGGGGATCACGGTTTAACGTCTCATCCGACTGACGGAGTACTGCAATTGAAGTGTCCACAAGATCGCTAGCAGGGATAAAGTTTGCTCCGAAAAACATCCTCCTTCGCAGGAATTTGAACCTTAGCCGTCCATATGGTAAGGCAATACTCTAGATTCCGCACCAACCCTCAGCGGAATAATTTCTTGTCGCAAAACACTGAGCTGGGCTCCTGAGTCCGAGATATTGTGACACTATGGCGTGTGGTTCGCCCGTAAACACGGTGGCTATTATTATTATGTTGAGTGGTAGTCGTATGGTATTATATGCTCTTCATCTCATACCTTTCTTACGGGTTTGAAACAGGGAATATTTCATCAAGCTCGAAAGGATTCGTCGCCATTTCTCAGGGAGAAGGAATCGTAACTTTGTGGTATTCCATTTTTCAGAGAATTTGATGGTAACATTTATAATACCACAGACTTATGAACACGTGAACCGGTATTCTACGCTTAAGCGGTAAACTCGGGTTGTGTGGTTGTTTATAAGTCTGTGGTATTGTAAATGTTACCATTAAAATCTCTGACAAAAAATGTACTGTTCCCACGATTGATGGTTTAAGAAAGACTAAAAGCGTCGTGTTATTCAATGCGGTGCTACATGACCATGGAGTTTCATGTCTTACCAGGTGTGGAGTCTCAGGTTTCATATGTTTGGTTCTAAATCGCTGCACAAACCGACCCAGGCGTTTCATCCGATACGTCTCGTTCGTTGCGTGGAGATCCTTGCGTGGAAGGGGAGGAGCCACTAGAATTCACGCGTCCTTGCTTTCGAAATCGCTGCGTTGCTATTTTGCTACGAGAAATCACACCTGTCAACCCTGACGGCGGTGCTTAAATCTTAGACCGTAAGCTGGAGCGACATGCTGTAGGCATGGTGGTCAGAATATGTATGTATTTTACCCGCGACAAACGGACATTCAAATATCTAACATAGATTCTATTAAATACTTAGGCGTCGTCATCACTGAAGACATGTCATGGGGGAAACACATCAGGGAAATAACTAGTGTAGCAAACCGTAGATTAGGATTCGTAAAAAGGGTTCTAGGCAAATGCGATGAGAGAGTAAGAGAAAGAAGCTATTTTACACTTGTCAGGCCTCATTTAGAATATGCCGCTAGTATATGGGATCCGTCCAAGGAAGGTATGATAAAAGAAAAAGAGCGCGTGCAAAGCAGATCCGCTAGGTTTGTTAAAGGCCGTTATGATAATAGTATAAGTGTTATCAGTTTAATAGAAGAACTAGGATGGGAATTACTATCAGAACGCAGGTTAAAATTTAGGTTAAACCTTTTAAGCAAATTCGAAACCGATTTGTTCACAGATGACGTTAGATAAATATTGAGAACCATTGCGTATTATGCTAGGTTGGATCACATTAACAAGATTAGAGAGATAGATTGTCGTACCGATAGATTTAAAATGTCATTTTTCCTGCGTACTATAAGAGAGAACAATAGACAGCCGAGCAAAGGGATAGGTAGGTGAAAAATGGTTAGAGTAGTCTGTAGTGAATTTTGCATGTAATGACAACCAATAATCCCTTTCTTTTTATGTAGATACTAACCATCTAGCTCCATGTGACCCTATTTACTAGAATGTCTCATTTAAATATACTAGTTGCATGGCAATAGTGCATGTTTCTTGATCTTCACCCCCTGCCACACACCCTCGTGGTGGCTCGCAGGGTATTACGTAGACGTTCAGTCACGGAGGTGGCTTTGGAGTTTTCACTGCTTACCTATTATAACCGTTCCCAAAATTGGGAGGTCCCATAATGGGGTGAAAAAGGGAAGGAGTCGATCGAGGGAGATCGTTCTTGTTTTAATTTAAGTGTGATTTTTGCGGAATGGATGGGATTCTTTGTGTGAGCGTGAGTATTTTCCCATCACCTAACCCCAGTTCCCTCTTCTTCCCCAATCCCCTTCTTTTGTGTCTGGAAGACGGGATGTCAGAGGCGATGACCTTCCCCGTAATCCCCTCTCCCAAGTGAGCCAAGCCAAGTGAGCAGCGGGAGGTGACCAAGTGAATCCAAGTTCCGAAGCATAAAGACTTACCCCATTCTCCCCCCCACCCACTCCCCCCACCATGCTTGTGTAATGGTCACCTAAAATGACGACCAAAGTCAAGTGGGCCTTTGCATCGCAAGTTATGTGCAAGCTCCCTCCCGCATTCCCCCCCGATCCCCCCCCTCCATTTCGCTGGAGGGGCGAACGCTTAAAAAGGGCTGCCGCCCCGGGCGTGCGGCTGGTCGATATTGACAATTGGTGGACGAACGTCAGACACGGAGGCCGCACTCGAGGCCTTTATGCAATGGCCTCAATTTTCCCGATTGCAGGTCAAAAGCACCGTAATGCACTTAGCCACAAGACGAAAAAAAAGGAAAGTTTAATCAATTTATATGGTTGAATAACCAATTTTGATGTTGAAAATATTTTTGTGGGGGCTATTGCAGCGCGCCCCACAAATAACGCCGTGCAGGGTGCGTGCCGGACGCCGTTCGGGTCCGCAGATTTCTGTTACTCCCTTCATTAACCTCCCCCCTTTCGCGTCTTCCTCAGCTAGAGTAAAGAGAGGGATTTCTCCAAGTCGCAGTCATACACTGCTATTTCACGTTTACGAAGTAACAATCCATACAGGAACGACTTTTAGCTAAAATAAGTGAGAGCTTTTTAAATCATTTTTACTACGAAAATGATTTTTGCGTACGATGCTTCACGCGAGGTGCACACAGTAAATCAAATGACAACCGTTAGCATAAAAACGTGCATAGTTTTATGCTGTCATTTATTCCGGTGATTCTTACGTTAGAAATAACTATGAATTGTTGGAGTGATTGATTGGGATGTCATAAACTTTATCCAATTTCTTCATGTTTGCCCTTCTCGCTAACCAGTCACCATCACTACCGTTATCCACGCCTCAAGTCATACACATAGGAAGAGATACCAGGATGTAAGGGAACTGGCATTAAATAGGGATGGGTGGAGGGCTGCAGTCAACCAATCTTAGAAATGAAAAACCAATGAATGAAGGAACCTACCTCGCATCTTCCTAATCTCATCCAGAAGTTTCCATTCCACACCCGCTATACCATGAACTTCATCGATTTTCTTCCTTTCTATCCATCCCACAGTCTCCATCCTCTTCCATACCTCATAATCCTTACCACATCAATGAATCCTACATCCTATTCTCGTTGTCCTTTCTCTATATATCGTCTTATTGATATTCATCAATAAAAATTATGTAACAGATGAGAGCATATCATGAGAAATGCCGTGAGATCTAGTTTATGCCGATACCAGATTTGGGTTTGACTGGCGCATTTGACAAATAACTGGCCACCCACGCGTATATCACGGGTTCTATCCCTTGGCGGAACGGAAAAATTTTCATTGGAATACTGCTATCCACATTGTTACCCTGAGGATTCCGCCATAGAAACAGTACTTCGTACGTGCCCTTGGGATACTTCTGTTTAGAATAGGCTAAAGCCTGCGCCTGGTTTCCTGTAACACTCTACGGTCTAAATATACACATACCTCACTCCTATTTTAACTCGTGTCATCCTCGACTGAAGCGCCGACAAGGGTGGGGACAACTACAAAAATATATATTCGAATGATAACAGATTAGGACACGGTAATTTCGATATTTAATTGCACTCCGAATATTAGTGCAATCTACTCAGCACAAATTGTTTCATTTTTAAAAATGTTCTCACATTCACATAAAACAATTTAGTATTTGTCGATGGATAGATAGAATAGAATAGGATAGAATCCAGCTTTGCTAAAGATAAATACTCAATTCGCCGATTTTATCTGAGATAGAATTTCATGAGAGTGTGAAAATGATAAAATTGTGAGAGCATTCAACCTCACGTAACTTCGGAATATTTATATTTTCCATCGAAAAAATATGTTTACATTAATTAGTGGCGCTGGTATTATGGAATAATTCATGATCAGGTGCCGCATCTGCGTAAAACGCGTCGTAAGCATCGCGGAACCAGTGGTAAAATACTCTCCGGAATAGCAACTAACCTTAAAAATAATATATAATTTCCTTTTAGACATTGAAATACGCCGGTAGGAATGCCGCTTGGCTATAAATGGATTAATTTTTATCTCTCGTATGACCATTTTCTTAATTAATATTAAACAATAATACACCGATTATTATCCGTCCTTGTATTCCCTCTATTTACTGCGGGAGAGAAGGCACGGAAGGTATAACAATTCACCAGTCTTGTCTATATCCCTATTCGGTCTTTATTTCAGTCAGTTTCAATTCCTTGCGGAATAAAGTTTTTCACTTTCCCTTGCAAAGGAGATGCCTTTTTTTTCTCTCATATCTCCCACCAGGCGTAAAAACACTCGAGCAAACAGCTGGGTGTTCCGGCGTTTAACAACCGCGCCTGAGCGGAAAGAGGTCTATTAAGATTTGTTGGGAGTGACTGCAGAAAAGACAGAGAGAGGCAGCGCAGTTAAATGAACTTATTATTAATATGTAAATTCATTAGTCCGTACCGTTGTTACGGTGTCTTATCACCTCTCCATCAAGATTGGCCGGTGATCTTTTTTTTTGTGTTTTACTTAATTCTTGCGCACCTATTTCTATATTACAGCCAGTGAAAAGCTGGCCGTAGACATGTCGAGAACATCACTTCTTGGATGGTGTTAAGTTACGCTTTATTGCAGCCGTTTTTGCGTCGTATTACCGATGTGTTTTGCGTCGCACCTATGCGCTGTTCTGTTGGTAGCGTCATTATTAGGTGAAAACAGAAAACCGTGGAAAAGCATGATGCGTTCAGTCACCTGAATCTTTTGTGTAGATTCATTAAAAGACGGAATGCCGCCAAATAATACTAATGTACTAATTTTGAAGACTTATAGATTTTTTTTAAATGCAGTCGTGGCTGAAGAATGAGGTCGATACTTAGTGCGTCCCATTGCAATTTTCGAAGTGGGATATTTTCTTCAATACTTCGTGATCCCGTGTGCTAGATGACAAGTCTCGCTAGAGTAAACAGAGAAGAATATCGGGGACTCCACTAGATACTATAAAGTAGAATAGCTGGTCAATTTTATTAAGCAACATCCATTGGACATCTAAGACTCGGTTGTCATATTTCTCTTGGTGAATGGCTGAGTCAAGCGAAGGTCTCTTCGTCTTGGTTTCCCATCATATAAAGGCCGCTTGTGATTCTCGAAAAAATTGACTCTTGAATAGTACTAATAAAATATGGGATATCGTGAGTTCACCCCGCGTGCATTAAAATAGCATTTATTCGGTCCTTTTCATGTGGGATTAAACACTTTAAATCCCACTTAGGCATGTCAGTATTTATGGCACAGTTGAACCATCCCCCTGTCGAAACTGCTAATTGTTTCAGTTTTCGGTACTTTAAATAAATTTGTACTTATTCTTTCTTAAACGTACCCATAGGTGAAACTAACCGCTCTTTGCAGAACTAAGAAATTCGTTTTCATCGTCAGAAAACTGTGAAAAAGTGGTGCAAATAACATCAGAGTAAAATTGCAGCATTGGATGAAGACAGAAGACGGTGTAAAAGCGTGATGCACTTCAAACGATATCCATTTGGAATAACAGAACGAAGTGTTGCGGGCCCCAGCTCGTGGAGTGTGGGGCGATTCGTCGGAAAAACACATCCGCCGAGCGAACTATGAGAACTCGGCCAGCCGGGGAGTTGAAAGGGAGGTACTTATGAGGGAAGGAAATCCTCAACTTGAGCGCTGTCCGCTGGCAGAATTCACTCGCCTCAGGGTCCTTTTCGGTTTGACCCTGACTTCCAGAATCACGTCCCCAACCTATACTTGTACCCTCCCTTCCCCCAGCCACAAACAAACAGCTCCTTCGTGTTATTTTTCCTCATTCCTTTCCACCCTCTCATCCCACTACGCCAAACCTTTCTCGACCCCACCCGCTCTTTCATATTAATCCACACCCCTTCCTCTCTCATCGCCTTCATTGAAAATTAGAAAAGCTGGAACCCATGTGCTACGCGACTGTTCAGGGGAATATATCAGCCATTAAAATTGCGCAATCGGCTATATTTAACGTATAATTTTAGCTTTCATTGAGAAGAAATTATTCGCGTCACTGGTGGAATTATCGCGGTACCGTAATGATTTATAATGAAATGTACCTTGGAAATAATTTCCGAAAAGTTTATGAAAACTATAATGGAAACTTGCTTAAATTAAACCACTTCTTCTCATCAATATGAACTTTATCATAAATTATTTTTCCTATAAACTCTTAATCATAACCATCATAACAGATACTTCTCTTCATTCTCCAAGTCCACATGACAATAAAAAATTGTATCTCAGGTAACATATTAATTAACATAACGTAGTATTTGTTAAATGTTTGGGTTGCAAACGCTGTGGCTTAACGCGTTGCGTATGTACTCGTTTTGATATTATTATGCGATCGATTTTGCGGTTGTTTTAATTGCAGGACTTAATGAGGTACTGATATTCCGCTTTCGTGGCCATTGAGTGAAAGTTAATGAAATTTAGTTTATTTGCTAAAGGTCGGTAACTTTCTATAGTCGTCTTTGAAGACTCGATAGCTTACGAATGATTTGAGGAACGCAAAATCTAACCTAATGAGTTATCTTGGCTTGGTTTTGTTTACCATTAAATTGAGGAAGCCCTTTATTTAGTGAGCCAAAGGACTTGCTGGACATTACTTGCTACGAAGCGTGGTTTGTACACTCTAAAACGGAGTAGCGCCAATGTTCCTAAAATTTGACTCTCAATCGTGTTGAACAGTAATTATTTAAAGTCTAACAGAATAGAACTAAGTTCACTGGATAATTAAATGCTTGCATAGAACAGCTGAAGAGAATTGATTAATAATTCCAACGCTCGCATCTAATTGGGGCCAGTTTTCCAGTCTTCAAAATGACTACTGACACCATCAAATTTTCAAATTGATCAGAGTAGATCCTAGAAATATATTTTTGTTCATAAAAAACTCGCAACTATTAATTAGAATTCCTATTTCAGCTCTTTGTGCTCATGCAATTTCATACTGATGTATCAAATAAATTTGGAGTGAAAACAAGTGATTATGATCGAGATTTTTCACTACCAACAGAATCTTATTAATTATGAAATGACAGCATACTCACTTGTGTTGACACGATCCACAAAATCTCATCCTAATTGCCGGTTTTTTTTAATTTTTATATGCGTACACATCGTGCGTCTCACTATCGTATTCTAGTTCATGGAAAAAAATCAGCCAAAATACCATTCCGTAAGAAAATAAGTGTGAATTCAAACCGTGTTGACTAAGGATATGATTGATATCATGCTTCTTGTATGTCATCGTCGTCCTTGTTCGTTTAATCCTAAGATTGGTCCCTCCACATTTCCCTCACGAATGTTAATTTAATACATTTTTCCTTCGACTATTTTCTTCTGAAACTCATTGTGTCTCAGGGTGCCTCAAATCCTTGTGGTTCTTCATTTTTGCACAGGGTTCCATATGGTTCCTCCCTCATCTTTTCTCTTGAAAACTTCTACATTTCTCCATTTGTACGTGCATTTTATATTCAGCATCCTCCTCCAGCACCCGGCTGTGGAGGCTTGTAGTCTGTTCTGGTCTGCTTTCCTGTGGTCTTTGCTTCCGATCCGTAGTGTGTCGCGCTCCGTACACTTTTAAAAAAATACCCTTTCCTGGTTTGTCGTCCTATATTCTTTAACTACAACAGCTGTGTATTTGCCAGGAACAAGTTCTTAGATAAGGCTTTACTAAGGCGTTATTTAAATGACGGAGGAGATACTTCACCGCCTGTGCAGTTTTTTTAGACCTCTCTAAGGCCTTATTCTATGCGCCTGAGTGAGTGAAGGTGTATACATATGATAAAGTCGGGAAATGGGGAATTCATCTCCATAGTGCCAAGAATTGCAATGATTTCCGTCCTATATTCCTCAAATTTCATACTCCTCCCCTCATTTTCTTCTCCGCCAATCCTCAAATAATTCCCTATCAACTCATTGGTTGCGATATTCATACTCAAATATAATGACTCGTCTTATATAAAATCGTTCAACGCTCTTTTATAATCTCTATTCCACGAGTAATACATTATACTCTTGCATGGAATTATTCCCCAATTTCTGATTCAATTCTTTTTCATTTCACATAATAAGATTATCCATTTTCCAACTATAAGTACTGCCTAGGTGATCAATCATCCTCTTTTAATATTAATTAATGCACTTCCACGCACATCTCAATGCCGCACTAACCCTCAAATGGTACTTCCTCTTTCATCTCCAGGCATTTTTCTCTCCTCATGTTATCCTCTTCTGTTTACCATTCAATACTCCTCCGTTAAACCAATCTATCCTCTGCAGTACTCTAAAAACTACACTTCCTTTGCTGATTGAAGTCTCCATAGTTCCTATAGTATATTCATCTATTCTCCTCTTATAGCTTCGTGTATGACCATTTAATCCTCCTATATTCCATGTACCTTCCGTTCCGAATTAGATCCTCCTAAATTCAACATATCACCCTCTTACATCCGTAAAGTGCATTTGCGTTCCTCATCATATCATTGATCCTTCAATCCTAAGATTGGTTGACTGCATGTCTACTCGCGCTTTAATCCTGCACTCACCCTTGAATAGCACTTCCTCCTTCCCCTCCAGGCATTCTTCTCTCCTCACATTATCCTCCTGTATTTTCCATTCACTACTCCTTCGTTCCCCTAAAATATCCTCTGCGGTAATCCGTACAATACAGCTCCATTCCTGATTGAATGTCCCCTCATTCCCTTCATTATATTTATCCCTTTATCTTTTCTCCTCTTAATGCTTAATGGACCCCCATGTAATCCTCCTATATTCCACGCACCTTTCATTCCGAATTTGACCCTCTACTCATAGGTGTTCCTCTTTCCTATACCGTTTACCCACCTTCGGTAATCCGTTTTAAGAATCGATGCACTGTTCTTTCTTTCAATATAATTCCTTTCCCTCAGCTGACCAACCCTTCCGCCGACTTCCCAATTTTTCCCCTTTCCCTACCTCATACGGCTACCAGCGACCTATCCCTTGCTAATGACTACGCTTGCTCACCTTTTTTAGCCCCCACCCTCTTCTCTCCTTATTGTTATACCCTAATTTCACGTCTCCCTTGGTCTCACATGTTCCCTGGTCCCCTCCGTGTTTCCGATGTTCTTGGTTATCCTGTCATAACCTTCCACATCTCTCTCCCCTACCATCTTTATCATCCCACCCCTCCTTTCAACCATATATATTTGATCGCTCCTTTTTCTCAATGTCTAGTACTTCTTGGAGACTGAGAGTGGAAACACATCCTGTCACTATTTAGTAAGGATGAGTCGAATGCAAATGTCGATTCTCGATTCCACCGATTCTAAGGATATGAATCGATTTCGAGAATCTATCGCCTAAAGTCTAATCCGATTCCATTGATTCCAGATAGATAAATATTAAAATCAAAATTCATTCATCACATCATATTTGTCTCAGTAATTTTGGGTGTAGGGTATCAATTTGTACTTTTTATGTACCTCAGGAAGCTGAGATTATATTTCCTATTTGTTAATAAATATTCTTTTTGAGCGACGTAATTGTCTTTTTTATTTTATTTCAGCAAATAGTTGAATTTAAGTAATAGTCGTACGCTACTGGTATATCAATATACCATTTGTTATTAGCGATAAGAATCGATGGAACCGGAATCGAGAATCGGGAATCGATTGGAAAGATTCGGATTCGGAATCGAAGAAAGTGGAATCCACTCATCCCTACTATTTAGACTTGTAGAAAAATGCGATAGTTCTTTAAATGACATCCAGGCAACAGTCCATTTCAAAATGAAAACGGATTTTCTCAGCACCTCAGATTTGCTTCGCAACATTCAGGAATTATTATTGCTATTTAAACTTTGAACACTCGAAACAGATGTGATAGCGCGGATAGATCATACGTAATGAGATAATAATCTCTAATTAAAAAAAGGCCAAGGTTAATTGATTATATTTAAAGATGACTAGCTGAATGCTCAGGAATTAACAGAACTATAGTGAACGTTCGTGAGCACGTCAATTCCTTAGAATTAAGGAAATGTTTTACAAAGGGCAGAAAGTATTGAATGATTATCAGGATTACCTGTGGTAAGAGACTGAAGAGTGATGGCAAATCTCACTTCATGTTGAATCGTTGTCTCCATGTTCGTATCAGCTTTCGCTCTCGCTCGCGATACCCAGTGAAGAAGAGGATCGATGTCCTCTTTGCACGTCCAACGGAAGATTAATACGCCTTCCCATCTATAAAAACCTACTCGCAAATCAAAGTTTCGTAGACACCGAAGTGACTTCTTTTTGATAGCCACTCACTTTTGGATCTTCGATTTCTTTTTATCTGTGTCCTTTTCTTTTTAAAGCTAAAACTGAAGCTACTACAGAAGCCGCTAAACTGGAGGGCATTTTGTTAGACAGTGAGCGCCGCACTGGAGCTCTCGGGTAAGTAGTGTCTCGAGGGTGCAAGAGCTCTCGTAAGGACGGTGTGAGACACATTTCCTCCCTTTAATCTCACGTTCCTCTTTTGATTGTGATTTTCCCAGTGTCGGTAATCCCTTCTAAGAATCCATCTAGCATCCTTCCTCTCCTTTCATTCATTCATTGCAATCCCTATCCCTCTTCACCCTCACTCCGCTGACCAACCCTACTGCGAACTTCCCGTTTTCGCTTCTTTCCCTACCTCCTCATACCGGCTATCTGCTACCTTTCCGCTGCTAATGACCGCGCTTGCTCATCTTTTTCTGCCCCCACCCTCATCTCTCCTTTTCTTTCCTTGATTTCCCCCCTCCCTTGGTCTCCCACACTCCCTTGTACTATCCTTGATTTGATGTTCTTGGTTTTCCCGTCGTAGCCTTCCACATCTCTCTCCCCCTACCTTCTTTACCAAGCCCACCCCTCCTTTTAACCATAAAAAAGTGATGTCTCCTTTTTCTAAAGAACACGTGTGTTCAAGGGTTTTTTCGGACAAAGCTATTTGTCTTTTGCTGAAGTAGAAGGTAATCTGTAGCCGTGCTCTTCGAACATAGCACGCCCCTGGAACGCCACCGGCTGCCACGACACTCCGACTCAAATTACGGACTGACGGAAATTCCTAGATCAGTGTTGTAGTGTCATGACCGTTCGGATCGGTACTGTCGTAACGGGACATTGTGGCCAGAGATACTAGTGTCGCGACACCTCCAGGTGAGTCTCGCGACACACACCTCAGAGCCGTCTTAACAGAGACAATCGGTGTCTGACACCGAGTGTCGGTCATTATCGTGTGCCGTTCAAACGCAGCTTCAGCTTATTCCCTTATCCCTTTATATTCTCTCCAATGAATGGCTCATTTCTCCCCTTGTAACTCTACTACATTCCCCGTACCTTCGATTCCGTATTTGTTCCTCCGACAGTCCAAATTTTACCCTCCTATATTAACCGTAATGTTAATTTCTTTCCTCATCATATCATTGGTGCTCCAGTCCTACTGCTGTCCTCCTTCCTTCCCTCTTTAATGCTAGTTCCCTTTCATCCTAATAGCTCTTCCTATGTTCCTTCCTCTTCATTTGGTCTATGAACTTATCCTTGGGTATTTATCTGGAGACGTTTCCCTCTGCTTTACCTTCAATTATGTTCTCCACAAACACATTGTGCCTCAATGTGTCCGAAACATCAGGTTCTTCTTTTCTGTATAGTGCCCCATGTGGTCCTTTCTTCTTTTTCTCTTCTTTAAACTTAATTATTTCTTATTTTATCCATCCATTGATCTTCAGCATCTTTCACCAGCAACTCGTTAATAAAGATTTTGACCTTTTATTCTCTGGTTTTCTAATGGTCAATGCTTCCGATCGATTAAGTGCCACGCTCCACGCGAGTGTTTTCACATACTGCTTCTCAATTAGTAGTACTATCTTTTTGAAACACTGCGGTTGCCTTTTTACTGTGGTCACATTGTTAGCTTGGTCCATTCTTCTCTTAAAGTCTGTTGAGGTTCGTCCGTCCCACGTGACGGTTTTTCAGAGATAAGTGAAGGAATGCACTGGCACAATTTTCAATCGTCTTATTGCGATTTTTGCATTCAGCTCCTCTATTCCACATGCTACCATTATAGTCTCCGTCTTCTTTATTTTCACGTTGTATATTTGTAGAACTTGGGTCAATTCGTTAATCAATCGATTGATCAGTCGATGATCATCGCCATTTCCTGCGATGACTGCGATATTGTCTGCAATTCGGGTATTTTTAATTCTCCTTCGTTAATCAGAATTCCGTTCAGTCCAATTTTAATGCTTCGCTTTTTACCTTTTCCAAGTGCATATTGAACTAATCTGGTAAGAGTTTGCGTCTTTGTCATACTCCTTTCTTAATCAGAGCTTCTTTTCGTCTCTTACTTGTATTTCGACGACTTGCTTCTTGTACAGTAGATAGATTACTCTTCTGTCGCTGTAGTAAATGTAAATTTTTTCCAGCAGTTCCAACATCTTCATTAAAATGTGTGATGGAAAAATAGTCTGGCGTAAAGTACGCGTATATAATTAAAGGAAAATTCCTTCCGTCTTAAGCAGTGTTTTGAATGATATTATGAAAATCAATCAGAAAAAACGGTCGCAGTGATCAATCTTGAATTGACCCTCGCCAAAGTATTACTAGCCTATCAGTTATTATATTTACCCCTACATTCTACGCTGCGGGACTTCGCATGGGCGTGTGGTAGGGGGTGTTCGGTCACCAGCCTGGATTAAAGCTGTTAGTTGCGAGTGCGATGGAGAGACAACAATTTTATGTGCAAACCCAATTTTAGACTTTTACAAAAATATTTTAAAATTTTAAGGAAACTTTTTTCGGAAAGTTAAGGAATAATTTTCACATTCTCATAATTAGTTTTCAAAATTAGATGCATTGCAGAAAATATTATGAGAAAAATAAATGGCCATATTATGCTATTTGTGTGATAGGATGAAATAATATATTTTGCTTTGAAATAAGACATTTATAGCTACAAGAAAAATCCTCGTGTACTACGGTCTTTTTTTTCTCTCATATCGATTTCTAGTGGTTGGATTAATGCGTTTTGGCATGAGGGAAATAGGTTCGCGTCCGGCGAGCATTCGATGGGAGAATCGTAGGAGGCGCTCTGTGGAGGGTGGAGCTATGTGCGCACCTCCCATGACGAATGGATATGAGGAATAGCCACCAGTCTGTGGGCACACCTGTGGACGCGGACGCCCTCAAAGCGGGAGCTCATATTGGCAATGCCGCTTCAGAAGATGGCGAGAGAGAGAGAGACCTGGGGCCTGTTTCTCAGAGCTACAAGTCTACAGGTTACAATTCACGTGAATATCTTCACAATTCAGAAGGGGTTACTCAGATATACCTAACCGAAGACTGGTACTAGTCTAAAACAATGGCGGGCCTAATCAAGACCATACCTAGCTCGTACTTTGATGATTACGATACATTTTGGCGTGTACCTTGCAATATTTCGAATTCAAAAGTTAGTGCAATGTTTTTTGGTAAATTCGAATGATTAAATATGTGCTGAAAATTAATTTAATGTCTCAACGTTCCTTAAATATCCCAAGCTTTTGGGTAAACCTAACGTCATATGATATAATCGTTTATTTCGCCGTATTTCCTAAACGATACGTTCTGAATAGAAGTTAATTCTAAACCTTGAATTTCAAGATACAGTGTATTTTTGTTTTATGGATATTGAACAACTACAAATGGCGTTACAACGAAGCATTATAACGAAACTTCATGGTAACATACCGGTTGTTGACGTTTATTATATTTAAGAAAACTAACTTTTCAATTGGATATATTGCGAGGCACGCACCCAAAATGTCACTGAGGATGTCAAAATGCTTTGGGTGATGCTTTCGGCAAAAAATATTGAAATTAGCAAAAGTAACAACGTTGTTTTGATCTGATTCAGAGCAAAAGTTCCCAAGGTTCTCACTATTGCAGCTAGAATACTCGCACGTTGAACGATCCGGAAGAGGCAATAAAAGGCTGCGCAGATTCCTCGCGAGGTGGAGTGAAGGCGGGTGTCGCGGGCAGAGGGGGGATGGGGTGAGAGCGGGTGGGAGTGGAGGTAGGCTCAGCGGCTGTGAGCGCCCTCCTCCCCACATCTTATCACGATCTTGAGCCATTCGGAACTAGTCGGTGAAGGCGACAGCGTCTACATTTGCCCAGATCGGTAAAATCTCCTTCGGCGGCCGATGCGAGACGATGAAGAGGTGGCGAGAGGGAGGGAAGGGCACGGAGAGAGTGCTGTGGAGGGAAGCGACGTGAATCAGTGGGGGTGGAGGAGGAGAGGGTGTTAATCAACGTGCTGATTAGTAAAACTATGAAAAGAGGGTCTTTTAATCCCTTAACTAAAATTCCAGCCAAATCGCCGCCAATACCCCTTTGAAAGACGGGGGTCTCACATCCACGGGTTCAAATTTCATCTTTAAAACAATCCGTCCTTACTTCATGAATGAAACATTCAGTTAGACGCAGGGGTTCTTCGGAGGCTTTTCTTTCGATAGTGAATTTACGAATAGGTTAATATATCCCAAGTAAAGCATAAAAAGAGAGCAGCAAACCAAGATGGTTCGACACTGAAGTGAGACAATCGTTAAGGCGACAGAGGGCACGTCTCGGCAAGATGAAAGAAATATGAACAGATTTGTCCGCTGATGATCACGAATCAAAAACTGAAAAATATCAGTTGTCTTAAGTCGTTACGAACTAAGGCTTTCGCATTGCATTCATGGATTTTAACAGGAAAACATATACAGAAGGGTTACAGGATAACCCAAAAGCAATTTAGTTATACGTAAGGGTAGATAAAGGCACGAGTTCTCAATGTTATCCAGTGAGAAAATACCACGGCGAAGTATTTTAAAACAGTTCAAAAAAGCGTATTTATTAGACTCCTACTTCTTAAGTATGTTCACTTATCCTTCACTAAGTTCATCCGTGAGTATATCCGTGTTTGTCACTGGCAAACGATGTTGCATATTGACATTTGTGCTCGCGAAATTGCAGAATTGATGAAAAAATGGCAGTCCAAATAAGTCAACAGGGGGTGATTTACCACCAACATGCACGGTACTGTATAAGTAAATTTCACCCACATGCACTATCCCAACGGAATGCTACAGAAACTATTGAATTAATATATTATGCGGCTACGCAAATGAGATACAAAAGCCTTGCCACGATCATGCAAAAAATGATGCAAGTAGTTTGTGGCAGAATATGAAACAAGCCTAAGGGAGCTAATCACGTACTCAGCAACACTACTCGTCGACCAACCTACTTCAACGCCTCATTGGCAGCCATTAGGGTCTCTTTTCAGTCGAAGGATAAATGACATTTTTAACCTGTCTGTTTTGAAGTCTATTTTTAGAATTGTATTCGATGATCTGATATACTACCTACTGCAGGGAGTAAGATATTTACAGCTTTGTGAAAAAATTAATCTCTTTTTTATATAAATTAAAGTTGGATTACGATTCTAAATCGACGTTCATAAAGCGATTCCCATCCCCGTAGTTGCAAAATATCAGTGACGGTAACGAGACTCAAATAACGGCCTTTCCCTTATCTTGCTAGTCTTCCATAAACCCGTTCTTACTCAGTTAATAAGTTTACCTCATGAGGATCCCAAACACTGGCAGCGAATATACATTAGGTTGTGTCAAGCAAGAGAGAAGTGGGTAATTCGACTCAATGCATTTGGGCTTAGAAACGATGCCTATCGCGGTGACTCACAGGTGTAATTCTATCAAAAATAAGAGACCAGCTTTTATACAACTTGGGCTGACTGTATGAAATCGAAATATGTCAACAAATCTTTCCAAAACCTTTTATTATTACTAGTACGTTACATGAAAATCAAAGGAAATGACTACTAATTACATTTCTAATCCGATCCCACGTTACATAAATATGTGCAAGAGGAATTCCGCTAAAAATGCTGATATTACGAAGAACGAAAGGAAGTAAATTTTCTGTTAAAACGGTAGACATACTACATAAATAGTTGGCGATCAGCAGGAGGTGATTTTTTGCTCTTTTTCTCCGGCCATCTATTTTCTTTATCGCCCTTTCTCACGCTCTCTTCATCGCGACGCGGATTTTATAAAATGGTCATTGAATCCTATTGAGAAAAGACAAGAAAAACATATCGTAAGCTAACTGTCAAATAGATCCCGACATTCATTCATAAATAACGTGCAACTCCGAAGAGGTAGTTTGATTTCACAAGTTTAAACATCCAATGATGGTTATTATATTTTAAATAGACAGAAGTAAACGATATTTTAGCGGACAGGTATTAAAATGTCGAAAATGTCGCAGATAAATGAGGCGCTAATCGTACGATAAATTTCACAATCTCGTAAATTTTAATTAATTATCAAATCACTCACTGCTTCTCATGCACACATCTATACGAGTGGATTCTAAATCGAATTATAATCGAAGTAGGCCATTTTCTATCAAATAGTGCGCTTGCAACTTCGTTCTAGTATTTTAGGAATTTTTTAATTTTAAAATGATTAACCCAAAGATCTAAGTGACGCGATATAACAAAAATTAAATGGCCTCGAGGTAATGGAAACCATAAGCATAATTTACATCAGGTCGTCTGTTCTGTGATGAAACGCAATTCAGACACGAGTGAGACGCCCGTCCCATTGCTGCGTTCCGCGCATCATCCACTGACTCGTCACTGAATATTTGCAACCATGGGATTATTGGTTTTCTTAGACATGCGACTCAAATCTTGCAGTAGATGGCGTAACATCTTACGTCACCGTTCATGTCGAAACAGCAGCAGTTCCTCTATTGCACGTCCACCCACGCAGAGATCACAAGGTGGTACGTCTTTTGCCAGGCCTGCACAACTGACATCTTCTGGTATTGCCACCCCTCCCCCAGACAACTCCCGCACTCTCCTCTTCCCCACAACCATAGGCAGCGGCGAGCGCCCCGGCGATTTTCGAAGTCAGACGACAGTCGCCGTGCGCGAGGGGAGAGAAGCCGGAAGGAGTAAAGAGGGGGAAGGGACAAGTGTAGGAGGGATGGAGACAAGAAGGCGGAGGAAGTGGGAGAGGTGCAAGGAAGGAAAGGTTTAGGAGAGAAGGAAATACGGCCGAGATATCCCCTGGCCCCACGCACGTCATCCTTCACAGTCATGGTACTCTCAAGGACGGCGAGAGCCAGAGGGGGTGAGGGATTGTTGTTGAGGCATACACTGCTGCATCTCAAGTTTTTCTCCCTTGTGGTACGAGAAAGCATGTGTTGGCGGAGTAATTAAACACACGTGAAGTGTGAAAATTAGTAAAATATAGGGGTAAATGAAAGTAGCTGGTTAAACCACTCTCTGATTCCCTATTTGTTCTGTAAAATAGGTCTTTTACCCCTGTAATAGTAATAGTGATGGTTATGCACAGTATTATTCAAAAGGTATATCTTTTCAATAATCTTCAACCGGATACATTTTTACTCTTGTGTCGAGCCAACCAACCTTCCCTTCTCTCTGAAACTCTTTTGTTTTTCTCGCATTTTCCTTTCCGCCAGTATTCATTCCGAACGATTTCACGCTCGATTAAACTATGCCTTAATGCCCTTATTTATTTCGTTATGAGTATCATGTGGCCGAGATTAACCTTCTATACTACTCTCTCATGCCCTAGGACGTCATGAGATGGGAGGGAATACTGAAGGCAGTAGAAGATGGGAGAACACTGTGGAAGAGGCAGGAAGAGGATAGTAATTCTGGACGGAATAATCTTTTGAAATCCTCGAATCGTGCCTCTCTTCTTATTTCGTTCGTAATTCCTATTTTCTTATTTCTTCATCTTCGGTGTTCTTCCCTCTTCTACTACCTTCAACATTCCCTCCCCTTTCAAGACGACCTTTCTACTACATCCTCTAAATCCCCGCCACCAGCTACCTCTCCAACCATATTCCATTCCTCCTCGCTCGTCTTTCTCACCACCCAGCTCATCCTTTCCATCTTTCTCCACATCCACATCACGACCGCTTCAGGTATATACGTGGAACTGGTATGGATAGATTGCTGGCGAAGCTGGTGGCGGAGGTTTGGAGGAGACAGAATAGATGTACGAAGGACGTTTTGAAAAGAGAAGCAATGTTGAATAGCGTAATTGTGGGAAATACACAGGGAAAGCGAGGGCGAGGATGGAAAAGGATTGAAATTCTGAACTAAATAAGAAAACGGATACGATATGAGTAATTTACGAGGGAGGAAAGCGAGAATCCAATGGAAGAGAAAACCGAACGATATGCCGGAAATTTGGACGCCAAGAAAGGACTATCTAAGAAACCGACCAATTATCCGATAGAATACTCAAATGAATAACCTGATCTGGTATTAAAGCATCTAAAGGGATGTGAAACTAGTTGTACCAAAATAAAATAATTAGTGAAAAATTATCTAATTTTCTTTAAAACGTAATATCTCGTCAGTTTTTTTATAAGATATTATCAAAAAAATCGGTGGAAACAAATACGGCTTCTCTTAACCTACATTAAATAACCTACATAAACATCGAATATATTCCCCATGTGTTGTCCCAACCTATTTTCACATCCTTATTTCACATACCTTTTGGATGGCATTTCAAGTTTACCATGCATTCGTTTGAGGTAGATTATCTTGTGATTGTACTTGCTCCACAACAAAATTAATTATCCTAACTATTATTAGAAAATATATTTTTTCTGAATTCAATGATTTTTTTAATGTTGCAAATGTTTGTTTCACAATCACACAATTCCTAAATCCTTTAGAATCATGTCATTGTACAACAAACCATGCGATTTAGGGTTGTAAGAGACTGAATATCTATATGTAGTTTTAAAATTTATTTATTTTGTTTGAAGTTGCTTTTTCTTAACTTTCTTTTATCTTATAACTTTGTCTTTAGGCCGAATTTTTTCGTGGCAATTTCTTCAAAATTCACCTACTGTTTGAATATTTTTAACAAATATTCATTTATATAATATAAAAATTACTGAGAATGAGTATCTAATTAATTGTTAGTTATTACAATAGAGGCATCTATTGAAAATCCCTTTGTTAATTAATGTTAATAGAAGAAATACTGCTATTTGAAAAACTATCACTAATTCAAATCCTTCAGCGGCGAAACGAATATTTTTGTAGTAATACCATAACCAAATAATGTAACTGTTTGTTTAAGGTAAATATCTGCACCCCCTCACTATACCGTTCTTCCCTCCAACGAAACCATTTTCATTTCTTCCCTTCAATCAAAACCTTCCTTTCTTTCATGGCGTTTAGCATTCTATCGCTTTATTACTTCATCCAACCACTTTTTCTGCCTCATCCTAATCTCCTCTACAAGTTATATCCTCACCCTCTTCGCTAAATACCGCTTCGCTTGCCTTCCTTTCCTTCCACCGCAATTCATTTCTTGCACTACTGACCAGATCTCCAAAACCTCATTTCATCCTTTTCCTCCGAGTCCACGTTTACACGTACAACGCAACACTCCATGTTCAACTATCCGCCAAATGTTCCTTTACTGCGCTCGCCCAAAATGTACCGTTTTCGTTTACTCATGCTCGCAACCGTCGCCTTTACCAGCATAATGCATCTTGTAATGAATTTCTACTCTGGTCATTCCTAGCTCCTGAATCCTTGAACTCGGCTCATCCGCTGGGGAAAACCTTCCTCACGCTTTCGGTATATAACATGTCAAATTATTATTTTTCAACGAGAATAGATTTTTATGTCTTTTTATACATTGTATACTATTAAGCTCTATTTATTATTTGGATTTGAATTAAATAATGTTAATTTGTTCATTACTTAGCTGCTATATTATTATATTATTTTTGTATTCTTGCTCTAAGGTACCTGTCCCAGAGTAAAATAAACGATTATTCTATTCCATTCTATAACCCAACAAGACTGACAGGGCTCCCGGGACACCTGCCGGGGGATCCCAGCCGGTGGTGAGGGTGGGGGTGAGAGGGGGATTCTTTTCTTCCTCCTCCACCCCCATAACCAGTGGAAAGAGAGAAGGATTGGAGGGTCATGGGGTGGGAAGAGTGTCCGATGGGCCTGTGGCGCCTACCTTTCGTATCTGCGCCGCCCCACCCTCCCCGTCCCCAACTTCCATGACAGTGTTTTAAAAAACTTACGTTTAACTAAGTTAACAAACTTGAGACGCTACAATAATACACTATCGGGGATCAATCTCTTTTCTCTCATAATAAGTAGGAGTTTCTAAGCGAAATAATTTTGAAACAGTATTCACATGAATGTGGGAGATGAATCCTCAAATTTGTCTGCGTAACACAAGTGGGTGAAGAGCGCATCTGAAATTATTATATTTTACATAGTTGATACACGTTCCTGATGTTTCCATTAGTAAGTAATCTCTTTTTGGGAGGCGTTAGATGTTTTTGAAGACGCAGCTGTGTTGGTATTCCGATAGATCATTTGTGGCGCAGTTTTCCAGCCTACTTTGTAGGTAAATATTTGGGATTCCTATAATTTACGTTTTTGCTGTGCAGGTAACGACAACGTTACCCTGAGATAGAGTCCGATTGGGCCCGGAACCATGAGTGCGAACCGAAAGTCCATCCGCCGTTTCACTTGAACTGAAACTATTGAAAAGAAGGAACGGTTCCGGAACGTTATATTTCTTTCAAAATTCTACTTTCGTTCCGTTATCGAAACTAAAATTAAACCTGTACATAAACCGAAACTATAGTAAAAAGGAAGCATATAGTTTCGTTCCGGAACGAAATTATATATTTGGTTCCGGTTTCGTTTAACATCGATTTTACGAAAACGATTTTGGTGGAAAAACGGAACGGAGCTTACTCCCAGGCCATTTACCATTGTATTTCTTCCCAATGTGATGGCACAAATAGTTTTAATATACTTATTTCACGTATTCCATCGATGATATTTTAAAGGATATATATACTTTGGGGTAGATTAATTCTTGTAAAACTAAGGGTAGATTCGATAATTGTACGTGCGCTACATAAAAACTTTTTAATCCGGTTTTGATGCTTACGATCTCTTAGAAATAAAATTTAAAATATGGTAATAATTCAAAGAATTTCTACGAATGCTTTATTTTGGTACAGTTTGAAACTTCTGAAGATGCGTTAATACCACATCAAGTCATTCGAATATTCTAACAGGTGATTGGTAAGTTTTTTGATATTCCTTTCCTGGCGACCAAATTTCTTGCATATCGCTCCGTTTTCTCTTCGACAGGTGATCGACTGTAATATCCCTCATGAATTCCTCATGCGTCTTCCTCTTCATATTTCTTTCAGTATTCATATGATCTTCCTTCCTCCTCATCGCTTACCCAGTTTACTCCACTTTATCGCCCATTTCAAATTTCCTCTTTTTAAACTATCCTCCTCTCTTCTATTCAGCCTCCTCTGAAACTCCGTCACCAGCTTCCTCACCACTCTGTCCATGTCACTTCAACATATATACCTGAGGCGATGGAGATGTCGGTGTGGAGAAGGATGGAGAGGGTGAGCTGGCTGGTGATAAGGGCAGACGACGAGGAATCGGATATGATTTGAGAGGAGAGGAAGCTGGTGGTGGAGGTTCGGAGGAGGCGGAAGAAATGGATGGAGGGCGTTTTGAAAGGGGTATAAATGTTGAAGGCAGTGGATGAGAAGGATTACCCTGGGAAAGAAGAAATCAGAGAATAGGAATGCTGAAAGAAATAAGAAGAGAGAGATGATATGAGGAATTCAGGAGAGATCATTTCGTTCACAATTATTATTCTGTTCCTGCGTATTCCACAGTGTGCTCCCATCATCTAATGCCTTCAACATAACCTCCCATTTCTAGACGTCCTCCATTAATCTCTTCCGCCTCCTTCGAAACTCCGCCTCCAGCTTCTTCAACCATATCCAATACCTCCTCACTCATCCTACTCACCACTTAACACAAATTCTCAATCCTCTTCGACTCGTACTTCTCAACTCCTCAAGTCTATCTACATCCTCCATTTGCAATAACTAAGGCTGTTTTTTAAATAACTTAGAAAACTCATAGTTAACTGCAAACATATTATAATGATCCCCAGGCATACGGACTGGTATACTCACTTGACACATCCGTAGCTGTCCTCCGGCAGAAGATCAATTATGCGACCATAATGACGTAAACATACAAAAAGCGGCATCTCGTTTAATAATTTTTGTGGGTCGATTACTTCTTGAAAATGCTCTCCATATTATGAGACAATTTTCTGTCACTTTTGAACAACGCCGCATTCAATTTTATTTTTCAACAGCCTTTTCTTTTCGTTTCCACTCAAACCTCTTCTCAGCTGTACCCTACTCATTGAAAATGCTTCTTTAGCCTTGGCGATTCTAAATCTAATTACTCTACCACTAAACACATTCCCCTCCAAAATAGGAAACAGCTTAGTTTCCTTTATACTATTTCTTCCCACCCTATATTTATCCCTGAATTCATAGTTCCAGTTAATCTCAAGTTTCGTATGTTTTTGGCCAGATCAAGCGATACCAAAATTAAGAAAAAACAAAGGTAATATTTCTAATGCTGTTTTCATATTGAAAATAGATTGACACGAGGTTATGCGTGAATTCACCGGTTTTGATAAAATTTAAAATATACACATGAAATGAGAGTTTCAGCAAAATATACGAATTCGGATGCGGTTTATATGTTATATTCATTTTTGAGTGAATGGTACTAATCACCAACACTGAAAATCGTTCATACATGTGATACAAGTTTAAGGAAAGGAAAAAGGGGAGTACGGTGGGGAAGAGGAAAGAAGAGGATATAAATTCTGGACGAAATAATCTCTCTCGAATTCCTCGTATCGTCTCTCTATACGTAGTTCGATCAGAATTCCTAGCCTTTTAATTCTTCTTTCCCAGTGTTTTCCCGTCATCCACTACCTTCAAGATTCCCTCTCATATCAAGACGCCATTCATCTATTTCTATCGCCTCCTCCGATTCTACGCCATCAGATTGCTCTCCAACCACATCCAATTCCTCATCGATCGCCCTTCTCACCACCCATCTCACCCTCTCCGACCTTCTCAACGCCAACATCTCGAGCGCCTCAGGTCAACAGATGTATGTCGAAGATATAGGGATAGAGTGGTGAGGAAGCTGATGGCGGAGGTTCGGAGGAGGCGGAAGAGATGGATGGAGGACGTTTTTAAATGAGAAGGAATGTGAATAGGGTAATAGAGCGGTGAACTCTGCGGAAGCGGGGAGGGGGAAGGAAAAGGATGGGAATACTGAACGAGAGAAAAAGTGGGATACGACATGTGGAATATATGAGGGAAGTAATAGCGCGTCACCTTTCAAAGGGTAATCGGAACGTTATGCTGGAAATTATAACGCCAGGAATGTACTACCTAAAATCCAACCAATCAGCTGTTTGAAATACCAAATGATTAACTTGATATGGTATGATGAGATAGGCGATAGAATTAGTCAGCGTTGGCGAAAGGGCGAAAAAAGAGATCAACAATGGTTAGTTCTTCTCCAAATCGTATTGTTTACAACTATTATCTCATCTAAAGGAGGGGAGATTTTTTTTCAATGGAACGGCACAGGTATGTTAAATGGAAACTTGTCATGTATAATAAAACCAAAATAATGTAGGACTTGGTGGGTTATCATTAATCTCGCAACACTTGTAGTTAATACTGTAGGTAAATAGCCTAATATGAAAGCAACAAATTTGGAAACTGCATTTTTATCTAAACCTTCGTTGCTTCTGAGGTATTTTTTTATCTAAAATACTAGAAGACGTTTCCCAATCTATAGATTCCAAAGGCCAATGCATATCCATTCTCGAATATACGTCCACTAGTGGAGAGTGGAGTGCAGGAAAACCGACGTACCAGTCATCCCGTTTCTTTGTAAACTACGATTAACTAAGCCGAAAAGTTTATCCCGGCGTTCTTGCAGTAAACTCTAGATGGGATTATTATTATATACCAGTAGTATGCATTGTAAGGTATGGCAGGGTAATACGCATTTGAATGGCCATTTATGATGGGAAAAATATATCTAACTTATCCTATTAATGCCAACGCATGCACATGTTCGATTTCATTACCATAAAACCGGGAAAAATTAAAGGAATTCTCTTGGTAGCAAGGGCGTGACATTGAATCAGATGCAAATCGGAACCATGTGAATGGAGAACTTACTCTGTCTTCACCTTCCCCAGCGACTCATATTCCTTCCCACTACCTCAGTAGTCAACATCCCTTCGCTCCACATTTCCTGATCCAACCACCGAGTGAAGTCTTCGAGATCAGTTCATTTGCATCATCGCCCGTCACGAATTTCCCTTCCGTTATATAGTATGAATGCTTGACTATCCATGCCTCTAGGACTTGTCTATATTCGTAAATTAAGCCATACAAAGATTGATACGGGATAGAAAGCTCTTAAGTGTTGCGTGTAATATTCGGGTGCAGAAGCGTGCTGCTCGGGGAAGCGAAACGTTAGTTGACGAAACGAGGTGGAAGAGATTTGTCCGTCGACAGAGGCGCCTCATCGTTCAAGGGAGTAACCCCTGTGGAGATAATTATAATGGTATTGAACTAGTTATGGTTGGTTAAAATCTAAATACGTAAAAAATTTTTATACTTTTAGATACGGCGGCCATTATTTCGTTAAACAATTTACGTATTGCTTCAGCGATCTCATTCACCTCCTTTATCAATTCATAAGTCCATCATCCCCGTTGTTGCACATTCAGCCACGTAAAACATAATCCGTAATTCTCTTTAAAGGTTCTCCTTAAGACATTTTTATGATTCCAATCGGTCATTTTTAAGAAAATGAAAAAATCGAACAGGGAAACACGGTCGAGAAGGATAGAACACTAGGTCACGAAACGGGTTGCTAAGAAGCTTAGAAAAAAGAAAATAGACAGGGATGTCCCACGAGGATTTGCGAGGGAATAAAAATTTTTTCAGTTAAAACGGAGGTTAAAGTATGGAAGAACTAATTTCATGAAGGAGTAGGCAGATATTGGGGCGCAAAGAACAAATATTACAAGTGAGAGACCAAAGATTTTAATTCAGAGGTAAATAAATGTTTAATGCCATTTTCCGCTTATTTTAATGAAAACACTGTATCACTTGGACTAAAGCAATTGTATCTTTGGCATACATAATCATAATTTAGTCGTTCAATCCTAGGATTGGTTGACTACCGTAACATTCCTCTTAAATTCCTAATTCGTGTCCCTGTTCTTATTTCGTTCAGTATTCCTATCCTTTTCCTTCCATCCTCATCGCTTCCCCGTCGTAATTCTCTTTATCGCCCTCTTCAAATTTCCTCTTTTCAAACCATCCTCCTTACATCTATTCAGCCTCTTCCGAACCTTTGTCACCAGCTTCCTCACCACTCAATCCATATCAGTTCAACGCATATATCTAAGGCGATCGAGATTCCGGTGTCGAGCAGGATGGAGATGGTGAGATGGCTGGTGAGAAGGACTATCGACGAGGATCGGATATGCTTTGAGAGGAGAGGAAGCTGGTGGTGGAGGTTCGAAGGAGGCTGAAGAGATGGATGGAGGGCGTATTGAAAGGAGTAGGAATGTTGAAGGCAGAGGGTGAGAAAGATTACACTGTTGAAGAAGAAACCAGAGAATAGAAATACTGAAAGAAATAAAAAGAGTGAGATGGTACGAAGAATTCATGAGTGATTATTTCGTCCAGAATTTTATCCTATTTCTGCCACTTCCACCGTGTTCTCTCATCTTATAATTCCTTCAACATAACCTTTCATTTGAATGCCAATCCTAGGATTGGTTGACTGCAACCAATTTGTTGTTATTGGGTGCCCTCCGCGTTTTTACGTAAAACGAATACACGTAATCATGCATTGCATGTGTGGTACGCGGGTTTCAATGTAATTTCGGTGTTCTACCGTATCATTCATGCATGCTTGGTGTGGAAGCGCCCACTGCCACACACCCTTTGGGTGGCTTGCAGGGTATGACATAGATGTAGATGTGAATCATCCCATGGATGAAGAAAAGTGCGCTGGCTGAAATCGCTGAAATGTTTCACCGAAAGTTTTTCTCCTAGGAAGCACTTTTACTACGAATGTCATTGGAATAACTCGACTCAATTCTACTGCTATAATCGTTTAACTTCCACCTTCATTCATGTCAACCGTTGAATTCAGCCTTCATTCAATTTTTCTTTCCCAAGGTGTTATTATTAATTATATGAGTATAACCCATGATATTTTTGTCGTAGAAATGAACGCTGAAAATTACTGCTTTAGAAAATATAAAATAAAAATAAAACAAGTGTTCGAAAATAATAAGATGTTCTGAGGGTCCTCTCAAATATGTAAATTCTTACGCTGATTTACTATTCACTGCTCAACGCTCAACTCAAACGTTGAACTGCGAAAAAGGTAGTGAAAATTTAAAAAAATTTCTTCCGTGATAGGAAAGAATCGACTAAGGTTTGAGGAGAGGGACCTCATGCCGACGGCCATCTACTCGCGCCCGGTTTAGAGATGGTTTGAGATGGGGAAAGTGAAAGATTGGGGATATGTGAGAAGAGAGACGGAAAGAGAGGAGGGAGAAAGAGATAGAAGTAAGGAGAGTCGGGTAATTGAGATAGAAATCGGGAGGAATCAAAGGGAAATGATTCAGGAGAGAGAGGTATAGAAGTGGAGAGGGAGAAAGAGCAGAAAAGAGATTGGAAGAAATATGGGGAGAGAGAGAGAGAGATGGAGGATAGGGAGAACTGAAGACAAGTGGGAATAATGGCGGGGAAGAAAAGGTTAGTATGGGTGATAGAGATATAGGAGAGAGGAAAAAGGCGAGGTATAAGGGAATGAAGTTGGGGAAGAGGTTGCTTGACGAGTGGAGATGTGGGAGAGGGGAAGAGGGAGGAAGAACAGCTTTTAACATGCGTAGCCATAGAGTTTTAAATGATTTTATTCTAGGAAGTTTATCCCCCATTTTTACTCTCCCTTTCCCCTTATTTTATAAATTTCCTATCAGACAGAAGTTGAAAGAAAGAGGATAGGAGGACACATTAGTAATGAGAGTGTGTTGTAAAGTTAAAAAATAGCCATCGATTTATTTTTAACTGGAGTTAGTGTGAAGAATATTTGTTCCGTTAACTTCAACGATATTCTTGAGAAACAAATCGAGACATCGTAAGACTAATGAAATAAAGTTAGTAACGAGAAACCCTGTGCTATTCGAAAGATATGAGGAATGAAATATGACTTGTTTAAATAAAATCAGTAATTATGTTTGTGTAGTAATCCATTTCCATACGAAATATTTCCCGTTAATAATTACTTTGAATAGATATCCTCTCTTTCAATAAGAGGTCGAAGTTGATGGCCTCCTTTGCCGTACTACTTTTTTTAAGATCACGAATGGAATATAACTGATGCTCAAAGCTGACACCGCTACAATAATAACGCTATTTCGGATACCGCTATAGTATTCTGTGAGGTAATGTAAATCGGAAGAATTGGCAACTTTAGGGGCAGGATAAATTTACGAATGAATTTACCCATCCTTAATCACATATTCTGAGAGTGACAAATGAAAAAAAGAAGAAACGTCGATACAAACCCCAGTGGCCAATGCGTTGTTTTCCCAATGCGATGTTAATAACAAATAAGTTTAGACTGTACAAAGTTAAGAATTGACATTTGAAAGCCGCCCGACGAAATCATTTTCATTGAGTTCTTACCTCTCGATACTAGTTTCTTTTTGGACTAATAGTGCAGACGTCTGCAGTGTATCATACGCCCATGAGACGAAGTTGGTCAAAGTCTTAACATTTTATAGCGAAGAGATGACTCGATCCGGCATACAGTATATTTTAACCCTAAGTTATTTCTACCGGGAGACTAAAATTGAGAGAAGGATGAACTCTTTGGTTATGTGGATGGAAGTGTATTTAAAAGCATTGTAGACAAGCACAGTAGAAAAATTGGGCTTAGAGATATTTCAGTTCACATTCGAAATTAATACTGTTTCTAAGAGGGTTGTTTAAAGCTATTTGTGAAGAAAATGTGTAACGTTAAACATCAAATACGCATTGTGGCATTGTTCCAAACGTGGTGGAGGAAATTTGTGTGATTCGGATAACCCTAAAAAAATTAATATATGTTTAAAAATTGAATTGCAGTCTACGCAATGAATTTTTCTCTCTGATAATATGGCATTCCGAGTAGTCAATTAATCTTCAGATTCCTCTTACGCGCACTTCTTTGTAGCATCTAGGTTTCAATTAATACATGAATGTGTCTTTAAAAGGTGCTTCGTGAACTATCAATAAGCATTCACTGGAAAAGTTACTAAATGAAGGGAAAATTTATTAAATTGAATCAGATACCGAAAAAACTAATTGACTTACCTCTGGATCATACTTGGTACGCAAGTAACCATGGAGATTTCGAAACTAAAAGAAATTTCATAAAATAAAAATTCGTCAACTCTTCAAAAATTAAAAATATTTATAAATTTTATAAATAGAAATTTCAAAAAATAAAAACTCGTCAACTCTTCAAAAATTTAAAATATTTATATATTTTATAAATAAACAAATGAACGCATGAAATAATTATTCAAAATAATCGGACGGAGCAACGTGGATAAAGACGAAGACTGGGCTTTCCGCGTCTTCTAGCAGAGTTCATCAAGAGAGGTCTTGGAGGGACTGAAATGAGTCATCGTCCTTTCAATCTCACCCAAACAAGTGAACAGAAGTCTAGATCCTCCTTCCCCCCCCACCCCATCCCTTAGAGAAATCCCGCCTGACCTGGGTCCTCCCCCACTCCATCCTCTCTTAGCTCAAAATTTTCCCTCCGTGCGTCTTCTCCCGCGCCAATCGCAGGAAGGAAGACCTTTTTTCCGTTCCGAGTATTAACTTCCCTCTACTGCATTTGAGCATTCGTGAATATAATATTTATTGTTCACTTTAAATTCCTAGATAAGTCAATTAGTTGGAGTATCAAATCTTAAAGTGTAAAAATTGTCAAATTGTCAATTGTACTCAGAAATAGAGAATTCACGGGTTTTCTGAGAAGAAGTGAGGAATATCCTCAAATATCAACTCCTTTTTCAACTCGTGTCTATAAGAGTTGACATAAGACTGAATTCACGGTATAATATTTTTAAAACTATACTGGCAAATCAATATGCAAGTCACTGTGATCATAAAATACGAAACAGGGCGTCTTAGTTTGAACTTTCATCCTTAACGTAGGCATTGATGGACTTAGTGATTGTCAAGCATCTAGGATGTATACGTGAGTCATTATGTAAATCATTATCATTATTACACCTGGTAAAAATGCATGTGCTGGTTCATTGAGTTCTTCTAATTCTATGCCCTGTTCACCCCCTCCTGAAACTGGGTACTCTTTATCAACCAGTTGGTTTTCTGTGCCCAATGTCTCACTCTCACCTTTTTCATCTTCCACATCAAAACCACTACCGTCTTCTCCTGTCTCAGGAAAGATAAACCAATTCTCATATCTATCTCTCAGAAACTTATTTCTAGTCTCATCAAAGGTGATATGTCTTGCAGCAATTATTTTATTGTCCTCCAATGAGAGGAGTCTGTAGCCATTACTACAGGATCCTAACATAATACATTTCTTACTCCTTGTGTCAAACTTACCATCTATTTGATTTTTTTATTCTCATGGGCAAAATATATACAACCAAAAACCTTTAAACCAGACAGGTTGGGCTTCTTCCCAAGTCATAACTCAGCCGAAACCTTCTCCTCAGCAATGCTTCTTGAGGAACACCTGTTTAACAAATAAGTAGCAGTAAGAATTGCTTCTATCAAAAAAATTTCTTTTTAGACTACTCCCTATAAGCATACACCTGGTTATTTCTATTAGTGTTCTGTTCAGCCCTTCTGCCACTCCATTGTTCTCTGGAGTAGTTGGAATTGTTGTCTCAAATTCAATTCCCAGCTTATTGAACAAATTAATCACCCTTTCATTAATATACTCAGTACTGTTGTCACATCTAAAGTTACAGATCTTGAATGAGAAACAACTAGTCACACGGGCCACATACAGATTAATATAGTCTCTAACTTCTGATTTAAATTTCAGACCATACACCACAGTGAAATGTGTATAGTAATCCAAAAAGGTTAAAATATATCTCACTCCATTGTAGACAGTGGGTGAGATTGGACCACATAAGTCATTGTGAATTCTCTCCAATGGTCTTATTGTTTTGGGACGTGTGCCAGGAAATGGCAGCCTGGTTTTTCTACCTTGAACACATGGGTACTTCACACATGTCTTCATTACCTGTTACATAATTTATACCTTCAACCATGCCCTTTTACCTCTTTAGGTTTTATTTACCTAGATGTCCCAGACGCTTATGCCATATTTCCTAATTTTCCATAAGCATAGCAGCTTCAACATCAGGCTTGTTCATTACCATGAGTCTATACAAATTTGATATATTTCTTAACTCAGCAATTATCATACCATATTTGATAATGATTCCCTTTAAATCCCGAAAATGCACCTGGTACCCACTCTTATCCAAACTTGTGATAGATAGCAAGTTGTGGGAAAGATTTCCCACAACCAGCACTGTCAGCAAAAGATTAGTTTGAATCCCACCAACTTTAATGATACAGTTGAGCTCTTCCTCGTAATGAGCTAGTAACTTCACCCTGCTTTTTGCGACCTGTATCATCACTGGCATGTCCAAGCTTTGTTTATTTACAACCGGTATGCCCGTCATTCCATTGACAGGAAGCTCCCGAGTCTAGGATAAATTCTATTTGGGTCACACTGCAGTCCTGGCCAACTGTCATAAGTGAAAGATCCATACCAACTACATCCACAAGCATGGCATTGGCTTTAAATACTTTGGATACCTTGGGTTTGTACGGTTTGGATACAAAACTGTCTGTCTCCTGCTGTTCATCAACACATGCCTCGTCTGCTTGGAATCCCTCTCCGCTGTTGCTCTCGTTCCCGGCTGATGCAGTAGCTGCCATTTGCCGGTGCCGGTACTACCACCTCTTTAGTGTCCGTGGCAGCGGCCTTGCATCCTTTGCCGATAATGTTGCGGCCAGTCTATGCGGAGATGGCCGGAGATGCCGTTACAGCCTCTAAGATTTGACCCTTTTTCGTCTCTGGCGGCACGAGTATTTTCGAACTCTTCCATCTGCTATTGCTTTCTTTCCAGTACACTTGCAGTGTCACCTGGCACCGGCAGATAGCTCCGCTGGAGGATGTCCACACCCTCAGTTATGAATTTGGACAGTCCTTGGGCCTACAGATCAGTGGTCATTCTGAGCTTCCACACGGGGTAATTCTTCCCTTCTAGAGTGGCGATACGAGATTTATCCTCCATCTCGTATTTATCTGGAAAAGATAAACGGAACTAAATAAGACACTATACCGACATTTTTAACTGGGAAATCCTCTACCAGGGGAATCCTCCCCGACTGCGTTTGGCTGGTTGGTGAAAATCCTTTCACCAGCGGGAATCCTCCCTCCAGCCACGGCAAATCCTTGCCGGAGAAATCCTTCTCAACGCGAGTGATTTGGTGAAATCTTTCACCTGGGGAATCCTCCCCGATGGCGTTTGGCTGGTTGGTGAAAATCCTTTCACCAGCGGGAATCCTCCCTCCAGCCACGGCAAATCCTTGCCGGAGAAATCCTTCTCAACGCAATACAAGCTAAACTGCACCAAAAAAATATTCCACACCTCTTGCACCATTCCTTCACTCCAGCTCCGCTAGTCATATGCAATTTAAATCCACTTTTTAAATTCATGGTGCAGTCGTATAATTCATCATTGACCAAAAGAACAATGTCACTAATTATACATGGACAGATTCATACCTTGTAGTGTCTCGAAGTTTTTTTTTTTCCTTTTTTTTCTCTTTCCGACGTCACCTATGGCGTCCACGTCCTTGACCAAGGCGTCCCTTCTGTCCAGGTCAAACACACCGGTATTTCAAATTCAAATATATATATTATATATATATTTTTCTTTTCTGCTCTTTTATTCACGGATATTTTCTTGATTCAACAGATTTCTGGGCCCATAACCTATTGAGATATGCGCCTGGTTATGGGTTTCGGTTTAAGAAAAATAATTAAGCAGGAGTAATTGTACTCGATTCATTCACAGTTGTTATTTATAATTGGCGCCTTAGCAACACTTTTAGTACATAGAGTTGGAGCTAGCGCTCCTATCGGAAAACATTAGCACCACATTAAAAATTGTCTCACTAGTGCTGCCACGTAGCGGTGGTCATATAATCTACGTGATGCTGAGAAAATGCATATTCCAACACTAACAGCATATTCCAGATGAGGCCTAACGATTGAAAAATAACAACGTTCTTTCACTTTCTCATCACATATTCCGAGTACTCTCTTGATAAAGCCTAGCTTCCTGTATGCTTGACCGCATATTTTCCGAATGTCTTCCCCCAGATATGTCGTGAGTAATTGTGACCCCTAAGTACTTAACAGACTCGACGTGAATAATTCGTACTATTAATTCTGTAAGCCCTACCTGGCCTATTTTTCTTTTACCAAAAGCTGACTGCTACGCTTTTTTTATGTTGAGTTCCATCTGCCAGTTTTCGCACCAAGCATGAATGGTAAGTAGGTCGATTGTTAACGAGTCGCTGTCTTCGTAATTGTTAATATCTCAGTGCACAACCGCGTCGTCTTCGAAGAGTCTAAGCTTACTTTTAACGTTATTGCTAATATCATTTATGTACAAGAGAAATAAAAGTGGACCAATTACACTTCCCTGAGAACAACGCGATGTAACGCTGTGTATGACATGATACCGTCTATGACAACCCTTTGTTCCCGACCATGTAAGAACTGATTAATCCAACTAATAATATTTTTATCTATTCCATATGCTTCTAGTTTTGAGAGTAACATAATATGAGGTACCTTATCGAAAGCTTTCTTAAAATCTAAGTAAGACGCCAATGTTTTATATACGCGAGCAGGTATTTGATCTGGACCGGGGGATTAAAATATAGCGAAGCAGCGTCACCAATAGTTGTAACAATGAGATAATGTTATCAGTAAGGCGCATGAGAAGGCTCGTGAGTTTGACAGGTGAACGCAAGAAGATAATTCAAATACTTATGAAGTATCGAGAGCTGAATGCTATAGTCAAAGTAATGCCCTAATGGAAATAATGTTCAGGCATAATTGGTCACCTATTTCAAGTATATATCGCCAAAATTTCTCTTCATATATTATGAAACATTTGTGAAAAATTACCTCAAGCAGTTTAGACTTTCGGCTCTTATTGTGGCATAAGCAGTTTAAAATGTTTAGCATTAGATTTTCAAAAGTTAATTTTTATGAAAGTTCACCCCGCCTTTTGACTCTCCCCTCTTCTTATCTTTTAAAGAATGACCTTTTTTTACGCTGTCATTGGGTATGTTGTCCTTACATTGTGTAACCAGCTTAATCCTCTTCCCTCCTCCCAAACCAATCTAGTCGCCAACCGCTCCCCTATTTACTTCCTCGCATGTAAAACTTCTACTCTTGCCTTAGGTTAGTGTTGATCTCTGATGAAAATAATACTACACACATCGAAACAGTCAGACGTATTGCCAAAAAAAGTGCGTAGTATTACAACTTAATTTTTTAGTTAGTATGTCTAAATTTCAGGATGCTATATTCTCATTTGTCACGTTGAAAATGCTATGTCCTACTATAAAATCAGTTATTTGACAAGTTTTTATCAGATCAAATATTACAGTCATCATGCAGTTGCATATATCAAATTAGGTCAAGCTTGCTTTTTCCGTAGATTCTCAGTAACTGCTCCAGAAGATGAGTTCTGTCACCATCACTTTTCATGTATTATCAGTGTGAGAAAAATCATGAATAATAATTCCGAAAAACCAAATGAGAAAAATCGAGAGTCACTAAGTACAGAAATATTAGCCGTAGGTATTTCATGCCTCTCTAGTTTGATGAAGCGTGGGGAATAGCAATGGCTTTGTCTTGCCGCTTACACTTTTTTTATACCTTAAAGTGTACATTTCTAATGAGAAACGTTGAAAAACTTTTCTGTCGGGGAATTTTTCACGAAATTCGAAAACACCCTATTTCTATCTTTTGCTTTAAAACGTCAGATGTGATTTTTCAAGCAATGGACAATAATAGGTGTTGGAAATCGTACAATGAAAAAGTCCAGTACAATTACGTATTGCAGGTGGAACGTTATATTCCTTGGAAAGTTATTGATGGAGTCAGGGCAAGCTATAATTCGAAAATCTGTCGGAGAACTATATTATTTGGCTTATTATGGAAAAACATACCACTTGAATGTCCGAGTCTTGTATTACTATGATGTTAAGTAGGGATAAAAGTGTTTTTTTAAATAGCTGTGTATGATTCGTTTTCATGTATAGTCTTTGATTATGTTACCTCTCAAGTTGCCTAAATTTCATTCATTTTTCGCATGTCGCGGCTTTGGGTCACAAATGGCTATATTTTAAAAACTATTTCATACTTGGATGATAATTATTTACAAAAATTCGTTTGAAACAAGTGAAACCATTAAAAAACCAAAAAATCTAAAACGGAAAATCAGCGAGCCATGGAGAACTTGACTCCAAATGACATTCTATGCAAAGTATAGTATATATTGTCGAACACCGTATTCTTTTTCCACCATATTGTGGTGACATTCACCGATATCATTCACCGAAAAAATCGAGTAAGGTTTGAGGAGAGGGACCTCATGCCGACGGCCATCTACTCGCGCTCGGTGTAGAGATGGTTTGAGATGGGGAAAGTGGAAGATTGGGGATATGTGAGAAGAGAGCCGGAAAGAGAGGAGGGAGAAAGAGATAGAAGTGAGAAGAGTCGGGTAATTGAGATAGAAAGCGGGAGAGATAAAAGGGATATGATTCGGGAGAGAGAGGTATAGAAGTGGAGAGAAGAAAGAGCTGAAGAGAGATGGGAGAGAGGTGGGGAGAGAGATAGAAGATAGGAAGAACGGCAGATAGATGGTAATAGTAACGGGGAAGAGAAGGTTAGTATGGGAGAGAGAGATATAGGAGAGAGAAAAAAGGCGAGGTATAAGGGAATGAAGTTTGGGAAGAGAAGGTTTGACGAGTGGAGATGTGGGGGAGGGGTAGAGGGAGGAAGAACAGCTTTTAACATGCGTAGCCATAGAGTTTTAAATGATTTTATTCCAGAAAGTTTATCCCCCATTTTTACTCTCCCTTTCCCTTATTTTATAAGATTCCTATCAGAGAGAAGTTAAAAGAAAGAGGATAGGTAACTCGAAACATACGACACAATAGTGATGAGAATATGTTGTAATGGCTGATTATAACAGAAAAAAGGATTCGAGTTGGCCACGAATGGCACCGCTGAGCTCAACCGGTTACGAGCCGGATAAAGGGGCCGCCATGCTACTTAGCCAAGGATGTGCTTAATAATTGTCCTGTCCTCATCAATAAGAAGACCAAATTTAAAATTTTAGTTTCCAACCCGGTATTACCCAGACTGTCTCCTAAAAATTCATGAAGAGCCCAGATATCAATAGTTTCCGGAATAGACTATGAAAACTTTTGAGGTTATGAAAGATATTACTTTTACTTCCAAGAAGCCACTTTGTATGGGAGGTGGGCATGGATTCGATCTGATCCTACCCATTTGAGAACTGTGCCATCTGTGGACTAATAGAGGCTTATGACCCAAATTTCAGCTCGATTTATCAATTTTTACGGCAGTTATTTTGCGAAGAGAAACAGAAAGACGGACATAGCTGGATTGACTTGAAAGGTGATGCTGATCATTTCTGTATATACTTTTCCATACTTCCTTCAATCCGATATATTTCTGCTGTGACAAAATCAATATACCCTACCCACGTAGTGGTTTAGGGCATAAATATCACACATAGGTATACGTATTAATGATAAAATAGTATCCATTTGAAAATTTCTTCACTTCAATTTGCTAGACGTAACCAATTATCACGGCAGGAATTCTGACTTAACATGAAGTGAGCATATAAAGATCGCTTTTTCATTTCCTCGGTTTCTATGCTATGCGTCTAGACTATATGGGGTCAGCGGTATCGTGAATTTTACCCAATCTTCACCCAACGAGCTCTAGGTACCAAGGGAAGATAGCTCGATTAGCCAAGTTCGAAAACGGCCTATGTGATCGGAGACCCGTTATTTGCACGCGTGCAGAACTGACGTGGAAAGGGGAAAGGGGGGAAGCGGTATGTTTCACTACCTCTACTTGACGCACCGGATGAACTGTATGTATTGCCTAGTGGTGGTGTCTTTGACCTGCAGTTGAAACTTCACGTGCTGATGGAAATGATTTGCTAGCGGTCGATTCTTCATCGAAACTCGCTCTATGGGTTCCCTTGTAAGATGTGTTTTATTGCAGGGCTGCCGCTAGTTTTGCATTTTTGCACCGCGCCAAGGTTAGTTTCTCCTTATTCGGCCACCGTGAAATCCTCCTGAGAACACCTACGGGAAAATCCAGGGTTTCTGGTAGGGCCTATTTTCATTTCTTCCCTTCATTGAAAACCTTACTTTCTTTAATGGCGTTAAGCATTCCATCGCTCCCTTACCTCATCCAGCCACTTTTTCTGCCACATGCTAACCTCCTCTAGAAGTTATCTCCTCACCTACTTCGCCAAATACAGCTTCGCTTGCCTTCCTTTCCGTCCACCGCACTTTCTTCGTTGCACTACTCACCAGATCTCCAAAAGCCTCATTTCATCCTTTTCATCCGAGTCCACGTTTACACGTACAACGCAACATTCCATGTTCAACTATCCGCAAAAGATTCCTCTACTGCGCTCGCCCAAAATGTATTGTTTTCGTTTACTCATGCTCGCAACCGTCGCCTTTACCAGCATTATGCATCTTGTAATGAATTTGCTACTCTGGTCTTTCCTACCTCCTGAATTCCTGAACTCGGGTCATCCGCTGGGGAAAAAATCCCTCACGCTTTCGGTATATAACATTTAAAATTATTGTTTTTCAATGAGAATAGCTTTTTAAGTCTCTTTTATACATTGTGTATTATGAAGCTCTATTTACTTTTTTGATTTGAATTAAATAATATGTTAATTTGTTCATTTCCTCGCTGCTATACTATTACATTATTTTTGTATTCTTGCTCTAAGGGACCTGTCCTAGAGTAAATTAAACGATTATTCTATTCTACTCTATAACCCAACAAAAGTGACCGGGAACCCGGGACCCCTGCCGGGGGATCCGAGCCGGCGGTGGGGGCGGGTGTTAGAAGGGGATCCCTTCCTTCCTCCTCCACCCCCATAACCGGTGGAAAGAGAGAAGGTGGGGAGGGTTAGGGGTTGGGAAGAGTGTCCGATGGGCCTGCGGCGCATACTTTAGTATCTGCGCCGCCCACCCCTCCCCGTCCCCAGCAGCCAAGACTGTTTTTCAAAACCTACATTAAACTAAGTTAACAAACTTCAGACGCTACAATAATATACTATTGGGGATCAATCTCTTTTCACTCATAATAAGTAGGAGATTCTATGCAAAATAATTTTCAAATAGTATTCACATGTATGTGGGAGATGAATCCTAAAATTTTCTAAGTCTGCCTGACACAAATGAATGAAGAGCGCATCTGAGATTATTATATTTTACATTGTTTCTATTTGATTTATGATCCTGATGTTTTCATTAGTAAGTTATCTGTTTTTGGGAGGCGTAAGATGTTTTTGAAGACGCGACTGTTTTGGTATTCAGATAGTTCAGTTGTGGCATTGTTTCCCAGCCTACTTTGTAGGTATATCATTGGGATTACCATAATTTACGTTGTTGCTGTGCAGGCAACGACAACGATACCCTGAGATAAGTGCCGATTGGTCCCGGAACCATGAGTGCGTACCAAAAGTCCATCCGCCATTTCACTTGAACTGAAACAATTTAAAAGAAGGAACGGTTCCGGAACGTTATATTTCGTTCATAATTCTACTTTCGTCCCGTAAACGAAACTAAAGTCAAGCTGTACATAAGCCGAAACTATAGTCAAAAAGGAAGCATAAAGTTTCGTTCCGGAACGAAACTATATGCTTGGTTCCGGTTTCGTTTAACATCGATTTTACGACAAACGATTTTAGAGGAAAAACGGAGTATACTCTTAGCCAATTTACCATTGTATTTTTTCCCAATGTGATGGCAGAAATAGTTTTCATATTCTTATTTCACGTATTCCATCGATGATATTTTAAAGGATGCATATACTTGGGGTGGATTAATTCTTGTAAAACTGGAGGTAGATTCGGTAAATGTACGTGCGCTACATAAAAATTAGTTAATCCGGTTTTGATGCTTACGATCTCCTACAAATAAAATTAGAAAAAATGTAATGATGCAAAGATTTTCAACTGATGTTTTATATTGGTGCAGTTTAAAACTTCTGAAGATCCGTTGATACCACATCAAGTCATTCATTTGAGTATTCTAACAGGTGATTGGTAGGTTTATTGATAGTCCTTTCCTGGCGACCAAAATCCTGCATATCGTTCCGTTTTCTCTTCCATAGGTGATCCACTGTAACATCCCTCTTAAATTTCTCATGCGTCTCCCTCTTCTAATTTCGTTAAGGTTTCATATGCTCTTCCTTCCTCCTCATCGCTTACCCAGTGTACTCTTCTTTATCGCCCATTTCAAATTTCCTCTTTTCAAACCGTCCTCCTTTCATCTATTCAGCCTTCTCAGAAACTCCATCATTAGCTTCCTCACTACTCTATCCATATCAGTTCAACATATACACCTGACACGATCGAGATGTCGGTGTGGAGAAGGATGGAGAGGGTGAGCTGGCTGGTGAGAAGGACAGACGACTATGAATCGGATATGATTTGAGAGGAGAGGAAGCTGGTGGTGGAGGTTCGGAGGAGGTGGAAGAGATGGATGGAGGGCGTTTTAAATAGGTATGAATGTTGAAGGCAGTGGATGAGAAGGATTACACTAGGGGAAGAAGAAATCAGAGAATAGGAATGCTGGAAGAAATAAGAAGACAGAGATGGTACGAGGAATTCACGAGAGATTATTTCGTTCAGAATTATTATGCTGTTCCTGCGTCTTCCACCGTGTTCTCCCATCTTCTAATGCCTTTACTATAACCTCCCATTGCTAGACCTTCCTCCATTAATCTCTTCCGCATCCTTCGAAACTCCACCTCCAGCTTCTTCAGCCTTATCCAATACCTATTCACTCATCCTACTTGCCACTTAAAACAAATTCTCAATCCTCCTCGAACCGTAAATCTCAACTCCTCAAGTTTATTTACATCATCCATTTGCAATGACTTAGGCCGTTTTTGAACTAACTTAGAAAACTCATAGTTAAATGCAAAACATATTATCATGACCCCCAGGCATACGGAGTGGAATACTCACTTGAAACATTCGTAGCTGTCCTCCGACAGAAGAACAATCATGTGACCATCATCTCGTAAAACATACGAAAAGCGGCACCTTGTTTAATAATGTTGATGGGTCGATTACTTCTTGAAAATGCTTTCCATTTAATGAGACAATTTTCTGTCACTTTTCAACAGCGCCGCATTCAATATTAGAGATTCAACAGCCTTTTCTTTTCGTCTCCACTCAAACCTCTTCTCAGCTGTACCCTGCTCTTTGAAAAGGCTCCTTTAGCCTTGGCGATTCTAAATCTATTTCCTCTACCACTGAACCTATTCCCTTCCAAAATACTATGAAAACTGGTAAACAGCTTAATTTCACTTATACTAATATCTCCCACCTTATATTTATCCCTGAATTCATGCTTCTGGAGAATCTCATAAGAGCCGTCTTCTTCTGGCCAGACCAAACGATACCAAAATTAAAAAAGAACAAAGGTAATATTTCTAATGTTGTTTCCATATTGAAAATGGATTGACACGAGGTCATGCGTGAATTCACCGGTTTTGATAAAATTTAAAATATACACATGAAATGAGAGTTTCAGCTAAATATACGAATACGGATGAGGTTTATATATTATATATATCTTTTGAGTGAATGCTACTAATGACCAACACTGGAAATCGTTCATACATATGAGACTAATTTAAGGAAATGAAAAAGGGGAGTAAGATGGGGAAGAGGAAGGTAGAGGATATAAATTCTGGACGAAATAATCTCTCTCGCATTCCTCGTATCGTCTCTCTCTTCGTAGTTCGATCAGAATTCCTATATTCTTAATTCAACTTTCCCAGTGTTTTCCCGTCTTCCACTACCTTAAAAATTCCCCATCCATCAAGACGCCATCCATCTATTTCTATCGCCTCCCCCGAACCTCCGCCACAAGATTGCTCTCCAACCACATCCAATTCCTCATCGATCGTCCTTCTCACCACCCATCTCTCCCTCTTCGACCTTCTCATCACCCATGTCTCCCTCTTCGACCTTCTCCACGCCAACATCTCGAGCGCCTCAGGTCAACGGATGTATGTCGAAGTGATAGGGATAGAGTGGTGAGGAAGCTGATGGCGGAGGTTCGGAGGAGGCAGAAGAGATAGATGGAGGACGTTTTTAAATGAGAAGGAATGTGAATAGGGTAATAGAGGGGAGAGCGGAAGCGGGGAGGAGGAAGGAAGAGGGTAGGAATACAGAACGAGAGAAGAAGATGGAAACGATATGTAGTATTTATGAGGGAAATAATAGCGTATGTTCTATCAGGGGGAAATGGGAACGTTATGCTGCAAATTATAACGCCAGGAATGTACAAAGGCAAATACATATCCATTCTCGAATATATACCCACCAGTGGAGAGGTTTTTTCAGCGAAAAAACCGAAGTATCAGTCATCCCCTCTTTCTTTGTTAACTACGATTAATTATGCCGAAAAGTTTATCCCGGCGATCTTGCAGTAACCTCCAGATGGGATTGTCATTATATACCAGTGGTTAGCATTGTAAGGTATGGCAGCGTTAAACGCATTTGAATGGCCATTTATGATGGGAAAAATATATCTAAATTAACCTAATAATGCCAACGCATACACATTTTCCATTTAATTACCATAAAACCGGGAAAAATTTACCGAAATCTATTGAAAGCAAGGGAGTGACATCGAATCAGATGCAAATCGAAACCATGTAAATGGAGAACTTACTCTGTCTTCACCTTCCCCAGCGACTCATATTCCTTCCCTCTACCACGGTAGTCAACATTCCTTCGATCCACATTTCCTGATCCAACCACCGAGTGAAGTCTTCGAGATCAGTTCATTACCATCATCGCCCGTCACGAATTTCCCTTCCGTTATATAGTATCAATGCTTGACTACCTATGTCTGTAGGACATTTTCGTATCCGTAAATTAAACCACACAAAGATTGATATGGGATAGAAAGCTCCAAAGTGTGGCGTGTGCCATTCGGGTGTAGAAGCGAGCTGCTCGGGGAAGCGAAACGTTGGGTGACGAAACGAGGTGGAAGTGATTTGTCGGTCGACAGAAGCGCCTCCCCGTTCAAGAGAATATCCCCACTAGAGATAATTGTAATGGTACCGAACTAGTTTTGGTTGGTTAAAATCTAAATACGTAAAAAATATTTTACGTTTTTAGGGACTCCGGCCATTATTTCGTTACACAATTTACGTATTACTTCAGCGATCTCATTCACCTCCTTCATGAATTCATAAGTTCATAATCCCCGTTGTTTCACATTCAACCACGTAAAACATAAACCGTAATTCTCCTCAAAGGTTCTCCTAAGACATTTTTCTGATTCCAAGCGGTCATTTTTAAGAAAATGAAAAAATCGAACAGGGAAACACGGTCCAGAAGGATAGAACACTTGGTCACGAAACGGGGTACTAAGAAGCTTAGAAAAAAGAAAATAGACAGAGATGTCCCACGAGGATTTGCGAGGGAATAAATATTTTTTTTAGTTAAAACCAAGTTTAAAGTATGGAAGAACTAAAATTTCATGATGGAGTATGCAGATATTGGGGCGCAAAAAACAAATATTACAAGTGAGAGACCAAAGATTTTAATTCAGAGGTAAATAAATGTTTAATGCCATTTTCCGCTTATTTTAATGAAAACACTGTATCATTTGGACTTAAGCAATTTGGACCTAAGCAAAAAAGACTTTGACATGCATCATCATAATTTAGTCGTTCAATCCTAGGATTGGTTGACTACCGTAACATTCCTCTTAAATTCCTAATTCGTGTCCCTGTTCTTATTTCGTTCAGTATTCCTATCCTTTTCCTTCCATCCTCATCGCTTCCCCGTCGTAATTCTCTTTATCGCCCTCTTCAAATTTCCTCTTTTCAAACCATCCTCCTTACATCTATTCAGCCTCTTCCGAACCTTTGTCACCAGCTTCCTCACCACTCAATCCATATCAGTTCAACGCATATATCTAAGGCGATCGAGATTCCGGTGTCGAGCAGGATGGAGATGGTGAGATGGCTGGTGAGAAGGACTATCGACGAGGATCGGATATGCTTTGAGAGGAGAGGAAGCTGGTGGTGGAAGTTCGGAGGAGGCTGAAGAGATGGTTGGAGGGCGTATTGAAAGGGGTAGGAATGTTGAAGGCAGAGTATGAGAAAGATTACACTGGAGAAGAAGAAATCAGAGAATAGGAATGCTGAATGAAATAAAAAGAGTGTGATGGTGCGAAGAATTCATGAGTGTCTATTTCGTCCAGAATTTCATCCTCTTTCTGCCTCTTCCACCGTATTCTCCCATCTTATAATGCTTTCAACATAACCTCCCCTTTGAATGCCAATCCTAGGATTGGTTGACTGCAGCCCTACACCCTTCCCTATCAAATGCTAATTCCTTCACATTCTGGTATGTCTTCCTATGTACCTTTTTTTTTATTTGGTCATTAGCCGTATTCCTTGGCCTTCCTTTCGGGACTTCTCCCTTTATTATCCCTTCAATTATGTTCTTTACAAATCCATTGTCTCTCATGGTGTGTCCTATCCATCTTGTTCTTCTTTTCTGTATATTGAACCATATGTTCCTTTCCTCTTTTACTCTTCTGTACACTTCATCTTTTATTATTTTTCCGTCCATGTTATCCTCAGTGTCCTCCACCAGCACCAGGTTTCGATGTCTTTTTTTTTCTAGTCAGCTTTTCTGATGGGCCATGCTTTCGATCCGTAGTGTGCTACGCCCTAAACTAATGTATTCACATTATGACGTACTTATGTCATTAGGATTAATTTTTCTAAAGCAAATATTTACAGTTAGATGACCAACTTTGAATAAAAGTACAAAACAAGGTTAATTTTTGAGTGCTTAAAACAGAAGAAAGTATTTTTTTAATGCGTAGAGAGGATACATCTAAGCTGAAAATATTCCGAAAATTATTTTAAAGGAATACTAACCGCATAAAAATTTCTATTTGGGCTGAATAGATCCTTGAAACACATTTTGTTAATGCAAAACTTAAGGCTATTCATAAAGATTCGTGTTACAACTCTATGTACCTGTGCATTTCCGTAATGATGAGTGAATAAATTTGATATAAAAATACCTGATTTTTTATTAGGTATTTTACGACCAACATAATCTAATGGATTATTTAAAAGGGGAATAAGCACTTGCCTTGACTCAGTCAACGTAATATCATCTCAATGGCCAGTTTTTTAAAATTTTGATTCAAGGACAGATCGCGAATCTCATCATCGTATCCTAGTCCATGGAATACATTTCGTAAATATATTATTCCGTATGAAAATATTTGAGAGCCCAAACTGTGGTCGCCCCGGCGAAGATTGTTATTATGCCTCTAATATATCGTCGTTGCCTTTGGTCGTTCTGTCTTAACATTGGTTGACTGCAGCCATCCACTCTTCCCTATCAAATGCTAGTTCCCTCGCATCATGATAGCTCTTCCTATGCCCTCTCCTCTTTTTTTGATGAATGATCTTATTCCCGGATCTTCCTCTGGGGATAATTCCTTCAATTTTTCCTTCGATTTTATTCTTTACTAACCCATTGTGTCTCAACGTGTGTCCAATCCATTTGGTATTTTCTTTTTTAGGGTTCCATATGGCCCTTTCCTCTTATTCTCTCTTGTAAACTTCATAATTTCATATTTTATTGGTCCATGTCTGTTCTGGTATTTTTTCCAATGGCCGATGCATTCGATCAGTTGTGTGCCGCGCTCTACATATATTTTTAAAATACCATTACTAGTTTGTTGTCCTACCTTCTTTGACCGCAGCAGTTGTCTACTTACTATGAACGTTTTCTTTTCTTAGGCCATTTTTTCTGCATGTTTTTGATTACGGAGAAGAAACGCTTTCGTCTGGGCATTTCTCAGTATGCCCCGTTTCATGTTCGTATGCACCCGAGTAGTTCGAACTATCGATATTCATATACTTAATACGGCAAACGGCGAATTAATCTCCAAATCGCAAGGAATTGCATTGATTTCTGTCCTTTATTTCTCAATGTGTCTCCCTCCTCCCCTCAATTACCTCTCCGAATCGCCTAAAAGTATTCTCTTTCAACTCATTGATTGCGATATTTCTACCCAAAAATAATCTCACATAATCCATAAAATCGTTCTGGGCACCAAAATGTATTGATTTAAACCCTTAACCACCTAGCATGGGTCTCACAGACCTAAACGATTTAATAATCGTACATATTTCGGCGCCCTAGTTTTGTATTGACTTGTTAGTGCTTGTACCTTTTCCTCTTGCCCCTCAGTGTCGCGCAACCGCTCGCCGGGGTCAAACGTGCGCGCGTTTGTCACAGGTTAGTAAAAAACTACTACCTCGGGTCTGAGAGACCTATGTTAGGTGGTTATGTGATTTTTCTTTAATTATTTATTTTTCATTGTTTTAGTTAAAAGTGGCTCTAAATGATGATTCTATCGCGCATTGGTTATAGCACGATCTGTCAGACGACGAATTTAGCGATGTGGAGTCTGATATTGGGCTAGATCATGTTTTGGAAGAAAGTTGTGCGTCCGATTCCGAAAGCGAAGAGAGAACTGCGGTGAGCAATAAACAGAATTCATCATCCCACAATATTGTTACCTCAAATTTAAGTCAAGACCAAGAGCTTTCATCAGAAGATGATGAACCTTTATCTGATATTCGATGGAGACCGAGGAAGAAGAATTATTTCGGTAGGAATCGCTTTCGTTGGTCATCTGTCCCACAGTCTTCGCGATTGAGAACTTTTCAACATAATATAGTGCAGGAAATACCAGGTAAAAAACAGCATATCGTGGTGAGCTAAATTCTTCGTCTTCTCCGCTAGATATATGGCAGCATTTTTTTACCGACGAAATGCTTGAAAAAATCGTTTTTCACACTAATGTGAAAATTAGAGAAATCAGACCAAAATACCAAAGTGCCACCTTCGTTCAAGATTTAGATCTCATAAATTGAAAGCATTTATAGGCTTCCTATTTTACACTGCAAACTTCAAGGAAAACCATGAAGATTATACATCATGGTATATCACTGACGGCACAGGAAGGGAAATATATCGCTGTATAATGAGAAAAAACAGGTTTGAAGTGTTTCTAAATTCTATACGTTTTGATGATGCGTCAACCCGAGCAGCACGTCGAGAAATTGATGCATCTGCCCCTATTGCTGACCTCTTTGCATCCTTTATTGACCGCTGTCAAGCTATTTATGCAATCGGTAGTTACGCTTGTATATATGAGATGTTGGTTGCGTTTCGAGAAAGATGCAGGTTCAAAATGTACATGCCAAAAAAAACCAGCCAAATATGGCATAAAAATGCAATGCCTTACAGATGCAAAGTCGGGTTGACTACTTTATGCCTACATATACCGTGGCAAAGATTCCGATGGGCTAACTTTACCAACTGAGTAGCAACGTCTGAAGAAGCCCACTCAAGCTGTAATGCGTCTCATTCCTCCCATAGAAGGATCTAATAGAAACGTAACAACTGACAACTGGTATACCTCTCTTGAGCTACTAGAAACGTTGAAAAAGAAACAGCTGACAGGCGTGGGAACCTTGAGGAAAAACCAAAAAGAAATTCCGCAAGAATTCAAGTCAGCTCGTAATCGAAATGTTGATTCCACATTTTTTGAGTTTACGAGATTTTCAGTTCAAAGATTCACTATATCATCATATGTGCCAAAACAAAACAAAGCAGTGATCACACTGTCAAGTATGCACCACACGCCAAATGTTGATGAAACTACCAAAAAACTGGAGATAATCTTATTTTACAACCAAACCAAAATTGGTGTGGATCTACTCGACCTAAGGTGCTCAAATTACTCTACAGGTCGTCGCACACGCAGATGGCCCTTGGCAATATTTTACCGGCTACTTGACTTTTCTGCCTCAAATTGCTACGTCGTGAATCTATCTATCCAGCCCCAAGGACAAAAGATTGAAAGCAGGTTCAAGTTTTTGAAGAAATTGGCTGAACAGTTGACGAGACCGCACATGGAACGTCGTGAAAGTAATGTGAAATTGCAACGTGACATACGGATCGGTACACAACGCATCCTCCACAGAGACGCGGCCACTCTATCAGCTGGTCCAAGAAGCAACAGTGCAGAAGAAAAGTTGGTGGTTCGCAAAAATTGTTCAAGTTGCACATACAGTAAGAGCCGCAAAACACAATACATGTGTTTCGAATGCAAAGCACCAATTTTCCTCGAATGCTCAAACAAGCTGTGTTTTCGCTGCCGTGAAAAACTCGAAGTTGAGAGTTTGCAATTTTGTTGATTTTTTTATTTTATTTAGAATTTGAATTTTTTTCTAGGTTCATTGTTCATTGAACATTTAAAAAAAGTTACAACAAAATTTCTATACTATGTAATAATTTTTGTGGATCTCATTTTTCAAAGATGTGCGTGTGTAAGCTTAAAATAAGAGTTATTTACACTTATCAGAGATTAAACAAAAAATAAAGTCCATTTTCATGTTCCTTTATTTTTAATAAATAGTTTAATATGCTCTTAATTCGATTATTAATTAATAACCAAACCTTTTTGCGCAAATTTTTATAAAATTGAATTATTTTACTCTCAGGTCTGACAGACCCATGATAGGTGGTTGTGTGACAAAAATATATGCTAGGTGGTCAAGAGTTAACTTCACGTGTAGTACTTCATCCTCAAACTAGTTACTATTCTCCAATTTTAAATTCAATTTATTTTCATTTTACCTGAAAAGAGTTTCCAATTACCAATTAACCGTGCTGAAATCGTGATAAAATATCCTTTATTGACATAAATAAATGCATGTCAACTCGCGCTTCAATCCTGCCCTCACCCTTGAATTGCGCTTCCTTTTTCCCCTCCTGGCATTCTCCTATCCTCACATTAACCTTCAGTGTTTCCCATTCATTGCTCCTCCGTTCCCCTTAACTATCATCTGCGATAATCTATAGAACACAGCTCCATTCCTGATTGAACGTCTCCACATTCTCTACATTATATTTATCCCTTTATATTTCCTCTTCTTAATGCCTCCCCATGTAATCCTCCTTTACTTCACATACCTTTCATTCCGAATATCATTCTTCCTTTTTCCTCATTTCACTCTCCTGTATTATCCGTAATCTGCATTTGCGTTCCTCATCATATCGTTGGTCCTTCAATCCTAAGATTAGTTAACTGCGGTCCTCTTCCCTTCCCTCTCTAATGCTAGTTCCCTTTCATCCTGGTAGCTCTTCCGATGAATGTACTTTCCTTTATATTCGGTCCATAAACTTATTCGCGGGCATTCTTCTGGAGAATTTTATCCTCTATTTCCTCTATCTTCGATTTTTTTCTTCACAAACCCAATGTGCCTTAGGGTGCGTCCAATCCATCTGGTCCTATTCTGTATAGTGTTCCTTGTGGTTCTTTCCTCTTCTACTCTTCTCTTCTGTCTAATACTAATTTTCTTTCATCCTGGTAGCTCTTTCTATGTACTTCCCTCTTTAATTGGTCCATGAACTTATCCCTGAGTCTTCCTCTGGGAACTCTTCCCTCTAGTTGACCTTCAATTATGTTCTTCACAAACCCATTGTGCCTCGTGGAGTGTCCAAAACCTCAGGTTCTTCTTTTCTGCATAGTGCCCCAATGGTCATTTCTTCTTCTATCCTTCTCTAAACTTCATTTGTAATTTTGTGCGTCCATTTGATTTTCAGAATCCCTCTCCAGCACCTTGTTAATAAACTTCTGGCCTCTTCTGGTATGATTTTCCAATGATCCATGCTTCCTATCCATGGATGTCACGCTCCACGCGCATGTTTTCACTTACTGTTTCCAAGGTAGTGGGTCTATTTATTTGCACCAATAAACTTTTTTTTTTCTTTTCATTTTTCAATTTTTTTTCTTTTTCACCATTTTCACCATGAACGCATTGTAGTTTGGTCAATGTCAATCCTCGTATTGCGACTTTTGCATTAAGCTTCTCTATTCCACGTGCGACGAACCGAATCTCCGTCTTCTTTATTTTCATGTCTTATTCTTGGAGAACTTGGTTCGTTGCGTTGATCAATCGATCATCAATGGATCAATCGATGATCAATGCCATTTCCTGCGATAACTGCGATATCGTATGCGATGCGAGGCACGTTTATTTCTTAATGATTATTTTTGCTTCGTTCAGTCCAATTTTTATGCCTCATTCAAGTACGTATTGAACAGAGCTGGAAAGAGTTAGCATCATTGTCGTACTCCTTTATTAATCTGACTTTCTAATTGTCTTCCGTCTTTCATTCGCATTACAACGACTTGCTTATTTTCTTCTACATCTACATCTAGATCTACATATTACCTCGCGAGCCGCCGCATGGGCGTGTGGCAAGGGGTGTAAGGTCACCAGCCGTGTGAAGATGTAAAACTTTTGGAGGTGAAACTGTGACATGTACTATGGGAGTGTTTTTAGACGAGATCAGTTTTTATTGTGATCGCTTATTGTGCGCGGAAAGAACGAGTTTTTGTGCATATCTGTTCGGCAGGGTATCTCCCTTATTATATCGCATTTGTCAGACCTAGATATGTAGTGAGGCGTCATGATAATATTCTCTGTGTCGCTTTGAAACAAACCAGTTCGTAATTACCGATGAAAAGTAAGCCTAGCGTGTAGGAATCGAGTCTCTAGGGGCTCCCCCTTTAACCCCACTAAAAGTTCTGAGGTACAATTTTTTTGCCTGTCGCAGCTTTTAACGAAGCGTGCTGCCTATCTTTGTATTTTGTTAATTCTTTTGGTTAAATCTTTATGACCAGGGTCCCCAATGCTCGCGGCGTATTCGAGATGTGGCTTATCAAGAGCGAAGTAGCATCTCTCTTTTACTTTTTCATCGGAGTATTTTCCTATTATACGCTAAACAAAACCTAGTTTCTTTAAGTTTTTGCGGCATATGTTTTGTATGTGTATTTTATAGTAGGTAGATTACTCCCCTGTTGCTTAAATCCATTCCAGGTTATATCAGTACAAATATATTATATTAAATGTGGAAAAGAACAATGTTTAGGCTTAGAGTTCGCATTTGTAATTTAAATGAAAATTATCGAAAGCGTTTTGAATGATTTATTTAATTCATTAGTAAGAAACAATCGCAGCGATTCATCTGGAATCAAACAACGACAAACTATATGTAGCCATCAGTAATAAGCGGTCTTATGCATGTTAGAAGTAAAAATTTATGTGGAAAGTCAATTTTTCAATACGTTTTCCAAAATATTTTGAACTTTTTAGATAGCTCTTATCGCAAAGTGAAGAAATATTTTTACTCTCTCATGATTAATCATAAAAAGGATGTGCATTGAATATACATTGCCGAAGATGGCAGGGGAAAAATGTAGCGTCGTGAAGTGATATTTAATTGATGTGATAAAAATTTATCTTTTGCTTTGAAATACGCCTTTTTTTAGTTTTAATTAGAATGCCCGTGTGCGACAATGAGGGTTGTTAAATGCTTAATGCTAGCTGAAAATAATTATGATTTTTCCCATCGTCAGTAAAATTTTGTAGAAAGCAATATAGACTAAACCATACAGTAATTCCTAAATAATCATGGTAGAAATTCTATAAAAAAGACAATTATTACGTCTTTTGACAAGGATAACGAATAAATTCACCACTTCGTGCCACATCTGGTTGTTGGGAAAGTGTATCGCGAAATTTGTGCATCTAAGTAATGATATCTTAAGGCATGTAAATTTGCTTTAATGAGTTCATGTAAGCCCTGAGTATATTGAAGTTCATGCCCTTACCGCGTTAAGGGTATTACAGGTAACGCGGTGAGGAGTTTAAAGGTCGTGTGCCGCATGCAAGTTGGGAATGAGTTAGGCGATTACGATGGGATTATGGGCTTGGACTTCCTAGAAATGTTTGGTTGCTCTATAGATGTTAAAAATGGGGACCCTTTCCATAGGGAAGGAAATGCGGCGCTTGAGCAGTGAGTGTAGAGAAGATTTAGACATTAAGGAATCAGTGAAAGCGAGAGAACGGTGTGGCGCGGAGATTCTAGTCCGGGTATTAAAGACAGAAATATGTGAAAGTAGCTAATTTCAATGAGGGGGATGTTGCATTAAGGAAAGGGACAATTTTAGCTTCCGTCGCGGAATAGGAGGATCGGGAGGGAGAAGAGAATGCCGGTAAATTTCCGCGAGTGAATGCAGTCAGACGCTGCGAAGGTGAAATTAGTTTTGCGGGAAAACTCAGCCATTTAAGTGACAGGGAACGGGACGCATTATTGCTGGTTCTTAACGATTTTTAAGATTTGTTTTACTGTAATGGACTACCCCCGCGAACTAAATTGGTGGCGCACCATATACCAACAGCTGACGCGAAGCCAATTTATACGAAGGCCTACCGCACGCCATTCCACCAATAAGAGATAGTAGAAAGATTGGTACAAGAACAGTTAGAGGCGGGTGTTAATTTGCCTAGCGCTAGTCCCTGGGCCGCCCCAATTGTTGAGGTCCCCAAAAAGTCTACGGATGGAAACGCTGCGTACAGGTTTTGCGTAGACTATCGAACATTAAAAGCTATTACCACTCCCGATGTGTACCCTCTACCGAATATAATCGAGACCCTAGATTACCTCGGGAATAGTCGTTATTTCACCACGATGGACCTAACAAGCGGTTGACATCAAATCCCCATGATCGAGGAGTCGCGCCCAAAAACAGCTTTTAACACGGAGAGTGGACATTGGGAATACAAGCGCATGCCTTTCGGGTTGCGTAATGCCCCGGCCAGTTTTCAGCGGCTTATGGACGGTGTTCTCCGCGGGCTCAAACCAGCGCATTGTCTTGTGTATTTGGATGACGTAGTCGTATTTAGTTCCACGATCGAAGAACACGCGGAGCGATTGAGGCTTGTTTTGGAGAGATTGAGAACGCAGGATTGACGCTAAAGTTCGATAAATTTCACTTCGCCCACGACAAGGTAAATTATTTGGAACATGTAATCACCTAAGACGGCATTGTTCCCTATCCAATGAAGCTTTTGGCAGTAAACGAATACCCCTCACCGAATTGCACGAAGGAATTACAATCATTCCTAGATTTCGCAAATTACTATCGAATATTTGTGAAAGATTATGCCAATATCGCGTAACCCTTAACGAGAATTTTGACAAAGTGAGCAACGTTCAGTTGGTCGGACGAGTGCGAAACGGCAATGGGAAAGTTAAAGACAGCGCTTACTAACGGCCCAATCCTGGTGTACACTGATTTTAGAAAGCCATTTATTGTTTCCACGGACGCCGCGAAGTACGGCTTAGACGCAGTCCTATCGCAGGAAGTAAACGGAGAGGAGCATCCGGTAGCCTATGCCTCGAGGAAACAAAACACAGCCGAAACGAATTACTCGGCGACCGAGAAAGAACCCCTCGGAGTCGTATGGCAACGGGACATTTCAAGTGCTACCTGTTTGGGCGGAAATTAAAAATCATTACCGACCACGCGGCCCTCAAATGGTTGTTTAGTCTGAAGGACCCTAGCAGTCGTTTGGTGATATGGACGTTGAAACTAAGAGAATATGACTATGAGGTCGTTCATAAGCCAGGAAAATTACACTCAAATGCTGACGCGTTTAGTCGGAAGATATGTGCGATCAAACGGGGGCCGTATGACGAAATAATCGACTTACAGGACGCGGATAGTGAGTGTAAACTGCTGCGAGGACAGAGAGGTTTCCACGTGAAGGAGGGAGTACTCTATAAACAAACCACCGGAAGTGATAAAATAGTTGTCCCTGAGAAGTTGAGGGGGGAAATAACAAAAGACTTCCGCGAACATCCGTTATCGGGTCATCTGGGGGTCCGGCCTACGGTGGAGAGGGTGCGAGCATCGTATTGGTGGAAGGGCCTTGTGAAGGACATCAAGGAGACCCTGAACGGTTGTGTCGCGTGCAATCGCCGAAGCCCTTATGGTAGAACAAAAGCGCCTATTCAAGAATTGCCCTCCTCTAACCGGCAATTAGATTTCGTGTCGTTGGACACTGGGGGACATCTCCCGTGCACTGACAACGGGAATAAATACATCCTTTCCATAATCGACAATTTTTCCCGTTGTCTGGAAATGGTTCCGATACCGGATCAGAGAGCTGAGACGGTTGCATCGGCATTTGTGAGGAAGCAAATTCTTAGGTTTGGGGTACCCGATAGAGTCCTTACCGACCAGGGCGATAATTGTATGTACGATTTTTTTAGAAACACATGTGAACTAATGACGATTTCCCTGCATCGCACATCTCCTTACCACACTCAGTTCAATGGGAAGGTTGAAAGAGTACACAGGACGATTGCTGGTATACTCAGCCATTATGTCAGTAACACAAATACGGACTGGGATACGTGGTTGCCCAACGCCATCACGGCATACAATACTAGGGCCCATGGGAGTACCGGTTTCGACCACCACTAAATAATTTTCGGACATACCATGCGATCACCCTTCGAACATTACGACCCGGGTGTCGGTGAGTTTAAAAACCCGTACCTTAGGGAATTGAAGAAATTAGAGACTATGTGGGGGAAGTGTAGAGTGAACGATGATCGAACCCGGCGTGAGAGGGCCGCAGGGTTCAACCGGGGTACTAAGGACGTGGCGTACAAGTGCGGTCAATATGTGTATTTGAGTGACCCATGCGCGAAGGCGGGTGGTGCGAAGAAATTCCACTGCCCGTGGAAGGGCCCTTACCGAGGGACGGAAGTGATTCCTCCGTGCAATGTGCGAGTTCTTTTACCCTATAGATCTCTTTTAGTGCAAAAAAATCGCTGAAAGCTACATTTATGGAGTCCGCCCACTCAAGGATTTCCCCACTGTGGAGAACGCCGTCAAGGAAGACCCCGGAAGTCCCCCCCCGCAGAATCAGCGGAATTTGTGCATGGCCCAGTCAGTCCGATTGGAGACTCCCCCTTCACCCACACCGCCACATCCACGGAAGGGGGAGGGGCTCCCCGGAAATTCCCCCGGAATGACGCCCCGTAGGTCCCATCTATTGGAGGAATCGGAAAATGAGGGAGAGTGGGAAGAGATAGTCCGAGGGTCTGAGACGGAGGACGAAGAGCGGCAGGGAGAAGCTTCCCGAGAGCCGGGATCGCCAGCTGCGGAGAGCGCCGAGGGGGAGTCGGCGATTAGCGGAGGAGAAGAAGAGACTTCCCCGCAGGAGAGCGGAGAGGAGCCCAACGGCCTTGCGGTGAGCGAGCCGCAATCAGCTCAACAGCTGAGAGGCCCTTATCTCCTGAGGCCCCGACCTACTCCTACTCCCACATCTGAAATGCCTCGTGTTTACGTACATACTCTCTCTGCAATTACCGAATCACCGAACCATACAGCGCGGCGGAGGCGGTATATTTGAAATGAATGACAAATTCTATTTCAACGTTATTTCCTTCATGACATTACTTTGAGGATAAAATTCTGCTTTTGAGACAGCCATAGTGCTTGAATATACTTCTCGCACATTCCTGCCAAACTCTCGTTCCTTCTCATGCGCTTTACTGATGACAACATTCTCTCACTGCTACAACTATCGTCGACGCTGCCTCGCCATATTACGGAATGGTTATGTATGATGAACATAAAAGAGTTATATAACGGCAACAACGAATTTGAATCGCTACAGTCTGCTGGATGGCGGATACAATGGAAACACATAAGAGACATAAAAAGTGCATCGTACTCACCAAATGTCTCATCAGCACCCTCGTCGATCGTAGGGTCTGACCAGTGCTCTTTTTCGTGCACGTTTTACGCGGAATACGCCTTCCTCAGTCCGTCGCGGATTCCCCTGTAACAAAAGATCAGCCCTGCGTACTAGAGATCTTCGGCATCCGTCTCGGGGATGCAGTGGTTCGTACGGGACGACAGCCATTTCTCTTCTTTCCGCAGCTGTTACCGTCAATACGTAGACCTGGCATTCTCGTTGACCCCGCTACTTCTCCGCCCTCTTCGCTTCTTGATGAGGGAAACTATTCAAATTTTTCTCAACCATCGCGGCCAATGCTTGACTCTCGGAGTCTTCTGCGGCCATCTCAGCGCCGGTGATCTCACTTCCCCGATCCATATTCCCTCAGTGTTCACTCCTCGTGCAATCTTATCGTCGCTCAGCTCGCTGACTTAGTGACTTCGTGCCTTCGTCGCGGTTTTTATTCGATTTGTGTATGAAATCATTGGCTTCCACTGTCAGAACCCCTTCCACCCCCACCATGAGTTCCTCCCCGCTTATACTGAGGTGCGTAAGTCGCCGCTGTTAAATGTTACACATTTCTACGACTGACGCGCTGCCTTGATGATGCTGCGCTGATACAATAATGCAAAAACGAGCGCTCAATGGATTGGTTAAGTGGCGACCCCGCAGGTGAGGTTTGACCATATAACCGTTGCCTCAGCTGAAGCTGGCAGACTACATGTCACTCACAGACTACGATGATCCATCATGATGTGCCCGCATAAATTATAACACTAGTTTTTTTTATATTTAAACTATACTCTCTCTATTAAGATAGATTTAATAATTTTTCTAGTTGATTAACTTTCTGAGAAATGGTCCGTAAATCCCTTTCCTTACCTTTTTCTTAAATATGGACACTTTCATATTTGATTTTCCTACCAAAAACCTAATAATATTAGATCATTCGAATTGCACAAAAAATCAAGCATGCTAAACAATTGTAAAACAAACTAAATATTCCTTGGATAGATATTGATGGAGCTATGCCAAGTCAATATCGTAAATTCCTTCGGAATTAAAATTTCTAGTCCGATTACGCTGAAACAGCTTTTCTCCTTTGCTACGTATTTTACCATGATTTTTAAAATAAAAAGAAAAAGCAGAGTATAATAATTCTAGTCTCTTCATACCCTACTACTACTTTTTATTGTCTTTCCCTTCTATTTACTCTTCCATCTCCCCCTCTCCCTTAACTCTTCTCTCCATCATCCCTCTCTTCGCATCCATCTCCCATTCTGGCTCTCTCGTCTCGTTTTCCCCAACTACGAGAGTGCTCATTCTGTTTTTATTAGTCACTCACTATATATCGTATGAAGGTTATTTAAACGACCTCCATGGCGACCGAAAAAGAGAATTGTTCGTGTTTTTGGGTATAAATACTTCAATGTAACCCTTCCATAGAAGAATATGATTACGAAGTCAATTGCCAAGTATCTGATCGAGTGGTAATATTTAGTTAAATTATCATTGTGCATGCCGATAACTTTTCTAAATTTCCATAACCTGCCATGATTTTCGTCGTTGTTGTAAGGCTCTTTTATTTTACAAGCTAGACACTACAACAATCGCAGAGATTATTGGTCCTCCCTTGAGTTCTATTACTATTATCACCTATTCTCCCTACTTTATCATTGTAATGAGACGTGACCGCGCTCTTCATATTTTACGATATTGTAATTTCACTGACAACGACAATGCCTCACGTATCTTGCTTTATTCATAAAATAATTTGTAACAAATGTTTTATACATTAAAATATGAATATATTTTATCAGAAAAAATATCTTTTACTTTTTCTGAAATTTCGATTTTGCAGAAAAAAATTAGGAAGTCGTGGCAAATTCGACGCGTACTCTCTGCTGGCTCAAGATGAAATGCGACGGCCAAAAAAAACATGCTGACAGCGAGAAACGGGATTTTCAAGACTATCGTTAAGAACTTTTAGTTGGATGTAGGGGGGGGGGAGGATTTTCCTTTTGTCTGCTTAGTTCGTTAGGCGATATTTTTATACAGACAGCAGACCCAGAGGAGAAAGATCTTATCACTGTGTCTGAAGTTCCTGACCGAACACCACGATTGACGGAGATTTCACATTCTGGAGGCAAAGGGAGGAAAGTAAGAAAAGTTTCTCCTGAAGCTACTTTTCAGAATATTGCTCCAAGTCGAGAATTCATTGCTCAAAAGTCGACAATTAAGGTACCATTAGAGAGAGAAAATGGGCCAACGGTGATTTTTATGGTTATCCCATTCAGTAGGTACATAAAACATCCCGTTGCGAAAACATTCACGGAAGATTTTGCATCCATTTTGCATCACCAAATTTCTTTTATGACACGGGAAAATCACCTAAGGTATGGGAGGGGGGTCATGACCCAATCCTACTTTATGTATCTGCACCCAGTGAAAAGATGGGTTGAGAAGGTGAAAAGAGGGATAGCGGCGGAAATATGAGAAGATAGCGAGATAGAGAGGAATAGAAGTGGAAAGAGAGTAGAGAAAAAGAGATACACGTGAGGGGAGTCAGGAAAGAGAGAGAGGAGGAGGGGTAAAAGTGAAAAGAGTCGGGATAGAGTGGTTCTAGAAGTAGAGAGATAGAAAGGAGGAGGAGGCATGTAGGAGAGAGAGAGAACCAACATGAATATAAGAATATAATACAGTTTTCACCTCTTTTTTAAACTTTCAGGTGTGAATTTCCAACAAAAATAAAATGCTAGGTGTTCAAAAAGAAACCATGAAAAATCATGTGTACTCAATATTTCAGACGGAATATTACATATTACCTTTTTACATATTACGGAATATTAGATGACTTGGATTATTATCGAAGTAGTTATAGCGAGCTAAAGTTTGATTAACTTTCGAAGAATTCAATGTTATGGCCGAATACAATACAAAATCACGTCCGATAGTTTCAGTCTTATATCCTCATTCACGGAAACGAACGCATCACCGAGCTGTTGGTGTTGATGCTTATTGCCGAAAATTATTACTTCTCAGTGCAAAATGCTTCCCTGGGCTAATATTACACCTGGAGATAGAAGAGGAGAGAGTGGGGGAATGGAAGTTTAGCAGAGGAGAGGGGAAAAGAGAGGGGAGAAACGGTAGACAGTGTAAGAGAATCGGGGAAGAGAGGTTTTGAGGTGGAGTGAGATAGGAGAGAGAAAGAGTATTATTTATAATGTGTAGCCATAAAGTTTTATATAATTAATAAATTTTATGTCGGTCGGTCGGTTTCATGCGTTGTGGCATGAAGGAAAAAGGCTGGCGTCAGAAGAGCATTTGATGCCATTATGCACCTCGTAAGAGGCGTTCAGGGAAGGGAGGAGCTTGCGCGCGCACCGCTCATATCGATGAGACATGATGTATGGCCTCTTGTCCGTGGATCACCTGTCGGCGCAACTGCCAACGCCGTTTCAGTAGATGGGGAGAGGGACGCCGAGGTATTGAGGGAGTCGCGACGCCCTAAGCGACGTGTCGCTTCGTGGAGCATGCGTCACCTCGGCGCGCACACGACGTGGAAGCTGCCCTCCATACAGAAGCTGTTCGCGGGAATGTTTCTTCCGGTAGTATTGCGCACGGGTCGGGAAGTTTGAAACAGCTGTATCCCGGTCGGGGCGTGGTCGATGCAAGGGCCTGCCCGACGGCTATAGACGAATCCGCTGTGTCGTACGCAATGCGCATTTCATAAGCCGAGGAATAGGAATGAAGTACTTTAGCCTCTTGCTTGGCGAAGAGGGAAGTGCATCAAGTGCATCGGGGGGAAGGGGTGCAGTACGCTTGCAACGCGTGATTCGGTGATCTTCGTCGAGGCGCAACTCTACGGCGTGGAGGGGGAGATGGAAGAGGCGGTAGCGGAGTGAGCGGCGGCGTTGCGTTGGGGAGTCTCTCCTGTGGGAAGTGGTCACGTGACTCGAGCTTGGCGGGGAAGGGGAGGGGAGGGGTGTCTCCACTCTAAGAGAAGAGCGTGGAATTTGCCGAGAGGAATCTAGGACTCTGCTGATGAACGGTCCACTCGTCTGTTTGCTATCTTTATCACGTACGCTTTTGCCATGAGCAGTTAATTGGAAGATAATGTGTGCGTGCGAATAACGAATCTTGAATCTCTCTGTCAAGGATTTTCTGAAGATTGAAAATTGACACATTTGGGCATGGGTATCGCCTTGAAAATTGGAAAATTAGTCTCTATGAATCAAGGCTAGCTTCATTTTTATTTAAAGAAACTATAATATTTCTATTAATTCTCATTAAAAGCAAATTATCTATAGCTTTCATCGTAAGTAAAATGTTCAGAAAAAAATATTGATTAAAAAATAGAGTAATTCCTTATAAATCATCGTAGAAAGTCGATGAGAAGACAATTAATGTGTATTTTGAGGAGGATAACGAGTAAGTTGATCATTTGTGGCCGCATTTGGTATTTTAGAAAGTTAAAAATATAGTGGAGGTGCTCTTTTTATGTAGTTCCCCTCCCTCCCCAGTTCATTCCCCCCCCCGCTGAGTTCATCGGTCGTCTGTGAGTTTCGGATTCGAGCGCGGGTCGGGGAAAGGGTCGGATTGGGAGGGACGAAAAGGTGGAGCCCAACTCACATCTACATCTACGTAATACCCCGCGAGCCGCCACATGGGCGTGTGGCAGGGACAGTTAGGTCACCAGCCGTGTAAATGTGTAAGTTTTTAGGAGATGAGATGGTGAGATGTATTATGGGAGTGTATTTAGTGGAGCTCAATTTTTATTGTGGTCGCTTATTGTTCGCGGAAAGAACGTTTTTTTTCCACCAATCTTTTCGGCAGCGTATTTCTCTTATTTTATCGCATCTTTCAGACCTAAAATGTAGTGAGGAGTAACGATAACATTCTCTATGTTGCTCTGAAAAATATCAGTTCTGAATTCATCAAGCAAACTAAGCCTAGCGTGTAGCCTCCGAATCACTAGGGGCTCCCACCTGAATCCCTCCAAAAGTTGTGACACAATATATGTACGCTCGTAGCAGTTCTTAACCAAGCGCGCTGCTTTACTTTGTATTTTATTAATATTTTGGTCAAATCTATTTGACCAGGTTCCCAAATTGTCGCGGCGTATTCGAGGTGTGGCCTAACCAGAGCGAAGTAGCATCTCTCTTTGAAAATGTAATCCGAGGGCCTTCCTATGATACATTTAACAAAATCTAGTTTCTTTAATGCTGCGCTACATATGTTCTGTATGTTTAATCCCCACGATATATCAGAAGTTAAGGTATTTCCAAGATATTTTACTGTATTTGTAGATATTATGTTTACCCACAGTAAAGGTATGGCATTTTTGTGATGACTTTCGCAGGAAGTGAACTGTGGTGCACTTGCTGATACAGTAAACTCCCGTTTATCCGAAATGATCGGGACGGCGGCCGGTTCGGATAATGAAAATTTCGGATAAACCGAAGTCCCACGTGAAACACCCCGAATTGCATCAATACTGCTAAATATTATCGTAAAGCGTGCGTACATAAAATGCTATTAATATGATTGTGAACAAGCCTACATGTTTTTGATTGAAAAATTGCATTCCGTGCGATCCGTCCGTCCGTCCGGTCCGTCCGTCCGACCGTCGGAAGCGGGTGCACGTGCAAGATTGGTACGCGTTACGGTCGGACGGACGGATGGATCGTGCGGAGCGTGAACATGCGAACGATCGTTGACTTGAATAGCGCCACTGAGTAATTTGCGTGGTTGATAGAGTATGTAAATATATGAAAAGGTGTTACCACCAAATAATTAACGGGTCGCCAATGGTATTCATTGGATTAAGATCGGGTAGGGGCAGTTGGAAAATTTTGTTCGGATAAAGCGGATTTCGGATAAACGCGATTCAGATAAACGGGAGTTTACTGTATTTAATTGTGACTATCCATTGCACCCTAGATTATCGACTCTGGCCTCCAGTTAGTATATTATGGAAAAACAATTAGCGTTTTTGACGGCCTTCCGAAAAAATGACCCACCATTGTCATATTTAGTACGAGTTCCTCCTTGAAATTTATGTAAAAAGTACCCCTCACATATTCCCAAATCAGAGTTTTCGAGATGTTGATTTAACTGCTTTAAACCTGAATGTTAGTGTAACAAATTTTTGAAGCAAAAATGTTCATTCTTTCTTTTACCAATTATATTTTTTAACGGTTTAATTTTTCAGCCATCTGTACATTTCTGTACTAACGTTGTGACTTAATAGCCATTCTTCACCAATTTTATGTATCACATTTCTAGTTTATTCATTGAGTACCCAAACATTCATTACTGGTGCATGGAGTTTGATGTATTCAGTGTCCACTTTAATCTATATTTAAAATTCATATAAATGTTATTGCTATTCATCGTATACGTACGCAAAGAAAGCTGGGGCCTTATTCAGTAATGAATCGACGCGATCGAGTCTCGGTCGAACCGTGGATATAACGTCGAATTCCCCGACAAATCTAGACTATCGAATCCCCTTTGAATTTTACGTGGCTCTGACGTCAAAATATCGTCACTGTCGAGACTCGGAAATTCCGAGGATCTACAGAATTGACCCAATGGTACTTCATGGTACTTTATTTTGGGGGAGACGAGTCGAGATTTAAGACGATACCAGAGTTCTGAAAACGAGACTGAGACGAGACTGGCTAAAGTCTCGTCTCGTCTTGTTGCAACACTATTCAATTTCCCCTATTACCTATTATAATTTAATAATTTATTCTAGCTCTACTCAATCGGCTTTATTGTTATTTTCCCATTCGCGATAGTTATCGACTCTCCTTGTTTTCTGTTTGCACCTATTGATTTTTATTTTTTATCGCTACCCGTGGTCGATTTTGCGCTCGTTGACTTCCTGCAGAAAGAGGGGGAAATAATATTGCATTGGATACACCGAATTCTCCCAATGTGACGAGAAAAATTGATCTCGCATTCTCCATTGAAAAATGCAGATTTTGTGGAAAAAATTAACCGTTCTAAAACAAGCGTTGCATTATTTTCACTTTACGGAAAGGATACTGCCTACAGCAGAGAACAATTTGCACCTTTTTCAGCTAATGGATTACCTTTTGAAGAAGCCAAATCACGAAAAACCTTGCCTTTCTTACATTAAACCATTCGCACTAATGCTCTACTTTTTTGGTGTTCTGTGGTCGAGACTTTGTTAACGCGCGGGACCTTGCATCCCGCTTTGCTCATATCTTCCGGCGGGAAACTTGTTTCCGCGGATTCCTCCCCTTGGAGGCAGACAGCCGTAAAAGAGGAGAAGGCTGAAGTTTTTCCGCAAATACTGCCCTCGATGCACGAGTGGGATTTCACGAGCGTGGCAATGAGCAGCAAACCGCGCCGTTGCCATGGTTACGCGGGAGGAAGACTCATGAGAAGCGGCGACGACAGGAAAATTGCGGATGGACTGAAGAACTTGAACCGGTTCTTTTGCCTCCACATGCGGTGAGAACCGGAGACAAAGCAACTTCCGTCCGCGTCGCCGTGATTCGAAAAAGAAGTTTTAAGTTCAGAATTTTAGCGAGGTTGACAAAATTAACGCCTTTACTCTCGAGTCGAGGGCATTGTAGATATTTTGAATATTAAAAACATTTCCAATAGTTTGGTTGCCATGGTCACCTTTAACGGTCATAAACACAAAAATAGAGTTTTTATTATTTTAATCCATTCTTTATGACACTTCGAATTTAAAGTGTTGCCATTATAAGTTCCCAAGATGTCAAATATTTCCAGTACTGCCAACAAACTAGGAGCTGTTTAAATAAAAAAATTGTTTTTGCTGTATTTTTCAGTGCAAAACAGTCGTCACTGTTACATATCTCTCATTAACTTATTAAATATTTTTGATTGCTAAGATTTTTTTACAGTCGATTAAGGTTCAAAAATATCAAAAACGAAAATTTCTAAAGCGACGGGAAATTTCATTCCTACTTACCCAAGGGTCGCGGGTTCGCGTCCCGTTTGGGTGATTTTCCATGGCTCTGAGATATGGGTGCGTGTGCTCGTCTGTTATCGTCACTCTAATGTCAGATATAATTTATGGTGCCCGATGGGTCTGTTTTCGTGATGGCGGAAATAAAAGCAGACAAAAAACGGGCGACATTCGTACCTTAATATTCTCCACATTTATCCGAAATAATAAAATTTTAATACGAATGGAATGAATGGATGAAGGCGTAACTTAGTGGAAAGTTGTTACTGGCATATGGAAAAAATATCTCAGAATATTCCACACTTCAAAGTTTATTGGCGACCCAGGTGTCGACTGCACAGCAATCGCTATCTAGGTACATTGACGCCATATACGAGTTAATGGAGAGAGAAGAGACCGGGGCGGGGTGGAGGATGAATTAACGTCAGACACGAGCGTCACGGTCAGGTTCGGCCAACCAAGGGAGGGGGTGAGGGTGGATTGGTATATATGATAGAGGGAAAAAGAAAGGAAAAACACATTCATTGAGAAGTTTCACATTTTTGTTGGTAGCAGCATTCACGATTATAAATTTTTCTAGGAAGTCCAATTTGGCCCTTTATCTCTCAATGTTAAGCACTTTTTGCCCAAAATCACTTTCGTGGACCTCCTCGAATGAATTTTTTGTATACGACGATGAAAGGTCTCCCTTAAACCAACACGTTTTATGTTCCCGAGCCCTAATATTGATGGCTCAACCACTTAAATCAATTAATTGGGAAGTGCAATTGGTACACTTTAACCAATGCACGCCATTTCTGTTTATCCGCGTCACTTCATCCTTCGAGTTGAATAAAAATGCACCTCTTCCCTTCTCCCCCCGTCTCTTCTATATGTAATGACCGGCATATGATGTAAATGTACCTTGATAATGATTGCTATACGGTCGAAACCTGGGTTGCCAATAACTATTAAAAGTGTGGAATATACTTACTTACTAATTTTTCTCGTCATATTCTCTCTGAATTTGTGTTCATTAGGCTGAATACATCATTCCACCCATATGAGTTGAAATACGATGTAAGTGTCGACGTTCAGATGACCAGGAATACATGCTGTTTCAAAAAATGGGGGAGGTAAATGAGGGGAGGCCGAGGTAGGGAGGGAGGAGGAGGTAGGTTTGGGAAAGGGGGACGAAATGAATCTCCGGGAGGAGATTTTTCGTCCTCCGGGGCCGGGAGGATAAAGGGCTGGGCGGTGGAGTCTTGCCCATTAACCATCCCACCTCTCCTTACCCCCCCCTCCTTTTAATCTCTCCCAACCCCCACCTCCCTTTCCCCTCCCTCACACCCTCCACCCTCTCCTCTTCCTCCCTTCCTCTCCCTTCCCTCCTCTACCTCTCCCACTTTGAAAGACTATATATTGTTCCTCTTCTGGAAAACTGTACCTTATGACGACGTGATTCGTCGAAACCTAGCGTCATTTAATGAATTTATGTGGAGTGACTAAGTACATCGTGTACATTAAAAAGGTTGAAATAGCACTAGATTGTCAATGAACCAACTTGCAACTCGAGCACGCATGCAAAGTTTCACTCATAATTGTACGTAGAGGTAAATCGCTCCAAGAGATTCAATAGTCTCCACGCCAACATCTCGAGCGCCTCAGGTCAACAGATGTATGTTGAAGTGATAGGGATAGAGTGTTGAGGAAGCTGATGGCGGAGGTTCGGAGGAGGCAGAAGAGATAGATGGAGGACGTTTTGAAATGAGAAGGAATGTGCATAGGGTAATAGAGGGGAGAGCGGAAGCGGGGAGGAGGAAGGAAGGGGATAGGAATACTGAACGAGAGAAGAAGGGGGATACGATATGTGGAATATATGAGGGAAGTAATAGCGTATCACCTTACAAAGGGAAATCGGAACGTCATGCTAGAAATTATAGCGCCAGGAATGTACTACCTAAAATCCAACCAATCTACATCTACATACTACCCCGCAAGCCGCCTCAAAAGGCGTGTGGCGGGGGGTGTTAGGACACCAGCCGTCAATTAAAAAAAAAAATCAAAGTTCCGCCTAGCATTTATTAAAGTCCTTAATTGTTCGGGGGAAAAACGAATTCCCATACCTATCCGTTCGGCAAAATATCTCCCTTAATTTATCGATTCTGTCGGACCTGGAAATATAATGTGGTTCTAATATGATGTTCTCCGTGTCGCTCTGAAAGATATTCATTCTCAATTGATCAAGCAATCTAAGCCTAGCGCGTAGCCTCCGAGTCTCTAGCGGCTCCCACCCTAAATCTTTCAAAATCTGTGTAACGCTTTCTGTACGGCCGTAGCAGTTTTTCACGAATCGCGCAGCTTTCCTTTGTATTTTATCAAGTTCATGGACTAGGTCTTTCTCCGCCGGATCCCATATGCTCGCTGCATATTCAAGGTGTGGCCGGACGAGTGCAAAATAGCACCTCTCTTTCACTTTATCATCCGATAATCTTCCCACAACACGCTTGACAAATCCTAACTTCTTCAGGGCTCTGCCACAAATATTTCTTATATGTGTCCCCCACGATAGGTTCGAAGTTATCGTAACTCCCAGGTATTTCACTTCATCTGTCGCATTTATGCTAACGCCATCCACAACATATACATGGGGATAGTTGGACGACCTACGCAAGAAATGCACCGCCGAGCATTTGCTCAGATTAAGTTCTAGTCCCCACTCTTTGCTCCACGCATGAACGTTGTTTAAGTCCGATGACAGAATTTCAAAGTCAGATTGATCACTAATTTCGCGGTATATGACAGCGTTGTCGGCAAATAAACGTATTTTACTGCTAATTCGGGAGCAAAGGTCGTTTATATATATAATGAACAAAAGTGGGCCAATAACGCTTCCTTGCGGGACACCTGATGTCACTTTAACTATATCAGAGCTAATTCCGTCAAGAACTACTTTTTGCTTACGATCACTCAGAAAGTCTCGTATCCAGTTTACTACTTGTTCGTTTAACCCGCATGACTGTAATTTGTATAATAGTTTTCTGTGAGGTACCGTGTCGAAAGCTTTCTTAAAGTCTAGAAATAGTGCGTCAACTTGTTTTTTCGATTCACCAGATTTGAGAACGTCGTGAAGAAAGAGCGCGAGCTGTGTTTCGCATAATCTACCTTTCCGGAACCCATGCTGACAATTATGCAGGAGGTTTCGACTGTCCAGAAAAGTCATGATATTGCTAACAACGATATGTTCGAGAATCTTGCCTGTAATCGATGTTAATGATATTGGTCGATAGTTTCCTGGGTCATGTCTGTTTCCCTTTTTAAATATCGGTGTAACGTTTGCAGTTTTCCAGTCCATTGGTATCTTTCCTTCAGATAATGACTTATTGAATATTATCTCTAAGAACGGTGCGATCTGTGGTGCTAACTCCTTGAGGACGCGCGCGGGTATTCCCTCCGGACCCGGAGATTTATTACTTTTTATCAATTGTAGCTGTTTAGTTATCCCATCGCGCTGAATTGTTATTTCTTTCATCGGTTCCTCAATGTATGGAATGTCTAAATTACACGCAGTGTCGTCTGTAGTGTAAACACTTTCAAAGTGGAAGTTTAACACATTAGCTTTATCAATATTTTCGGTGACAAGTTTACCATCTTTATCAAATAACGAATCTACGGTAGAAGATTTTCCCTGAAGTTCTCTCGCATATGACCAAAAAGATTTTGGATTTTCTTCGAGTAATTTTCCAAGTATTTTTTTCTTGAAATTTCGCAGTGCAGCACGCAATGTTTTCTTGGTTTTTGAGCGTTGCGCAAGGTAACTCTCTTTTGCTTCTAGTTCCTTCGATTTTGCATCAAACGTAATGGTTTTTTTGAACATGTTGTACAGTTTTCTCTGTTTCCTAAGGTCTCTCCTAACATCGTTATTGTACCAACGAGGTTCTTTGCTATCACTTTTCAGTTTTTGCGGAATGTGTTCGTTGATTCCTTGGCGTAAGATTTCTAAAAAGTATTTCCATGACACATCGGTGCTTTTATCCTCTGTTTTAGCTACGTAGTCCGTGTATGAATCATTAAGCATCTCGCCAAATTTAATGAAGTTACATTTATCAAATAAATAAATATTGCGTTTTGGTTTTTCGGCTGACTCCACTTCTGTCTTTAAGGTTGCAAGAATTGCTCTGTGATCACTTATACCGTCGAGAACATTGATATGTTTTATCAACTTAGGATGGCTTACTGCTAAAAGGTCTAATATTTTATTACCTCTCGTAGGCTTGTCGACTACTTGGGATAGCGAGTGATTTGAGAGTACGTTGAGTAAGATCTCACTGATTTTTCTATTCCTCGAATTCGGTTTTACCGTGTAAGAATCCCAATTTATACATGGGAGATTAAAATCTCCCCCAATAATTATTACACTTTTACTATCTCTCAAAGTGAATGCGGATATTTGATTTTCTAATTGGTAAATAGTATCTACTTCGGAGTTTGGAGGTCTATAAAAAGAGCAAACATGTATTCTCCTATTGTTTTGTTGTTTAATTGTACACCATACGCTTTCTATTACATTGTCGGTTTTTTCGTGAGCGGTGCTGTGTAAATGTGATTTAACCGCTAGAAAAACTCCACCACCTGTTCTATCGCGTCGATCGCGTCTGTAGATTTTATATCCTGGCGGGAAAACTTCGCTGTCGCTTATATCCTCCACAAGCCAGCTCTCTGTTCCTAAGACTACATCTGCGTCCTGCGTCCCAATCAGCTGTTTGAATAACCGAATGAATAACTTGATATGGTATGATGAGATAGGCGATAGAATTAGGCGTCGGTGGCGAAAGGGCGAAGAATGAGATCAACAATGGTAAGTACTTCTTCAAATCGTCTTGTTTACGACTATTATCTCATCTAATGGAGGTGAGATTTTTTTCAATCGAACGGCACTGGCATGTTAAATGGAAACTTACCATGTATAATAAAACCAATAGAATATAGGCCTTGGTGGGTTATCATTAATCTCACAATACTTGAAGTTAATATTGTAGATAAATATCCTAACATAAAAGCAACAAATTGGGACACTGCCATTTTACAGTAACTGTCGCTTCAGAGGTATTATTTTATCTAAAAATACAAGAAAACGTTTCCCAACATATACATGCCAAGGAAAATAATTATCCATTCTTGAATATATGTCCACTAGTGAAAAGATGTTGTCAGCGAAAAGATGTTGTCAGCGACCGAAGTATCAGTCATCCCCTCTTGCTTTGTTAACTATGATTAATTATGCCGAAAACTGTTCCCGGCGTTCTTACAGTAAACTGAAGATGGGATTGTAATTATATACCAGTAGTATGCATTGTAAGGTATGGCAGGGTTAAACGCATTTGAATGGCCATTTATGATGGGAAAAATATATCTAAACTATCCTAATAATGCAACGCATGCACATGTTCGATTTCATTACCATAAAACCGGGAAAAATGAACAGAATTCTCTTGGTAGCAAGGGCGTGACATCGAATCAGATGCAAATCGAAACCATGTAAATGGAGAACTTCCTCTGTCTTCACCTTCCCCAGCGACTCATATTCCTTCCCTCTACCTCGGTAGTCAACATCCCTTCGCTCCTCATTTCCTGATCCAACCACCGAGTGAAGTCTTCGAGATCAGTTCATTTTCATCATCGCCCGTCACGAATTTTTCTTCCGTTATATAGTATCAATGCTGGACTATCGATGCCTCTAGGACTTGTCTATATCCGTAAATTAAGCCACACAAAGATTGATACGGGATAGAAAGCTCCTAAGTGTGGCGTGTACCATTCGGGTGTAGAAGCGACCTGCTCGGGGAAGCGAAACGTTAGGTGACGAAACGAGGTGGAAAAGATTTGTCCGTCGACAGAGTCGCCTCATCGTTCAAGGTAGTGACCCCATCAGAGATAATTTTAATCCAATCCATCCATCCAATCCGTCTGGTTCTTCATTTTTTAGGGTTCAATATGGTTGTTTCCTCTTATCCTCTCTTGAAAACTTCATAATTTCATATTTTGTTCGTCCATGTCTGTTGTGGTCTTTTTTCCAATGGTCCATGCATCAGTTGAGTGCCGCGCTCCGCATACATTTAAAAAATACCATTCCTTGTTTTTTGTCCTATCTTCTTTGACTGCAGCAGTTGTCTACTTACCATGAACGTTTTCTTATCTTAGGCCATTTTTTCTGCATATTTTTGATTACGGACAAGATACGCTGTCCTCTGGGAATTTCTCAGAATGTTCCCATGCATGTGCGTATGCGCCTGAATGCGTGCGAACTATCGATATCCATATACATAATTCGGAAAACGGCGAATTAATCCCTAAATTACCAAGAATTGCAATGATTTCTGTCCTTTATTCCTCAATGTGTCTCCCTCCTCCCCTCAATTACTTCTCCGAATCGCCTATAATTATTCTCTTTCAACTCATTAATTGCGATATTCCTATCCAAAAATAATTTCTCATATTCCATAAAACCGTTCTGCGCACGAACATGTATTGATTTTAATTTCACGTGTAGTACTTCATCCTCAAACTAGTTACTATTCTTCAATTTCAAATTCAATTCATTTTCATTTTACATAAAAAGAGTTTCCAATTACCAATTAACTGTAAAATCGAGATAAATAATCCTTCTTTGACATTCATAAATGCATGTCTACTCACGCTTCAATCCTGCACTCACCCTTGAATGGCACTTCCTCTGTCCCCTCCTGGCATTCTCCTATCCTCACATTAACCTCCGGTGTTTCCCATCCTATGCTCCTCCGTTTCCCTAAATTATCCTCTGCTGTAATCTATACAATACAGCTCCATTCCTGATTGAATCTTTCCACATTCCCTACTATATCTTTATACCTTTATATTTCCTCTTCTTAATGCTTCATGCATCCCCATGTAATCCTCCTGTACTCCACGTACCTTTCATTCCCAATTTGATCCTCCCACTTTCCTCATTTCACTCTCCTAAATTATCAGGGACTGATGTCAAGGACTGGGTTTATATTTAGTCTTTTTAAAATATCGTGGGTGAATTTATATGTAAAAAGTGGGTGAATAAATTATTTTCAGTGTTATTTTTTATTCAAATTTTACCTCAATTTACAATTATCGCCACGGAAATCGACACTATACCTCAACTAATGTCACGTATTTGATAAATCAAGGATTGTAAGTGATGTAAATAGAAGTAATCGTCGAATAATATGAACATTACATTGGGTATTTAAAGGAGCTGTCTGATACTGTGGAAATTAAAAGGTGATTTTGATTGAACCGAATGAATTGTCTGCTGGAAGTTTAAAAATATCCATGTAAAGTATTAAAAGTTTTCCTCCGCTGTGATAGGAGAAAAGCAGGTGTTACCGGAGTAATTTAACACACATGACGTGTGGAAATTAATTAAATATAGGGTTAAATGAAAGTAATTGGGTATTCTAGATTTTTATATTTGCACGCCCCTTGTCCACCTATATTTCTTTTTTCATCCCCAAGTGCGTCATACAATTCTTCATCCACTGCCATAAAACCTTTTCCCTAGTCTCCCCTTTTCTCATATTTCCTTTCCATTCCATCCCAAATCTATTTTCCAATCCCAATATTCCTTATTTATGTCAGCTACCCAACGACGCTCATCACTCCTGGCACTCTCCTCCTGATCTCATCTAGAACCTCTTCCTCTCCATATGCACCATACCAAGGCCTACCTCGTTTCTCTACATTTCCATGTTCTGAATCTTCTCTCTCCTCCTCCAACCCAACATCTCGATAGCATTCGATTAATATTCGTCGTCTTTCTTGAAGCCACTCTGCCCAATGACAACCCGAACTCCTTATAAAGATTCGATATTATTTCCCAGCCTCTTGTCCATATAATTACCTAAGTTCCGTATCACCTCCCTTTTATTTTTAAATTCTTCCTTCACTTAACCTATTCTCCTATTTTTCGCTTCAAATCTTTTTTCAATTCATCTCTCGAAATGCCTTATTTATTTCGTTATTAGTATCACGGGGCCGAGGTTATTTTTCTATTCTATTCTCTCATTGCCCAGATGTCATGTAATAAAGGTCTGTTACCCCTTTAATAGTTATAGTAATAGTTATGAACGGTTTTATATGCAAGCGATGACATATTTCCCCTCAATTTCAGCCCGATAAATTTTCACTGTTGTGTGAAGCCTACCAACCGTCAATTCTCTCTCAAATTTTTTGATTTCTCGCATTGTCATTTCACCAGTTTTCATTCCGAATGATTTCACGCCTGAGTTAACTATGCCTGATATAAACCTACGATTGTTATGGTCAGTGTTGACGTGTTCCCGTTTTCTTTTCTCTTCTATTTTTCTAAACAGTTTTTCAGTGATCCATTCCTTCTTCATCGTCGTTGTTTCCATTTTTGCTATTTACCTTCTTGTCGCTCCTTATGCCTCTGTAATTATACTCACCCGTCATTCCATATATGTTCCCGTGAGTTATGCGTTGCCTTTTTAGTTTTTACTTGATCCTCCTTTTCCCTGCTTTTTATTGGTTTCAATTATTCCCTCTTAAAATCTCTAAATTGGTCCATTCTAACCATGTTCAATCAAATAAACCACATATTGTATGAGAAAAGTGCTCTAATATACGTCGTTATCCGTCATTCGAAAGACGAGTAATTCTTTCCGGTTTCGACCGATTACTATTGGTTGTGCACTGACTATTGTAGTAGCATATATATAGAGTGCCACATATTGTGAAGTGCGTATAAAGCTTTCCAAAATTTCTCATCGAAAGTTTAATAAATGACTTTTGTCATGGTTTATCGATTTGGGACGCAAAACACTCCTCGCGCATGTTAAACCCACTTAGTTTTTCTAGCGAAATAGAGTTAGGATGTTTTTTTAAATTCTGGCAATGCAACAAACTTTTCTGAGTACATTCAATTTTCAAACTTTTTCCGACATTTTACAACAGAGGGTAACTTTTCATTAAACCAGTGTAACATTATTTTCTCTAAATCGTGATTATACCTCAGGTGTATCAAGACATCTGTGTGACGAAAACCAATTGTGACATTTATTCCTCGAATTTTACATTTCATTAAAAAGGATCGGACACTTGGTTATATGGAACAGTATGACATTATGAATTTCTCTGCTGGTGTTAAACTTGCTGCATTATGTCTCCATTCCATTCACCTCTCTTACACAAAACTAAACCACCAACCCACTCATCTCTAACGTTACCGTGATCTATCTTCCCTCACTCCCCACCTATTTTTTTCACGCAACCTTTGCATAAGCATCTTCATCACCGCATCCTCTTGTTTTACAGCCAGTCAGCTTATTTCCAGTTGTTATACCCCTCCCTATTCCTTGACATAAAGACGTCTTTACGTCTCACGTCTTTACGCGGTGGGTGACCTAACACACCCTATCATACGCCCATACGGCGGCTCGCTGGGTATTACGTAGATGTAGATGTAACCAATATGTCTTCCATTAATGAATTTCTTTAAATTACGAATAGATGGTGGATATTGTACTCTCATCTTCTTCAAAGGAAGGAAAGGAAACGGTATCGATGACCAAAATGGCTGATATTTCCGCTACTAGACTCAAGTTTTTGACGAAATACCTTTCAATTCATCTCTATTTTATACGTTCATCATCGTTACGGAAAGCCAACCTTACTAATTGTCTTACTGCGGCGTACATAGCTCAATGTCATTAGAAAATTCGCTCGGACGATGGGCGGTAGTTGGTTAGAATGGCTGTAGAATAAGAGGGAAGGCGGAAAGAGGGAACGGAATATATTAAATACTAATTATTGATGACATGAATTTATCTTTTTACTAAAAACGAGCATCTTTTTGTCTCACCATAAAATCTCAAAATGAAACCTGGGCATCGGTATAAACGTACGACTATTTATTTCTATCAAATATCTTCTCTAGCGCCTTTCGCAGCCGAAATAGAGCAAGGCTCGAATCCTATAAAATCCTCACTCCCTCCACCTCCTTACTCACTTCTCATGTATTCTCAGTTTTCTCGCACGGTGAACGAATATCCCCATGCGCGGCAGCATCCAAGAGTGAAGCTTTCTATTTCATTGTACTAAAATATAGCGTATGTTGCATTTGATAGGATATACAAATGCTAATTAAGGAGGGGTACCGCCCGTTGCTTTAATCAAACTGAATTCCACATCCATGGACCTTCGGTAGAACGAAGAAAATGAAGAAAATGTAAAAAAATAAGGATATCTAAAGTTTCATAAGACCTCAGCATGAAGTTTTGTCAGAAAAGACGCGGAAATTCATGAGGAAATGGTGCAGGGATGACGAGACGTAACTAATAATAATGCCAGAATCTCGGTGGACATCGTGTTTCGACTGTCCTCTAATCCTTTTCCAACGATCTCTGCTAAGAGGTAGAAGTAGGCTTGTGACAGGACTGAAGGTAGTCCGAGCGAGAGAGTTCTTTAATCATAATTGAGACGAAATTCCAATTATACCTTTTATTTTCACCAGCTATAAGATACATGAATTAAATATTGCATTATTAATGGTGCAATAATAGTTTTATATGACAGAAATTATAAGTAATTAATTGAAAATATCTAAATAACTCTTTAACTTGACTTATTTTTTTCGCGCGGTGCTTTTGAAACTCCTTCAAAACGGAAGGTTTTTTTGTGATATCCAAGAACCTGCTGTAGAGAAAATATGATTAATTATAAATAATTGTTGAGAAAACATACAAACTACACGCTGTTAATTTTTTTACGACATGTAATTGCTACAAATTCCTCATGTTGTAAATAAATCCTCTCTGGAGTGCATACCAGGGCCTTTTACCATGTAAAAGGGCTGGTAAAATTTGCAAATATCTCGGAAAGTAATGTGATCAGGGGTTAAAATTTTTGGTATCTTTCGATGGGTGAGATATTTTTGTTTAAAATGAGACCATTTTCATTGATTTCTTAGTAAAAGGATATTTCTCTCGGACTAACTTAACATTGTCGTGAGGTCAAAGCATGCCACCCACTACACTTAAGCTCCCTCTTTAGTAAAGTAGTTTAGTAAAAGAGAGAATGGGTAAAGAGTATTTAGCCAGTCTATAGAATTCTCTCTTTTTTCATCTTCCGCCACCCCGCATTACGATTCCTCCTCGCGCGCCGTCCCCTCAGCACTTCTCTGTAAACCACTCCCCTCCACTACTGTGTCCTTTTCCTCGATACACCCCTTGTTTCCTAACACCCCCACCTCACAAACACCCCTCTCCTCATTTAGTGGACCCACCCAACGCCCACACTCCTCCCCGGGCTATCCCTTCTCCTCCCGTGGCCTCTCCGCTCTCTCCCCGACCTACTCCGCCCAGCCGTCCCTTTCTTCCTTCGCCTCGCACTCCAAACACAAACAAACCCATTCCATTCGCCCGTCACCCCCATTTCTTTCCTCGCCGATAATATTCCCTTCGCCTTCAAGAACCTTTGTTCATAAGGTATGATGTATGAGCAAAGGTCAATGATGATTCATAATTGCCGTGTTTCGTTCCGTCGGACGCAAGAAGCGAGGGATTATTTCTTTCTGTCACCCCCTCACCAGGGAATCGCAAGGAACATATAAAGATCGAGCTAACGAGATACAGAATTATATGTTCCTGTGGTATTTTGAGGCGTGTGAAAATTTAGTAAAGCAAATTACACATTTCTATGTTAAATATTTAAAGTAATTCATAAAGTCATATGCTCCAACTTAATAAATGTTTTCTTCATTTACGTTTTTCATCATTTACAGTTTCTTCTCGTGAAAGCAGTGCTACCACTGTAAGTATCAGCGTTAGTAACTAATGATTATAACTGTCCGGACTTGCATTCACCAACCAATGAAACCTATCGTCCTACTGACCGTCGTACGCACGATATTAGCGTCAAAAGGGCACTACGGATAAAGAATTAGCTATTAAATATAGTGGTCTCAGCTCCATCAGAGGATGATACCCTCTCATCACTACGCTATAGCCGATTCTCGCTCTTATGTTCCTTAAAATGAATTGGAATTTTGGAAATAATTGTTGATTCAGTATACTTAATGAGATCTATGTAGAATGTACCTACCTGAGAAATTCGTTTTCGAATTCTGAGTGCCAAGTGTTCATTTTATAGAGGATTTTATTTCGAATCTCTCCCAAGCCCCTCCTGGAGATCTTGGTTCAAAAAACATAGTGCCTTTAGCAGAGTCTCATTTCGGATGAATTTTGTGCGGTGCAGAGCACAGCCACCAACGAAGTAGGAAGAAGTACATGACATGCGTATCAGCGATGGGGTAAAATGCAGAAAGTTCAATTTGTGGAAAGAAAGACGGTCGTGGAAGTGCATGGTATGGAGATTGGGGTGAGAAGACAGGTAAGGGAGATTAGGAGGGGCAGAGTAGATGGTCGGAATGGGTTATGCGAAGGATGATGAGAATCGTTGAAGAGGGGCGTAGGAGGTTGCGTAAGCATGGAGGGAGAAGTGTTAGATCCCACGAATGAGAGGCAGGTCGAACGCCGAGCTGAAGAAGTTCTTAATCGAGCAAGAAGATTGGTTCCGATGGTTGTTAATGTGTCACTTAGAGAAACAAATTTTTCTGAATCAAAACGTACATAAATCGTTTGACAGCCTATAATTACAGCACATATATAACATATAATGCAAAGATAACAAGCATGACGAAGTGCTATGCATATTATAAAATAAAAATATCTTTGTAATATTTTACACAGCTTCATTACTAGTAAACAGGCCTGTCCGGTTTCAATGTATACACATCATCATAAGAGGCAAAATACAGCGTACAGAGGTGGTGGCTTGATATATGTATACCTACAGTGTACCACACGGGGAAGGAAGAAGGAGGTGGTTGGGAGGGGGGAGGATATTAGTAGAGAGGCGGGGGTTAACAAATCGATGACACGGGAAATGTGAAACCAACAGCGTCAAGAGTTAAAAGAGGAAGGGAGAGGCACAGTAAAAAGGGGCGACAATTTATCCGGAATAAAATCATTTAAAACTCAAATGACTATTTGTTTTTTAATGGCTAAAACAATTTTCTAAAAAAATTCTCTAAAAATTCCAATTTGGCACCTTTGTCACAAAAAGATAAAATACTGGGATTAAAATTAGAAATGTGACTGTGGTCAAACAGATGCTTATCAAAATCAGAGCTGTTGCCATGGTTGTTAAATATTTAAAATATTCGGAAGTTCTTTTTTTTTAATTAGCGGCCAGTTTGACTGTCGTAAGATCAATTGCATCCGGGAGGATGACACTTCAGGAAGTACACCCCGCTTCTCTCCAAATTGTCATATGGATTTTTAGAGTTAAAAAGGAGTTTACCGATAGTCACAGGATTATAAAAGCATAGTTTAAATTGTTCTTAGGCAGCGATCAAATATTATTGGGTTGATTTCTGAGAATTCTGAAAGCTGAGAGTTTTTATGTCCATGAGGCTCGCCCCCCGGATTTTGTTAGATTGGCCTCAAAATAACGGAAAAAAGCGTTTGAATGCGGCCGGAATACCCCCGAAATGGGGAGCAGACTACACGCGCAGCTTTCCTCACACATATTCAGAGGGAATAATGACCATCCGATGCGTTCCGATGAATTGTCGAGAACCCAATTATGCGCGTAAGACCGGATTTTGGAAGGCTATGCACGTGAAATTGGGCGATTTAATCGCTTGCTTTGAGAAACCAGAATGGAGAAGTTGCGTTGGACGGAAAGGAGAACAATTTGGAGGAAGTCGATGTTGGGAGTTGTCTCCCAACGTCGGCTTCGTCTCCCAAAAAAAACTGCCTCCAAATGCCTCGCCTTCGCAGAATTAGTATGAAGTCTGTTTCCGCTTGCTTAGCATCATTGCTACGTTTTCTACTTCCATTGACGCCAAAATGTATGCACTTAGCCCAAATAATTGCGAAAGCAACTTTCGTAAAACACGTCTTACAAAATGCTTTGAGAATACTCAATGACTTTCTTCTGGAAACAGCATATTTATGGAGCCCAATGCAAAAAATGAGTACTCAAAAAAATGAAACTCAGTATTTTTATCGTATGTACGTTGAGAAAATAATCATAAAAAGAAATACGATGATGGGGACCAGAGATGGGCGTTGTGGAGATAGAGATAGAAGTATTTTATCACCTTGGATGGGTATGTCCTCTCCGCACCATCTAGTTGTAGCGAATGAGGCATCTTGATTTTGTCTAACTTCGCTGATTTACTCGTCTTCTTGCTTTACTAATAAGAAAACGGAATCCAAAAACCTCTCGACCGAATGGAGAAATCTCTAAAACAATACCCCTTTTATATGCCTACTCCCAGCTGATAAATAAATCGTAGACAGTTTACAAGGACCGTCACATCCAGAAGAGTAAAGCCTTTCCTCAAGCCAGGAAGAAGATGAGGGCTTTCTTTTGTGTGGAATGTTTATTGCCTGCCCATAAATGTATTTTTAGGTGATTCGACAGGGTGTTCCCTAAACTCATTGGCTTTGGATAATAGAGTGGAGGCTGGATTCACTAATTAGTGAACTGAAGATAATATTTGAGTCACTCAAAAAGTTAAAAAATAGAGATCGATTTATTTTTAACTGAATTAAGTGTGAAGAATATTTGTTCCGTTAACTTCAACGATATTCTTGAGAAACAAATCGAGACATCGTAAAACTATTGAAATGAAGTTAGTAAACAGAAATCATGTGCTATTCGAAAGACATTAGGGATAAAACAAGACTTGTTTAAATAAAATCAGTAATTATATTTGTGAAGTAATCCATTCCCTTAGGAAATATTTCCCGTTAATAATTACTTTCAATAGATATGCTCTGTTTCAATAAGAGGGCGAAGTTGACGGCCTACTTGCCCGTACTACTTTTTTTAAGATCACGAAAGGAATATTCCTGATGCTCAAAGCTGACTCCAATGAAATCCTACGTTGGAAACCATTTTCAACTTTACATGATGCTATCGAGAAAATAGCAGTGTAATTGAACTAAGGGAGGATGGCCATTGATTAATGAAGTTATTTCGGATACCGCTATAGTATTCTGTGAGGTAATGTAAATCGAAAGAATTGGCAACTTTAGGGGCAGGATAAATTTACGAATGAATTTACCCATCCTTAATCACATATTCTGAGAGTGACAAATGAAAAAAAGAAGAAACGTCGATACAAACCCCAGTGGCCAATGCGTTGTTTTCCCAATGCGATGTTAATAACAAATAAGTTTAGACTGTGGAAAGTTATGAATTGACATTTGAATGCTGCCCGACGAAATCATTTTCATCGAGTTCTTACCTCTCGATACTAGTTTCTTTTTGGACTAATAGTGCCGACGTCTGCAGTGTATCATACGCCCATGAGACGAAGTTGGTCAAAGTCTTAACATTTTATAGCGAAGACATGACTCGATCCGGCATACAGTATATTTTAACCTTAAGTTATTTCTACCGGGAGACTAAAATTGAGAGAAGGATGAACTCTTTGGTTAAGTGGATTGAATTGTATTTAAAAGCATTGTAGACAAGCACAGTGGAAATATTGGGCATAGAGATATTTCAGTTCACATTCAAAATTAATACTGTGTCTAAGAGGGATGTTTAAAGCTATTTGAGGTGAAAAATATAAAGTTAAACATCAAAGACGCATTGTGGCATTGTTCCAAACGTGGTGGAGGAGATTTGTGTGATACCGACTACGCTAAAAAAATTATTAATATTTGTTAAAAAATTGAATTGCAGTCTAGGCATTGAATTTTTCTCTCTGATAATATGGAATTCCGAGTAGTCAATTGCATCTTCAGATTCCTCTAACGCGCATCACATTGAAGTATGTAGTGGTAGAAGTATGTATGACGTGGATTTAAATTAAAACGTAAATGTATCTCTTAAAATGTGCTTCATGAACGATCAATACACATTCTCTGGAAACATAAATAAATGAAGGGAAAATTTATTAAATTGAATCAGATACCGAAAAAACTAATTGACTTACCTCTGGATCAATCTTGGCATGCAAGTAACCATGGAGATTTCGAAACTAAAAGAAATTGCATAAAATAAAAACTCGTCAACTCTATAAAAATTTTAAATATTTACAAATGAACGCATTAAATAATAATTCAAAATATTCGGACCGAACAACGTTGATAAAGACGAAGACTGGGCTTTCCGCGTCTTCTAGCAGTTGTCATCAAGAGAGGTCTTGGAGGGACTGCAATGAGTCATTGTTCTTTTATTCTCGCCCAGAGAAGTGAACAGAAGCCTAGATCCTCCTTCCCCCCCTCCCCATCCCTTAGAGAAATCCCGCCTGACCTGGGTCCTCCCCCACTCCATCCTTTCTTAGTCCAAAATTTTCCCTCCGAGCGTCTTCTCCCGCGCCAATCGCGGAGAATTGAGAAACTAGAATTTTTTTATCTAAGTGATTTCAGTTGGTGTGTTTCCATCGTATCAACCGTATCAACATTTTACAAATATTCAGAATAACATCAGTATTAGATGAGCAAAAAATTAAAAGAGATAGATTAGGAAATATTTCATTTTACACAGAAATAGTGAATTCACGGTATTTCTGAGAAGAAGGGAGCAATATCCTGAAAATATCAACATATTTTTCAACTCGTGACTAAAAAGAGCTGACTTTAGGCTGAATTCACGGAATAATATTTTAAAAACTATATTGGCAAATCAATATGCAAGTGACTGTGATCATAAAATACTAAACAGGGCGTCGTAGTTTGAACTTTCACCATTAACCTACGCATTTATGGACTTAGCGATTGTCAAGCATCTAGGATGTATACGTGTGGCATTATGTATATCATAATCATTTATTAATTTCTTTTACCTCCGACCTCGGTTTAGATTTTTCAATGTCAACTTTAAGGTTTAACTTTCATTTTACCTTTAAAACGATATATTATTGTAGACACCTAGGTCGGTGTGACTCGATAAAAATGATGTCGAAATAAAACTTAATTCAATTATCTGAGGTCATGATATCTGTAAATAATTTCCACAAGGTATTGCCTGATTTATTTTCCTTAAGGCCGCTATTTCTGCTAATGTAAATGTCTCATATCCAAATGATTTTCTAAACGGACCACCATAATGAGTTTATTGTGATGCTGGGATTATAGGACGGTCACCAAGATCCACTCAACATTTCTGGGTTCGTCAAAGACGATAAAATTAGAGCGATAAGTTTCCGAACACATAGGTGGGAACACATAAAATTATTCTTTCCACGCACAACGAGCGACCATAATAAAAAAGGAGCTTCACTTAAAACACACCGATAATGCATCTCACAAATTGACCTCCCAAAAGCCCATTTTATACACCTTTACATAGCTGGTGGCCTAACACCCCCTGCTACACGCCCATGCAGCGGCTCGTGGGGTAGTATTCTGATCTAGGTACAAAGTTGTGCGTCGCTCGTAGGAATGTGTAACGCGGAACACTGTTGAAATAAGCAACTCGGCGTGAGCGGAGAGGAACTCTGGTGGGAGCTGGAGGAGCTTCCGATGGTGTTCGACAGTGCTGTTATACAAGAGTTCGAACGAAAAGCCACGACGCAGGCACGAAGTTGCTCAGTCAGCGAGATTGTGCGACGATAAGATAGCACGTGGAGAGTTCACTGAGGTATTATGGATTGGGGAAGTGAGATCCCCCGGGCTGAGGCGGCCGCAGAAGACCCCGAGTGTCCAGCATTGGCCGCGATGGTTGAGGCAAATTTGAATTTTGGTGAGAACAATCGAGACGCTGTGAACCCGCCCTCTTCAAAAAGCGCGGAGAGTGGAGAGGAAGCGAGGGCAACGAGGATGCCAGGTCAATTGATTGCAACAGCTGCGGAATGGAGAGAAAGAGCTGCGGTTTAACCATACGAATCCCTGTGTCCCCGAGATGAATCCTAAATATTTCAAGTATGCAGTGCTCGATATAGTATTGCAGCGAAATCCGCAACCGGCGGAGGAAGCCGGTCCCGTCTTATTTCGCCTGAGACGTAGACGAATCAAGGCTCTGCTGAAGCCCTACGGTTGGCAAATGCGCCGATGAGAAATTTGGTGAGTGCGATGTAGTTTCTAAGTTTGATATATGTTTCCATTGTATCCGCCGTCCCGAAGGCTGCAGCGAATTAAATTCGCTTTTGCGGTGCGATTATTCATACTGAGCTCACGGATCGTAACCATTCCATAATATAACGAAGCAGCGTCGACGATAGTGGTAACAATGAGATATGTTAACAATGTTATCAGTAAGGCGCATGAGAAGGCTCGTGAGATTTACAGGTGAACGCAAGAAGATAGTTCGAATACTAATGAAATATCGAGAGCTGAATGCTATCGTCAAAGTAATACCCTAATTGAAATAATGTTCAGACATATTTGTTCACTTATTTCAACTTATCTTTAAACTTTCTCTTTATATATTTTGAAATTTTTGTGAAAAATTACCTCATACAGTTAAGACATTTGGCTTTTGCTGTGGCAAAAGCAGTTAAAAATGTTTAGCATTAGATTTTCAAAAGATATTATTCCTGAAAACTCACCCCCGCCATTCGACTCCCCCATATCTCCTTATTTTTTAAAGAATGACCTATTTTGGTTTTACGCTGCCATTGGGTATGTTGTCTTTGCATTGTGTAACCAGTTTAATCCTCTTCCCTCCTCCCAAAGCCATCTAGTCGCCAACCGCTCCCCTTTTTACTTCCTCGTATTGTAAACGTTTTCTACACTTACCTTAGGTTAGTGTTGCTCTCTAATTAAAATAATAGTATACTTATCGAAACAGTCGGACATATTGCGAAAAAAGTGCGTAATATTACAACTTTATTTTTTAGCTAGTATGTCTAAATTTCAGAATGCTATATTCTCATTTGTCACGTTGAAAATGCTATGTCCTACAATACAATCAGTTATTTGAGAAGTTTTTACCAGGTCAAATATTATAGTCATCATACAGTTGCATAAATCAAGTTAGGTCAAGCTTGCTTGTTCTGTAGATTCTCAGTAACTGCTCCAGAAGATGAGTTGTCACTCGCACCGTCACCATCACTTTTTATGTATTATCAGAGTGAAAAAAATCATGAATGATAATTCCGAGAAACCAAATGAGAAAAATCGAGAGTCACTAATTCGAGAAATATTAGCCGTAGGTATTTCACGCCCCTCTAGTTTGATGAAGCGTGGGGAATAGCAATGGCTTTGTCTTGTCGCGGGCTAAGGCGTCGAGGTCACCGAAGAGTTTTTGCTCATAGATTCACCTGAAAAGTATTTTATCTCAGCGCCATATGATGCGATCAGTTTCCATGAGGAAGATCATGAGCAATTATATATCCCAGAGCGGCTTAATATGTCAATAAAGAGTTCCAAGTTGTTTACTGTTGCATTATTTTCGATATTTCCTGTTGATATTTATGCAGTTAACCGACAATTTCCTCATTGAATTCTTGAGACAATAATGCAAAAATGACCGATCTTTTGTATCGGTTACATCACAACCCTGCTCGTGTGGTTCTCTGATATCACCGTGGCATCAGCTAATATAGGCTGATTGTATATGCTAACCATAAGTTTCAAAGACTTATACTTGCAAATAGATGAAGTTTTGTCGATGAACATTATAAACAGGCGAAAATTATGATAATTAGATAAAAAACAAAGCAAAATTGGCAGAGTAAAATTTTCCCGTTGTTTAACAATTTAAATTTGTTTACAAAGTTTAAACATTTTCATATTATGATTATATATAGGAGGTACCATTTCATACGAAACATAATAACTTTTAAATTAGTATTGAGAGTGCAGTCCCCGACATTGCGACGAGAAAACTCTCGGCCCCGCAGCGGCGCCGTAAATCCAACGACGTAACTTTTTTCATTAGCGACCAATAAAATGAAAACTATGGACACTATACATACGAAAATATATTTGTAGCCTAAGAAAGCAGAAAAAATAGACTACTGAAAGTTTCAGAAATATCCATTGGAATGAAAAATTTTAAAATCATTTTTAAAACCACGAGCGCCGCTAAGGCGCAGAGAATCCATATGAGGGTTAATATTCCTGGCAGACAGAAGTGAAAAGAAAGAGGATAGGTAACTCGAAACATACGGCACATTAGTGATGGGAATATGTTGTAATGGCTGCTTGAAACAGAAAATAAAGGATTCGAGTTGGCCGCGAATGGCACCGCTGAGCTAAGCCGGTTGCGTGCCGGATAAAGGGGCCGCCATGCTACTTAGCCAAGAATGTGCTTAGTGATTGTTCTGTCCTCTTCTATAAGAAGACCAAATTCAAAATTTTAGTTTCCAACCCGGTATTACCCAGATTATACTGTCTTCCAAAAATTCATGAAGATGGTTCACCAATGATATCAATAGTTTCCGGAATAGACTATGAAAGCTTTTGAAGTTTTAGTGTGGTTTAGGGAATAAATATCACATGTATACGTATTAATGATAAAATAGTATCCATTTGAAAATTTCTTCACTTCAATTTGCTATACATAGTTAATTATTACGGCAGGAATTCTAACTTAACATAAAGTGAGCATAAAAAGATCGCTTTTTCATTTCCTCGGTTTCTATGCTATGCGTCTAGACTATAAGGGGTCAGCGGTTGCGTGAATTTTACCTAATCTTCACCCAATAAGCTCTAGGTACCAAGGGAAGATAGCTCGATAAGCCTATGTGATCGGGGACCCGGTTATTCGCACGCGTGCCGAACTGACGTGGAAAGGGGAAGAAAGGGAAGCGGTATGTTTTACTACCTCTACTTGACGCACGGGATGAACTGTGTTTATTGCCAAGTGGTGGTGTCTTTGACCGGCAGTTAAAACTTCACGTGCTGATGGAAATGAATTGCTAGCGGTCGATTCTTCTTCGAAACTCGCTCCATGGGTTCCCTTATAAGATGTGTTTTCTTGCAGGGCTGCCGATAAGTTTTGCATTTTTGCACCGAGCAAAATTTGTTTCTCCTTATTCGGCCACCGTGAAAGCATCCTGAGGACACCTTCGGGAAAATCCAGGGTTTCTATCTAGTTTTTCTGGTTTTGCATTTTTGCACGCAGGCAATAGTTGTTTCACTTTATACAGCCACTAAGAAATCCTCCTGAGCACAAATACGGGAAAATCCAGGGCTTTTGGAGTTGGCGAAGACTCAAATTCTCCTCTTGCTCCCTGCCTCCGTCGAAATATAGAGTATTGCCCTATTCAGCTAATCATTTCCAATCGATTGTCACATGTGCCGATCTCCGTCCTCTGCTATCCTTTTCTTGTTTAAAGTGATCTCTTCAGTGAGTGTTAAGTGTTGTCCTAACATGTAACTGTAACTGTGTCAAGTTGATTAATCAGTGCCACGCCATAGCTGCGATAATGGTAATCACGTTTTTTTTATCCATTCTCAGCGAACGAGTACGTCAAGCATGAGGTAACTCACAATATTACGCATGGTTTTTACTTTCGATTCAAACTTATGATATAAGTGTAAAGACCATTTCTTATGACTCCTTCATGCAGTGTTTCTTCTTTGTAATTTCTAATCATGTCGTTATTATTCACTTGGAGGAGACTTCACGAATACATAGAGGAGATTTAAGGGGAGTTAAATGACGCTCAGAGACGTATTTTGACGGGATTTCCGGAAGAATACTTAAATTCACATGAAAATGAGAAGGCTAAACGCGACCTCCAAAGATTTTGTGAGTAAACCTATTAAGTAGTAACGAATACCTTAACCTTCTCAACATTTCTGGTTCGTTTTTTCGCATTGATTTAGTCGCGAGGTGACTGAACTCACCTTGAGATATTGTTGATAACTACTGAAGATAATAGGCTACGCAAGGAGAATAAATAACTATAAATTGGTTGGTTGGCATTGTAACACCCCCCCCCCATTATTTATGATTATTTTCCCGTTTCCGTATCTAAGTTTTTTAGTTCACCAGTAATTGGATCCATCTAACATTTGAATTTATTCAATTAATCACTTTTACTCCACCCGTTTTCTCATGTTCAATTTTTTCAAGCCTAAAAGTCATTTTCTCTAAACAGGTTGTATTTCTAAGCATATTTCATTACACTAGGCATTTTTTTTCTCAAATTCATATTTTCTGGCACTTTTTTAAATCCTTTTTTTCCATTATTACCTCAAATCGTTCATTTTCGTTGAAACAAATCGCAAATCCAATTTGCAAATCCAATTAACGTATGTCTTCGGTACGTAACGTCTTCACGTTATTCCGGTAATCCCTTCCAGATTTGTAATATTCGTGTTTGTACCATCTTCATCCGCAAATCGTCTTTTCCTCTGTTTACAGTGCATGTAAAATCTCTCGTCCTCAATTTCGACTGATTAATGTACGCGGTTACCACGAAATGTTTCAAGCTGCGTAGTGTCAAGTGGTGAATAGCCGAGACCACTTTTCATCATAGTCCCCCTCTGTGCCTACGAGCATGCTTAATGGGATTGATATAACTTCACTTTCACCTTCATCTGCGTAAAACAGTCCAAATATAGAGTTAAGGACGTAGCTACGATGTCCGTCTGAGGCACAAGTACTGACGAGTTTGTCCTTGTCATCGCACTTCAGAGCAGCCTCAAGGGCACTTGTCATAGGGTGACAGGATGAGACCCAGAACGAGTAGGGGGGTCGGATATAGTATTTGGGTAGGCAAAGTGATGATTGGTAAGGTGATAAGAGAATAAGGGCTTATTTATGGGGCAGAAGAAAAGGGGCTTATTTTTGCACTCATGCGTATCACCAGCGAGAGAAGTAAAAGTGAGAAAAACGTCTGACTGAATAGTATCAGAAGACAATGTCTGCGAAGTTTTCTGCTCTACTTGCCAGCATCTGCGACACCCGCTCATAAACTTCCACCTGCGCTCTTAATTTACTCTGAGCACACCGAATGCACATGTAGTCCACATACGTATGAAGACGATTCATAGCTATGGAATTACGGATTGTCATTGTCATGACTAAGAAATCGCTAACTCATATTAATCATGTGAAGCAATCTTACCGAGAGCACAGCTCAGAACTCATTTTTGATACCCGGCGCAAATTCGTAGGTATCAATTGGATGAGCATCATTTCAATATCTGTAATAAGTGAAATTGACTGGCGCCCTAAGTATCCCTTATGGAATGGGGGAAGCAGCTGTTTCATTCGTTCTGTAACAAATGTTTTACTCTCGCATAGCAATGCTATTGACTTGTTGGTATAATGAAGTTGATAATCAAATGATATTCTTTTTATTTATTCACCTCGTCTCTTGGGATATTCTCAAAGTCCCCCCGAATCGGCCCCCGATTACAATGTCTGGTGATACTTATTACTCCCCTGCTTGCAAAATGTTTACGTCCAATTACTACATGAATTTTAGAGGGGGCGTTATCGTGGACAATACAAGTATACTACGAACTAGACCAGGTCTATGGACAAATATGCAACCTTGTCTTGAGGAGTTCCACTTAGACACCTTCCCGGAAAGATTGGAGTGTAAATACTGTTCCTCAGGAAGCAGGCACGAAGGAATCATACACATTCTCCCATGACCCACTCATTTCTATCCTACGCGACACTAGTTAGATGAATTCGCGTGGCTAGAAGGAAGGTGACAAGATTTCTTGGAATGATTTCCCACGGTCAGTGACTCTGAAAAGCGAGCTTAATTGCATAGATCTCAACGTGTAATCTGATCCGCTGTTTCTGGAGGAAAAATGTGGGCTTAACTACTGGGAAACGCAGTTGCGGTGATATCAGGTTTCGCTAGGGACTCTGAGCCTTGCGAGGTTCATGCCGGAGAATCGGCTATAGTTCCCGAAACACGCTTTCGGTTGCTACCGTCGCCCCATCTTACGAGGGACGTGCAAACCAACTCTCCGTCGCAATAGGCCTCAATCCCTGCAGTCACGTCCACTCGGGCGCCCCGGGAGCACGTAAGAGACCGCGCTACTCCATCGCTCACCCGTTTAACATTACAACTCGCACAGAAACTCTGGAATTCCACATCTCGGAACCAATTCAACCTCGCGGTCCATCGCTCTCCGACTCTCCCTCGTGAATTGTCGTACCCCCGCCTACCTTTCTTACCCCAAAGCAGGCCTCACCCCATCTTCCAGTTTCGTCCTCGTTGAGAAACATCGCTCAACTCACCGTGATTTTCTTTGTATTCGGGTGTAGTTTGCGAGTTAGTTGTGTGTGGTTGGCGATGCAGGTTCCTGATGAAGGGAACCACGAGTCGGAGATGGCCAACAGTAGTTCCTGTAAGTCGCATCTCCTTTCATACATGCATATTTTTCCCATTATCAGAGTGTATAATTAGCATCAAGACTCCACATAGGGTCTTTTTCACCCCACTGGTATTTCCTACCTCCATAACTTGTTACTTCTTGTGACGGATGTAATTATATTCTAGGTATGCATCTATAAACTCGCAAACTATTTCTTGTGTCTTTTTTGAATTATAATCGCTCAATCCTCCTCCAATTAAAATTTTCCCAATGGGGTTGTATCTGACCCAAAGTGGAAAGTGGCTCTTAATTATAAATGTAATCTGAAATTGTGTTCAGCCTAATTTATCACACAAAATCTCGCATCTCTTCCCCCAATTTCATGCAATTCCTTTCTTTACCCTTTTTAAACACACTTCCAAGTTTAAGGTGATCTGTGTTGCCTGTTTGTCAACATGATGTCTTTTGAAGTTCCCATTTCCTTCTAATGCTTGTTTTGCTCATTCTTCCGCTCATCAGCCTCTGAATCCTCTATATTCCTTGTGGTTTCAGCGAAGTTTTGCCAGTTCTTCTCACTATTCAATTTCATCATTCTTTCTCTGGACTTTCGAATTAACACAAATGCATCAAAATTTATTTTGTATGGAATCGAATACCTCTCAGCGAAGGTGGACTCAACTCCGGGGTTCCTTCTGTCGACAGGTGTGCATTTTCTTGGTGGCTCTCTTGTGAGTGATGTGGTTAATAAATAGGTTACGAGTGCCTCGTTATACTGAATATCAGGCTGATGAAGTGAAAACCCATAAATTCACTCAAGGTTACACTACAGCCCAAGCTCTACTTGACATTCTTAAAGATACTAGCAGTGATGAAGACATATTCTTTGTGTTTATCGGATAGGGTAAATGATGAGGAAATATGAACAGGATGTCGTGTATGTGTTGGAGAAGGTATAATGTTAATCAGCAATCGAAGATGACTTAGAGCATGGTGGATGATATACCAGGGGAAATGAAAGCCTGAGTTTTCACAAGTTTCCTACAGCAGCTCAGAATTGCCGTCCAGAGACACGTCAGAGAGAATCAAGTAGAATCCCAACTGTTGTTGAGAAATAGACAAACTCGAAAGCTGACAGTTTCAAAGTATTCATGATGGATGAAATGATATATCTCATTTGACATTACAGAAATTAAAAAGCAAGGGAATTGAAAGCAGTTCACTTGTTTTTTATCTTTATGAAATATTTTTAAGTTCATCCCACAGCTACAATAAATGCGACGAATGTAAATAACACACTTCCGACTAGCTACATGGATGAATCATGAATTAGTTAGATTGAATTCTTTCCTTGTCCTTTTGCCAACATCTTGGGCTCATAAAGGTTGGTGAAAGCCACTTCCTGAAATTTTGTTGGCGGAGTTCGGACATCCTTTATTTCGAGCCACAAAATCCCGTCACCGATTTCAAACAATGAAGAGGTGTCTGTTCTTCGACGGTAAATACTCATACTGCAAGACAGGAGGGTTCGAACGATAAAGCTGAGGCAATCAGAGGTATTTTTTAAAGTTTGTTGAAGCATGCATGTCAACACACAAACCGTCGTCAAATATTAATTTTGATGAGCGTTTGTGCTCCTTTAGAGTTAGATTCGCTTTCAAAGTGTATATACCATCCATTTCAGGAGATTATCGTATTGAAATCTAAATGGCAATTTAACGTGGATATCAATGTATATTGTGCATGCTAAAAATATTTTCGCCGATCTAGAAGTACGTTGGAATTAATTCAAGGCAAAAGAGTTGCATTTGATTTGGATGGGAATATACATGGGAGTGGTAGAGTTATATCTGGTGATGGTTTTTTCACCATTCATGAACTGAGTTAGGAACGTATGGCAGACAAGCTAACTGTCATAAGGGGCATACTACCTAAACGAAGAGAAGAATATCCACTTTTTTGCATACACTAACATAACATTGATCGTTCCAAATCCGGGGAAGGCGGTACCTTTTCTTTCTACCTAACGTAGGACATTCGATGTGAGAATTGATGCACTCAAGAACTGTGAGGTAATTTTATTCTGTAATAAAACAAAATCAGGGGTTGATACTGTTGACCAAATGGCAAGGCATTATTCAGTAAATCGTGGAACAAGAGGTGACCCCTTGCTCTACTTTTTGATCCCATAGACATTGCCGTAATAAATGCATTTCTTATAAATACATGAAAAGTATTTTAAAAGAGAGATGGGGGCAAGGAAATTTGTTTCTAATGGGTTTGCGAAGGAATTGATTGTACCGGAAATTGAAAGGCGGTCATACAGCCCACTGGCACGAAAAAAGCCGTGTGGGAAGTAGTTGTATTTCCAGGTTACAAGTATTAACTTAGACGTGAATTAAATAATGATATATCTGATTTGAAAAAAGCAAGAAAGGTGTTCCCCTTGTCCCCGAGAAAAGGTTATAAAAGTCAATCAAATCTGCTCAAAATGCCGACTATATGCATTCAATGATCTCACAAAGAGGATCATTTCTTGTAGTATGTGTGAGTTGGATTGTATTAAAATCGTTCATTGACAAATACTTAAGCTATTATTAGTACATTAACATTTGCTATCAATTGGAAAAATTTGATTTGTAACATCAAGAAATACACAGAGAAGTATTTGTTAAAAATAAAAAATGCGATTAGGCACGTTATTTGGCATTATAGTTGTGTAAAGGTTTTTGTACACTTTCACTTGTGTACTTAAGTGTATTCACCAATCAATTTTAAAGTTAAAAAAAATACCCAAGGTGTAGCTCGCGTGATTATTTTAGAGGGTTGCTTAACGCAAGATTTCACCTACGTATATGTTACTATCTAATGTATTCTATCTCCAAATGAAAGCGAATGTTAAATTTTTTTGCAGCGTGTATTACTTGGCTTTGTTATAAACTACTTATAATTATTGGCGAAATCCACATCGTGTGAGATAGAGTGCAAATATTGACCTTAGTAAAATAACGAAGTATTCATGTCATATCTTACATATTTTCCGAGATGACAATTATGTTCTTTTTTCTTTCTAGGAGTGAATTCCGTAGCCATGGACTATTGTTCACGATTCGGTATTCTTCCCAATGCTCAATTTTGCCTTTCAAGTCCAATGGTATACCCGATAAAATAGTTTTCTTCCTCATCGCAATTCATTTCTCTTCAAAACGAACACTTTTCATTCCAAATCATAATTCAATTGTTTGTTTTCTGTCCCATTACCTCTGTTCCCAATGCTCAATTTTGCCTTTCAAGTCCAATGGTATACCCGATAAAATAGTTTTCTTCCTCATCGCAATTCATTTCTCTTCAAAACGAACACTTTTCATTCCAAATCATAATTCAATTGTTTGTTTTCTGTCCCATTACCTCTGAAACTTGACATGCTGCATATTTCAAAGAAACTTCCAACCCCGTGCCTTATATGAGCTGAAGGACGGTAACCCAATGATACAAAGAAGCTCTATTTTAAAATCTTATGTAATCATTTTAGCCCATAATTGTCGATATTTTTCCTCAGCTAACCTCCTGGCTCTTGCTCGCATCGCCAAATTTCCAATAACTTTTTTAGTAGTCAGTTCTTTCACTCAACTCTGGTTCTGTTTTTTCTATTCTATTTCGTTAATTGATCAATTTTCTAGATCTCCACTCTTCAAACTGAAGCGAGGGTATTCGTGTCCACCAAATCTGCCAATTCTACTACGGCCAATTTTTGCTATTCAATCGATAACCTATTCCATTTCGAGGAAACCTGCCACCGAGCGGTTTTCTTGGGATTTAATATTTTCAATATTTTTTATTGGCAATGTACGTCTTGGGGATATGATTTCATTATTTCACTTTTTTTAAGTTTCTTTTCGACCTCCTTTATCCCAGTGATTTCAGTGTTCAAGCATTACACTCTTGCTGCAAAGTCTAATCTCTTTCAGCTGATGCCAAAGCGTGGTGTACTGACAGCTTAATTTAGGCCCTTAGCCTATGTTTCTTTTGTTTCTCTATCTTATCCCGTCACATCCATATATTTTAAGTTTTCCGTTTGGCTGTGGCGAAATCTTTCGTCTCATGACGTAAATACCGCATCGGCAAACTTTGTGCCTTCCTCGCGTAGAGAGTATCATTTCGTCGATTAAACAAGTTCAATTCGACCCTTTGCATCCCAGCTTTAAAAAGGTCCTATCTTCCTGTATTATTCCGCCACTGCAGCAATCCTCCCGTTCCACTCCATAAGAAGAATTTATTCCCCAACGGAGCCAATGAGCGAGCATTCCGCAAGTGTAGTGCCGTGATCATTAGAAGTGCATGGTCAGTTGTGTGTTAAAAGTGAAGTGTTAGTGATTTGTGTTCGTCGAAGGATCGTGGAAGTAACGCGGAGTTCCTCCACCGATGTACCTTTGCAGCTGATGAAGTAAGGTAGGGAAACGACTTCTCTTGCAGGGAAGTGAGTAGTTAGCTCAGGTATTACGGAGATTTATTCCAGGTTTTTTGAAATCTTGAATATCGCATCTTTAATGTGCGTTTTGTTAAATGAGATGATAATAAACTAGGGTTTTATTGCTTGTTTTATTTAAATTTAGTGTTAAAAATCAAGATTTTAACATGGGCTCTGATGGAGATTGCTCATTATACAGCAGAGAAACACCAATTCAAACGAACTGGATACTTAAGATTTCCATGAAAACTCTGCATCAGAATCGAAACGTCCTTGGAAATGGAACAATGATGCAATATAGTCATCTTACCTCCTCTATTTCAAAGTTATTAGCAAAAACTGCTGTAATTGAAGTCAAAGTGCCGTAGTTCCTTGCAAACGCCGATGCAGTTGACTCTCATGACTGTGCAAATGTAGTCATTAAAAATATATTCGTGGAATAATTAGCATATTTAAAGCCTTAAATTTGGTTTTTCATAAATATCCCGATCCTGCATATTTTCGGAGAATGCAGAAATTTTTAAACTGAATAAATAAAAATATGTAATTTTGCATATGTCTTGAGCCACATTGTCAAGCGAGAGCCACTTTAAGGCACCCTGGAGAGAAGGGTCTGTAATACGTCAGGGCCCTGCATAAGGACTTAAGGGAGAAAATTCACTGAAGTGACAATCTTACTGAGAGATAATCTGGTACAAAACTAGGTGACTATGATCTTAACAATAGACCGGACCCTTGAAGGAATTTAGCTCCTTTAAGGAAGTAATGTGGTAGTAATCAATCTGACTATAGTAAATAAATAGCTTCGCTAACATTTTAACGTTCAATGTAATCCCTAATAAATCAGGTTTTGCTCCCATTTTTATTCTCTCTCTTTAGCATGCCGACTTAATCTCTTAACCCTACTTCATACCCGAAGCATATTTCTTATACGTGGGATGGTTCCGACAAATATCCAATCCCTAGCATCTTCACTAGAGTAATGCGTTAAATGGTGTAGTCGATCGATCCATAATCCTGGTAATATCCTCAGAATAGTGTTTTAGGTCAACACTGACTACGTGCCGAGCTTTTAGTGACGATTTTCAAGAATAAAGTTTCAAAAAACTTGAAAAATCGACCGCAGTTACCGAGCCTCAGGGTCCTGCGTCATGTAGCTCAACCTTGACGCGCGATCGAAAAATCGCTCTCATTTCCTTGGTCGCAAACTTTTTTCCAAGATTTCTGCTTAGTATTCTTAAGAAATCTCTACTTTTTACTGTGATGTAAATTTCCCGAGTTATATATTTCGTAAACGAAAGATAATGTCTACTTTATGTCAAATTTCACGTGAAAAACGGGTACGCCATTTTGCGTTGCCAAACCAGACAGATGAGAGCCAAAATCCTCAATAGTCACGGAAAATATAGGCAAAGCACCAGGTCAAAGGAATATTGCGTTTTTTATTCCATCAAAATCATACCAACGCAACACCACCTGCTTAAATTCAAAGATTTTCGAAGAAAAACGAGATCGCGCGTGTTTTTGAAAAATTGGTTATGTTTGGGCTACTGTATCTCAGTAACGGGTCATATAAATGTAAAATGGCATATAAATCTATAATTGGTAATCATTTAAAAGTATTTACGCCAAGTTTCAAGTCTCTATCTAAAAAAAAGCTATTTTGGACTTTTGTCCGGCTTTTTCCGATTTCGGACCACTGTTCGCCGGTCGTAAAATCTTGCAGGAAAATTATGGTTTAGTTGAACCACAGTTGATATTATCTAAAAAGTGACTTGAAAATCTAAAATTCTCGAGCATTATTTTTCAAGAAGTTTTTGGGGATACTTTTTCCGCATAATTATTAAAAATCGAAAACCAAATCCCGTAACAACTTTTTGGCCTTCCGGAATCGCGTTGGTGTGTGAACAATCCTTATTCTGCAAGAGGTTTTATACTGAAAAAACTTGCTCGAAAATAGAGTTTTTTGCGATAGAAACGCGGTACATGCTGATTCCCTCTAAATGTATCGAAGATGGGTGATGGACGTCTTATTTTTAGAGGAAATCTCGACGAAATTCTTTTTCCATTGCAATTCCAACTTTGCTATTTCTGCTAAATAGGAGGTTCGGTGCTAGATCAATCTCAAATCTTCGCCTTGAGTTCATCCTAGCCTCGAATCGATTCATTTCAGAGTTTAAGTTACAAAAGTATTGCTAAATTTGTAACTTAATATCCCTGCCAAGGCCTCTTCTCCGACGCTTTACAGCTCATCCGCAAATTTCGCTTGGGTGTGCATAAAGCACGCAATAAAGACCTCGGCAAGATAATGGCTGATGTCACATGAAAGATTAATGAGCAGTATTTGTGACCACCAGTTTCCTCTTGTCCATTTTTTAAGGAAGTATATGATTGAGAGAAGTTGACCAATTGTAATATTTTGAAAATATATATAATAACCAAAAGTAAATTCATATGATAGAACGTTCATTTTACGTTCTTGTTAATGCGTTCAGTTTCACTTGACGAAGTTTTAATATTATTAGGTTTTATTTTTAACAAAATAGTTATTAGCGCTTAACAATTTTTAGACTAAATCTGACCGATTTTTGCTTGGCATATTGTAATTAGGTCAAAATGGAGTCGGATACATGTTGGTAAGGTCTTTCTAGGATTCTACTGTGTGAGAATAGTTTTCATTCCAAAATAGCACAAGCTCCATAGAAAAGTTGACACGCAATCACTAACGTCATATCAATTCGATTGTCGTTAGAGTTTCTTCGTCACCGGAGTTACCGAGATCCAATTTTTGCAGGGGAATTATTGTTGGCTTCAGTCCGGTACGGAAATGTACAATAGCTGCATGGAATGGGAGGGAGCGGTGAATTGAGTCTCTGCCGAGCCCGACCTTTCGTCTGTGTTCAGTTGCGGTAATTCTCTGATTTGGAGTCACTCACCAAATGCTACTTTTTCGGTGATAAACGGTTCGAGGATTTGCATTCCAGGTGGATGGAAGGATACGTGTTTCGACCATATCTCAGTTGAGAATGCAGTATCCCTTAACGCATTTTGTTGGTTATCTCATCATCTGAATTTCTACCCTAGAGTAAAAAAAACTGTTCTCACGCAATAATATGATTTCACAAATTATAATAATAGAATGTAAAATGTGGATTACAATTTTAAATGTAATTCAAATGCCACAATTGATAAAATTAGCAAAAAAGTAGCTAAAGATTGTGATTAAGGGTACGTACAGGCGCATATGATGTGCAAACTAATGACGTGAACATTCAGTATTCAACCAGCTGGCTAAAAAGTTTTTAGACAGTCATTTTTCGGACATCCCAACATTCCTGAAGATGCGTTGATACCTCATCAAGTTATTCATTTTAGTGTTCTTACAGCTGATTGGTAGGTTTCTAGATAGTCCTTTCCTGGCGTCAGAATTTCTGGCATAGCGTACCGTTTCCTCTTCCATAGGTTATCCGCTATTCGTCCCTCTTAAATTCCTCATATCGCCTCCGTTTTCTTATTTCGTTCATAATTTCAATCCTTTTCCTTCCTCCTCCTCGCATCAACAGTGTTCTCCCCTCAATCACCCTATTCAGCATTTCTTCTCTTTTCATAACGTCCTCCTTTCATATACTCTGCCTCCTTTAAATCTCCGCCACCAGCTCCCTCAGCACTCTATCCATATCAGTTCTACGTACCCTTGAGTGCGGCTAGACGTGATTTCACGTCATGGTTGTCTTTACGCTTGTGCTGACGACGTGATATCACGTCAAGGGTGCCTTAAGTGTTTCAGCCTTCAGTAGCGAACTTTCACTAAGCCCCCTAGTGAAAGCTGGGACACTCACGGTACCCATGGCGTGATATCACGTCATCAGCACCTGTGTAAGGACAACCATGACGTGATATCACGCCATGCCGCACTCAAAGCGGTAAACCCGAGGCGTTCGAGATCTGGGTGTGGAGAAGGATGGATAGAGTGAGCTGGGTGGTGACTCACCCTTTCCACTTGTGAGATGGACGAACGAGGACGGATATGGTTAGATAGTAGAGGAAGCTGGTGGCGGAGGTGGCGGAGGAGGTGGAAGAAATGGATGGAGGGCGTCTTGAAATTAGAGGGAATGCTGAATGTTTTAGAAGTGGGGAGAACACTGGGGAAGAAGAATAAAGAGAATAAGAATTCTGTTCGAAATAAGAAGAGAGGAGAGATTCGGGGAATTTAGGAAAATCTTTCGTCCAGAATTCCTATCCTCTTCCTTTCTCTTCCAGAGTGTTCTCCAATCTTGTACTGCCTTCAACATTTCCTCCCATTTCAAGACGTCCTCCATCAATCTCTTCCGCTCCCTATGAGCTCCCGTCACCAGTTTTCTCTCCCCTCCAACCATATGGTTTTCAAGACGTCCTCCGTTCCTTATCGCTCAACCTTCTCCTCACCCAGCACAACTTGACTAGAGCTATCGCAATAACCTCCGCGGAAGTTACTAGTAGCGCTGATACAGATGACAATTCGCATAGCTGTAGTTACAATCGGTCACTGAATGATCATAAATGGGACCTATATACTGAAATCCCACTTCACATCACTGTCGTACATTTTATTTATAACATACCACTTTTCTAACTCTGCGAACATAATCATGTAATGTAGGTCCTAAATCATGATTAAAAGTTGTGATGCTCAAATTTCTCCTTCAGTATTTTCTCTTCAGCATCAAATATGGTCTGGGTGTCATTTGTACGACCCTTAACTTAGCTAAATAGCTGAAGAGTAAAAAAAACATATCTAGAACATTCTTCTCCACTTTTTAATGTATTGAACAATTCCCAAAAAAAAATTTAAGTTAAATTTTTCCATGACAATTTATAATATATATAATCTCTCAAATAATTTGCCTATTTAAAAAAGTAAAATTGTCTTCAGGATAAGTCCCAAGTGAAGCACCAGAATCTATTTCAGCATGTTTTATTGCTTGTATTACTTCTACTCGCAAGTTCTGATACCCGTAGTTTTCCTCTTGCTATCAGTTTTTCTAGGAATTTATTAGCTATTTTCTTGGTGCATTAGAGACGAAAATTCAAAATTACCTTATCGGAAAACAATTCTTAGTTGTACGAACATAAACTGTGATAGTTTGTCTGGACAATAATTAAAAGCATACGTATCAAGACATATGTTTCTTTTTAAAAAGCAAATAGGAAAAACATGACTAGGCCGATGATTAAACGTATTATAACTCTTGCTTTTCCACTTTTCAAAAAAAGGAATATTTCCTGGTAACACGAACAGATAATATTTTTTCGTCACTTTTTTCACATATTATTTCATATTCTTTAGTGTATCATTTATTATCCCTAAAATAGAAAATACTCTTTCTGTACTGAGTATTCTGAGATTTCACGGGTGATTTTTAAGATACATGCTCATTTATCTTTCGAATGATTCCTAAAGTAATCTGTAAAAATTACATCAAGAAGTACCAAAGGAGAAATATTGTGTAATTGCGTACCAATACCAATAGACCATAGCGCGATAAGAGTGGTAATTACTTGAGTAATACAGTGATTGTCCTCGAATTTGTGGTTATTTTATTTTATGTTGAGTCGCAGATATTGTCGGATGTAAATTCAAACCTCGCTGTTATTACCACATGAGAGATTGCAGGTCCTTACGCGAGCAATTACAGCCGTCGACAGAGACGCCTCCAAGGGTACGCGTTCAAGGGTATCAGTCACATCTTATTATCAACAATATTTAGGCAATTCACTACGTGCGCAAGGTGTAGGAGGTGCGCAAAATTGTCAATTGCTTTCCTGTTCTCGGCATTTAGGCTACCTCTCTTCATCCCTTAATTAAACCCTCTTTTCAACAGTAAGCCCTCGTTTTACGTCGGAGATGCGTGCTGAGGAAGTGCTACGTAACGACGTAAAACGGAACCAGATGTTCGTAACCTCTTTGATTCTATTCATTACCGAGGCGGTAAGTTGTAAGTTCGTTTTTCTGCCTTAACTGAAAAACAAACGCATTTGAATGGCTAGTTAAGGTGAGATAACTGTCTAAATTATCCAAAAAATGCAAACGCATACACGCATTCGATTTCATTACCATTAAACTGAGAAAGATTTTCCGAAGTCTCTTGCTAGCATGGGCGTGCCATCCAATTAGATGGAAACGTCGGTAATTTAGAACTTATCCTATCGTTACCCTCCCCGCATACTCAAAATCCTCCCTCTACCTCTGTAGTCAACATCCCTTCGCCTCACAATTCCTGTTCCAACCACCGAGTGAAGTCTTTGAGATCAGTTCATTCTCAGCATTGCATGTCATGAATCCGGTTGCCGTGGTATAGTATCGAACCGGTGGAAGTCCGACTTGTCTATCTTTGCAAATTCGCTCACAAATGAATTCATGCTGAACTGAAAGCTCTACAGCGAGGCGTGTACCAGTGTGATGAAGAAGCGAGCTGCTCGGGGAAGCGAAACGTTTAGTGACGAAACAGGGAAAGGGATTTGTCCGTAGACAGAGGCGCCTCCCCGTTCAAGGGGAACATCCCCACTAGAGATAATTATTATGGCTCTGAACTAGTTTTGTTAGGTTAAAATCTAAATACGTAAAAGATCATTCGTATCTTACTGACACCGGCCATATTTTTCGTTACACGGTTTTCTTTTTATTTCAGTAACCTGTATCACATCCTCTGTCATTTCGTAACTTCACCATTTCCGTTTTCACACACTTAACACGTACAATTTAATCCGCAATTTTTCTTAGAGTTTAGTCTTCTTATTTTTTTCTGGTTTCAGCTGGTAATTTGAAAGGAAATGGAAAATTCGAATAGGGAGACACGGTCCAGACGGAAAAGACACTTGATCACGAAACGGGTTGCTAAGAAGCATGAAAGAAAGAAACAGACAGGGATGTCCGACGAGGAGCTGCGAGGGAATAAATCATTGTCCAGGTGAATCAGATGTTCACATATTGGAGAGCTACAAGTGCATGAAGGAGTTTGCAAATAGGATGCGCTGCGAACAATAAATCTTAGAAGTGTGAGACCATAGACTAAAATTAAGTAGTGAATAAATTATTTAATGTCATAGTCCCCTTATTTTAAGGAAAACACTTTGTGTCATTTGGATTAAAGAAAATTGTATCTTGGACACATATACCTATTAAATTAAAATCAGTGCTTATAAATCAATTTCACATTCAATCAATCAACAGTTAAATAAACAAATTCGAATTAAATTGCAAAACTTAAATGTTTTATTGCGAAAATCACTCGAATAATATTTTAAATTCGTAGAAAGAATGTATCAGAGCTTAAAATATTCTGAAAATTATTTTCACGACTACTAACCCCATCAAAATTTCAATTTGAGGTGAATAGATCCTTGAAATACTTTTTTTTATATAAAACTCGAAACTATTAATTAGAAATACTATATCAGCTCTTTGTCCTCATGCGATTCCATACTGACGTATCAAATAAATTTGTAGTGAAAACAACTGATTATGTTCGAGATTTTTGCGTCCAACAGAATCTTAATGAATATGAAATGACAGCATACTCACTTGTGTTGACACGATCCACACAATCCCATCCTAATTGCCGGTTTCTTTTTTATTTTTATATGCGGAAGCATCGTGTGTCTCACCAGCGTATTATAGTTCATGGAAAATATCAGCTGAAATATCATCCCGTAAGAAATTAAGTGTGAATTCAAACCGTGTTGACCAAGGATATGATAGATATCATGCTTCTTGTATATCATCGTCGTCCTTGTTCGTTCAATCCTAAGATTGGTCCCTCCGCACTTCCCTCACTAATGTTAACTCCCTTACCTCCTGGTAACTCTTCCCATGTACTTTCCTCTTTATGTTTTCCATTAAGTTATTCTCGGGTCTTCCTGTGGGGACTTAATTCTCAATTTTTCCTTCGACTATTTTCTTTTGAAACTCATTGTCTCAGGGTGCCTCAAATCCTTCTGATTTTTCATTTTTCCACAGGGTTCCATATGGTTCCTCCCTCTTCTTCTCTCTTGAAAACTTCACCATTTCTCATTTTGTGCGTGCATTTTATATTCAGCAACCTCATCCAGCACCCGGCTGTGGAGGCTTCTAGTCTGTTCTGGTCTGTTTTCCTGTCGTCTATGCTTCCGATCCGTAGTGTGTTGCGCTCCGCACACTTTTAAAAAAATACCCTTTCCTGCATTGTCGTCCTATATTCTTTAACTACAACAGCTGTGTATTTGCCAGGAACAAGTTCTTAGATAAGGCTTTACTTGGGAGTTATTTAAATGACGGAGGAGATACTTCACCGCCTGTGCAGTTTTTTTAGACCTCTCTAAGGCCTTATTCTATGCGCCTGAGTGAGTGAAGGTGTATACATATGATAAAGTCGGGAAATGGGGAATTAATCTCCATATTGCCAAGAATTGCAATGATTTCCGTCCTATATTCCTCAAATTTCCTACCCCTCCTCATTTTCTTCTCCGCCAATCCTCAAATAATTCCCTATCAACTCATTGGTTGCGATATTCATACTCAAATATAATGACTCGTTATATAAAATCGTTCTACGCTCTTTTATAATCTCTATTCCACGAGTAATACAATATACTCTTGCATGGAATTATTCCCCAGTTTCTGATTCAATTCTTTTTCATTTCACATAATAAGATTATCCATTTTCCAATTATAAGTACTGCCTAGGTGATCAGTCATCCTCTTTTAATATTAATTAATGCACTTCCACGCACATCTCAATGCCGCACTAACCCTCAAATGGTACTTCCTCTTTCATCTCCAGGCATTTTTCTCTCCTCATGTTATCTTCATCTGTTTACCATTCAATACTCCTCCGTTAAACCAATCTATCCTCTGCAGTACTCTAAAAACTACACTTCCTTTGCTGATTGAAAGTCTCCATAGCTCCTATAGTATATTCATCTATTCTCCTCTTATAGCTTCGTGTATGACCATGTAATCCTCCTATATTCCATGTACCTTTCGTTCCGAATTAGATCCTACTAAATTCAACATATCACCCTCTTACATCCGTAAAGTGCATTTGCGTTCCTCATCATATCATTGATCCTTCAATCCTAAGATTGGTTAACTGCATGTCTACTCGCGCTTCAATCCTGCACTCACCCTTGAATAGCACTTCCTCCTTCCCCTCCAGGCATTCTTCTCTCCTCACATTATCCTCCTGTGTTTCCCATTCACTACTCCTTCGTTCCCCTAAAATATCCTCTGCGGTAATCCGTAAAAAACAGCTCCATTCCTGATTGAATGTCCCCACATTCCCTACATTATATTTATCCCTTTATCTTTTCTCCTCTCAATGCTTAATGGATCCCCATGTTATCCTCCAATATTCCACGTATCTTTCATTCCGAATTTGACCCTCCTAATTTCCATTTTTCACTCTCCCATGTTATCCGTAAGTGCATGTGCGTTCCTCATCATATCATTGGTCCTTCAATCCGATGATTGGTTGTCCTCCATCCTTCCCTCTCCAATGCTAGTTCCCGTTCATCCTGGTAGCTCTTCCTATGTACTTTCCTCTTTATTTTGGTCCATTAACTTATCCCTGGGTATTCCGATGGAGACGTTTCCTTCAAATTAACCTTCAGTTATGTTCTTCACAAACCCATTGTGCCTCAGTGCGTGTCCAAATCATCGGGTTTTTCCTTTCTGTATAGTGCCCCATGTGGTCCTTTCCTGTTATACTCTTCTTTAAGTTAACAATTAAAGTTGAGACGATAGTGTCCGGTGTCGCGACACCGGACACTATCGTCTCAACGGAGGCGCTCTCGGGGTGTCCGACACTCGCTTTTGGGTGTCGGGAGGGCAGCTCTCGCGAGAGCAGTGGTTCGCACCGTCCTAACGGGAGCTCTCAGACACTTCTCTCCCGAGAGTTGAGGTACGGCGCTCACTGGCATGCAAAATACCCTCCCGTATGGCAGCTGCCATAGTGGCTTTAATTTTCGCACATAAAAGAAAGACGAAATAGCCTAAAAGAAACGAAGATCCGCGAGTGACTGGCTATTAAAAAGACGTAACTTCGGTGGTTATAAAGCCTTGATTTGCGATAGCTGTTAATTTGCTCGACAGTTTTCCAAGGAAAAACCGACTGGGTCTTTTTATAACTCCACTACTCTGGGTAGAATCCTTTGCCGCAACAAAGATAAATTAGATTCCCTCCTTCAATCCGGTATGAAAAGAAGCGCAAACCTTGAGTAAAGTACTAAATTGGCTTCACTGGTGGTAGCTTTTGAACAGTAGTAAGAAATATGAGAGGTTCTGGAAAACTGATGACGAAACGTCACTGCTGGCAAAACATCTGCTACAAACTTCTCATTCTTGTCAATATAGTCGCGAGATACTCCACCTGAAAAGCAAGGGCATAAAAACATATACATTGTCTAATGATTTGGAGTTTTACAGTCTAATGTCTATTCATGAACAACTCTAAACATATCTTTATCGCAAACGGTCTCACTCCTACAGCCTTGTCCAGTCGATTCCACCCATATTCTTGTGTTCCTCTTTCCTACACCGTTTACCCACCTTCGGTAATCCGTTTTAAGAATCGATACACTGTTCTTTCTTTGAATATAATTCCTCTCCCTCAGCTGACCAACCCTTCCGCCGACTTCCCAATTTTTCCCCTTTCCCTACCTCGACCTACGGCTACCTGCGACCTTTCCCTTTCTAATGACCACGCTTGCTCACCTTTTTTAGCCCCCACCCTCTTCTCTCCTTATTGTTATACCCTAATTTCACGTCTCCCTTGGTCTCACATGTTCCCTGGTCCCCTTCGTGTTTCCGATGTTCTTGGTTTTCCTGTCATAACCTTCCACATCTCTCTCCCCTACCATCTTTACCATCCCACCCCTCCTTTCAACCATATATATTTGATCGCTCCTTTTTCTCAATGTCTAGTACTTCTTGGAGACTGTGAGTGGAAACACATCCTGTCACTATTTAGTAAGGATGAGTCGAATGCAAATGTCGATTCTCGATTCCACCGATTCTAAGGATATGAATCGATTTCGAGAATCTATCGCCTAAAGTCTAATCCGATTCCATTGATTCCAGATAGATAAATATTAAAATCAAAATTCATTCATCACATCATATTTGTCTCAGTAATTTTGGGTGTAGGGTATCAAATTGTACTTTTTATCTACCTCAGGAAGCTGAGATTATATTTACTATTTGTTAATAAATATACTTTTTGAGCGACTTAATTGTCTTTTTTATTTTATTTAAACAAATAGTTGAATTTAAGTAATAGTCGTACGATACTGGTATATCAATATACCATTTGTTATTAGCGATAGGAATTGATGGAACCGGAATCGAGAATCGGGAATCGATTTGAAAGAATCGGAGTCGTAATCGGAATCGAAGAAAGTGGAATCCACTCATCCCTACTATTTAGACGTGTAGAAAATTAGGATAGTTCTCTAAATGACATCCAGGCAACAGTCCATTTCAAAATGAAAACGGATTTTCTCAGCACCTCAGATTTGCTTCGCAACATTCAGGAATTATTATTGCTATTTAAACTTTGAACACTCGAAACAGATGTGATAGCGCGGATAGATCATACGTAATGAGATAATAATCTCTAATTAAAAAAAGGCCAAGGTTAATTGATTATATTTAAAGATGACTAGCTGAATGCTCATGAATTAACAGAACTATAGTGAACGTTCGTGAGCACGTCAATTCCTTAGAATTAAGGAAATGTTTTACAAAGGGCAGAAAGTATTGAATGATTATCAGGATTACCTGTGGTAAGAGACTGAAGAGTGATGGCAAATCTCACTTCAAGTTGAATCTTTGTCTGTATGTTCGTATCAGCCTTCGCTCTCGCTCGCGATACCCAGTGAAGAAGAGGATCGATGTCCTCTTTGCACGTCCAACGGATGATTAATACGCATTCCCATCTTTAACAAGCCACTCGCAAATCAAAGTTTCGTAGACACCGAAGTGACTTCTTTTTGATAGCCACTCACTTTTGGATCTTCGATTTCTTTTTATCTGTGTCCTTTTCTTTTTAAAGCTAAAACTGAAGCTACTACAGCAGCCGCTAAACTGGAGGGCATTTTGTTAGACAGTGAGCGCCGCACTGGAGGTCTCGGGAGAGCAGTGTCTCGGGGGTGCAAGATCTCTCGTTGAGACGGTGTGAGACACTTTTCCTCCCTTTAATCCTACGTTCCTCCTTCCATTGTGATTAGCTCACTGTCGGTAATCCCTTCTAAGAATCCATCTAGCATCCTTCCTCTCCTTTCATTCTTTCATTGCAATCCCTATCCCTCTTCACCCTCACTCCGCTGACCAACCCTACTGCGAACTTCCCGTTTTCGCTTCTTTCCCTACCTCCTCATACCGGCTATCTGCTACCTTTCCGCTGCTAATGACCGCGCTTGCTCATCTTTTTCTGCCCCCACCCTCTCCTTTCCTTATTTATTCCCTGATTTCCCGCCTCCCTTGGTCTCCCACGCTCCCTTGTACTATCCTTGTTTTGATGTTCTTGGTTTTCCCGTCGTAGCCTTCCACATCTCTCTCTCCCTACCTTCTTTACCAAGTCCACCCCTCCTTTCAACCATAAAAAAGTGATGTCTCCTTTTTCTAAAGAACACGTGTGTTCAAGGGTTTTTTCGGACAAAGCTATTTGTCTTTTGCTGAAGTAGAAGGTAATCTGTAGCCGTGCTCTTCGAACATAGCACGCCCCTGGAACGCCACCGGCTGCCACGACACTCCGACTCAAATTACGGACTGACGGAAATTCCTAGAGCAGTGTTGTAGTGTCATGACCGGTCGGTTCGGTACTGTCTTAACGGGACATTGTGGCCAGAGACGCTAGTGTCGCGACACCTCCAGGTGAGTCTCGCGACACACACCTCAGAGCCGTCTTAACAGAGACAATCGGTGTCTGACACCGAGTGTCGGTCAATATCGTGTGCCGTTCAAACGCAGCTTCAGCTTATTCCCTTATCCCTTTATTTTCTCCAATGAATGGCTCATATCTCCCCTTGTAACTATACTACATTACCCGTACCTTAGATTCCGTATTTGTTCCTCCGACAGTCCAAATTTTACCCTCCTATATTAACCGTAATGTTAATTTCTTTCCTCATCATATCATTGGTGCTCCAGTCCTACTGCTGTCCTCCTTCCTTCCCTCTCTAATGCTAGTTCCCTTTCATCCTGGTAGCTCTTCCTATGTTCTTTCCTCTTCATTTGGTGTATGAACTTATCCCTTGGTCTTTATCTGGAGACGTTTCCCTCTGTTTTACCTTCAATTATGTTCTCCACAAACACATTGTGCGTCAATATGTCCGAAGCATCAGGTTCTTCTTTTCTGTATAGTGCCCCATGTGGTCCTTTCTTCTTTTTCTCTTCTTTAAACTTAATTATTTCTTATTTTATCCATCCATAGATCTTCAGCATCCTTCACTAGCAACTCGTTAATAAATATTTTGACCTTTTATTCCCTGGTTTTCTAATGGTCAATGCTTCCGATCGATTAAGTGCCACGCTCCACGCGAGTGTTTTCACATACTGCTTCTCAAGTAGTATTCCTATCTTTTTGTATCACTGCGGTTGGCAGTTTACTGTTAACGCATTGTTAGCTTGGTCCATTCTTCTCTTGATGTCTGTTGAGGTTCGTCCGTCCCACGTGACGGTTTTTCCGAGATAAGTGAAGGAATTCACTGGCACAATTTTCAATCGTCTTATTTCGATTTTTGCATTCAGCTCCTCTATTCCACATGCTACCATTATAGTCTCCGTCTTCTTTATTTTCACGTTGTATATTTGTAGAACTTGGTACATTGCGTTAATCAATCGATCATCAATTGATCAGTCGATGATCATCGCCATTTCCTGCGATGACTGCGATATTGTCTGCAATTCGGGTATTTTTAATTCTCCTTCGTTAATCAGAATTCCGTTCAGTCCAATTTTAATGCTTCGCTTTTTACCTTTTCCAAGTGCATATTGAACTAATCTGGTAAGAGTTTGCGTCTTTGTCATACTCCTTTCTTAATCAGAGCTTCTTTTCGTCTCTTACTTGTATTTCGACGACTTGCTTCTTGTACATTAGATAGATTACTCTTCTGTCGCTGTAGTCAATGTAAATTTTTTCCAGCAGTTCCAACATCTTCATTAAAATGTGTGATGGAAAAATAGTCTGGCGTAAAGTACGCGTATATAATTAAAGGAAATTTCCTTTTGTCTTAAGTAGTGTTTTGAATGATATTATGAAAATCAATAAGAAAAAACGGTCGCAGTGATCAATCTTGAATTGACCCTCGCCAAAGTATTACTAGCCTATCAGTTATTATATTTACCCCTACATTCTACCCTGCGGGACTTCGCATGGGCGTGTGGTAGGGGGTGCTCGGTCACCAGCCTTAATAAAAGCTGTTAGTTGCGAGTGCGATGGAGATATAACAATTTTATGTGCAAACCCAATTTTAGACTTTTACAAAAATATTTTAAGTTTTAAGGAAACTTTTTTCGGAAAATTAAGGAATAGTTTTCACATTCTCATAATTAGTTTTCAAAATTAGATGCATTGCAGAAAATATTATGAGAAAAATAAATGGCTATATTATGCTATTTGTGTGACAGGATGAAATAATACATTTTGCTTTGAAATAAGCCATTTATAGCTACAAGAAAAATCCTCGTGTACTACAATAAGGATTTTTTAAAAGCTTACATGAAATTACAAAGGCCTTTTTCTCTCTCATATCGATTTCTATTGGTTGGATTAATGCGTTTTGGCATGAAGGAAATAGGTTCGCGTCCTGCGAGCATTCGATGGGAGAATCGTAGGAGGCGCTCTGTGGAGGGAGGAGCTATGTGCGCACCTCCCATGACGAATGGATATGAGGAATAGCCACCAGTCTGTGGGCACACCTGTGGACGCGGACGCCCTCGAAGCGGGAGCTCATATTGGCAATACCGCTTCAGAAGATGGAGAGAGAAAGACCTGGGGCCTGTTTCTCCGAGCTACAAGTCTACAGGTTACAATTCACGTGACTATTTTCACAATTCAGAAGGGGTTACTCAGATATACCTAACCGAAGACTGGTACTAGTCTAAAAAAATGGCGGGCCTAATCAAGACCATACCTAGCTCGTACTTTGATGATTACGATACATTTTGGCGTGTACCTTGCAATATTCCGAATTCAAAAGTTAGTGCAATGTTTTTTGGTAAATTCGAATGATTAAATATGTGCTGAAAATTATTTTAATGTCTCAACGTTCCTTAAAATATCCCAAGCTTTTGGGAAAACCTAACATCATAAGATATGATCGTTTATTTCGCCGTAACGCCGTAACGCCAGAACGTTTCCTAAACGATACGTTCTGAATAGAAGTTAATTCTAAACCTTGAATTTCAAGATACAATGTATTTTTGTTTTATGGATATTGAACTACTATTAATGGCGTTACAACGAAGCATTATATTGAAACTTCATGGTAACATACCGGTTATTGACGTTTATTATATTTATCAAAACTAACTTTTCAATTGAATATATTGCGAGGCACGGACCCAAAATGTCACTGAGGATGTCAAAATGCTTTGGGTGATGCTTTCGGCAAAAAATATTGAAATAAACAAAAGTATCAACGTTGTTTTGTACTGACACTGATCTGATTCAGAGCAAAAGTTCCCAAGGTTCTCACTATTGCAGCTAGAATACTCGCACGGTGAACGATCCGGAAGAGGCAATAAAAGGCTGCGCAGATTCCTCGCGAGGTGGAGTGACGGCGGGTGTCGAGGGCAGAGGGGGGATGGGGTAAGAGCGGGTGGGAGTGGCGGTAGGCTCAGCGGCTGTGAGCGCCCTCCTCCCCACATCTTATCACGCTCTTGAGCCATTCGGAACTAGTCGGTGAAGGCGACAGCGTCTACATTTGCCCAGCTCAGTAAAATCTCCTTCGGCGGCACGGAGAGAGTGCTGTGGAGGGAAGCGACGTGAATCAGTGGGGGTGGAGGTGGAGAGGGTGTTAATCAACATGCTGATTAGTAAAACTATGAAAAGAGGGTCTTTTAATCCCTTAACTAAAATTCCAGCCGAATCGCCGCCAATACCCCGTTGAAAGAATGGGGTCTCACATCCACGGGTTCAAATTTCATCTTTAAAAAAATCCGTCCTTACTTCATGAATGAAACATTCAGTTAGACGCAGGGGTTGCTTCGGAGGCTTTTCTTTCGATAGTGAATTTACGAATAGGTTAATATATCCCAAGTAAAGCATAAAAAGAGAGCAGCAAACCAAGATGGTTCGACACTGAAGTGAGACAATCGTTAAGACGACAGAGGATACGTCTCGGCAAGAAGAAAGAAATATGTACAGATTTGTCCGCTGATGATCACGAATCAATAACTGAAAAATATGAGTTGTCTTTAGTCGTTGCGAACTAAGGCTTTCGCATTGCATTCATGGATTTTAACAGGAAAACATATACAGAAGGGTTACAGGATAACCCAAAAGCAATTTAGTTATACGTAAGGGTAGTTAAAGGCAAGAGTTCTCAATTTTATTCAGTGAGAAAATACCACGGCGAAGTATTTTAAAACAGTTCAAAAAAAGCGTATTTATTAGACTCCTACTTCTTAAGTATGATCATCTATCCTTCATTAAGTTCATCCGTGAGTATATCCGTGTTTGTCACTGGCAAACGATGTTGCATATTGACATTTGTGCTTGCGAAATTGTAGAATTGATGAAAAAATGGCAGTCCAAATAAGTCAACAGGGGGTGATTTACCACCAACATGCACGGTACTGTATAAGTAAATTTCACCCACATGCACTACCCCAAAGGAATGCTACAGAAACTATTGAATTAATATATAATGCGGCTACGTAAATGAGATACAATAGCCTTGCCAGGATCATGCAAAAAATGATGCAAGTAGTTTGTGGCAGAATAAGAAACAAGCCTAAGGGAGCTAATCACGTACTCAGCAACACTACTCGTCGACCAACCTACTTCAACGCCTCATTGGCAGCCATTAGGGCCTCATTGGCAGCCATCTTTTCAGTCGAAGGATAAATAACATTTTTAACCTGTCTGTTCTGCAGTCTATTTTTAGAATTGTATTCGATGATCTGATATACTACCTACTGCAGGGAGTAAGATATTCAATGCTTTGTGAAAAAATTAATCGCTTTTGTATATAAATTAAAGTTGGATTACGATTCTAAATCGACGGTCATAAAGCGATTCCCATCCCCGTTGTTGCAAAATATCAGTGACGGTAACGAGACTCAAATAACGGCATTTCCCTTGTCTTGCTAGTCTTCCATAAACCCGTTCTTACTCAGTTAATAAGTTTACCTCATGAGGATCCCAAACACTGGCAGCGAATATACATTAGGTTGTGTCCAGCAAGAGAGAAGTGGGTAATTCGACTCAATGCATTTGGGCTTAGAAACGATGCCTATAGCGGTGACTCACAGGTGTAATTCTATCAAAAATAAGAGACCAGCTTTTATACAACTTGGGCTGACTGTATGAAATCGGTTCTCACTATTGCAGCTAGAATACTCGCACGTTGAACGATCCGGAAGAGGCAATAAAAGGCTGCGCAGATTCCTCGCGAGGTGGAGTGAAGGCGGGTGTCGCGGGCAGAGGGGGGATGGGGTGAGAGCGGGTGGGAGTGGAGGTAGGCTCAGCGGCTGTGAGCGCCCTCCTCCCCACATCTTATCACGATCTTGAGCCATTCGGAACTAGTCGGTGAAGGCGACAGCGTCTACATTTGCCCAGATCGGTAAAATCTCCTTCGGCGGCCGATGCGAGACGATGAAGAGGTGGCGAGAGGGAGGGAAGGGCACGGAGAGAGTGCTGTGGAGGGATGCGACGTGAATCAGTGGGGGTGGAGGAGGAGAGGGTGTTAATCAACGTGCTGATTAGTAAAACTATGAAAAGAGGGTCTTTTAATCCCTTAACTAAAATTCCAGCCAAATCGCCGCCAATACCCCTTTGAAAGACGGGGGTCTCACATCCACGGGTTCAAATTTCATCTTTAAAACAATCCGTCCTTACTTCATGAATGAAACATTCAGTTAGACGCAGGGGTTCTTCGGAGGCTTTTCTTTCGATAGTGAATTTACGAATAGGTTAATATATCCCAAGTAAAGCATAAAAAGAGAGCAGCAAACCAAGATGGTTCGACACTGAAGTGAGACAATCGTTAAGGCGACAGAGGGCACGTCTCGGCAAGATGAAAGAAATATGAACAGATTTGTCCGCTGATGATCACGAATCAAAAACTGAAAAATATCAGTTGTCTTAAGTCGTTACGAACTAAGGCTTTCGCATTGCATTCATGGATTTTAACAGGAAAACATATACAGAAGGGTTACAGGATAACCCAAAAGCAATTTAGTTATACGTAAGGGTAGATAAAGGCAAGAGTTCTCAATGTTATCCAGTGAGAAAATACAACGGCGAAGTATTTTAAAACAGTTCAAAAAAGCGTATTTATTAGACTCCTACTTCTTAAGTATGTTCACTTATCCTTCACTAAGTTCATCCGTGAGTATATCCGTGTTTGTCACTGGCAAACGATGTTGCATATTGACATTTGTGCTCGCGAAATTGCAGAATTGATGAAAAAATGGCAGTCCAAATAAGTCAACAGGGGGTGATTTACCACCAACATGCACGGTACTGTATAAGTAAATTTCACCCACATGCACTATCCCAACGGAATGCTACAGAAACTATTGAATTAATATATTATGCGGCTACGCAAATGAGATACAAAAGCATTGCCACGATCATGCAAAAAATGATGCAAGTAGTTTGTGGCAGAATATGAAACAAGCCTAAGGGAGCTAATCACGTACTCAGCAACACTACTCGTCGACCAACCTACTTCAACGCCTCATTGGCAGCCATTAGGGCCTCATTGGCAGCCATCTTTTCAGTCGAAGGATAAATGACATTTTTAACCTGTCTGTTCTGCAGTCTATTTTTAGAATTGTATTCGATGATCTGATATACTACCTACTGCAGGGAGTAAGATATTCAATGCTTTGTGAAAAAATTAATCTCTTTTTTATATAAATTAAAGTTGGATTACGATTCTAAATCGACGTTCATAAAGCGATTCCCATCCCCGTAGTTGCAAAATATCAGTGACGGTAACGAGACTCAAATAACGGCCTTTCCCTTATCTTGCTAGTCTTCCATAAACCCGTTCTTACTCAGTTAATAAGTTTACCTCATGAGGATCCCAAACACTGGCAGCGAATATACATTAGGTTGTGTCAAGCAAGAGAGAAGTGGGTAATTCGACTCAATGCATTTGGGCTTAGAAACGATGCCTATCGCGGTGACTCACAGGTGTAATTCTATCAAAAATAAGAGACCAGCTTTTATACAACTTGGGCTGACTGTATGAAATCGAAATATGTCAACAAATCTTTCCAAAACCTTTTATTATTACTAGTACGTTACATGAAAATCAAAGGAAATGACTACTAATTACATTTCTAATCCGATCCCACGTTACATAAATATGTGCAAGAGGAATTCCGCTAAAAATGCTGATATTACGAAGAACGAAAGGAAGTAAATTTTCTGTTAAAACGATAGACATACTACATAAATAGTTGGCGATCAGCAGGAGGTGATTTTTTGCTCTTTTTTTCTCCGGCCATCTTTTTTCTTTATCGCCATTTCTCACGCTCTCTTCATCGCGACGCGGATTTTATAGGATGGTCATTGAATCCTATCGAGAAAAAACGATAAAAACATATCGTAAGTGAACTGTCAAATAGATCCCGACATTCATTCATAAATAGTGTGCGACTCCGAAGAGGTAGTTTGATTTCACAAGTTTAAACATCCAATGATGGTTATTATATTTTAAATAGCCAGAAGTAAACGATATTTTAGCGGACAGGTATTAAAATGTCGAAAATGTCGCAGATAAATGAGGCGCTAATCGTACGATAAATTTCACAATCTCGTAAATTTTAATTAATTATCAAATCACTCACTGCTTCTCATGCACACATCTATACGAGTGGATTCTAAATCGAATTATAATCGAAGTAGGCCATTTTCTATCAAATAGTGCGCTTGCAACTTCGTTCTAGTATTTTAGGAATTTTTTCATTTTATAATGATTAACCCAAAGATCTAAGTGACGTGATACAACTAAAATTAAATGGCCTCGAGGTAATAAAAACCATATACATAATTTGCATCAGTTCGTCTGTTCTGTGATGATACGCAATTCAGACACGAGTGAGACGCCCGTCCCATTGCTGCGTTCCGCGCATCATCCACTGACTCGTCACTGAATATTTGCAACCATGGGATTATTGGTTTTCTTAGACATGCGACTCAAATCTTGCAGTAGATGGCGTAACATCTTACGTCACCGTTCATGTCGAAACAGCAGCAGTTCCTCTATTGCACGTCCGCCCACGCAGAGATCACAAGGTGGTACGTCTTTTGCCAGGCCTGCTCAACTGACATCTTCTGGTATTGCCACCCCTTCCCCAGACAACTCCCGCACTCTCCTCTTCCTCACAACCATCGGCAGCGGCGAGCGCCTCGGCGATTTTCGAACTCAGACGACAGTCGCCGTGCGCGAGGGGAGAGAAGCCGGGAGGAATAAAGAGGGGGAAGGGACAAGTGTAGGAGGGATGGAGACAAGAGGGCGGAGGAAGTGGGAGAGGTGCAAGGAAGGAAAGGTTTAGGAGAGAAGGAAATACGGCCGAGATATCCCCTGGCCCCACGCACGTCATCCGTCACAGTCGTGGTACTCTCAAGGACGGCGAGAGCCAGAGGGGGTGAGGGATTGTTGTTGAGGGATACACTGCTGCATCTCAAGTTTTTCTCCCTTGTGGTACGAGAAAGCATGTGTTGGCGGAGTAATTAAACACACGTGAAGTGTGAAAATTAGTAAAATATAGGCGTACATGAAAGTAGCTGGTTAAACCACTCTCTGATTCCCTATTTGTTTTGTAAAATAGGTCTTTTACCCCTGTAATAGTTATAGTGATGGTTATGCACAGTATTATTCAAAAGGTATATCTTATCAATAATCTTCAACCGGATACATTTTTACTCTTGAGTCGAGCCAACCAACCTTCCCTTCTCTCTGAAACTCTTTTGTTTTTCTCGCATTTTCCTTTCCGCCAATATTCATTCCGAATGATTTCACGCCCGATTAAACTATGCCTTAAAGCCCTTATTTATTTCGTTATGAGTATCATGGGGCCGAGGTTAACCTTCTATACTACTCTCTCATGCCCTATATCCATTGTAAAATACGTAGGTCTCTCCTCTGGTATATGCCTCCCTCCCCAAGATCTCACCTTACAGTGAGAAACTTACTTTTACAAATGGACCTTACTTCTACTAGTATAATGTTCAAGGCTCTACCAAAAATAAAATGACCTTAATACGTCGGCAATCCGCGTATTACTCACGCAATCCCCACCTTTCTCATGCTAAGGTCTAATGGTAATCGTAGATATCTAATTACTCAATATTTCTCATTTGGCAGTTTTGATGTGTTTTTCACGGAATACTTTCGAAATTATTCGAAAGATAAATGAGCATATTTATTTAAAATCACCCGAGAGATCTCAGAATACTCAGTACAGAAAAAGTACTTTCAATTTTTAGGATCAGGGAATTATATTCTTAATAAAATGAAAAAATGTGATAAATTGGGACGAAAAAATATTATTTGTCCAGGTAATTAGAAAATATTCTATATTTTGAAGAGTAGAAACATAAGAGTAATAAGGCGTACAATCATCGGCCAAGTTATTTTTTCCCATCAGTTTTTGGTAATGAAACTTTTAAAATAATACATATGTTATTTACTAGTATTCATACTATTTGGCTAAGTTCATATTTGTACCAATAAGAATAAATTTCCGATAAGATAAATTTGACTTTTCTCCCTAATGCATTATTGAAATAGCTAATAAATTCCTAGATACAATAATTAAGCAGCCAGAGGAAAACTACTGGTATCAGAACTTGCGAGCAGAAGAAATTCAAGTTAGGAAATGTGTAGAAGTAGATTCTGATGCTTCACTTGGGACTTATTACGAAAAAAATTAGCTACATTAACAGCAATAATTAACTACATTAATTGAGAAATCATATACAATAATTTGTCAAGAAAAAAGTTAACCTAGACGGTTTTTGGGAAATGTTCAATATATTTAAATGTGAAAAAGAATGTGCTAGAAGATGGAAAATCATCGGCCAAATCAGGTTTTCCAAAATGTTTTTGATGATGATTTACATCTATAAATATGCATTTTATTTTTCACAGTTCAGACTGTTTAGCAAGGTTTATGTTCGTACATTTGACACAGACCATGTAACTTATTGAGATACTGAAGAGAAAATGTGGATTGAAGGATTTGGGTAAGAAAACTTTTAATACGGTTTTTAATGAGCAACTTTAAATGGCTGTATTCGCAGAGGTATCTGTTCCGAGTCTCCTCGCACGGGTTAACAGTCCACCCCCCGGTCTAGAAGCTACCAGCTTATCGCCTGGGTAGGTAAACAGTGGGAAAGGGATAATGGGAGAGGGAAAGGGCCAGCGAAACACAACCTCTGCGAGGCCGACACCACGAGGCGGATTGACGTCAAAAGGACGACAATGGGACCCGCTTCCCGCTCTCCCGCAGTCCTCGTAGCTGTTGGGTTCCCCCAACAACGCTGGACAAGTCGCCGTCAGTCTCGCTTACGCGAAGAGTTGCCGCACATCTGTTGAGAACCGGAGGAGCCAGTTGCCGAAAAATTTGGGATTGGGTATCCCCCGACTCCCTATTATGGTGGAAGTAGTGCGGTCTGTCGGAGTACGTCATTGGATCAAGGTCCTACCAGATATGGTTTATTCGGACCAATTCTGGTCAATTTAAAGACCCTTCACTTCGGTTGTCTCTGCCCACCGATTAAACGCAAGGGTAGTAAAATGGTACGCTCCAAGAAAATGTATGTCCTAAAGCGTTATGATGAGGGATTTCCGTATATAGTTTCCGCGTCAATGACAAAATAGGTCATGGCCAGTGACCGATTGTACGACTGTGCGAGTTGCCATCTGTATCAGTACTACCTTCCGCCCAGGTTTTTCGGTAGTTATAGAGAAGTTGTGCTGGGTGGCGATAAGGTTGAGCGATGAGGTATTACATATGGATGGAGTAGTGGGGAAGCCGGTAGCGGAGGTCCGCAGGAGGCGGAAGTGTTGAATGTAGGACGTCATGAGATGGGAGGGAATGTTGAAGGCAGTAGAAGTTGGGAGAACACTGTGGAAGAGGCAGGAAGAGGATAGTAATTCTGGACGGAATAATCTTTCGAAATCCTCGAATCGTGCCTGTTTTCTAATTTTGTTCGTAATTCCTATTTTCTTATTTCTTCATCTTCGGTGTTCTTCCCTCTTCTACTACCTTCAACATTCCCTCCCCTTTCAAGACGACCTTTCTACTACATCCTCTAAATCCCCGCCACCGCTACCTCTCCAACCATATTCCATTCCTCCTCGTTCGTCCTTCTCACCACCCAGCTCACCCTTTCCATCTTTCTCCACATCCACATCACGAACTCTTCAGGTATATGCGTTGAACTGGTATGGATAGATTGCTGGCGAAGCTGGTGGCGGAGGTTTGGAGGAGACAGAATAGATGTACGAAGGACGTTTTGAAAAGAGAAGCAATGTTGAATAGCGTAATTGTGGGGAGTACACTGGGAAAGCGAGGGGAAGGAAGGAAAAGGATTGAATTTCTGAACTAAACAAGAAAACGGAGACGATATGAGTAATTTAAGAGGGAGGGATGGCAAGAAACCTATGGAAGAGAAAATCGAACGATATGCCGGAAATTTGGATTCCAAGAAAGGACTATCTAAGAAACCGACCAATTATCCGATAGAATACTCAAATGAATAAATTGATGTGGTATCTATAGGGATGTGGAACTAGTTGTACCAAAATAAAATAATTAGTGAAAAAATTATCTACTTTTTTTATATCGTCAATCTCCTCAGTTTTATTTTTACGATTTTTGCCCGAACTTGTTTCCATATCCCTATTTCACATACCTTTTGGATGGTATTTCAAGTTTATTCATGCATACGTTTGGGGTAGATTACCTTGTGATTGTACTTTCTCCACAACAAAAAAAAGTTATCCTACTATTATTAGGATATATTTTTTCTGAATTCAGTGATTTTTTTAAATGTTGCAAATGTTGGTTTCACAATCGCACAATTCCTAAATCATTTAGAATCAGGTCAAGGTACAACAAACCATGCGATTTAGGGTTGTATGAGACTGAATATCTATATGAAGTTTTAAAATTTATTAATTTTGTTTGAAGTTGCTTTTTCTTAACTTTCTTTTATCTTGTAACTTTGTCTTTAGGCCGAATTTTTTCGTGGCATTTTCTTCAAAAATTCACCTACTATGTTTGAATATTTTTAACAAATATTCTTTTATATAATATAAAAATTACTGAGAATGAGTATCTAATTAACTGTTAGTTATTGCAATAGAGGCATCTATGAAAAATCTCTTTGTTAATTAATGTTAATAGAAGAAATACTGCTATTAGAAAAACTATCGCTAATTCCAATCCTTCAGCGGCGAAACGAATATTTTTGTAGTAAAACCATAACCAAATAATGTAACTGTTTGTTTAAGGTAAATATCTGCATCCTCTCACTATACCCATCTTCCCTCCAACGAAGCCATTTTCATTTCTTCCCTTCAATCAAAACCTTCCTTTCTTTCATGGCGTTTAGCATTCTATCGCTTTATTACTTCATCCAACCACTTTTTCTGCCTCATCCTAATCTCCTCTACGGGTTATCTCCTCACCCTCTTCGCCAAATACCGCTTCGCTTGCCTTCCTTTCCTTCCACCCCAATTCATTTCTTGCACTGCTCACCAGACCTCCAAAAGCCTCATTTCATCCTTTTCCTCCGAGTCCACGTTTACACGTACAACGCAACACTCCATGTTCAACTATCCGCCAAATGTTCCTTTACTGCGCTCGCCCAAAATGTACCGTTTTCGTTTACTCATGCTCGCAACCGTCGCCTTTACCAGCATAATGCATCTTGTAATGAATTTCTACTCTGGTCATTCCTAGCTCCTGAATCCTTGAACTCGGCTCATCCACTGGGGAAAATATTCCTGACGCTTTCGGTATTTAAGATGTAAAATTATAGTTTTTCAATGAGAATAGCTGTTTTTGTCTCTTTTATACATTGTGTATCATTAAGTTCTATTTATTTTTTTTGATTTGAATTAAATAACATGTTAATTTCTTCATTACCTCGCTGCTATATCATTATATAGTTTTTGTATTCTTGCTCTAAGGGCCCTGTCCCAGAGTAAAATAAACGATTATTGTAATCAATTCTATAACCCAACAAGACTGACCGGGATCCCGAGACCCCTGCCGGGGGATCCCAGCCGGTAGTGAGGGTGGAGGTGAGAGGGGGATCCCTTTCTTCCTCCTCCACCCCCATAACCAGTGGAAACAGAGAAGGTTTGGAGTGTTAGGGGGTGGGCAGGGTGTCCAATGGGCCTGCGGCGCCTACCTTTCGTCTCTGCGCCGCCCCTCTCTCCCCGTCTCCTACTGCCATGACAGTGTTTTAAAAAACTTACGTTTAACTAAGTTAACAAACTTGAGAATATACAATAAAACACTATCGGGATCAATCTCTTTTCACTCATAATAAGTCGGAGTTTCTAATCGAAATAATTTTCTAACAGTATTCACATGAATGTGGGAGATGAATCCTAAAATTTTCGAAGTCTGCGTAACATAAGTGGGTAAAGAGCGCATCTGAAATTATTATATTTTACATTGTTTCTAGTTGATATACGTTCCTGATGTTTCCATTAGTAAGTAATCTGTTTTTGGGAGGCGTAAGATGTTTTTGAAGACGCAGCTGTGTTGGTATTCCGATAGTTCATTTGTGGCGTAGTTTTCCAGCCTACTTTGTAGGTAAATATTTGGGATTCCCATAATTTACGTTGTTGCTGTGCAGGTAACGACAACGATACCCTGAGATAAAGTCCGATTGGGCCCGGAACCATGAGTGCGAAGCGAAAGTCCATCCGCCATTTCACTTGAACTGAAACTATTGAAAAGAAGGAACGGTTCCGGAACGTTATATTTCTTTCAAAATTCTACTTTCGTGCCGTTATCGAAACTAAAATTAAACCTGTACATAAACCGAAACTATAGTAAAAAGGAAGCATATAGTTTCGTTCCGGAACGAAATTATATGTTTGGTTCCGGTTTCGTTTAACATCGATTTTACGAAAACGATTTTGGTGGAAAAATGGAGCTTACTCCCAGGCCATTTACCATTGTATTTCTTCCCAATGTGATGGCACAAATAGTTTTCATATACTTATTTCACGTATTCCATCGATGATATTTTAAAGTATTCATATACTTTGGGGTAGATTAATTCTTGTAAAACTAAGATTAGATTCGATAATTGTACGTGCGCTACATAAAAACTATTTAATCCGGTTTTGATGCTTACGATCTCTTAGAAATAAAATCTTAAATATGGTAATAATTCAAAGATTTTCTACGAATGCTTTATTTTGGTACAGTTTGAAACTTCTGAAGATGCGTTGATACCACATCAATTCATTCGAATATTCTAACAGGTGATTGGTACGTTTTTTGATATTCCTTTCCTGGCGACCAAATTTCTTGCATATCGCTCCGTTTTCTCTTCGACAGGTGATCCACTGTAATATCCCTCATGAATTCCTCATGCGTCTTCCTCTTCATATTTCCTTCACTATTCATATGATCTTCCTTCCTCCTCATCGCTTATCCAGTGTACTCCACTTTATCGCCCATTTCAAATTTCCTCTTTTTAAACCATCCTCCTTTCTTCTATTCAGCCTCCTCTGAAACTCCGTCACCAGCTTCTTCACCACTCTGTCCATGTCACTTCAACATATATACCTGAGGCGATGGAGATGTCAGTGTGGAGAAGGATGGAGAGGGTGAGCTGGCTGGTGAGAAGGACAGACGATTAAGAATCGGATATGATTTGAGAGGAGAGGAAGCTGGTGGTGGAGGTTTGGAGGAGGCGGAAGAGATGGATGGAGGGCGTTTTGAAGAGGGTAGGAATGTTGAAGGCAGTGAATGAGAAGGATTACCCTGGGGAAGAAGAAATTAGAGAATAGGAATGCTGAAAGAAATAAGAAGACAGAGGTGGTACGAGGAATTCCTGAGAGATTATTTCGTGCAGGATTATAATCCTGTTCCTGCGTCTTCCACCGTGTTGTCCCATCTTTTAATGCCTTTAATATAATCTCCCATTGCTAGACGTCCTCCGTTAATCTCTTTCGCCTCCTTCGAAACTCCGCCTCCAGCTTCTTGAACCATATCCAATACCTCCTCGCTCATCCTACTAGCCACTTAACACAAATTCTCAATCCTCTTCGACTCGTACTTCTCAACTCCTCAAGTCTATCTACATCCTCCATTTGCAATAACTAAGGCCGTTTTTGAACTAACTTAGAAAACTCATAGTTAACTGCAAACATATTATCATGATCCCCAGGCATACGGACTGGTATACTCACTTGACAAATCCGTAGCTGTCCTCCGGCAGAAGAACATTCATGCGACCATCATGTCGTAAACATACAAAAAGCGGCATCTCGTTTAGTAATGTTTGTGGGTCGAATACTTCTTGAAAATGCTTTCCATCTTATGAGACAATTTTCTGTCACTTTTTAACAACGCCGAATTCAATTTTATTTTTCAACAGCCTTTTCTTTTCGTCTCCACTCAAACCTCTTCTCAGCTGTACCCTACTCATTGAAAATGCTTCTTTAGCCATGGCGATTCTAAATCTAATTACTCTACCACTAAACACAATCCCCTCCAAAATAGGAAACAGCTTAGTTTCCTTTATACTATTTCTTCCCACCCTATATTTATCCCTGAATTCATAGTTCCAGAGAATCTCAAGTTTCGTCTTTTTATGGCCAGATCAAGCGATACCAAAATTAAGAAAAAACAAAGGTAATATTTCTAATACTGTTTTCATATTGAAAATTGATTGACACGAGGTCATGCGTGATTTCAGCGGTTTTGATAAAATTTAAAATATACACATGAAATGAGAGTTTCAGCAAAATATACGAATTCGGATGCGGTTTATATGTTATATTCATTTTTTGAGTGAATGCTTCTAATCACCAGCACTGAAAATCGTTCATACATGTGAGACAAGTTTAAGGAAAGGAAAAAGGGGAGTACGGTGGGGAAGAGGAAAGAAGAGGATATAAATTCTGGACGAAATAATCTCTCTCGAATTCCTCGTATCGTCTCTCTATTCGTAGTTCGATCAGAATTCCTATCCTTTTAATTCTTCTTTCTCAGTGTTTTCCCGTCTTCCACAACCTTCAACATTCCCTCTCATTTCAAGACGCCCTCCATCTCGCCTCCTCCGAACCGCCGCCACCAGATTGCTCTCCAACCACATCTAATTCCTCATCGTTCGTCCTTCTCACCACCCATCTCTCCCTCTCCGACCTTCTCCATGCCAACATCTCGGGCGCCTCAGGTCAACAGATGTATGTCGAAGTGATAGGGATAGAGTGGTGACGAAGCTGATGGCGGAGGTTCGGAGGAGGCAGAAGAGATGGATGGAGGACGTTTTGAAATGAGAAGGAATTTGAATAGGGTAATAGAGCGGTGAACTCTGCGGAAGCGGGGAGGGGGAAGGAAAAGGATGGGAATACTGAACGAGAGAAAAAGTGGGATACGATATGTGGAATATATGAGGGAAGTAATAGCGTATCACCTTTCAAAGGGAAATCGGAACGTTATGCTGGAAATTATAACGCCAGGAATGTACTACCTAAAATCCAACCAATCAGCTGTTATCAAATGATTTGCTTGATTTGGTATGAGGAGATAGGCGATAGAAGTTGTGGGCGTTGGCGAAAGGGCGAAGAAAGAGATCAACAATGGTTAGTTCTTCTCCAAATCGTATTGTTTACAACTATTATCTCATCTAACGGAGGTGAGATTTTTTCAATGGAACGGCACAGGTATGTTAAATGGAAACTTGCCATGTATAATAAAACCAAAATAATGTAGGACTTGGTGGGTTATCATTAATCTCGCAATACTTGTAGTTAATACTGTAGATAAATATCCTAATATGAAAGCAACAAATTTGGAAACTGCATTTTTATCTAAACCTTCGTTGCTTCAGAGGTATTTTTTTATCTAAAATACCAGAAGACGTTTCCCAATCTATAGATTCCAAAGGCCAATGCATATCCATTCTCGAATGTACGTCCACTAGTGGAGAGTGGAGTGCAGGAAAACCGACGTACCAGTCATCCCGTTCTTTGTAAACTACGATTAACTATGCCGAAAAGCGTATCCCGGCGTTCTTGCAGTTAACTCTAGATGGGATTGTCATTATATACTAATAGTATGCATTGTAAGGTATGGCAGGGTTAAACGCATTGGAATGGCCATTTATGATGGGAAAAATATATATAAATTATCCTATTAATGCCAACGCATGCACATGTTCGATTTCATTACCATAAAACCGGGAAAAATTAAACGAATTCTCTTGGTAGCAAGGGCGTGACATCGAATCAGATGCAAATCGGAACCATGTAAATGGAGACCATACTCTGTCTTCACCTTCCCCAGCGACCCATATTCCTTTCCTCTACCTCGGTAGTCAACATCCCTTCACACCGCATTTCCTGATCCAACCACCGAGTGAAGTCTTCGAGATCAGTTCATTTGCATCATCGCCCGTCACGAATTTCCCTTCCGTTATATAGTATGAATGCTTGACTATCCATGCCTCTAGGACTTGTCTATATTCGTAAATTAAGCCATACAAAGATTGATACGGGATAGAAAGCTCTTAAGTGTTGCGTGCAATATTCGGATGCAGAAGCGTGCTGCTCGGGGAAGCGAAACGTTAGTTGACGAAACGAGGTGGAAGAGATTTGTCCGTCGACAGAGGCGCCTAATCGTTCAAGGGAGTATCCCCTATAGAGATAATTATAATGGTATTGAACTACTTATGGTTGGTTAAAATCTAAATACGTAACAAATTGTTTATACTTTTAGAGACGCCGGCCATTCTTTCGTTAAACATTTACGTATTACTTTAGCGATCTCATTCAACTCCTTTATCAATTCATAAGTTCATCATCCCCGTTGTTGCACATTCAGCCACGTAAAACATAATCCGTAGTTCTCTTCAATTGTTCTCCTTAAGACATTATCCTGATTCCAACCGGTCATATTTAAGAAGATGACAAATTCGAACAGGGAAACATGGTCCAGAGGGATAGATCACTTAGTCACGAAACGGGTAAGAAGCTTAGAAAAAAGAAAATAGATAGAACTGTCCCACTAGGAGTTGCGTGGGAATAAATGATTTTTCAGTTGAAACCGAGGTTAAAGTATGGAAGAACTACAATTTCATGAAGGAGTTGGCAGATATTGGGGCGCAAAAAACAAATATTACAAGTGAGAGACCAAAGATTTAAATTCAGAGGTAAATAAATGTTTAATGCCATTTTCCGCTTATTTTAATGAAAACTCTGTATCATTTGGACTTAAGCATTTGTATCTTTGACATACATCATCATCATTTTGTCGTTCAATCCTAGGATTGGTTGACTACCGTAACATTCCTCTTATTTTCCTAATTCGTGTCCCTGTTCTTGTTTCGTTCAGTATTCCTATCCTCTTCCTTCCATCCTCATCGCTTCCCCGTTTTAATTCTCTTTATCGCCCTCTTCAAATTTCCTCTTTTCAAACCATCCTCCTTATATCTATTCAGCCTCTTCCGAACCTTTGTCACCAGCTTCCTCACTACTCAATCCATATCAGTTCAACACATATATCTAAGGCGATCGAGATGTCTGTGTGGAGCAGGATGGAGATGGTGAGATGGCTGGTGAGAGGGACAAACGTCGAGGATCGGATATGATTTGAGAGGAGAGGAAGCTGGTGGTGGAGGTTCGGAGGAGGCTGAAGAGATGGTTGGAGGGCGTATTGAAAGGGGTAGGAATGTTGAAGGCAGAGAATGAGAAAGATTACACTGGTGAAGAATAAATCAGAGAATAGGAATGCTGAAAGAAATAAAAAGAGTGAGATGGTGCAAAGAATTCATGAGTGATTATTTCGTCCAGAATTTTATCCTCTTTCTCCCTCTACCACCGTGTTCTCCCATCTTATAATTCCTTCAACATAACCTCCAATTTGAATGCCAATCCTAGGATTGGTTGACTGCAACCAATTTGATGTTGTTGGGTGCCCTCCGCGTCTTTACGTAAAACGAATACACGTACTCATGCATTGCATTTTGATACGCGGGTTTTAATATAATTTCGGTGTTCTACCGTATCATTCATGCATGTTTGGTGTGGAAGCGCCCCCTGCTACACACCCTTTGAGTGGCTTGCAGGGTATGACATAGATGTAGATGTGAATCATCCCATGGATGAAGAAAAGCGCGCTGGCTGAAATCGCTGCAATGTTTCACCGAAAGTTTTTTATTCCGCTATTAGATTATAAGATATTTTTTCCGCTAATAGCTTTAAATCTCCTCCTTGGAAGCACTTTTACTTCGAATGTCATTGGAATAACTCGACACAATTCTACTGCTATAATGCTTTAACTTCCACCTACATTCATGTCAGCCGTTGAATTCAGCCTTCATTCAATTTTTCTTTCCCAAGTTGTTATTATTAATTATACGAGTATAACCCATGATATTTTTGTCGTAGAAATGAACGCTGAAAATTACTGCTTTAGAAAATATAAAATACAAATAAAACAAGTATTCGAAAATAATAAGATGTTCTGAGAGTCCTCTCAAGTATGTAAATTCTTATGTTGATTTACTATTCACTGCTCAAGAAACGTTGAACTGCGATAAACGTAGTGAAAATTTAAAAAAATTTCTTCCGTGACACGAAAAAATCGACTAAGGTTTGAGGAGAGGGACCTCATGCCGACGGCCATCTACTCGCGCGTGGTGTAGAGATGGTTTGAGATGGGGACAGGGGAAGAGTGGGGATATGTGAGAAGAGAACCGGAAAGAGAGGAGGGAGAAAGAGATAGAAGTAGGGAGAGTCGAGTAATTGAGATAGAAATCGGGATGGATGAAAGGGAAATGATTCGGGTGAGAGAGGTATAGAAGTGGAGAGAAAGAGCATAAGAGAGATGGGGAGAAATGTGGGGAGAGAGAGACATGGAAGATAGCATGAACGGCAGATAGATCGGAATAGTGACGGGAAAGAGAAGGTTATTATGTGAGAGAGAGATATAAGAGAGAAAGAAAAACGGCGAGGTGTAAGGGAATGAAATTGGGGAAGAGAAGGTTTGACGAGTGGAGATGTGGGGGAGGGGTAGAGGGAGGAAGAACAGCTTTTAACATGCGTAGCCATAGAGTTTCAAATGATTTTATTCCAGAAAGTTTATCCTCCATTTTTACTCTCCCTTTCCCTTATTTTATAGAATTCCTATCAGACAGAAGTTGAAAGAAAGAGGATAGGAGGACACATTAGTAATGTGAATGTGTTGTAAAGTTAAAAAATAGACATCGATTTATTTTTAACTGGAGTTAGTGTGAAGAATATTTGTTCCGTTAACTTCAACGATTTTCTTGAGAAACAAATCGAGACATCGTAAGACTAATGAAATAAAGTTAGTAACGAGAAACCCTGTGCTATTCGAAAGATATGAGGAATGAAATATGACTTGTTTAAATAAAATCAGTAATTATATTTGTGTAGTAATCCATTTCCATACGAAATATTTCCCGTTAATAATTACTTTGAATAGATATCCTCTGTTTCAATAAGAGGTCGAAGTTGATGACCTCCTTTGCCGTACTACTTTTTTTAAGATCACGAAAGGAATATAACTGATGCTCAAAGCTGACACCGCTACAATAATAACGCTATTTCAGATACCGCTATAGTATTCTGTGAGGTAATGTAAATCGAAAGAATTGGCTACTGTAGGGGCAGGATAAATTTACAAATGAATTTACCCATCCTTAATCACATCTTCTGAGAGTGACGAATGAAAAAAAGAAGAAACGTCGATACAAACCCCAGTGGCCAATGCGTTGTTTTCAAAATGCGATGTTAATAACAAATAAGTTTAGACTGTGGAAAGTTAAGAATTGACATTAGAATGCTGCCCGACGAAATCATTTTTATCGAGTTCTTACCTCTCGATACTAGTTTATTTTTGGAATAATGGTGCAGACGTCTGCAGTGTATCATACGCCCATGAGACGAAGTTGGTCAATGTCTTAACATTTTATAGCGAAGAGATGACTCGATCCGGCATACAGTATATTTTTACCCTAAGTTATTTCTACCGGGAGACTATAATTGAGAGATGGATGAACTCTTTGGTTAAGTGGATTGAATTGTATTTAAAAGCATTGTAGACAAGCACAGTGGAAAAATTGGGCATAGAGATATTTCAGTTCACATTCGAAATTAATACTGTTTCTAAGAGGGATGTTTAAAGCTATTTGAGGTGAAAAATATAAAGTTAAACATCAAAGACGCATTGTGGCATTGTTCCAAACGTGGTGGAGAAATATGTGTGATACCGACTACGCTATAAAAGTTATTAATATTTGTTTAAAAATTGCATTGCAGTCTAGGCAATGAATTTTTCTCACTGAGAATATGGCATTTCGAGTAGTCCATTGCATCTTCAGATTCCTCTAACGCGCATCACTTTGATGTATGTAGATTTAAATTAAAACGTAAATGTATCTCTTAAAATGTGCTTCGTGAACGATCAATACACATTCTCTGGAAAAGTAAGTAAATGAAGGGAAAATTTATTAAATTGAATCAGATACCGAAAAAACTAATTGACTTACCTCTGGATCAATCTTGGCATGAAAGTAACCATGGAGATTTCGAAACTAAAAGAAATTTCATAAAATAAAAACGCGTCAATTCAAAAAGTTTAAATATTTATAAATGAGCGCATGAAATTATTATTCAAAACAATCGGACCGAAAAACGTGGATAAAGACAAAGAGTGAGCTTTCCGTGTCTTCTAGCAGTTGTCATCAAGAGAGGTCTTGGAGGGACTGAAATGAGTCATCGTCCTTTCATTCTCGCCCAAACAAGTGAACAGAAGTCTAGATCCTCCTCCCTCCCCCCCCATCCCTTAGAGAAATCCCGCCTGACCTGGGTCCTTCCCCACTCCATCCTTTCTTAGGTCAAAATTTTCCCTCCGTGCGTCTTCTCCCGCGCCGATCGCAGGAAGGAAGACCTTTTTTACGTTCCGAGTATTTACTTCCCTCTTCTGCATTTGAGCATTTGTGAATATAATATTTATTGTTCACTTTAAACTCCTAGATAAGTCAATTGGTTGGAGTATCAAATCTTAAAATGTAACAATTGTCAAATTGTCAATTGTACTCAGAAATAGAGAATTCACGGGTTTTCTGAGAAGACGGGAGCAATATCCTCAAATATCGACATCTTTTTCAAGTCGTGTCTATAAGAGTTGACATAAGACTGAATTCACGGTATAATATTTTAAAAACTGTATTGGCAAATCAATATGCACGTCACAGTGATCATAAAATACGAAACAGGGCGTCTTGGTTGAACTTTTATCCTTAACCTACGTATTTGTGGACTTAGTGATTGTCAAGCATCTAGGATGTGTACGTGTGTCATTATGTAAATCATTATCATTAATTAATATCTTTTACCTCCGACCTCGATTTCGATTTTCAATGTCAACTTCAAGGTTTAACTTTCATTTTACCGATAAAACGATATAGTATTGTCAACACATAGGTCGGTGTGACTCGATAAAAATTATATGGAAATAAAACTAATCCAATTTTCTGAGGACATGATATCTGTGAATAATTTTCACAAGGTATTCCCTGATTCATTTAACTAAAAGCCGCTATTTCTGCCAAAGTAAATGTCTCATATCCAAATGATTTTCCAAACGGACCAACATAATAAATGTATTTTGATGCTGGGTTGTAAAGGACGGCCACCAAGATCCACACAGCATTTCTGTGTTCGTCAAAGACGATAAAATTAGAGATATAAGTTTCCGAACACATAGGTGTAAAATTATTCTTTCCACGCACAACGAGCGACCATAATAAATAAGGAGCTCCACTTAAAACACACCGGTAATACATTACGCAATCTGAACTCCCAAAACCCCATTGTATACACCTTTACACAGCTATGGCCTAACACCCCCTGCCACACGCCCATGTGGCGGCTCCTGGGGTAGTATTCTGATCTAGGTACAAAGTTGTGCGTCGCTTGTAGGAATGTGTAACGCGGAACACTGTCGAAATAAGCAACTCAGCGTGAGCGGAGAGGAACTCTGGTGGGAGTTGGAGGAGCTTCCGATGGTGTTAGACAGTGTTGTTGTACAAGAGTTCGAACGAAAAGCCACGACGCAGGCGCGAAGTTGGTCAGTCAGTGAGATTGTGAGACGATAAGATAGCACGTGGAGAGTTCACTGAGGTATTATGGATTGGGGGAGTGAGATCCCCCGGGCTGAGACGGCCGCAGAAGACCCCGAGTGTCCAGCATTGGCCGCGATGGTTGAGGCAAATTTTAATTTTGGTGAGAACAATCGAGATGCTGTGAACCCGCCCTCATCAAAAAGCGCGGAGAGTGGAGAGGAAGCGAGGGGAACGAGGATGCCAGATCAATTGATTGCAATAGCTGCGGAAAGGAGAGAAAGAGCTGCGGTTTAACCATACGAACCCGTGTCCCCGAGATGAATCATAAATATTTCAAGTATGCGGTGTTCGATATAGTGTTGCAGCTTAATCCGCAACAGGCGGAGGAAGCCGGTTCCGTCTCATTTCGCCTGAGACGTAGACGAATCAGAGCGCTGCTGAAGCCTTACGATCGGAAAATGCGCCGATGAGAAATTTGGTGAGAGCGATGTGCTTTCTAAGTTTGATATATGTTTCTATTGTATCCGCCGTCCCGTAGGCTGCAGCAATTAAATTCGCTTTTGCGGTGCGATTATTCATACTGAGCTCATAGATCGTAAACATTCCATAATACATCTACATCTACGTCATACACTGCAAGCCACCTAAAGGGTGTGTGGCAGGGGATGCGTCCACACCAGGCATGCATAAATGATACGGTAGAACACCGAAATTTCATTGAATTCATGCGTACTACACATGCAAAGCGCCAATTAAAAATCTACTAACCAAGAAACATTCTATCGTCAATCGTTCCAACATTCAAGGGATACAAAGACTACTACTACATATTCAAAATATCATGCATAAATAAGAACATCATGCATAAATAACAACGCAGAGAATATAAAGAGAAAGATCTACTGTCTGCCTATTGTCAAAATTCTAACTATTCATGACGACGATTACAGCTGTTATGGTCACGAATGGTACGCGGAAAAAATGACATTTTATACATATCGCTTCTACAATCTAGCTCTCTAATTTTATTGGCGCGATCTAATCTGCCGTAGTACGAGGGGGTTAATAGTATGTTTCTTACGTCGTCAGAGAAATGATTTTCCTGAAATTTAGTTGGGAGGTTAAGCCTATAATTTAATCTACGCTGTGATAGCGATTCCCATTCTAATTCTTCTAACAGTCCAGACACACTAGGAAACTTATCCTAGCATCGTTTCACAAACCTAGCTCCTCTTCGCTGCACGCGATCTAACTCTGATATCAAACCCGCTTCGTATGGATCCCATACACTAACAGCATATTCCAGATGAGGCCTAAAGATTGAAAAATAACAACGTTCTTTCACTTTGTCATCACATTTTCCGAACACTCTCTTGATAAAGCCTAGCTTCCTGTATGCTTGACCGCATATTTTCCGAATATGTTTTCCCCCAGATATGTCGTGAGTAATTGTGACCCTTAAGTACTTAACAGACTCGGCGTGAATAATTTCCGTATTATTAATTCTGTAAGCCCTATCTGGCCTATTTTTCTTTTTCCAAAAGCTGACTGCTACGCTTTTTTTATGTTTAGTTCCATCTGCCAGTTTTCGCACCAAGCATGAATGGTAAGTAGGTCGATTGTTAACGAGCCGCTGTCTTCGGAATTGTTAATATCCCTGTGCACAACCGCCTCGTCTGCGAAGAGTCTAAGCTTACTTTTAACGTTGTTGCTAATATCATTTATGTACAAGAGAAATAAAAGTGGACCAATGACACTTCCCTGAGGAAAACCCGATGTAACGCTGTGTTTGACATGATACCGTCTATGACAACCTTTTGTTCCCGCCCATGTAAGAACTGATTAATAAAACTAATAATGTTTTATCTATTCCATATGCTGCTAGTTTCGAGAGTAACTTAATGTGAGGTAACTTATCGAAAGCTTTCTTAAAATCTAAGTAAGACGCTATGTCTGATGCCAATGTTTTATATACGCGAGCAGGTATTTGATCTGGACCGGGGGATTAAAATATAGCGAAGCAGCGTCGACAATAGTTGTAACAATGAGATAATGTTATCAGTAAGGCGCATGAGAAAGCTCGTGAGTTTGATAGGTGAACGCAAGAAGATAATTCAAATACTTATGAAGTATCGAGAGCTGAATGCTATAGTCAAAATAATGCCCTAATGGAAATAATGTTCAGGCATAATTGGTCACCTATTTCAATTATATCGCCAAAATTTCTCTTCATATATTTTGAAACATATGTGAAAAATTACCTCAAGCAGTTTAGACATTAGGCTCTTGTTGTGGCATAAGCAGTTTAAAATGTTTAGCATTAGATTTTCAAAAGTTTTTTTTATGAAAGTTTACCCCGCCTTTTGACTCTCCCCTATTCTTATCTTTTAAAGAATGACCTATTTTGTTTTTACACTGCCATTGTCTATGTTGTCCTTACGTTGTGTAACCAGCTTAATCCTCTTCCCTCCTTCCAAACCAATCTAGTCGCCAACCGCTCCCCTATTTACTTCCTCGTATGTAAAACTTCTACACTTGCCTTAGGTTAGTGTTGCTCTCAGATGAAAATAATAGTGTACACATCGAACCAGTCAGACTTATTGCCAAAAAAAAGTGCGTAATATTAATACTTAATTTTTTAGTTAGTATGGCTAAATTTCAGGATGCTATATTCTCATTTGTCACGTTGAAAATGCTATGTCCTACTATTAAATCAGTTATTTGACAAGTTTTTACCAGGTCAAATATAACAGTCATCATGCAGTTGCATATATCAAATTAGGGCATTATTGTGGCATTGTTCCAAACGTGGTGGAGGAAATATGTGTGATACCGACTACGCTATAAAAGTTATTAATATTTGTTTAAAAATTGCATTGCAGTCTAGGCAATGAATTTTTCTCACTGAGAATATGGCATTTCGAGTAGTCCATTGCATCTTCAGATTCCTCTAACGCGCATCACTTTGATGTATGTAGATTTAAATTAAAACGTAAATGTATCTCTTAAAATGTGCTTCGTGAACGATCAATACACATTCTCTGGAAAAGTAAGTAAATGAAGGGAAAATTTATTAAATTGAATCAGATACCGAAAAAACTAATTGACTTACCTCTGGATCAATCTTGGCATGAAAGTAACCATGGAGATTTCGAAACTAAAAGAAATTTCATAAAATAAAAACGCGTCAATTCAAAAAGTTTAAATATTTATAAATGAGCGCATGAAATTATTATTCAAAACAATCGGACCGAAAAACGTGGATAAAGACAAAGAGTGAGTTTTTCTCAGTGTTTTTTCCGTATATTCTCAGTAACTGCTCCAGAAGATGAGTTGTCACTCGCACTGTCACCATCACTTTTTATGTATTATCAGTGTGAAAAAAATCCAGAATGATAATTCCGAGAAACCAAATGAGAAAAATCGAGAGTCACTTAGTAGAGAAATATTAGCCGTAGTTATTTCATGCCCCTCTAGTTTGATGAAGCGTGGGGAATAGCAATGGCTTTGTCTTGTCGCGGGCTATGGCGTCGAGGTCACGGAAGAGTTTTTTAATCATAGATTCACCTGAAAAGTATTTTATCTCAGCACCATGATACTATTGGTTTCCATGAGGAAGATCACAAGCAATTATAAATTCCAGAGCGGCTTTTTATGTCAATAAAGAGTTCCAAGTTGTTTACTGTTGCATTATTTCCGATATTTCCAGTTGATATTTATGTAGTTTCCCGACAATTTCCACGTTGAATTCTTGAGACAATAATGCAAAAATGACCGCTATTTTGTATCGGTTACATCACGATCCTGTAAGTGTGGTTCTCTGATATCATCGTGGCATCAGCTAATATAGGCTGATTGTATATACCACATACGACGTTGCACCTACAAGGTGAACATACCTTCGTTATTTAACAACACTTCTTTTATATATTAAAATATACATTTCTAATGAGAAACGTTGAAAAATTTTCGGTCACGGCATTTTTCACAAAAGCGGGCCGAGAAGGGCTTATTTCTATGTTTTGCTTTAAATTCGACAACTTCAGATGTGATTTTTCAAGCAAAGGACAATAATAGGTGTTGGAAATCGTACAATAAAAAAGTCCAGTACGATTAAGTATTGCCGGCAGAACTTTCTATTCCTTGGAAAGTGATTGATGGAGTGGGGGAAAGCTATAATTCGGAAATCTGTAGAACTATATTATTTTGCCTATTATGGGGAACATACCACTTGTTGGTATTGTATTACTATGGTTTTAAATAGAGATACAAGTGTTTTTTAAATAGCTGCGTATGATTCGTTTTCATATATAATCTTTGATTATGTCCTTGACCTGTCAAGTTGCCTAAATTTCATTAATTTTTTGCATGTCGCGGCTTTGGGTCACAAATGGCTATATTTTCAAAACTATTTCATACTTGGATGATAATTATTGACAATAATTCGTTTCAAACAAGTGAAACCATTAAAAAACCCAAAAACCTAAGACAGAAAATCAGTGAGCCATGGAGAACTTGACTCAAAATGACATATTCTATGCAAGGTATAGTATATATTGTCGAACGCCGTATTATTTTTCCACCATATTGTGGTGAAATTCACCGATATCATGTAAGTAATCGAAAGTATTAAAATCTTCTTAGAGTCCTCTCAAATATATAATTTCTTATGCTGATATACCATTCACTGCTCAAGAAACGTTGAACTGCGATAAACGTAGTGAAAATTTAAAAAATTTCTTCCGTGACACAAAAAAGTCGAGTAAGGTTAGAGGAGAGGGACCACATGTCGACGGCCATCTACTCGCGCGCGGTGTAGAGATGGTTTGAGATGAGGAAAGGGGAAGATTGGGTATATGTGAGAAGAGAGACCGAAAGAGAGGAGGGAGAAAGAGGTGGAAGTAAGGAGAGTTGGGTAATTGAGATAGAAATCGGGAGGGATGAAAGGGAAATGATTCAGGAGAGAGAGGTATAGAAGTGGAGAGAGAGAAAGAGCTGAAGAGAGATGGGAGAGAGGTGGGGAGAGAGAAAGAGAGAGATGGAGGATAGGGAGAACTGAAGACAAGTGGGAATAATGACGGGGAAGAGAAGGTTAGTATGGGTGATAGAGATATAGGAGAGAGGAAAAAGGCGAGGTATAAGGGAATGAAGTTGGGGAAGAGGTTGCTTGACGAGTGGAGATGTGGGAGAGGGGAAGAGGGAGGATGAACAGCTTTTAACATGCGTAGCCATAGAGTTTTAAATGATTTTATTCCAGAAAGTTTATCCCCCATTTTTACTCTCCCTTTCCCTTATTTTATAAAATTCCTATCAGACAGAAGTTAAAAGAAAGAGGATAGGTAACTCGAAACATGCGACACATTCGTAATGAGAGTATGTTGTGATGGCTAATTACAACAGAAAAAAAGGATTCGAGTTGGCCGCGAATGGCACCGCTGAGTTGAACCGGTCACGTGCCGGATAAAGGAGCCGCCATGCCACTTTGCTAAGAAGGTGCTATATGATTGTCCTGTCCTCATTAATATGAAGACTAAATTAGAAATTTTAGTTTCCAATGCGGTATTACCCAGATTATACTGTCTTCTAAAAATTCATGAAGATGGTTGCCCAATGAGGTCAATATTTCCGGAATAGACTATATGAAAACTTTTGAGGTAACGAAAGAAATCACTTTCACTTCCAAAGAGCCACATTGTATGGGAGGTGGGCGTGGTTTCGGTCCGATCCAACCCATTTGAGAACTGTGCCGTCCGTGGACTACTATAGGTTAATGACCCAAATTTCAGATTGATATCTCAATTTTAACGGCAGTTATCGTGCAAAGAGACAGACGGACAGACGGGCATAGCTGGATTGAATCGAAAGGTGACGCTGATCATTTCAATTTGTATAGTATTCAAAATCAAAATACCCAGACCACTCAGTGGTTTTGGGTATAAATATCACATATATACGTATTAATGTTAAAAAAGTATCCATTTGAAAGTTTCTTCACTTTTTCCATTCATAACCAATTATCACGGCCAGAATTCTAACTTATATATAGTGAGCATAAAAATGTCGCTTTTTCATTTCCTCGGTTTCTTTGCTAAGCATCTAGATTATATGGGGTCAGCAGTCAGTTGAATTTTACTTAGTCTCCACCCAAAGAGCTCTAGGTACCAAGGGAAGACAGCTCGATTAGCCAAGTTCGAAAACGGCCTATGTGATCGGGGACCCGTTTTTGGCACGCGTGCCGAACCGACGTGGAAAGGGGAAGAGACGGAAGCGGTATGTTTCACTACCTCTACTTGACGCACCGGATGAACTGTATTTATTGCCTAGTGGTGGTGTCTTTGACCTGCAATTGAAACTTCACGTGCTGATGGAAATGGTTTACTAGCGGTCGATTCTTCTTCGAAACTCTCTCCATGGGTTCCATTGTAAGATGTGTTTTATTGCAGGGCTGCCGCTAGTTTTGCATTTTTGCACAGAGCTGAAGGTTGTTTCTCCTTATTCGTCCACCGTGAAATCCTCCTAAGGACATCTACGGGAATATCCAGGGTTTCTGGTGGAGCCTATTTTCATTTCTTCCCTTCAATCAAAACTTTCCTTTCTTTCATGGCGTTAAGCATTCCATCGCTCCATTACCTCATACAACCACTTTTTCTGCCTCATACTAACTTCCTCTACAATTTATCTCCTCACCTACTTGGCCAAATACCGCTTCGCTTGCCTTCCTTTCCGTCCACCGCACTTTCTTCGTTGCACTACTCACCAGATCTCCAAAAGCCTCATTTCATCCTTTTCATCCGAGTCTACGTTTACACGTACAATGCAACATTCCATGTTCAACTATCCGCAAAAGATTCCTCTACTGCGATCGCCCAAAATGTACCGTTTTCGTTTACTCATGCTCGCAACCGTCGCCTTTACCAGCATAATGCATCTTGTGGTGAATTTGCTACTCTGGTCATTCCTACCTCCTGAATTCTTGAACTCGACTCATCAGCTAAGGAAAAAATCCCTCACGCTTTCGGTATATAACATTTAAAATTATTGTTTTTCAATGAGAATAGCTTTTTAAGTCTCTTTTATACATTGTGTATTATTAAGCTCTATTTACTTTTTTGAGTTGAATTAAATAATATGTTAATTTGTTCATTACCTCGCTGCTATACTATTATATTATTTTTGTTTTCTTGCTCTAAGGGACCTGTCCCAGAGTAAATTAAACGATTATTGTATTCTACTCTATAACCCAACAAAACTGACCGGGAACCCAGGACCCCTGCCGGGGGATCAGAGCCGGCGGCGGGGGCGGGGGTTAGAAGGGGATCCCTTTCTTCCTCCTCCACCCCCATAACCGGTGGAAAGAGAGAAGGTGGGGAGGGTTAGGGGGGGGGAAAGTGTCCGATGGGCCTGCGGCGCATACTTTAGTATCTGCGCCGCCCACCCCTTCCCGTCCCCAACAGCCAAGACTGTTTAAAAAAACTTACATTACACTAAGTTAACAAGCTTCAGACGCTACAATAAAACACTATCGGGGATCAATCTCTTTTCACTCATAATAAGTAGGAGATTCTATGCAAAATAATTTTCAAATAGTATACACATGTATGTGGGAGATTAATCCTGAAATTTTCTAAGTCTGCCTGACACAAATGGATAAGAGCGCATCTGAAATTATTATATTTTACATTGTTTCTAGTTGATTCACGTTCCTGATGTTTCCATTAGTTATTTATCTGTTTTTGGGAGGCGTAAGATGTTTTTGAAGACGCGACTGTTTTGGTATTCAAATAGTTCAGTTGTGGCGCTGTTTCCCAGCCTACTTTGTAGGTATTTCATTGGCATTCCCATAATTTACGTTATTGCTGTGCAGGTACCGACAACGATACCCTGAGATAAGAGCCGATTGGTCCCGGAACCATGAGTGCGTACCGAAAGTTCATCCGCCACTTCACTTGAACTGAAACTTTTTAAAAGAGGAATGGTTCCGGAACGTTATATTTCGTTCATAATTCTACTTTCGTTCCGTTAGCGAAACTAAAGTTAAGCTGTACATAAACCGAAACTATAGTCAAAACGGAAGCATATAGTTTTGTTCCGGAACGAAACTATATGCTTGGTTCCGGTTTCGATTAACATCGCTTTTACGAAAACGATTTTAGAGGAAAAACGGAGCATACTGTTAGCCAATTTACCATTGTATTTTTTCCCAATGTGATGGCAGAAATAGTTTTCATATTCTTATTTCACGTTACCCATTGATGATATTTTAAAGGATGCATATACTTGGGGTAGATTAATTCTTGTAAAACTGGGGGTAGGTTCGGTAATTGTACGTGCGCTACATAAAAATTAATCAATCAGGTTTTGATGCTTTCCATCTCCTAGAAATAAAATTAGAAAAAAATGTAATGATGCAAAGATTTTCAACTCATCTTTTATATTGGTACCGTTTAAAACTTCTAAAGATGCGATGATACCATATCAAGTCATTCATTTGAGTATTCTAACAGGTGATAGGTAGGTTTTTTGATAGTCCTTTCCTGGCGACCAAATTTCTTGCACATCGTTCTGTTTTATCATCAATAGGTGATCCACTGTAGCATCCCTCTTAAATTCCTCATGCGTCTCCCTCTTCTAATTTAGTTAAGGTTTCATATGGTCTTACTTCCTCCTTATCGCTTACCCAGTGTACTCCTCTTTATCGCCCACTTCAAATTTCCTCTTTTCAAACCGTCCTCATTTCTTCTACTCAGCCTTCTCCGAAACTCCGTCACCAGCTTCCTCACCACTCTATCCATATCAGTTCAACATATACACCTGACACGATCGAGATGTCGGTGTGGAGAAGGATGGAGAGGGTGAGCTGGCTGGTGAGAAGGACAGACGACTATGAATCGGATATGATTTGAGAGGAGAGGAAGCTGGTGGTGGAGGTTCGGAGGAGGTGGAAGAGATGGATGGAGAGCGTTTTAAATAGGTATGAATGTTGAAGGCAGTGGATGAGAAGGATTACACTAGGGGAAGAAGAAATCAGAGAATAGTAATGCTGAAAGAAATAAGAAGACAGAGATGGTTCGAGGAATTTACGAGAGATTATTTCGTTCAGAATTTTTATCCTGTTCCTTCGTCTTCCACCGTGTTCTCCCATCTTCTAATGCCTTCAACATAATCTCCCATTTCTAGACGTCCTCCATTAATCTCTTCCGCCTCCTTCGAAACTCCGCCTCCAGCTTCTTCAACCTTATCCAATACCTCCTCACTCATCCTACTCGCCACTTAACACAAATTCTCAATCCTCCTCGAACCGTACATCTCAACTCCTCAAGTTTATTTACATCCTCCATTTGCAATGTCTTAGGCCGTTTTTGAACTAACTTAGAAAACTCATAGTTAACTGCAAAACATATTATCATGACCCCCAGGCATACGGAGTGGAATACTCACTTGACACATTCGTAGCTGTCCTCCGTCAGAAGAACAATCATGCGACCATCATCTCGTAAAACATACGAAAAGCGGCTTCTGGTTTAATAATGTTGGTGGGTCGATTAGTTCTTGAAAATGCTTTCCATTTTATGAGACAATTTTCTGTCACTTTTCAACAGCGCCGCATTCAATATTAGAGTTTCAACAGCCTTTTCTTTTCGTCTCCACTCAAACCTCTTCTCAGCTGTACCCTGCTCTTTGAAAAGGCTTCTTTAGCCTTGGCGATTCTAAATCTATTTGCTCTACCACTAAACCCATTCCCTTCCAAAATACTATGCAAACTGGTTAACAGCTTAATTTCCCTTATACTAATATCTCCCACCTTATATTTATCCCTGAATTCATGCTTCTGGAGAATCTCATAAGTTGCGTCTTCTTCTGGCCAGACCAAACGATACCAAAATTAAAAAAGAACAAAGGTAATATTTCTAATGTTGTTTTCATATTAAAAATGGATTGACACGAGGTCATGCGTGAATTCACCGGTTTTGATAAAATTTAAAATATACACATGAAATGAGAGTTTCAGCAAAATATACGAATACGGATGAGGTTTATATATTATATACATTTTTTCAATGAATGCTACTAATCACCAGCACTGGAAATCGTTCATACATGTGAGACTAGTTTAAGGAAGGCAAAAGAAAAGTAAGATGGGGAAGAGGAAAGAAGAGGATATAAATTCTGGACGAAATAATCACTCACGAATTCCTCGTATCTTCTCTCTATTCGTAGTTCGATCAGAATTCATATCTTCTTAATTCTTCTTTCCCAGTGTTTTCCCGTCTTCCACTACCTTAAAAATTCCCTCTCATTTCAAGACGCCCTCCATCTCGCCTCCTCCGATCCTACGCCACCAGATTGCTCTCCAACCACATTCAATTCCTCATCATTCGTCCTTCTCACCACCCATCTCTCCCTCTCCGACCTTCTCCACGCCAACATCTCGGGCGCCCCAGGTCAACAGATGTATGTCGAAGTGATAGGGATAGAGTGGAAGCTGATGGTGGAGGTTCGGAGGTGGCAGAAGAGATAAATGGAGGACGTTTTGAAATGAGAAGGAATGTGAATAGGGTAATAGAGGGGAGAGCGGAAGCGGGGAGGGGAAAGGAAGAGGATAGGAATACTGAACGAGAGAAGAAGAGGGATGCGATATGTAGAATTTATGAGGTAAATAATAGCTTATCTTCTTTCAGATAGAAATAGGAACGTTATGCTAGAAATTATAACGCCAGGAATGTACAACCTAAAATCCTACCAATCAGCTGTTTGAATAACCTAATGAATAACTTGATATGGTATGATGAGATAGGCGATAGAATTTGTGGGCGGTGGCGAAAGGGCGAAGAAAGAGATGAACAATGGTAAGTTTTTCTCCAAATCGTATTGTTTACAACTATTATCTCGTCTAATGGAGGTGAGATGTTTTCAATCGAACAACACAGGCATGTTAAATGGAAATATATCATGTATAATAAAACTAAAAGAATTTAGGCCTTGGTGGGTTATCATTAATCTCGAAACACTTGTAGTTAATATTGTAGACAAATATCCTAATATAAAAGCAACAAATTGGGACACTGCATTTTTATCGTAGCCTTCGTCGCTTCAGAGATATTTATTATCTAAAGGTTCAAGAAAATGTTTCCCAACCTATACATTCCAAAGGCAAATAAATATCCATTCTCGAATATATGTCCACCAGTGGAGAGGTTTTTTCAGCGAAAAAACTGAAGTATCAGTCATCCCCTTTCTTTGTTAACTATGATTACTTATGCCGAAAAGTTTATCCCGGCGTTCTTACAGTAAATTCCAGATGGGATTGTCATTATATACCAGTGGTAAGCATTGTAAGGTATGGCAGGGTTAAACGCATTTGAATGGCCATTTATGATGGGAAAAATATATCTAAATTAACCTAATAATGCCAACGCATGCACATGTTCGATTTAATTACCATAAAACCGGGAAAGATTTACCGAAATCTATTGAAAGCAAGGGAGTGACATCGAATCAGATGCAAATCGAAACCATGTAAATGGAGAACTTTCTCTGTCTTCACCTTCCCCAGCGACTCATATTCCTTCCCACTACCTCGGTAGTCAACATCCCTTCGCTCCACATTTCCCGATCCAACCACCGAGTGAAGTCTTCAAGTTCAGTTCATTTGCATCATCGCCCGTCATTAATTTCCCTTTCGTTATATAGTATCAATGCTTGACTACCTATGTCTGTCAGGCATTTCCGTATCCGTAAATTAAACTACACAAAGATTGATATGGGATAGAAAGCTCCAAAGTGTGGCGTGTACCATTCGGGTGCAGAAGCGAGCTGCTCGGGGAAGCGAAACGTTGGGTGACGAAACGAGGTGGAAGTGATTTGTCGATCGACAGAGGTGCCTCCCCGTTCAGAATATCCCCACCAGAGATAATTATAATGGTATCGAACTAGTTTTGATTGGTTAAAATCAAAATACGTAAAAATTTTTTTACGTTTTTAGGGACGCCGGCCATTATTTCGTTACACAATTTTCGTATTACTTCAGCGATCTCATTCACCTCCTCTATGAATTCACACGTTCATAATCCCCGTTGTTTCACATTCAGCCACGTAAAACATAATCCGTAATTCTCCTCAAAGGTTCTCCTTAAGACAATTTTCTGATTCCAACCGGTCATTTTTAATAAAATGAAAAATTCGTACAGAGAAACACGGTCTTAAGGATAGAACACTTGGTCACGAAACGGGTTTCTAAGAAGCTTCGAAAGAAGAAAATAGACAGAGATGTCCCACTAGGAGTTGCGAGGGAATAAATGATTTTTCAGTTGAAACCGAGGTTAAAGTATGGAAGAACTACAATTTCATGAAGGAGTAGGCAAATATTGGGGCGCAAAAAACTAATATTACAAGTGAGAGACCTAAGATTTTAATTCAGAGGTAAATAAATGTTTAATGCCATTTTCCGTTCTTTTTAATGAAAAGAGTGTACCATTTGGACTTAAGCAATTGTATCTTTGACATACATCATCATCATTTTGTCATCCAATCCTAGGATTGGTTGACTACCGTAACATTCCTCTTATTTTCCTAATTCGTGTCCCTGTTCTTATTTCGTTCAGTATTCCTATCCTTTTCCCTCCATCCTCATCTCTTCCCCGTTTGAATTCTCTTAATCGCCCTCTTCAAATTTCCTGTTTTCAAACCATCCTCCTTACATCTATTCAGCCTCTTCCGAACCTTTGTCACCAGCTTCCTCACCACTCAACCCATATCAGTTCAACACATATATCTCAGGCGATCGAGATACCGGTGTGGAGAAGGATGGAGATAGTGAGATGGCTGGTGAAAAGGAAAAACGACGAGGATCGGATATGATTTGAGAGGAGAGGAAGCTGGTGGTGGAAGTTCGGAGGAGGCTGAAGAGATGGATGGAGGGCGTATTGAAAGGGGTAAGAATGTTGAAGGCAGAGGATGAGAAAGATTACACTGGAGAAGAAGAAATCAGAGAATAGGAATGCTGAAAGAAATAAAAAGAGTGAGATGGTGCGAAGAATTCATGAGTGACTATTTCGTCCAGTATTTCATCCTCTTTCTCCCTCTTCCACCGTATTCTCCCATCTTTTAATGCTTTCAACATAACCTCCCATTTGAATGCCAATCCTAGGATTGGTTGACTGCAGCCCTACACCCTTCCCTATCAAATGCTAATTCCTTCACATTCTGGTATCTCTTCCTATGTACCTTTTTTTTATTTGGTCATTAGCCGTATTCCTTGGCCTTCCTTTCGTGACTTCTCCGTTTATTATTCCTTCAATTATGTTCTTTACAAATCCATTGTCTCTCATGGTGTGTCCTATCCATCTTGTTCTTCTTTTCTATATGGTGTCCCATATGTTCCTTTCCTCTTTTACTCTTCTGTACACTTCATCTTTTATTATTTTTCCGTCCATGTTATCCTCAGTGTCCTCCTCCAGCAGCAGGTTTCGATGTCTTTTTTTTTTCTAGTCAGCTTTTCCGATGGGCCATGCTTTCGATCCGTAGAGTGCTACGCCCTAAACTAATGTATTCACATTATGACATACTTATGTCATTAGGATTAATTTTTCTAAAACAAATATTTACAGTTAAATGACCAACGTTGAATAAAAGTACAAAACAGGTTTAATTTTTGAGTTCTTAAAACAGGAGAAAGTATTTTTTTAATGCGTAGAGAGGATACATCTAAGCTGAAAATATTCCGAAAATTATTTTAAAGGAATACTAACCGCATAAAAATTTCTATTTGGGCTGAATACATCCTTGAAACACATTTTTGTTAATGCAAAACTTAAGGCTATTAATAAGGATTCGTGTTACAACTCTATGTACCTGTGCATTTCCGTAATGATGAGTAAATAAATTTGATATAAAAATACCTGATTTTTTATAAGGTATTTTACGACCAACATAATCTAATGGATTATTTAAAAGGGGAATAAGTACTTGCCTTGACTCAGTCAACGTAATATCATCTCAATGGCCATTTTTTAAAATTTTGATTCAAGGAAAGATCTCGAATCTCATCATCGTATCCTAGTTCATGGAATACATTTCGTAAATATATTATTCCGTATGAAAATATTTGAGAGCCCAAACTGTGGTCGCCCCGGCGATGATTGGTATTATGCCTCTAATATATCGTCGTTGCCTTTGGTCGTTCTGTCTTAACATTGGTTGACTGCAGCCATCCACTCTTCCCTATCAAATGCTAGTTCCCTCGCATCATGACAGCTCTTCCTATGCCCTCTCCTCTTTATTTGATCAATGATCTTGTTCCCGGATCTTCCCCTGGGGATAATTCCTTCAATTTTTCCTTCGATTTTATTTTTTACTAACCCATTGTGTCACAGCGTGTGTCCAATCCATTTGGTTTTTTCTTTTTTAGGGTTCCATATGGCCCTTTCCTCTTATTCTCTCTTGAAAACTTCATAATTTCATATTTTATTGGTCCATGTCTGTTCTGGTATTTTTTCCAATGGCCGATGCATTCGATCATCTGAGTGCCGCGCTCTGCATTAATTTTTGAAATACCATTACTAGTTTGTTGTCCTACCTTCTTTGACCGCAGCAGTTGTCTACTTACTATGAACGTTTTCTTTTCTTAGGCCATTTTTTTTGCATGTTTTTGATTACGGAGAAGAAACGCTTTCGTCTGGGCATTTCTCAGAATGCCCCGTTTCATGTTCGTATGCACCCGAATAGTTCGAACTATCGATATTCATATACTTAATACGGCAAACGGCGAATTAATCTCCAAATCGCCAAGAATTGCATTGATTTCTGTCCTTTATTTCTCAATGTGTCTCCCTCCTCCCCTCAATTACCTCTCCGAATCGCCTAAAAGTATTCTCTTTCAACTCATTGATTGCGATATTTCTACCCAAAAATAATCTCACATAATCCATAAAATCGTTCTGGGCACCAAAATGTATTGATTTTAACTTCACGTGTAGTACTTCATCCTCAAACTAGTTACTATTCTCCAATTTCAAATTCAATTCATTTTCATTTTACATAAAAAGAGTTTCCAATTACCAATTAACAGTGCTGAAATCGTGATAAAATATCCTTTATTGACATAAATAAATGCCTGTCAACTCGCGCTTCAATCCTACCCTCACCCTTGAATTGCACTTCCTCTTTCCTCTCCTGGCATTCTCCTATCCTCACATTAGCCTTCAGTGTTTCCATTTCATTGCTCCTCTGTTCCCCTAAACTATCCTCTGCGATAATCTATAGAAACCAGCTCCATTCCCGATTGAATGCCTCCACATTCTCTACATTATATTTATCCCTTTATATTTCCTCTTCTTAATGCTTCCCCATGTAATCCTCCTTTACTTCACATACCTTTCATTCCGAATATTATTCTTCCACTTTCCTCATTTCACTCTCCTACATTATCCGTAATCTGCATTTGCCTTCCTCATCATATCGTTGGTCCATCAATCCTAAGATTAGTTAACTGCGGTCCTCCTCCCTTCTCTCTCTAATGCTAGTTCCCTTTAATCCTGGTAGCTCTTCCGATGAATGTACTTTCCTTTGTATTCGGTCCATAAACTTATTCGCCGGTTTTCGTCTGGGGAATTTTATCCTCTATTTCCTTTATCTTCAATTTTTTTCTTCACCAACCCAATGTGCCTTAGGGTGCGTCCAATCCATCTGGTCCTATTCTGTATAGTGTTCCTTGTGGTTCTTTCCTCTTCTACTCTTCTGTCTAATGCTAATTTTATTTCATCCTGGTAGCTCTTCCTATGTACTTCCCTCTTTAATTGGTCCATTTACTTATCCCTGAGTCTTCCTCTGGGGACTCTTCCCTCTAGTTGACCTTCAATTATGTTCTTCACAAACCCATTGTGCCTCATTGAGTGTCCAAAACATCAGGTTCTTCTTTTCTGTATAGTGCCCCAATGGTCATTTCTTCTTCTATCCTTCTCTAAACTTCATCATTTGTTATTTTGTGCGTCCATTTGATTTTCAGAATCCTTCTCCAGCACCTTGTAAATAAACTTCTGGTCTCTTCTGGTATGGTTTTCCAATGATCCATGCTTCCTATCCATGGATGTCACGCTCCAGCGAATGTTTTCACATACTGTTTCCTAGGTAGTGGGTCTATTTATTTAAAACAATAAACTTGCATTTTCACCATGAACGCATTGTAGCTTGGTCTGTTCCTCTCTTCATGTCTGTTGTGGGACTTCCGTCCCACGTGACGGTTCTTCTTAGATAGATGGAGGAATGCACGGGCTCAAATGTCAATCCTCGTATTGCGACTTTTGCATTAAGGTTCTCTATTCCACGTGCGACGAACCGAATCTCCGTCTTCTTTATTTTCATGTCTTATTCTTGGAGAACTTGGTTCGTTGCGTTGATCAATCGATCATCAATGGATCAATCGATGATCAATGCCATTTCCTGCGATAACTGCGATATCGTATGCGATGCGAGGCACGTTTATTTCTTATTGATTATTTTTGCTTCGTTCAGTCCAATTTTTATGCCTCATTCAAGTACGTATTGAAAAGAGCTGGTAAGAGTTAGCATCATTGTCGTACTCCTTTATTAATCTGACTTTCTAATTGTCTTCCGTCTTTCAGTCGCATTACAACGACTTGCTTTTTTTCATCTACATCTAGATCTACATATTACCTCGCGAGCCGCCGCATGGGCGTGTGGCAAGGGGTGTTAGGTCACCAGCCGTGTGAAGATGTAAAATGTTTGGAGGTGAAACTGTGACATGCACTATGGGAGTGTATTTAGGCGAGATCAGTTTTTATTGCGGCACCGCTTATTTTGCGCGGAAAGAACGAGTTTTTGTGCTTATATATTCGGCAGGGTATCTCTCTTATTTCATTGCATTTGTCAGACCTAGATATGTAGTGAGGCGTCATGGTAATATTCTCTGTGTCGCTTTGAAACAAACCAGTTCGTGGTTACCGATGTAACCTAAGCCTATCGTGTAGGCATCGTGTCTCTAGGGGCTCCCGCTTTAACCCTACTAAAAGTTCTGAGGTACAATTTTTTTGCCCGTCGTAGCTTATAACGAAGCGTGTAGCCTGTCTTTGTATTTAGTTAATTCTTTTGGTTAAATCTTTATGACCAGGGTCCCAAATGCTCGCGGCGTATTCGAGGTGTGGCCTAACCAGAGTGAAGTAGCGTCTCTCTTTTATTTTTTCATCGGAGTACCTTCCTATTATACGCTAAACAAAACCTATTTTCATTAAGTTTGTGCCGCATATGTTTTGTATGTGTATTTTATAGTACGTGATTACTCCTCTGTCGCTTAAGTCCATTCCAGGTTTCATCAGTCCAAATATATTCTATTAAATGTGGAAAAGAACAATATTTAAGTTTAAAGTTCGCATTTGTAATTTAAATGAAAATTATCGAAAGCGTTTTGAATAATTTTATGAATTCATTAGTGAGAAACAATCGAAGCGATTCATCTGGAATCAAACAACGCCAAACTATATGTAGTCATCAGTAACAAGCGGTCTTATGCATGTTAGAAGTAAAAAATTATGTGGAAAGTCACTTTTTCAATACGTGTTCTAAAATATTTTGAACTTTTTAGATAGCTCTTATCGCAAAATTAAGAAATATTTTTAATTTCTCATGATTAATCATAAAAAGGATATGCAATGAAATACACGTTGCCGAAGATGGCAGGGGAAAAAAATGTAGCGTCGTGAAGTGATATTTAATTGATGTGATAAAAATGTATCTTTTACTTTGAAATACGCCTTTTTTTAGTTTTAATAAGAATGCCCTGGTGCGACAATGAGGGTTGTTAAATGCTTAATGCTAGCTGAAAATAATTATGATTTTTCCCATCGTCAGTAAAAATTTGTAGAAAGCAATATAGACTAAACCATACAGTAATTCCTTAAGAATCATGGTAGAAAGTCAATGAAAAGACAATTATTACGTCTTTTGACAAGGATAACGAATAAATTCACCATTTCGTGCCACATTTGGGAAAGTTTATCATTTTAAAGCAATATTGTTGGGAAAGTTTATCGCGAAATTTGTGCATCTAAGTAATGATATCTTAAGGCATGTAAATTTGCTTTTATGGGTTCATGTAAGCCCTGAGTAAATTAAAGTTCATGCTCTTACCGCGTTAAGGGTATTACAGGTGACGTGGTGAGGAGTTTAAGGGAGATGAACATCAAATTTTCTGACAACCGGGTTCGCTACGACTGCCGCATGCAAGTTGTGAATGAGTTAGGCGATTACGATGGGATTATGAGCTTGGACTTCCTAGAAAAATTTGGTTGCTCTATAGATTTTAAAAATCAGGACCCTTTCCATAGGGAAGGAACTGTGGCTCTTGAGCAATGAGTGTAGAGAAGATTTAGACATGAAGGAATCAGTGAAAACGAGAGAACAGTGTGGCGCGGAGACTCTAGTCCGGGTATTAAAGAGAGAAATATTGCCGGGGAAAAGTGAAAAACTATTGAGCGTTAAGGTGTTTGATTCCCATATTCCAACCGGCGCTGATGTCATTCTAGAATTTAAACTTGAGGACTTTGAAGGTTGTGTCGTGGCTAGGAGCATGTCGAGGGTGAATTTCAACCGTGAAATTTTAGTGAAAGTAGCTAATTTCAATGAGGGGGATGTTGCATTAAGGGAAGGGACAATTTTAGCTTCCGTCGCGGAATGGGAGGATCGGGAGGCAGAAGTGAATGCCGGTAAATTTCCGCGAGTGAATGCAGTCAGACGCTGCGAAGGTGAAATTAGTTTTGCGGGAAAACTCAGCCATTTAAGTGACAGGGAACGGGACGCATTATTGCTGGTTCTTAACGATTTTAAAGATTTGTTTTCTTGTAATGGACTAACCCCGCCAACTAAATTGGTGGCGCACCATATCCCAACAGCTGACGCGAAGCCTATTCATACGAAGGCCTACCGCACGCCATTCCACCAAAAAGAGATAGTAGAAAGAATGGTACAAGAACAGTTAGAGGCGGGTGTTAATTTGCCTACGCTAGTCCCTGGGCCGCCCCAATTGTTGAGGTCCCCAAAAAGTCAACGGATGGAAACGCTGCGTACAGGTTTTGCGTAGACTATCGAGCATTAAAAGCTATTGCCACTCTACCGAATATAATCGAGACCCTAGATTACCTGAAAAACAGCTTTTAACACGGAGAGTGGACATTGGGAATACAAGCGCATGCCTTTCGGGTTGCGTAATGCCCCGGCCAGTTTTCAGCGGCTTATGGACGGTGTTCTCCGCGGGCTCAAACCAGCGCATTGTCTTGTGTATTTGGATGACGTAGTTGTATTTAGTTCCACGATGGAAGAACACGCGGAGCGATTGAGGCTTGTTTTGGAGAGATTGAGAACCGTAGGGTTGACGCTAAAGTTCGATAAATTTCACTTCGCCCACGACGAGGTAAATTATTTGGGACATGTAATCACTAAAGACGGCATTTTTCCCTATCCAATGAAGCTTTCGGCAGTAAACGATTACCCCTCACCGAGTTGCACGAAGGAATTACAATCATTCCTAGGATTTGCAAATTACTATCGAAGATTTGTGAAAGATTATGCCAATATAGCGAAACCCTTAACGAGACTTTTGAAAAAGAGAACAACGTTCAGTTGGTCGGACGAGTGCGAAACGGCAATGGGAAAGTTAAAGACAGCGCTTAATTCCAGCCCAATCCTGGTGTACACTGATTTTAGAAAGCCATTTATTGTTTCCACGGACGCCGCGAACTACGCCTTAGACGCAGTCCTATCGCAGGAAGTGAACGGAGAGGAGCATCCGGTAGCCTATGCCTCGAGGCAACTAAACACAGCCGAAACGAATTACTCGGCGACCGAGAAAGAACTCCTCGGAGTCGTATGGGTAACGGGACATTTCAAATGGCATCTGTTAGGGCTGAAATTTAAAATCATTACCGACCACGCGGCCCTCAAATGGTTGTTTAGCCTGAAGGACCCTAGCAGTCGTTTGGTGAGATGGACGTTGAAACTAAGTGAATATGACTATGAGGTAGTTCATAAGCCAGGAAAATTACACTCAAATGCTGACGCCTTTAGTCGGAAGATACGTGCGATCAGACGGGGGCCGTATGACGAAATAATCGACTTACAGGACGCGGATAGTGAGTGTAAACGGCCGCGAGGACAGAGATGTTTCCACGTGAAGGAGGGTGTACTCTATAAACAAACCATCGGAAGTGATAAAATATTTGTCCCTCAGAAGTTGAGGGGGGAAATAATAAAAGACTTCCGCGAACATCCGTTATCGGGTCATCTGGGGGTCCGGCCTACGGTGGAGAGGGTGCGAGCATCGTATTGGTGGAAGGGCTTTGTGAAGGACATCAAGGAGACCCTGAAGGGTTGTGTCGCGTGCAATCGCCGAAGCCCTTATGTTAGAACAAGAGCGCCGATTCAAGAATTGCCCTCCTCTAACCGGCAATTTGATTTCGTGTCGTTGCACACTGTGGGACATCTCCCTTGCAGTGACAACGGGAATAAATACATCCTTTCCATAATCGACAATTTTTCCCGTTGTCTGGAAATGGTTCCAATACCGGATCAGAGAGCTGAGACGGTTGCATTGGCATTTGTGAGGAAGTGGATTGTTAGGTTTGGGGTACCCGATAGAGTCCTTACCGACCAGGGCGATAATTATATGTACGATTTTTTTAGAAATACATGTGAACTAATGAAGATTTCCCTGCATCGCACATCTCCTTACCACCCTCAGTTCAATGGGAAGGTTGAAAGAGTACACAGGACGATTGCTGGTATACTCAGCCATAATGTCAGTAACACAAATACGGACTGGGATACGTGGTTGCCCTACGCCATCACGGCATACAATACTAGGGTCCATCGGAGTACCGGTTTCGACCACCACTAAATAATTTTCGGACATACCATGCGATCACCCTTCGAACATTACGACCCGGGTGTCGGTGAGTTTAAAAACCCGTACCTTAGGGAATTGAAGAAGAGATTAGAGACTATGTGGGGGAAGTGTAGAGTGAACGATGATCGAACCCGGCGTGAGAGGGCCGCAGTGTTCAACCGGGGTACTAAGGACGTGGCGTACAAGTGCGGTCAATATGTGTATTTGAGTGACCCATGCGCGAATGCGGGTGGTGCGAAGAAATTCCACTGCCCGTGGAAAGGCCCTTACCGAGTGACGGAAGTGATTCCTCCGTGCAATGTGCGAGTTCTTTTACCCTATAGATCTCTTTTAGTGCACAAAAATCGCTTAAAGCTACGTTTAGGGAATCCGCCCACTCAAGGATTTCCCCACTGTGGAGAACGCCGTCAAGGAAGACCCCGGAAGTCCCCCCCCCCCACAGAATCAGCGGAATTTGTGCTTGGCCCAGTCAATCCGATTGGAGACTCCCCCTTCACCCACACCGCCACATCCACGGAAGGGGAAGGGGCTCCCCTCTCCCCCGAAATGACGCCCCGTAGTTCCCATATATTGGAGGAATCGGAAAATGAGGGAGAGTGGGAAGAGATAGCCCGAGGGTCTGAGACGGAGGACGAAGAGCGGCAGGGAGAAGCTTCCCGAGGGCCGGGATCGCCAGCTGCCGAGAGCGCCGAGGGGGAGTCGGCGATTAGCGGAGGAGAAGAAGAGACTTCCCCGCAGGAGAGCGGAGAGGAGCACAACGGCCTTGCGGTGAGCGAGCCGCAATCAGCTCAACAGCTGAGAGGCCCTTATCTCCTGAGGCCCCGACCTACTCCTACTCCCACATCTGAAATGCCTCGTGTTTACGTACATACTCTCTCTGCAATTACCGAATCACCGAACCATACAGCGCGGCGGAGGCGGTATATTTGAAATGAATGACAAATTCTATTTCAACGTTATTTCCTTCATGACATTACTTTGAGGATAAAATTCTGCTTTTGAGACAGCCATAGTGCTTGAATATACTTCTCGCACATTCCTGCCAAACTCTCGTTCCTTCTCATGCGCTTTACTGATGACAACATTCTCTCACTGCTACAACTATCGTCGACGCTGCCTCGCCATATTACGGAATGGTTATGTATGATGAACATAAAAGAGTTATCGAACGGCAACAACGAATTTGAATCGCTACAGTCTGCTGGATGGCGGATACAATGGAAACACATAAGAGACATAAAAAGTGCATCGTACTCACCAAATGTCTCATCAGCACCCTCGTCGATCTTAGGGTCTGACCAGTGCTCTTTTTCGTGCACGTTTTACGCGGAATACGCCTTCCTCAGTCCGTCGCGGATTCCCCTGCAACAACAGATCAGCCCTGCGTACTAGAGATCTTCGGCATCCGTCTCGGGGATGCAGTGGTTCTTACGGGACGACAGCCATTTCTCTTCTTTCCGCAGCTGTTACCGTCAATACGTAGACCTGGCATTCTCGTTGACCCCGCTACTTCTCCACCCTCTTCGCTTCTTGATGAGGGCTGGTTCGCAGCCGATCGATTGTTCTCACCACTATTCAAATTTTTCTCAATCATCGCGGCCAATGCTTTACTCTCGGAGTCTTCTGCGGCCATCTCAGGGCGGGGGATCTCCCTTCCCCGATCCATATTCCCTCAGTGTTCACTCCTCGTGCAATCTTATCGTCGCTCGCTCGAGAATCCCTTCCACCCCCACCATTAGTTCCTCTCCGCTTATACTGAGGTGCGTAAGTCGCCGCTGTTCAGCGTTACACATTCCTACGAGTGACGCGCTTCCTTGATGATGCTGCGCTGATACAATAATGCAAAAACGAGCGCTCAATGGATTGGTTAAGTGGCGACCCCGCAGGTGAGGTTTGACCATATAACCGTTGCCTCAGCTGAAGCTGGCAGACTACATGTCACTCACAGACTACGATGATCCATCATGATGTGCCCGCATAAATTATAACACTAGTTTTTTTTATATTTAAACTATACTCTCTCTATTAAGATAGATTTAATAATTTTTCTAGTTGATTAACTTTCTGAGAAATGGTCCGTAAATCCCTTTCCTTACCTTTTTCTTAAATATGGACACTTTCATATTTGATTTTCCTACCAAAAACCTAATAATATTAGATCATTCGAATTGCACAAAAAATCAAGCATGCTAAACAATTGTAAAACAAACTAAATATTCCTTGGATAGATATTGATGGAGCTATGCCAAGTCAATATCGTAAATTCCTTCGGAATTAAAATTTCTAGTCCGATTACGCTGAAACAGCTTTTCTCCTTTGCTACGTATTTTACCATGATTTTTAAAATAAAAAGAAAAAGCAGAGTATAATAATTCTAGTCTCTTCATACCCTACTACTACTTTTTATTGTCTTTCCCTTCTATTTTCTCTTCCATCTCCCCCTCTCCCCTAACTCTCCTCTCCATCATCCCTCTCTTCGCATCTATCTCCCATTCTGGCTCTCTCGTCTCGTTCTCCCCAACTACGAGAGTGCTCATTCTGTTTTTATTAGTCACTCACTATATATCGTATGAAGGTTATTTTAAAACGACCTCCATGGCGACCGAAAAAGAGAATTGTTCGTGTTTTTGGGTATAAATACTTCAATGTAACCCTTCCATAGAAGAATATGATTACGAAGTCAATTGCCAAGTATCTGATCGAGTGGTAATATTTAGTAAAATTATCATTGTGCATGCCGATAACTTTTCTAAATTTCCATAACCTGCCATGATTTTCGTCGTTGTTGTAAGGCTCTTTTATTTTACAAACTGGACACTGCAACAATCGCAGAGATTATTGGTCCTCCCCTGAGCTCTATTACTATTATCAGCCCTTCTCCCTACTTTATCATTGTAATGAGACGTGACCGCGCTCTTCATATTTTACGATATTGTAATTTCACTGACAACGACAATGCCTCACGTATCTAGCTTTATTCATAAAATAATTTTTAACAAATGTTTTATACATTAAAATATGAATATATTTTATCAGAAAAAATATCTTTTACTTTTTCTGAAATTTAGATTTTCCAGAAAAAAATTAGGAAGTCGTGGCAAATTCGATGCGTACCTTCCGCTGGCTCAAGATGAAATGCGACGGAAAAAAAAAACATGCTGACAGCGAGAAACGGGATTTTCAAGACTATCGTTAAGAACTTTTAGTTGGATATAGGGGGGGGGAGGATTTTCCTTTTGTCTGCTTAGTTCGTTAGGCGATATTTTTATACAGACAGCAGACCCAGAGGAGAAAGATCTTATCACTGTGTCTGAAGTTCCTGACCGAACACCACGATTGACGGAGATTTCACATTCTGGAGGCAAAGGGAGGAAAGTAAGAAAAGTTTCTCCTGAAGCTACTTTTCAGAATATTGCTCCAAGTCGAGAATTCATTGCTCAAAAGTCGACAATTAAGGTACCATTAGAGAGAGGAAATGGGCCAACGGTGATGTTTATGGTTATCCCATTCAGTAGGTACATAAAACATCCCGTTGCGAAAACATTCACGGAAGATTTTGCATCCATTTTGCATCACCAAATTTCTTTTATGACACGGGAAAATCACCTAAGGTATGGGAGGGGGGTCATGACCCAATCCTACTTTATGTATCTGCACCCAGTGAAAAGATGGGTTGAGAAGGTGAAAAGAGGGATAGCGGCGGAAATATGAGAAGATAGCGAGATAGAGAGGAATAGAAGTGGAAAGAGAGTAGAGAAAAAGAGATACACGTGAGGGGAGTCAGGAAAGAGAGAGAGGAGGAGGGGTAAAAGTGAAAAGAGTCGGGATAGAGTGGTTCTAGAAGTAGAGAGATAGAAAGGAGGAGGAGGCATGTAGGAGAGAGAGAGAACCAACATGAATATAAGAATATAATACAGTTTTCACCTCTTTTTTAAACTTTCAGGTGTGAATTTCCAACAAAAATAAAATGCTAGGTGTTCAAAAAGAAACCATGAAAAATCATGTGTACTCAATATTTCAGACGGAATTATACATTCCTTGGATTATTATCGAAGTAGTTATAGCGAGCTAAAGTTTGATTATGTTTCGAAGAATTCAATGTTATGGCCGAATACAATACAAAATCACGTCCGATAGTTTCAGTCTTATATCCTCATTCACGGAAACGAACGCATCACCGAGCTGTTGGTGTTGATGCTTATTGCCGAAAATTATTACTTCTCAGTGCAAAATGCTTCGCTGGGCTAATATTACACCTGGAGATAGAAGAGGAGAGAGTGGGGGAATGGAAGTTTAGCAGAGGAGAGGGGAAAAGAGAGGGGAGAAACGGTAGACAGAGTGTAAGAGAATCGGGGAAGAGAGGTTTTGAGGTGGAGTGAGATAGGAGAGAGAAAGAGTATTATTTATAATGTGTAGCCATAAAGTTTTATATAATTAATAAATTTTATGTCGGTCGGTCGGTTTCATGCGTTGTGGCATAAAGGAAAAATGCTCGCGTCAGAAGGGCATTTGATGCTATTATGCACCTCGTAAGAGGCGTTCTGGGAAGGGAGGAGCTTGTGCGCGCACCGCCCATATCGATGAGACATGATGTATGGCCTCTTGTCCGTGGATCACCTGTCGGCGCAACTGGCAACGCCGTTTCAGTAGATGGGGAGAGGGACGCCGAGGTATTGAGGGCGTCGCGACGCCCTAAACGACGTGTCGCTTCGTGGAGCATGCGTCACCTCGGCGCGCACACGACGCGGAAGCTGCCCTCCATACAGAAGCCGTTCGCGGGAGTGTTTCGCCCGGTAGTATTGCGCACGGGCCGGGAAGTTTGAAACAGCTGCATCCCGGTCGGGGCGTGGTCGATGCAAGGGCCTGCCCGACGGCTATAGACGAATCCGCTGTGCCGTACGCAATGCGCATTTCATAAGCCGAGGAATAGGAATGGAATAATTCAGCCTCTAGTGTGGAGCAGAGGGAAGTGCATCAAGTGCATCGTGAGGGAAGGGGTGCAGTGCGCTTGCAGCGCGTGATTCGGTGACCTTCGTCGAGGCGCAACCCTGCGGCGTGGAGGGGGAGAGGGAAGAGGCGGTAGCCGAGTGAGCGGCGACGTTGCGTTGGGGAGTCTCTCCTGCGGGAAGTGGTCACGTGACTCGAGCTTGGCGGGGAAGGGGAGGCGATGGGTGTCTCCACTCAAGAGAAGAGCGTGGAATTTGCCGAGAGGAATTGAGGACTCTACTGATGAACGATCCACACGTCTGTTTCCTATCTTTATCACGTACGCTTTTGCCATGAGCAGTTAATTGGAAGAAAATGTGTGCGTGCGAATAACGAATCTTGTATCTCTCTGTCAAGGATTTTCTGTAGATTGAAAATTGACACATTTGGGCATGGGTATCGCCTTGAAAATTGGAAAATTAGTCTCTATGAATCAAGGCTAGCTCCATTTTTATTTAAAGACACTATAATATTTCTATTAATTCTCATTAAAAGCAAATTATCTATAGCTTTCATCGTAAGTAAAATATTCAGAAAAAAATATTGATTAAAAAATAGAGTAATTCCTTAAAAATCATCGTAGAAAGTCGATGAGAAGACAATTAATGTGTATTTTGAGGAGGATAACGAGTAAGTTGATCATTTGTGGCCGCATTTGGTATTTTAGAAAGTTAAAAATATAGTGGAGGTGCTCTTTTTATGTAGTTCCCCTCCCTCCCCAGTTCATTCCCCCCCCCCCCGCTGAGTTCGTCGGTCGTCTGTGAGTTTCGGATTCGAGCGCGGGTCGGGGAAAGGGTCGGATTGGGAGGGACGAAAAGGTGGAGCCCAACTCACATCTACATCTACGTAATACCCCGCGAGCCGCCACATGGGCGTGTGGCAGGGACAGTTAGGTCACCAGCCGTGTAAAGGTGTAAGTTATTAGGAGATGAAATGGTGAGATGTATTATAGGAGTGTATTTAGTGGAGCTCAATTTTTATTGTGGTCGCTTATTGTTCGCGGAAAGAACGTTTTTTTTCCACCAATCTTTTCGGCAGCGTATTTCTCTTATTTTATCGCATCTTTCAGACCTAAAATGTACTGAGGAGTAACGATAATATTCTCTATGTTGCTCTGAAAAATATCAGTTCTGAATTCATCAAGCAAACTAAGCCTAGCGTGTAGCCTCCGAATCACTAGGGGCTCCCACCTTAATCCCTCTAAAAGTTGTGACACAATATATGTACGCTCGTAGCAGTTCTTAACCAAGCGCGCTGCTTTACTTTATATTTTATTAATATTTTGGTCAAATCTATTTGACCAGGATCCCAAATTGTCGCGGCGTATTCGAGGTGTGGCCTAACCAGAGCGAAGTAGCATCTCTCTTTGAAAATGTAATCCGAGGGCCTTCCTATGATACATTTAACAAAACCTAGTTTCTTTAATGCTGCGCTACATATGTTCTGTATGTTTAATCCCCACGATATATCAGAAGTTAAGGTAATTCCAAGATATTTTACTGTATTTGTAGATATTATGTTTACCCACAGTAAAGGTATGGCATTTTTGTGATGACTTTCGCAGGAAGTGAACTGTGGTGCATTTGCTGATACAGTAAACTCCCGTTTATCCGAAATGATCGGGACGGCGGCCGGTTCGGATAATGAAAATTTCGGATAAACCGAAGTCCCACGTGAAACACCCCGAATTGCATCAATACTGCTAAATATTATCGTAAAGCGTGCGTACATAAAATGCTATTAATATGATTGTGAACAAGCCTACATGTTTTGATTGAAAAATTGCATTCCGTGCGTTCCGTCCGGTCCGTCCGTCCGACCGTCGGAAGCGGGTGCATGTGCAAGATTGGTACGCGTTACGGTCGGACGGACGGATGGATCGTGCGGAGCGTGAACATGCGAACGATCGTTGACTTGAATAGCGCCATTGCGTAATTTGCGTGGTTGATAGAGTATGTAAATATATGAAAAGGTGTTACCACCAAATAATTAACGGGTCGCCAATGGTATTCATTGGATTAAGATCGGGTAGGGGCAGTTGGAAAATTTTGTTCGGATAAAGCGGATTTCGGATAAACGCGATTCAGATAAACGGGAGTTTACTGTATTTAATTGTGACTATCCATTGCACCCTAGATTATCGACTCTGGCCTCCAGTTAGTATATTATGGAAAAACAATTAGCGTTTTTGACGGCCTTCCGAAAAAATGACCCACCATTGTCATATTTAGTACGAGTTCCTCCTTGAAATTTATGTAAAAAGTACCCCTCACATATTCCCAAATCAGACTTTTCGAGATGTTGATTTAACTGCTTTAAACCATAATGTTAGTGTAACAAATTTTTGAAGCAAAAATGTTCATTTTTTCTTTTACCAATTATATTTTTTAACGGGTTAATTTTTCAGCCATCTGTACATTTCTGTACTAACGTTGTGACTTAATAGCCATTCTTCACCAATTTTATGTATCATATTTCTAGTTTATTCATTGAGTACCCAAACATTCATTACTGGTGCATGGAGTTTGATGTATTCAGTGTCCACTTTAATCTATATTTAAAATTCATATAAATGTTATTGCTATTCATCGTATACGTACGCAAAGAAAGCTGGGGCCTTATTCAGTAATGAACCGACGCGATCGAGTCTCGGTCGAACCGTGGATATAACGTCGAATTCCCCGACAAATCTAGACTATCGAATCCCCGTTGAATTTTACGTGGCTCTGACCTCAAAATATCGTCACTGTCGAGACTCGGAAATTCCGAGGATCTACAGAATTGACCCAATGGGCTCTTCATTGTACTTTATTTTGGGGGAGACGAGTCGAGATTTAAGACGATACCAGAGTTCTGAAAACGAGACTGAGACGAGACTGGCTTAAGTATCGTCTCGTCTTGTTGCAACACTATTCAATTTCCCCTATTACCTATTATAATTTAATAATTTATTCTAGCTCTACTCAATCGGCTTTATTGTTCTTTTCCCATTCGCGATAGTTATCGACTCTCCTTGTTTTCTGTTTGCACCTATTGATTTTTATTTTTTATCGCTACCCGTGGTCGATTTTGCGCTCGTTGACTTCCTGCAGAGAGAGGGGGAAATAATATTGCATTGGATACACCGAATTCTCCCAATGTGACGAGAAAAATTGATCTCGCATTCTCCATTGAAAAATGCAGATTTTGTGGAAAAAAATTAACCGTTCTAAAAAAAGCGTTGCACTATTTTCACTTTACGGAAAGGATACTGCCTACAGCAGAGAACAATTTGCACCTTTTTCAGCTAATGGATTACCTTTTGAAGAAGCCAAATCACGAAAAACTTTGCTTTTCTTACATTAAACCCTTCGCACTAATGCTCTACTTTTTTGGTGTTCTGTGGTCGAGACTTAGTTAACGCGCGAGACCTTGCATCCCGCTTTGCTCATATCTTCCGACGGGAAACTTGTTTCCGCGGATTCCTTCCCTTGGAGGCAGACAGTCGTAAAAGAGGAGAAGGCTGAAGTTGTTCCGCAAATACTGCCCTCGATGCACGAGTGGGATTTCACGAGCGTGGCAATGAGCAGCAAACCGCGCCGTTGCCATGGTTATGCAGCAGGAAGACGCATGAGAAGCGGCGACGACAGGAAAATTGCGGGTGGACTGAAGAACTTAAACCGGTTCTTTTGCCTCCACATGCGGTGAGAACCGGAGACAAAGCAAATTCCGTACGCGTCGCCGTGATTCGAAAAAGAAGTTTTAAGTTCAGAATTTTAGCGAGGTTGACAAAATTAACGCCTTCACTCTCGATTCGAGGGCATTGTAGATATGTTGAATACTAAAAACATTTCCAATAGTTTGGTTGCCATGGTCACCTTTAACGGTCATAAACACAAAAATAGGGTTTTTATTATTTTAAACCAATCTTTATGACACTTCGAATTTAATTCTTGCCAGTATAAGTTCCCAAGATGTCAAATATTTCCAGTACTGCCAACAAACTACGAGCTGTTTAAATAAAAAAATTGTTTTTGCTGTATTTTTCAGTGCAAAACAGTCGTCACTGTTACATATCTCTCATTAACTTATTAAATATTTTTGATTGCTAAGATTTTTTTACAGTCGGTTAAGATTCAAAAATATCAAAAACCAAAATTTCTAATAGCGACGGGAAATTTCTTTCCTACTTACCGAAGGGTCGCGGGTTCGCGTCCCGTTTGGGTGATTTTCCATGGCTCTGAGACATGGGTGCGTGTGCTCGTCTGTTATTGTCGTTCATTTGTCAGATGTAATTTAGGATTCCCGATGAGTCTGTTTTCGTGATGGTGGAAATAAAAACAGACAAAAAACGGGCGACATTCGTACCTTAATATCCTCCATATTTATCCTAAATAATAAAATTTTAATACGAATGGAATGAATGGATGAAGGCGTAACTTAGTGGAAACTAGGTGTCACTGACATGAGGAAAAAATATATCAGTATATTCCACACTTCAAAATTTATTGGCGATCCAGGTGTCGACTGCACAGCAATCGCTATTAAGGTACATTGACGTCATATACGAGTTAATGGAGAGAGAAGAGACCGGGGTGGGGTGGAGGATGAATTAACGTCAGACACGAGAGTCATTCATGCTTCCAGGGTATCAACCATCTCTGCACGGTACATTTTATTATACAAAGGGATGTATGAACTCTTGCATGAGAAAAATTGGTCAAGTTCGGCCAACCAAGGGAGGGGGTGAGGGTGGATTGGTATGTATGATAGAGGGAAAAAGGAAGGAAAAACACATTCATTGAGAAGTTTCACATTTTTGTTGGTAGCAGCATTCACAATTATAAATTTTTCTAGGAAGTCCAATTTGGCCCTTTATCTCTCAATGTTAAGCACTTTTTGCCCAAAATCACTTTCGTGGACCTCCTCGACTTAATTTTTTGTATACGACGATGAAAGGTCTCCCTTAAACCAACAAGTTTTATGTTCCCGAGCCCTAATATTGATGGCTCAACCACTTAAATCAATATATTAGGAAGTGCAATTGGTACACTTTAACCAATACACGCCATTTCTGTTTATCCGCGTCACTTCATTCTTCGAGTTGAATAAAAATTTACCTCTTCCCTTCTCCTTCTCTTCTACGTCTCTTCTCTATATATTGACTCTCATATGATGTAAATTAATCTTGATAATGATTCCTATGCAGTTGAAATCTGGCTTACCAATAACTATATAAAGTGTGGAATATACTTACTGAAATATTTTTCTCGTCATATTCTCTCTGAATTTGTGTTCTTTAGGCTGAACACCTCATTCCACCCTTTTGAGTTTAAATACGATATAAGTGTCGACGTTCAGATGACTAGGAATACATGCTGTTTCAAAAAATGGGGAAGGTAGATGAGGGGAGGCCGAGGTAGGGAGGGAGGAGGAGGTAGGTTTGTGAAAGGGGGACGGAAGGTATCTCCGGGAGGAGATTTTTCGTCCTCCGGGGCCGGGAGGAGTAAGGGCTGGGCGGAGGAGTCTTGCCCATAAACCATCCCAATCCTCATTACCCCACCTCCATTTAATCTCTCCCAACCCCCACCTCCCTTTCCCCTCCCTCACACCCTCCACCCTCCACCCTCTCCTCTTCCTCCCTTCCTCTCCCTTCCCTCCTCAACCTCCCCCACTTTTTCAGACTATAATTTATTCGTCTTCTGAAAAACTGTACCTTATGACGACGTGATTCATGGAAACCTAGCATCATTTAATGAATTTATGTGGAGTGACTAAGTACATCGTGTGCATTAAAAAGGTTGAAATAGCACTAGATTGTCAATGAACCAACTTGCAACTCGAGCACGCGTGTAAAGTTTCACTCATAATTGTACGTAGAGGTAAATCGCTCCAAGAGCTTTAATAGTCTCCACGCCAACATCTCGAGCGCCTCAGGTCAACAGATGTATGTTGAAGTGATAGGGATAGAGTGGAAGCTGATGGCCGAGGTTCGGAGGAGGCAGAAGAGATAGATGGAGGACGTTTTGAAATGAGAAGGAATGTGAATAGGGTAGTAGGGGGGATAGCGGAAGCGGGGAGGAGGAAGGAAGAGGATAGGAATACTGAACGAGAGAAGAAGAGGTATACGATATGTGGAATTTATGAAGGAAGTAATAGCGTATTACCTTTCAAAGGGAAATCGGAACGTTATGCTAGAAATTATAACGCCAGGAATGTACTACCTAAAATCCAACCAATCAGCTGTTGATATGGTATGATGAGATAGGCGATAGAATTATTTGTCGGTGGCGAAAGGACGAAGAATGAGATCAACAATGGTAAGTTCTTCTCCAAATCGTTTTGTTTAAGACTATTATCTCATCTAATGGAGGTGAGATTTTTTTCAATCGAACGGAACTGGCATGTTAAATGGAAACTTACCATGTATAATAAAATCAATAGAATATAGGCCTTGGTGGGTTATCATTAATCTCACAATACTTGTAGTTAATATTGTAGATAAATATCCTAACATAAAAGCAACAAATTTGGACACATCCATTATATAGTAACCTTCGTCGCTTCAGAGGTATTGTTTTATTTAAAAATTCAAGAAAACGTTTCCCAACCTATACATTCCAAAGGCTAATACATATCCATTCTCGAATATATGTCCACCAGTGGAGAGATGTTGTCAGCGAAAAAACCGAAGTATCAGTCATCCCCTCTTGCTTTGTAAACTATGATTAATTATGCCGAAAAGTGTATCCCGGCGTTCTTATAGTAAACTCTAGATGGGATTGGCATTATATACCAGTTAGTCCAGTCTGTGGAGAGAAAAAAGGGTCATTTATGACGTTGTCTTGATACAGGTTAAGAATTGTCAAAAGTTGTAGGAAATGGAGAGTTATATATACCTATATATTTTTAAACTTCGAACTAGACGTTATAAACAAATTACAGGGGTTCAAAGTTGGCTAAAAACGTTTTTTTAATTCTACAAGCCTAGGTATTCACTTTAGGAAAAAAAGTTTCAAATGTTTTTTGTAGACAATTAATAAACGCATAATTTGAGCTATGGTAAGTTTATTTTTGATAATTATTTATTGCAAAAACTTTGAAAAACCCCCCAAAATGGCGTTTTTTCTGCATATCAATTATTTATTGCAAAAGTGACTTTTAAAATACTTTTTTGCTTTGTGATTAAGGCCCCCATTATGACAAAAAAAATAGGATGTATAAAGCCAATTTTGTTCATTTGTTGCTGAGTTATTCCATTTGTTTATTAAAAACATGTCTAATGTTAAATGCTGTAACTTTTTATTGAACCAACATACAGGGTTGCATATAGGCTCATTCTCTTTGTAAAGGTCCAAAATTTAATAATATTAAAGAAAAATTGAAAAAAAATTATTTTCAACTCCTCAAATAACGCTTACAAAAAAAGGGCGGTTTTTTAATAAATAAATGAAGCTGGGGCCACTCCCATAAACTCTAGATATTTTTTTCCTCAAGATTTGAGTAGTTGAGGTCAAAACGAAGAATTAAAAAAAAAAGTTTTTTTCGACCAATAGCAACCGAGATAAGAATTTTTTTTTAAATCACTGCTCTGTTGTTTATAACAATTAATAAATAAATCCGACAGCATTTGGACCTCAAAGACTTATATTTTCAATATCTTTTGTCAAATTTACAAAATATTGACTTGTTAAAAAAGATGAATGAAGTATAACGAAGAAAAACAAGGCCGGCAGGCCTAAATATTGTTGTTTATATTTCCGTTGTTATAAACAACGGAGCAGAGATTTTTTTTAAATAAATCGCTGCCTCATATTAATCATGCGAAGCAATCCTACTGGAAGCACAGCTCAGAACTCATTTTTGATATGTCTTAGGTACGTAATGTCTTCACGTTATTCCATTAATTCCTTCCAGATTTGTTAAATTCGTGTTTGTACCATCTGCATCCGCAAATCGTCTTCTCTGTTTACAATGCATGTAAAATCTCTCCTCCTCAATTTCGGCTGATTAATGTACGCGGTTACCACGAAATGTTTCAAGCTGCGTAGTGTCAAGTTGTGAATAGCCGAGACCACCTTTCATCATAGCCTACGAGCATGCTTAACTGGATTGATATAACTTCACTTTCACCTTCATCTGCGTAAAACAGTCCAAATATAGTTTATTTCGTAGCTACGTTGTCCGTCTGAGGCACAAGCAGTGACGAGTTGATCCTTGTCATCGCACTTCAGAGCAGCCTCAAGAGGGCTTGTCATAGGGTGACGGGATGAGACCCGGAACGAGGAGGGGGGTCGGATATAATATATGGGTAGGCAAAGGGATGATTGGTGAGGTGCTAAGAGAATAAGGGCTTATATATGGGGCAGAAGAAAAAGGGCTTATTTTTGCACTCATGCGTATCACCAGCAGGAAAAGTAAAAGTGAGAAACACGTCTGGCTGAATAGTATCAGAAGACAATCTGTGTGCGTAGTTTTCTGCTCTCCTTGCCAGCATCTGCGACACCCGCTCATAATCTTCCACCTGCGCTCTTAATTTACCCTGAGCACACCGAATTCGCATGTAGTCCACATACGTATGAAGACGATTCATAGATATGGAATTACGGATTGTAATTGTCATGACGAAGAAATCACTGCCTCATATTAATCATGTGAAGCAATCCTACTGGGAGCACAGCTCAGAACTCATTTTAGATATTCGGCACTAATTCGTATGTATCAATTGGATGAGCATCATTTCAACATCTGAAATAAGTGAAATTGACTGACGCCGTAAGTATGGAGGCGTCAACGGTATAAGGAAAGCGATACATTCATTACTCGGCAGAGAGCGAATAAGACAGCGTTTGAGCCCAAAAACTCACCGTCGGCAACTAAGAAACTTCATAAATGCCGTCTGATTAGCAGTTTCAACTAAAATAAAAGTGAGCTATTATTAATAAGAGATCAGGAGATTTGAAACATAGTGATCGACACACGCCTAGCCACCAGAAATGATGTACCCTTAAGGGATGGGGGAAGCAGCTGTTTCATTCGTTCTGTAACAAATGTTTTACTCTCGCATAGCAATGCTATTGACTTGTTGGTACAAATAATGAAGTTGATAATCAAATGATATTCTTTTTATTTGTTCACCTCGTCTCTTGGAGCAATTTCCACATTCCCCCCGAATCGGCCCCCGATTACAATGTCTGGTGATACTTATTACTCCCCTGCTTGCAAAATGTTTACGTCCAATTACTACATGAATTTTATAGGGGGCGTTATCGTAGACAATACAAGTATACTACGAACTAGACCAGGTCTATGGACAAATATGCAACCTTGTCTTGAGGAGTTCCACTTAGACACCTTCCCGGAAAGATTTGAGTGTAAATACTGTTCCTCAGGAAGCAGGCACGAACGAATCGTACACATTCTCCCATGACCCACTCATTTCTATCCTACGGGACACCAGTTAGATGAATTCGCGTGGCTAGATGGAAGGTGACAAGTTTTCTTGGAATGATTTCCCACGGTCAGTGACTCTGAAAAGCGAGCTTAATTGCATAGATCTCATCGTGTAATCTGATCCGCTGTTTCTGGAAGAAAATTGTGGGCTTAACTACAGGGAAACGCAGCAGCGGTGATATCAGGTTTCGCTAGGGACTCGGAGCGTTACGAGGCTCATGCCTGAGGATCGGTTGTAGTTCCCGAAACACGCTTTCGGTTGCTACCGTCGCCCCATCTTACGAGGGACGTGCAAACCAACTCTCCGTCGCATTTGGCCTCAATCCCTGCAGTCACGTCCACTCGGGCGTCCCGTGTGCACGTAAGAGACTGCGCTTCTCCATCGCTCACCCGTTTAACATTACAACTCGCACAGAAACTCTGGAATTCCACATCTCGGAACCAATTCAACCTCGCGGTCCATCGCTCTCAGACTCTCCCTCGTGACCTGTCGTACCCCAGCCTACCTTTATTACCCCAAAGCAGGCCTCACCCCATCTTCTAGTTTCGTCCTCGTTGAGAAACATCGCTCGACTCACCGTGATTTTCTTTGTATTCGGGTGTAGTTTGCGAGTTAGTTGTGTGTGGTTGGCGATGCAGGTTCCTGATGAGGGGAACCACGAGTCGGAGATGGCCAACAGGAGTACACGTAAGTCGCACCTCCTTTCATACATGCATATTTTTCCCATTATCAGAGTGTATAATTAGCATCAAGACTCCACCTAGGGTCTTTTTCACCCCACTGGTATTTCCTACCTCCATAACTTTTTACTTCTTGTGACGGATGTAATTATATTCTAGGTATGCATTCTATAAACTCGCATCAAACTATTTCTTGTGTCTTTTTTGTATTATAATGGCTCAATCCTCCTCCAATTAAAATTTTCCCAATGGGGTTGTATCTGACCCGAAGTGGAAAGTGGCTCTTAATTATAAATGTAATCTGAAATTGTGTTCAGCCTAATTTATCACAGAAAATCTCGCATCTCTTCCCCCTATTTCATGCAATTTCTTTCTTTACCCTTTTTAAACACACTCCCAAGTTTAAGGTGATCTGTGTTGCATGTTTGTCAACATGATGTCTTTTGAAGTTCCCATTTCCTTCTAATGCTTGTTTTGCTCATTCTTCCGCTCATCAGCCTCTGACTCCTCTATATTCCTTGTGGTTTCAGCGAAGTTTTGCCAGTTCTTTTCACTATTCAATTTCCTCATTCTTTCTCTGGACTTTCGAATTAACACAAATGCATCAAAATTTATTTTGTATGGAATCGCTTACCTCTCAACGAAGGTGGACTCAACTCCGAGGTTCTGTCTGTCGACAGGTGTGCATTTTCTTGGTGGCTCTCTTGTGAGTGATATGGTTAATAAATTGGTTACGAGTGTCTCGTTATACTGAATATCAGGCTGATGAAGTGAAAACCCATAAATTCACTCAAGGTTACACTACAGCCCAAGCTCTACTTGACATTCTTAAAGATACTAGCAGTGATGAAGACATATTCTTTGTGGTTATCGGAGAGGGTACATGATGAGGAAATATGAACAGGATGTCGTGTATGTGTTGGAGAAGGTATAATGTTAATCAGGAATCGAAGATGACTTAGAGCATGGTGGATTATATACCAGGGGATATGAAAGCCTGAGTTATAACAAGTTTCCGCCAGCAGCTCAGAATTGCCGTCCAGAGACACGTCAGAGAGAATCAAGTAGAATCCCAACTGTTGTTGAGAAATAGACAAACTCGAAAGCTGACAGTTTCAAAGTATTCATGATGGATGAAATGATGCATCTCATTTGACATTACTGAAATTAAAAAGCAAGGAAATTAAAAGCAGTTCACTTGTTTCTTATCTTTATGAAATATTTTTAACTTCATCCCACAGCTACAATCAATGCGACGAATGTAAATAGCACACTTCCAACTAGCTACATGGATGAATCATGAATTGGTTTAGCTGAATTCTTTCCTTGGCCTTTTGCCAACATCTTGGGCTCATAAAGGTTGGTGAAAGCCACTTCCTGAAATTTTGTTGGCGGAGTTCGGACATCCTTTATTTCGAGCCACAAAATCCCGTCACCGATTTCAAACAATGAAGAGGTGTCTGTTCTTCGACGGTAAATACTCGTACTGCAAGACAGGAGGGTTCGAACGATAAAGTTGAGGCAATCAGAGGTATTTTTGAAAAGTTAGTTCAAGCATGCATGTCATCACACAAACCGTCATCAAATATTAATTTTGATGAGCGTTTGTGCTCCTTTAGAGTTAGATTCGCTTTTAAAGTGTATATGCCATCGATTTCAGGAGAGTATCGTATTGAAATCTAAATGGCAGTTTAACGTGGATATCAATATATATTGTGCATGCTAAAAACATTTTTGCCGATCTAGAAGTAGGTGAGAATTAAATCAAAACAAAAGAGTGGCATTTGATTTGGATGGGATTTGGATTTACCAGGGAGTGGTAGAGTTATATCTGGTGATGGGTTTTTCACCATTCATGAACTGAGTTAGGAGCGTATGGCAGACAAGCTAACTGTCATAAGGGGCATACTACCTAAACGAAGAGAAGAATATCCACTTTTTTGCGTACACTAACATAACATTGATCGTTCCAAAACCGGGGAAGGCGGTACCTTTTCTTTCTACCTAACGTAGGACATTCGATGTGAGAATTGATGCACTCAAGAACTGTGAGGTAATTTTATTCTGTAATAAAACAAAATCAGGGGTTGATACTGTTGACCAAATGGCAAGGCATTATTCAGTAAATCGTGGAACAAGAGGTGACCCCTTGCTCTATTTTTTGATCCCATAGACATTGCCGTAATAAATGCATTTCTTATAAATACATGAAAAGTATTTTAAAAGAGAGATGGGGGCAAGGAAATTTGTTTCTAATGGGTTTGCGAAAGAATTGATTGTACCGGAAATTGAAAGGCGGTCATAGAGCCCACTGGCACGAAAAAAGCCGTAGGGGAAGTAATTGTATTTCCAGGTTACAAGTATTAACTTAGACGTGAATTAAATAATGATATATCTGATTTGAAAAAAGCAAGAAAGGTGTTCCTCTTGTCCCCGAGAAAAGGTTATAAAAGTCAATCAAATCTGCTCAACTTGCCGACTATATGCATTCAATGATCTCGCAAAGAGGATCATTTCTTGTAGTATGTGTGAGTTGGATTGTATTAAAATCGTACTATGACAAATAATTAAGCTATTATTTGTACTTTAACATTTGCCATCAATTGGAAAAATTTGATTTGTAACATCAAGAAATACACAGAGAAGTATCTGTTAAAAATAAAAAATGCGATTAGGCACGTTATTTGGCATTATAGTTGTGTAAACGTTTTTGTACACTTTCACTTGTGTACTTAAGTGTATTCACCAATCAATTTCCAAGTTAAAAAAATACCCAAGGTGTAGTTCGCGTGATTATTTTAGAGGGTATCTTAACGCAAGATTTCACCTACGTATATGTTACTATCTAATATATTATATCTCCAAATGAAAGCGAATGTTAAATTTTTTTGCAGCTCGTATTACTTGGCTGTGTTATAAACCACTTATAATTATTGGCGAATTCCACATCGTGTGAGATAGAGTGCAAATATTGACCTTAGTAAAATAACGAAGTATTCATGTCATATCTTACATATTTTCAGAGATGACATTCATTTCTTTTTTCTTTCTAGGAGTGAATTCCGTCACCATGGACTAAGTTTCACGATTCGGTATTCTTCCCAATTCTCAATTTTGCCTTGCAAGTCCAACGGTATACCCGATAAAATAGTTTTCTTCCTCATCGCAATTCATTTCTCCTCAAAACGAACACTTTTCATTCCTAATCATAATTCAATTGTTTGTTTTCTGTCCCATTACCTCTGAGTTTTCCCAAAATTTACACAATCTGTCTTCTTTAATATGATATCGGACTCTTATTTTTATGGACACGTTTTCGTACTCATTCACTAGGAAACTTGACAGGCTGCATATTTCAAAGAAACTTCCAACCCCGTGTCTTCAATGAGCTGAAGGACGGTAACCCAATGATACAAAGAAGCTCTATTTTAAAATCTTATGTAATCATTTTAGCCCATAATTGTCGATATTTTTCCTCGGCTAACCTCCTGGCTCTTGCTCGCATCGCCAAATTTCCAATAACTTTTTTAGTAGTCAGTTCTTTCACTCAACTCTGGTTCTGATTTTTCTATTCTATTTCGTTAATTGATCAATTTTCTAGATCTCCACTCTTCAAACTGAAGCGAGGGTATTCGTGTCCACCAAATCTGTCAATTCTACTACGGTCAAGTTTTGCTAATCAATCGATAACCTATTCCATTTCGAGGAAACTTGCCACCGAGCGGTTATTTCACTTTTTTGAAGTTTCTTTTCGACCTCCTTTATCCCAGTGATTTCAGTGTTCAAGCATTACTTTCTCGCTTCAAAGTCTAATCTCTTTCAGCTGATGTCAAAGCGTGGTGTACCGACAGCTTAATTTAGGCCCTTAGCCTATGTTTCTTTTGTTTCTCTATCTTCTCCCGTCACATCCATATATTTTAAGTTTTCCGTTTGGCTGTGGCGAAATCTTTCGTCTCATGTCGTAGATAACTCATCGGCAAACTTTGTGCCTACCTCGCGTAGAGAGTATCATTTCGTCGATTAAACTAGTTCAATTCGACCCTTTGCATCCCAGCTTTAAAAAGGTGCTATCTTCCTGGATTATTCAGCCACTGCAGCAATCCTCCCGTTCCATTCCATAAGAAATTTTTTTTCCCCCACGGAGCCAGTGAGCGAGCATTCCGCAAGTGAAGTGCAGTGAAAATATCAGTGATCATTAGAAGTGCATGGTCAGTTGTGTGTTAAAAATGAAGTGTTAGTGATTTGTGTTCGTCGAGGGACCGTGGAAGTAACGCGGAGTTCCTCTACCGATGTACCTTTGCAGCTGATGAAATGAGGTAGGGAAACGACTTCTCTTGCAGGGAAGTGAGTAGTTAGCTCTGGTATCACGGAGATTTATTCCTGGTTTCTTGAAATGTTGAATATCGCATCTATAATGTGCGTTTTGTTAAATGAGATGATAATAAAATAGGGTTTTCTTGCTTGTTTTATTTAAATTTAGTGTTAAAAATCAAGATTTTAACATGGGCTCTGATGGAGATTGCTCATTATACTGCAGAGAAACACCAATTCGAACGAACTGGATACTTAAGATTTCCATGAAAACTCTGCATCAGAATCGAAACGTCCTTGGAAATGGAACAATGATGCAATATAGTCATCTTACCTCCTCTATTTCAAAGTTATTAGCAAAAACTGCTGTAATTGAAGTCAAAGTGCCGTAGTTCCTTGCAAACGCCGATGCAGTTGGCTCCAATGACTGTGCAAGTGTAGTCATTAAAAATATATTCGTGGAATAATTAGCATATTTTGAGCCTTAAATTTGGTTTTTCATAGGTAACCCGATCCTGCATATTTTCGGAGAATGCAGAAATTTTGAAACTGAATAAATAAAAATATGTAATTTGGCATATGTCTTGAGCCACATTGTCAAGCGAGAGCCACTTTAAGGCACACTGGAGACAAGGGCCTGTATCACGTCAGGGCCCTGCATAAGGACTGAAGGGAGAAAATTCACTGAAGTGACAATCTTACTGAGAGATAATCTGGTACAAAACTAGGTGACTATGATCTTAACAATAGACCGGACCCTTGAAGGAATTAAGCTCTGAATGTGGTAGTAATAATCTGACTATAGTAAATTAATAGCTTCACTCACATTTTAACGTTCAACATCATCCCTAATAACTCAGGTTTTGCTCCCATTTTTATTCTAGTGCCTAAAATTTTAGTACCTATCTTGTATGCGATGACTATGCATCATAAATTATGAAACTGAATGGTGAATAATTGTATTTTTAATGAAATTGATGTCAATGAAAGACTTTGGTAAAGGCAGTGTATCATGGATGGTCAAGTGTGATTACAGAAACAAAAAAGGAATTGTTGAATCATTGTAAAACATTACAAAGCTCTATGAATAACACTGCCAGTATCCTTATCTTACCTTCAGTCTATTTCCTCAATAATCATTCTGTTTCACTAGCTTTCCCCGTTACTTTTTCCAAAGGTAATGGTCGACTGTCATGAAGACGTTGCTGTAGCATTATCTATCCTGCGCATTCGTATGGCTACGCTGGAGTTAAACGGGATGGATCGGCCGTCTGCCTTTGTTTCTATCACGAATGCCGGGATTTGGTTTCCAAAGAGTGATACCTCCTTGGGTAGCATTGGGAACTAATGAAAATTTTCTCTATTTCCTTTTTCTCCCTTCTCTCTCTTTCTCCAGTCCATAGCATATGCATGAATGTTGTCCTTAAGGAACCCTTTTCCTTGCTTGTCAAGCATGTTGCAATATATAATTTTCCATGATAAGCTGAGGTAAAAAATATAATACTGTCGATCCAAGGATCCCAATTTGCTCCTTGGAAACTCACCACCTATATATCTCAAATTCATAAGTATTTGTTATTCATTTGTTGCTTGTGTCTCCCAAGAGAGGAAATTCTTACGCCGGTCGTAAAATCTTGCAGGAAAATTATGGTTTAGTTGAACCACAGTTGATATTATCTAAGAAGTGACTTGAAAATCTACAATTCTCGAGCATTATTTTTCAACAAGTTTTTGGGGATACTTTTTCCGCATAATTATGAAAAGTCGAAAACCAAATCCCTTGATAACTTTTTGGCCTTCCGGAATCGCGTTGGTGTGTGAACAATCCTTATTCTGCAAGAGGTTTTAGTGTGAAAAAACTTGCTCGAAAATAGAGTTTTTTGCGATAGAAACGCGGTACATGGTAATTCCCTCTAAATGTATCGAAGATGGGTGATGGCGGTCTTATTTTTTGAGAAAATCTCGACGAAATACTTTTTCCATTGCAATTCCAACTTTGCTATTTCTGCTAAATAGGAGCTTCGGTACTAGATGAATTTCAAATCTTCGCCTTGAGTTCATCCTAGCCTCGAATCGATTCATTTCAGAGTTTAAGTTACAAAAGTATTGCTAAATTTTTAACTTAATATCCCTGCCAAGGCCTCTTCTCCGACGCTTTACAGCTCATCCGCAAATTTCGCTTGGGTGTGCATAAAGCACGCAATCAAGACCTCGGCAAGATAATGGCTGATGTCACATGAAAGATTAATGAGCAGTATTTGTGACCACCTGTTTCCTCTTGTCCATTTTTTAAGGAAGTATATGATTGAGAGAAGTTGACCGATTGTAATATTTTGAAAATATATATAATAACCAAAAGTAAATTCATATGATAGAACGTTCATTTTACGTTCTTGTTAATGCGTTCAGTTTCACGTGACGTACTTTTAATATCATTAGGTTTTATTTTTAACGAAATAGTTATTAGCGCTTAACAATTTTTAGACTAAATCTGACCGATGTTTGCTTGGCATATTTTAATTAGGTCAAAATGGAGTCGGATACATGTTGGTAAGGTCTTTCTAGGATTATACTGTGTGAGAATAGTTTTCATTCCAAAATAGCACAAGCTCCATAGAAAAGTTGGCACGCAATCACTAACGGCATATCAATTCGATTGTCATTAGAGTTTCTTCGTCACCGGAGTAACCGAGATCCAATTTTTGCAGGGGAATTATTGTTGGCTTCAGTCCGGTACGGAAATGTACAATAGCTGCATGGCATGGGAGGGAGCGGTGAATTGAGTCTCTGCCGAGCCGGACCTTTCGTCTGTGTTCAGTTGCGTTAATTCTCAGATTTGAAGTCACTCACCAAATGTCACTTTTTCGGTGATAAGCGGTTGGAGGATTTGCATTCCAGGTGGATGGTAGGATACGTGTTTCGACCATATGTCAGTTGAGAATGCAGTATCCCTTAACGCATTTTGTTGGTTATCTCATCATTTGAATTTCTACCCTAGAGTAAAAAAAACTGTTCTCACGTAATAATATGATTTCACAAATTATAATAATAGAATTTAAAATGTGGATTACAATTTTAAATGTAATTCAAATGCCACAATTGATAAAATTAGCAAAAAAGTAGCTAAAGATTGTGATTAAGGGTACGTACAGGCGCAGATGATGTGAAAACTAATGACGTGAACATTCAGTATTCAACCAGCTGGTTAAAAAGTTTTTAGACAGTCATTTTTCGGACATCCCAACATTCCTGAAGATGCGTTGATACCTCATCAAGTTATTCATTTTAGTGTTCTTACAGCTGATTGGTAGGTTTCTAGATAGTCCTTTCCTGGCGTCAGAATTTCTGGCAGAGCGCTCCGTTTCCTCTTCCATAGGTTATCCGCTATTCGTCCCTCTTAAATTCCTCCTATCGCCTCCGTTTTCTTATTTCGTTCATAATTCCAATCCTTTTCCTTCCTCCTCCTCACATCCACCGTGTTCTCCCCTCGATTACCCTATTCAGTATTTCTTCTCTTTTCAAAACGTCCTCCTTACATATACTGTGCCTCCTCCAAATCACCGCCACCAGCTTCCTCAGCACTCTATTCATATCAGTTCTACGTACCCTTGAGTGCGGCTAGACGTGATATCACATCATGGTTGTCTTTACGCTTGTGCTGACGACGTGATATCACGTCAAGGATACCGTGAGTGTTTCAGCTTTCACTAGCGAACTTTCACTAAGCCCCCTAGAAAAGCTGAGACACTCACGGTACCCATGACGTGATATCACGTCATCAGCACCGGTGTAAGGACAACCATGACGTGATATCACGCCATGCCGCACTCAAAGGGGTAAACCCGAGGCGTGCGAGATCTGGGTGTGGAGAAGGATGGATAGGGGGAGCTGAATGGTGACTCACCCTTTCCACTTGTGAGATGGACGAACGAGGACGGATATGGTTAGATAGTAGAGGAAGCTGGTGGCGGAGTTGTGGAGGAGGTGGAAGAAATGGATGGAGGGCGTCTTGAAATTAGAGGGAATGCTGAATGTTTTAGAAATGGGGAGAACACTGGGGAAGAAGAATAAAGAGAATAAGAATTCTGTTCGAAATAAGAAGAGAGGAGAGATTCGGGGAATTTAAGAGTGTCTTTCGTCCAGAATTCCTATCCTCTTCCTTTCTCGTCCAGAGTGTTCTCCAATCTTGTACTGCCTTCAACATTTCCTCCCATTTCAATACGTCCTCCATCAATCTCTTCCGCTCCCTATGAGCCCCCGCCACCAGTTTTCACTCCCCTCCAACCATATGGTTTTCAAGACGTCCTCCGTTCCTTATCGCTCAACCTTCTCCTCACCCAGCATAACTTGTCTAGAGCTATCGCAATAACCACGGCGGAAGTTATTAGTTGCGCTGATACAGATGACAATTCGCATAGCTGTAGTTACTATCGGTCACTGAATGATCATAAATGGGACCTATATACTGAAATCCCACTTCACATCACTGTCGTACATTTTATTTATAACATACCACTTCTCTAACTCTGCGAACATAATCATGTAACGTAGGTCCTTAATCATGATTAAAAGTTGTGATGCTCAAGTCTCTCCTTCAGTATTTTCTCTTCAGCATCAAATATGGTCTGGGTGTCATTTGTACGACCCTTAACTTCGCTAAATAGCTGAAGAGTAAAAAAAAATATGTAGAACATTCTTTTCCACTTTTTATTGTATTGAACAATTCCCAGAAAAAAATTTAAGTTAAATTTTTCTTTGACAATTTATAATATATATATTCTCTCAAATAATTTATTGAATAATTTTCCTATTTAAAAAAGTAAAATTGTCTTCATGATAAGTCCCAAGTGAAGCACCAGAATCTATTTCAGCATATTTTATTGCTTGTATTACTTCTACTCGCAAGTTCTGATACCCGTAGTTTCCTCTTGCTATCAGTTTTTCTAGGAATTTATTAGCTATTTCCTTGGTGCATTAGAGACGAAAATTCAAAAAAACCTTATCGGAAAACAATTCTTATTTGTACGAACATAAACTGTGATAGTTAGTCTGGACAATAATTAATAGCATACGTATCAAGACATATATTTCATTTTAAAAAGCAAATAGGAGAAACTTGACTCGGGCGATGATTAAACGTTTTATATCTCTTGCTTTTCCACTTTTCAAAAAAAGGAATATTTCCTAGTAAAATGAACAGATAATATTTTTTCGTCACTTTTTTCACATTATATTTCATATTCTTTAGTGTATCATTTATGATCCAAAAAATAGAAAATACTCTTTCTGTGCTGAGTATTCTGAGACCTCACGGGTGATTTTTAAGAGACATGCTCATTTATCTTTCGAATGATTCCTAAAGTAATCCGTAAAAATTGCATCAAGAATTACCAAAGGAGAAATATTATGTAATTGCGTATCAATACCAATAGACCATAGCGCGATAAGAGGGGTAATTACTTGAGTAATACAGTGATTGTCCTCGGCTTTGTGGTTATTTTATTTTAGGTTGAGTCGCAGATATTGTCGGATGTAAATTCAACCTCGCTGTTATTAACACATGAGAGATTGCAGGTCCTTACGCGAGCAATTGCAGCCGTCGACAGAGACGCCTCCAAGGGTACGCGATCAAGGGTACCGGTCACATCTTATTATAAACAATATTTAGGCAATTTACTAGTCTGCGTTGAAGAGGTGAGGAAAATTGTCAATTGCTTTCCTGATGTCGGCATTTAGGCTACCTCTCTTCATCCCTTAATTAAACCCTCTTTTCAACAGTAAGCCCTCGTTTTACGTCGGAGATGCGTGCTGAGGAAGTGCTATGAAACGACGTAAAACGGAACCAGATGTTCGTAACCTCTTTGATTCTATTCATTACCTAGGCGGTAATATGTAAGTTCGTTTTTTTCCTTAACTGAAAAACCAATGCATTTGAATGACTAGTTAAGGTGAGATAACTGTCTAAATTATCAAAAAAATGCAAACGCATACACGCATTCGATTTCATTACCATTAAACTGAGAAAGATTTTCCGAAGTCTCTTGCTATCATGGGCGTGACAACCAATTAGATCGAAACGTGGTAAATTTAAAACTTATCCTATCGTTACTTTCCCCGCCGACTCAAAATCCTCCCTCTACCTCTGTAGTCAACATCCCTTCGCCTCACAATTCCTGTTCCAACCACCGAGTGAAGTCTTCGAGATTAGTTCATTCCCAGCATTGCCCGACATGAATCCGTTTGCCGTGGTATAGTATCGAACCGGTGGTAGTCCGAATTGTCTATCTTCGCAAATTCCCTCACAAAGGAACTCATGCGGAAGAGAAAGCTCTACAGCGAGGCGTGTACCACTGTGATGAAGAGGCGAGATGCTCGGGGAAGCGAAACGTTTAGTGACGAAACGGGGAAAGGGATTTGTCCGTCGATAGAGGACTCTCCCCGTTCAAGGGGAACATCCCCACAAGAGATAATTATTATGGCTCTGAACTAGTTTTGTTTGGTTAAAATGTAAATACGTGAAAAAATTGTTGGTATTTTTACTGACGTCGGCCATTTTTTTTCGTTACACGGTTTTCTTTTTATTTCAGCAACCTGTTTCACCATTTCCGTTTTCACGCATTTAGCACGTAAAATCTAATCCGCAATTTCTCTTAGAGTTTAGTCTTATGATTTTTTTCTGGGTTCAGCTGGTATTTTTAAAGTAAATGGAAAATTCGAATAGGGAGACACGGTCCAGACGGAAAAAACTCTTTCGAATCACGAATATCACGAAACGGGTTGCTAAGAAGCATGATAGAAAGAGACATAGACAGGGATGTCCGACGAGGAGTTGCGAGGGAATAAATCATTGTCCAGGTGAATCACGTATACCTATTAAATTAAAATCAGTGGTTATAAATGAAATTCTTACAGTTAAATAAACAAAATTTAATACAATTGCAAAACTTTAATTTTTTATTGCGAAAATCACTCGAATAATATTTTAAATGCGTAGAAAGGATGTATCAGAGCTTAAAATATTCTGAAAATCATTTTCACGACTACTAACCCCATCAAAATTTCAAATTGAGCGGAATAGATCCTTGAAATACATTTTTATTTATGAAAAAGTCGAAACTATTAATTAGTACTGTAATTGCAGCTCTTAGTGCTCATGCTATTCCATACTGATGTATCAAATAAATTTGGAGTGAAAACAACTGATTATGTTTGAGATTTTCTCCAATATTCCACGTACCTTTCATTCCAAATTTGACCCTCCTAATTTCCACTTTTCACTCTCCCATATTATCCGTAAAATGCATTTGCGTTCCTCATCATATCATTGGTCTTTCAATCCAATGATTGGTTGTTCCCCATCCTTTCCTCTCCAATGCAAGTTCCCGGTCATCCTGGTAGCTCTTCCTATGTACTTTCCTCTTTATTTGGTCCATAAACTTATCCCTGTGTCTTTCTCTGGGGACTTTTCCCTCTAGTTCACCTTCAATTGTATTCTCTACAAACCCAAGGCGCCTCAATGTGTGTCCAAAATATCAGGTTCTTCTTTTCTGTATAGTGCCCCATGTGGTCCTCTCTTCTTCCACTCTTCTTTAAACTAAATTATTTCTTATATTGTCCATCCGTTGTTAGTTCATATTTAGGTCATTTGTGTTCTGGTTTTCCAATGTTCCATGTTTCCTATCCATGGATTCAACCTTCCACGGGAATGTTTTCACATACTCTTTCTCAATGAGTAGTCATTACTTTTTGGAACACCGCAGTTGCGTTTTCAACATTAACGCGTTATTAGCTTGGTCTTTTATCCCTTTATCTTTTCTCCTATTAATGCTTCTCAAATCTTGATATAACCCTCTTATATTCCATGTACCTTTTATTTCGAATTTGATATTCATTGCCGAATCATTTGAAAATGTACAATCTAATGTCCATTCATGAACTACTCTCGACATCCCTTTATCGCAAACGGTCTCACTCCTACAGCCTTGTCCAGTTGATTCCACCCTCAATCTGGTGTTCCTCTTTCCTTTACCGTGTTCCCACCGTCGGTAATCCCTTGTATGAATCGATACACTGTCCTCCCTCTCTGTTCTTTCTTTGAATATAATTCCTTTCCCTCAGCTGACCATCCCTTCCGCGGACTTCCCAATTTTTCCCCTTTCCCTACCTCATACCGGCTACCTGCGACCTTTCCCATGCTAATGACTACGCTTCCTCACCTTTTTTTGCCCCCACCCTCAACTCTTCTTATTTGTATACCCTTATTTCCCGTCTCCCTTGGTCTCTCATGTTCCCTGGTCCCCTCCTTGTTTCCGATGTTCTTGTTTTTCCTGTCATAACCTTCCACATCTCTCTCAACTACCATCTTAACCATCCCACCCCTCCTTTCAACCATATATATTTGATGTCTCCTTTTTCTCAATGTCTAGTACTTCTTGGAGACTGTGAGTGGAAACACATCCTATAACTATTTAGTAAGGATGAGTCGAATGCAAATGTCGATTCTCGATTCCACCGATTCTCAGGATATGAATCGGTATCGATAATCTTCCGCTTAAAGTCGATTTCGATTCCATTGATTCCAGATAGATAAATATTAAAATCAAAATTCATTCTACAAATCATATTTGTTTCAGTTATTTTAGGTGTGGGATATCAATTTGTACTTTTTATCTACCTCAGTAAGCTGAGATTATATTTACTATTTGTTAATAAATATTATTTTTGAGGGACTTAATTGTCATTGTTATTTTATTTCAGCCAAAAGTGGAATTTAAGTAATAGTCGTACGCTACTAGTATATCAATATCCCACCTGTTATTAGGAATAAGAATCGATAGAATCGGAATCGAGAATCGGGAATCGATTTGAAAGAATCTGAGTCGGAATCGGAATCGAAAAAAGTGGAATCGACTCATCCCTAGTATTTCGACTTGTAGAAAAGTACGATAGTTCTTTAAATGACATCCAGGCGACAGTCGATTTCAAAATGAAAACGGATTTTCTCAGCACCTTAGATTTGTTTCGCAGCATTCAGGAATTATTATTGCTATTTAAACTTTGGATACTGGAAACAGATGTGATAGCGACGGGTAGCTCATACGTAACGAGAAAATAATCTCTGATTGAAAAAAGGCCAAGGTTAATTGATTATATTTACAGATGATTAGCTGAATGCTCAGGAATTAACAGAACTATGTTAGTTATCGTTCCTGAGCACGTTAATTCCTTGGAATTATGGAAATGTTTTACAAAGGGCTGAAAGTATTGAATGATTATCAGGATTACCTGTGGCTAGAGACTGAAGTGTTATGGCCAATCTCACTTCAAGTTGAATCGTTGTCTGTATGTTCGTATATGCCTTCGCTATCGCTCACGATACCCAGGGAAGAAGATGGTCTAAGTCCTCTTTGCACGTCCAAAGGAAGATTAATACGCCTTCCCATCTTTAACAACCCACTCGCAAATCAAAGTTTCGTAGGCACCGAAGTGCATTCGTTTTGATAGCCACTCACTTTTTGATCATCTATTCCTTTTCTTTTCTTTTTAAAGCTAAAATTGAAGCTACCACAGCAGCCGCTAAACGGGAGGGCATTTTGTTACACAGTGAGCGCCGCACTGGAGCTCTCGGAAGAGCAGTGTCTCGAGGGTGCAAGAGCTCTCGTTAAGACGGTGTGAGACACTTTTCATCCCTTTAATCTTACGTTCCTCGGTCCATTGTGATTTTCCCAGTGTTGGTAATCCCTTCTAAGAATCCATCTAGCATCCTTCCTCTCCTTTCATTCTTTCATTGCAATCCCTATCCCTCTTAACTCTCACTCCGCTGACCAACCCTTCTGCGAACTTCCCATTCTCACTTCTTTCCCAACCTCCTCATACCGGCTATCTGCCACCTTTCCGCTGCTAATGACCGCGCTTGCTCATCTTTTTCTGCCCCCACCCTCTTCTCTCCTTATTTATTCCCTGATTTCCCGCCTCCCTTGGTCTCCCACGCTCCCAGTCCTATGCTTGTTTTGATGGTGTTAGCCTTCCACATCTCTCTCCCCCTACCTTCTTTACCATGCCCACCCCTCCTTTCAACCATAAAAAAGTGATGTCTCCTTTTTCTAAAGAACACGTGTGTTCAAGGGTTTTTTCGGACAAAGCTATTTGTCTTTTGCTGAAGTAGAAGGTAATCTGTAGCCGTGCTCTTCGAACATAGCACGCCCCTGGAACGCCACCGGCTGCCACGACTCTCCGACTCAAATTACGGACTGACGGAAATTCCTAGATCAGTGTTGCAGTGTCATGACCGTTCGGATAGGTACTGTCTTAACGGGACATTGTGGCCAGAGACACTAGTGTCGCGACACCTCCAGGTGAGTCTCGCGACACACACCTTAGAGCCGTCTTAACAGAGACAATCGGTGTCTGACACCGATTGTCGGTCATTATCGTGTGCCGTTCAAACGCAGCTTTAGCTTATTCCCTTATCCCTTTACCTTCTCTCCAATGAATGGCTCATTTCTCCCCTTGTAACTCTACTACATTCCCCGTACCTTCGATTCCGTATTTGTTCCTCCGACAGTCCAAATTTTACCCTCCTATATTAACCGTAATGTTAATTTCTTTCCTCATCATATCATTGGTGCTCCAGTCCTACTGCTTGTCTTTTTCCTTTCCTCTCTAATGCTAGTTCCCTTTCATCTTGGTAGCTCTTTCTATGCTCTTTCCTCTTCATTTGGTCTATGAACTTATCCCTGGGTCTTTATCTGGAGACGTTTCCCTCTGTTTTACCTTAAATTATGTTCTCCACAAACACATTGTGCCTCAGTGCGTGTCCAAATCATCGCGTTTTTCTTTTCTGTATAGTGCCCCATGTGGTCCTTTCTTCTTTTTCTCTTCTTTAAACTTAATTATTTCTTATTTTATCCATCCATAGATCTTCAGCATCCTTCACCAGCAACTCGTTAATAAAGATTTTGACCTTTTATTCTCTGGTTTTCTAATGGTAAATGCTTCCGATCGATTAAGTGCCACGCTCCACGCGAGTGTTTTCACATACTGCTTCTCAATTAGTAGTCCTATCTTTTTGTATCACTGCGGTTGCCTGTTTACTGTGAACGCATTGTAAGTCTGGTCCATTCTTCTCTTGATGTCTGTTGAGGTTCGTCCGTCCCACGTGACGGTTTTTCCGAGATAAGTGAAGGAATACACTGGCAAAATTTTCAATTGTCTTATTGCGATTTTTGCATTCAGCTCCTCTATTCCACATGCTACCATTATAGTCTCCGTCTTCTTTATTTTCACGTTGTATATTTGTAGAACTTGGTTCATTGCGTTAATCAATCGATCATCAATTGATCAGTCGATGATCATCGCCATTTCCTGCGATGACTGCGATATCGTCTGCGATTCGGGTATTTTTAATTCTCCTTCGTTAATCTGAATTCCGTTCAGTCCAATTTTAATACTTCGCTTTTTACCTTTTCCAAGTGCATATTGAACTAATGTGGTAAGAGTTTGCGTCTTTGTCATACTCCTTTCTTAGTCAAAGCTTCTTTTCGTCTCTTACTTGTATTTCGACGACTTGCTTCTTGTACATTAGATAGATTACTCTTCTGTCGCTGTAGTCAATGTAAATTTTTTCCAGCAGTTCCAACATCTTCATTAAAATGTGTGATGGAAAAATAGTCTGGCGTAAAGTAAGCGTATGTAATTAAAGGAAAAGTCCTTCCGTCTTAAGTAGTGTTTTGAATGATATTATGAAAATCAATCAGAAAAAACGGTCGCAGTGATCAATCTTGAATTGACCCTCGCCAAAGTATTACTAGCCTATCAGTTATTATATTTACCCCTACATTCTACCCTGCGGGACTTCGCATGGGCGTGTGGTAGGGGGTGTTCGGTCACCAGCCTGGATAAAAGCTGTTAGTTGCGAGTGCGATGGAGAGATAACAATTTTATGTGCAAACCCAATTTTAGACTTTTACAAAAATATTTTAAGTTTTAAGGAATCCTCGTGTACTACAATAAGGATTTTTTAACAGCTTACATGAAATTACAAAGGCCTTTTTCTCTCTCATATCGATTTCTATTGGTTGGATTAATGCGTTTAGGCATGGAGGAAATAGGTTTGCGTCCGGCGAGCATTCGATGGGAGAATCGTAGGAGGCGCTCTGTGGAGGGTGGAGCTATGTGCGCACCTGCCATGACGAATGGATATGAGGAATAGCCACCAGACTGTGGGCACACCTGTGGACGCGGACGCCCTCGAAGCGGGAGCTCATATTGGCAATGCTGCTTCAGAAGATGGAGAGAGAAAGACCTAGGGCCTTTTTCTCCGAGCTACAAGTCTACAGGTTACAATTCACGTGACTATTTTCACAATTCAGAAGGGGTTACTCAGATATACCTAACCGAAGACTGGTACTAGTCTAAAAAAATGGCGGGCCTAAAATAGACCATACCTAACTCGTAATTTGATGATAACGATACATTTCGGGCGTGTACCTTGCAATATTTCGAATTCAAAAGTTAGTGCAATGTTTTTTGGTAAATTCGAATGATTAAATATGTGCTGAAAATTAATTTAATGTCTCAACGTTCCTTAAATTATCCCAAGCTTTTGGGTAAACCTAACGTCACAAGATATAATCGTTTATTTCGCCGTATTTCCTAAACGATACGTTCTGAATAGAAGTTAATTCTAAACCTTGAATTTCAAGACACAATGTATTTTTGTTTTATGTATATTGAACCACTACAAATGGCGTTACAACGAAGCATTATAACGAAACTTCATGGTAACATACCGGTTGTTGACGTTTGTTATATTTATCAAAACTAACTTTTCAATTGAATATATTGCGAGGCACGCACCCAAAATGTCACTGAGGATGTCAAAATGCTTTGGGTGATGCTTTCGGCAAAAAATATTGAAATTAGCAAAAGTATCAACGTTGTTTTGTACTGACACTGATCTGATTCAGAGCAAAAGTTCCCAAGGTTCTCACTATTGCAGCTAGAATACTCGCACGGTGAACGATCCGGAAGAGGCAATAAAAGGCTGCGCAGATTCCTCGCGAGGTGGAGTGACGGCGGGTGTTGAGGGCAGAGGGGGGATGGGGTGAGAGCGGGTGGGTGTAGAGGTAGGCTCAGCGGCTGTGAGCGCACTCCTCCCCACATCTTATCACGCTCTTGAGCCATTCGGAACTAGTCGGTGAAGGCGACAGCGTCTACATTTGCCCAGCTCAGTAAAATCTCCTTCGGCGGCCGATGCGAGACGATGAAGAGGTGGCGAGAGGGAGGGAAGGGCACGGAGAGAGTGCTGTGGAGGGAAGCGACGTGAATCAGTGGGGGTGGAGGAGGAGAGGGTGTTAATCAACATGCTGATTAGTAAAACTATGAAAAGAGGGTGTTTTAATCCCTTAACTGAAATTCCAGCCAAATCGCCGCCAATAAAGGTAAATAAAAGACGGGGGTCTCACATCCACGGGTTCATATTTCATCTTTAAAAAAATCCGTCCTTACTTCATGAATGAAACATTCAGTTAGACGCAGGGGTTGCTTCGGAGGCTTTTCTTTCGATAGTGAATTTACGAATAGGTTAATATATCCCAAGTAAAGCATAAGAAGAGAGCAGCGAACCTAGATGGTTCGAGACTGAAGTGAGACAATCGTTAAGGCGACTGAGGGCACGTCTCGGCAAGATGAAAGAAATATGTACAGATTTGTCCGCTGATGATCACGAATCAATAACTGAAAAATATGAGTTATCTTAAGTCGTTACGAACTAAGGCTTTCGCATTGCATTCATGGATTTTAACAGGAAAACATATACAGAAGAGTTACAGGATAACCCAAAAGCAATTTAGTTATACGTAAGGGTAGATAAAGGCAAGAGTTCTCAATTTTATCCAGTGAGAAAATACCACGGCGAAGTATTTTAAAACAGTTCAAAAAAAGCGTATTTATTAGACTCCTACTTCTTAAGTATGATCACTTATCCTTCACTAAGTTCATCCGTGAGTATATTCGTGTTTGTCACTGGCAAACGATGTTGCATATTGACATTTGTGCTCGCGAAATTGTAGAATTGATGAAAAAATGGCAGTCCAAATAAGTCAACAGGGGGTGATTTACCACCAGTATGCACGGTACTGTATCAGTAAATTTCACCCACATGCACTACCCCAAAGTAATGCTACAGAAACTATTGAATTAATATATTATGCGGCTGCGCAAATGAGATACAAAAGCCTTGCCAGGATCATGTAAAAAATGATGCAAGTAGTTTGTGGCAGAATAAGAAACAAGCCTAAGGGAGCTAATCACGTACTCAGCAACACTACTCGTCGACAAACCTACTTCAACGCCTCATTGGCAGCCATTAGGGTCTCTTTTCAGTCGAAGGATAAATGACATTTTTAACCTGATATTCACAGCTTTGTGAAAAAATTAATCGCTTTTGTATATAAATTAAAGTTGGATTACGATTCTAAATCGACAGTCATAAAGCGATTCCCATCCCCGTAGTTGCAAAATATCAGTGACGGTAACGAGACTCAAATAACGGCCTTTCCCTTATCTTGCTAGTCTTCCATAAACCCGTTCTTACTCAGTTAATAAGTTTACCTCATGAGGATCCCAAACACTGGCAGCGAATATACATTAGGTTGTGTCCAGCAAGAGAGAAGTGTGTAATTCGACTCAATGCATTTGGGCTTAGAAACGATGCCTATCGCGGTGACTCACAGGAGTAATTCTATCAAAAATAAGAGACCAGCTTTTATACAACTTGGGCTGACTGTATGAAATCGAAATATGTCAACAAATCTTTCCAAAACCTTTTTTTATTACTAGTACGTTACATGAAAATCAAAGTATATGACTATAAATTACATTTCTAATCCGATCCCACGTTACATAAATATGTGCAAGAGGAATTCTGCTAAAAATGCTGATATTACGAAGAACTAAAGGAAGTAAATTTTCTGTTAAAACGATAGACATACTACATAAATAGTTGGCGATCAGCAGGAGGTGATTTTTTGTTCTTTTTTTCTCCGGCCATCTTTTTTCTTTATCGCCATTTCTCACGCTCTCTTCATCGCGACGCGGATTTTATAGGATGGTCATTGAATCCTATTGAGAAAAGACGAGAAAAACATATCGTAAGCTAACTGTCAAATAGATCCCGACATTCATTCATAAATAGTGTGCGACTCCGAAGAGGTAGTTTGATTTCACAAGTTTAAACATCCAATGATGGTTATTATATTTTAAATATCCAGAAGTAAACGATATTTTAGCGGACAGGTATTAAAATGTCGAAAATGTCGCAGATGAGGCGCTAATCGTACGATAAATTTCACAATCTCGTAAATTTTAATTAATTATCAAATCACTCACTGCTTCTCATGCACACATCTATACGAGTGGATTCTAAATCGAATTATAATCGAAGTAGGCCATTTTCTATCAAATAGTGCGCTTGCAACTTCGTTCTAGTATTTTATAATTTTTTTAAATTTTAAAATGATTAACCCAAAGATCTAAGTGACGTGATACAACTAAAATTAAATGGTCTCGAGGTAATAAAAACCATATACATAATTTGCATCAGTTCGTCTGTTCTGTGATGAAACGCAATTCAGACACGAGTGAGACGCCCGTCCCATTGCTGCGTTCCGCGCATCATCCACTGACTCGTCACTGAATATTTGCAACCATGGGATTATTGGTTTTCTTAGACATGCGACTCATATCTTGCAGTAGATGGAATAACATCTTATGTCGTCGTCCATATCGAAACAGCAGCAGTTCCTCTATTGCACGTCCGCCCACGCAGGGATCACAAGGTGATAGGTCTTTTGCCCGGCCTGCACAACTGACGTCTTCTGGTATTGCCACCCCTCCCCCAGACAACTCCCGCACTCTCCTCTTCCCCACAACCATCGGCAGCGGCGAGCGCCTCGGCGATTTTCGAACTCCGACGACAGTCGCCGTGCGCGAGGGGAGAGAAGCCGGGAGGAATAAAGAGGGGGAAGGGACAAGTGTAGGAGGGATGGAGACAAGAGGGCGGAGGAAGTGGGAGAGAGGTGCAAGGAAGGAAAGGTTTAGGAGAGAAGGAAATACGGCCGAGATATCCCCTGGCCCCACGCACGTCATCCTTCACAGTCATGGTACTCTCAAGGACGGCGAGAGCCAGAGGGGGTGAGGGATTGTTGTTGAGGCATACACTGCTGCATCTCAAGTTTTTCTCCCTTGTGGTACGAGAAAGCATGTGTTGGCGGAGTAATTAAACACACGTGAAGTGTGAAAATTAGTAAAATATAGGGGTAAATGAAAGTAGCTGGTTAAACCACTCTCTGATTCCCTATTTGTTCTTTAAAATAGGTCTTTTACCCCTGTAATAGTTATAGTGATTGTTATGCACAGTAGTATTCAAAAGGTATATCTTTTCAATAATTTTCAACCGGATAAATTTTTACTCTTGTGTCGAGCCAACCAACCTTCCCTTCTCTCTGAAACTCTTTTGTTTTTCTCGCATTTTCCTTTCCGCCAATATTCATTCCGAACGATTTCACGCTCGATTAAACTATGCCTTAATGCCCTTATTTATTTCGTTATGAGTATCATGGGGCCGGATTAACCTTCTATACTACTCTCTCATGCCCTATATCCATTGTAAAATAGGTCTCTCCTCTGGTATATGCCTCCCTCCCCCAGATCTCACTTTACAGTGAGAAACTTACTTTTACAAATCGACCTTACTTCTACTAGTATAATGCTCAAGGCTCTACCAAAAATAAAATGACCTTAATACGTCGGCATTCCGCGTATTACTCACGCAATCCCCACCTTTCTCATGCTAAGGTCTAATGGTAATCGTAGATATCTAGTTACTCAATATTTCTCATTTGGCAAGTTTTGATGTGTTTTTCACCGAATACTTTCGAAATTATTCGATAGATAAATGAGCATATTTCTTTAAAATCACCCGAGAGATCTCAGAATACTCAGTACAGAAAAAGTACTTTCAATTTTTAGGATCAGGAAATGATATTCTAAATAAAATGAAAAAAGTGATAAATTCGGACGAAAAAATATTATTTGTACAGTTATTAGAAAATGTTCCATATTTTGAAGAGTAGAAAAGTAAGAGTAATAAGACGTACAATTATCGGCCAAGTTATTTTTTCCAAACAGTTTTTGGTAATGAAACATTAAAAATAATACATATGTTATTTATTACTATCCATTGTATTTGGCTAAGTTTATATTCGTACCAATAAGAATAAATTTCCGATAAGATAAATTTGACTTTTCTCCCTAATGCATCATTGAAATAGCTAATAAATTCCTAGATAAAATAATAAAGCAGCCAAAGGAAAACAACTGGTATCAGAACTTGCGAGCAGATGTAATACAAGTAATAAAATGTGTAGAAGTAGACTCTGAAGCTTCATTTTGGACATATCACGAAAACAATTTTACTTTTTAAGACCTGCAAGAGCTAACTGCATTAATTGAGAAATCGTATACAATAATTTGTCAGGAAAAAATTTAACCTAGACGGTTTTTAGGAAATGTTCAAAATATTTAAATGTGAAATATAATGTGCTAGAAAATGGAAAAACATCGGCCAAATCAGGTTTTCCAAACTGTTTTTGATGATGAATTATTTCTGTAAATATGCATTTTATTTTTCACAGTTCAGACTGTTTAGTAAGGTTTATATTCTTACCATTGACACACTAACTATGTAACTAATTAAGATACTGAAGAGAAAATGTAGATAGAAGGATTTGAGTAAGAAAATTCTTAATCCGGTTTTAAGGAGCAACTTTACATGGCTGTATTCGCAGAGGTATCTGTTCCACGTCTCCTCGCACGGGTTGAAAGTCCACCCCACCCCACGGCCTAGAAGCTACCATCTTATCGCCTGGGTCGGTAAGCAGTGGGAAAGGGATAATGGGAGTGGGAAAGGGCCAGCGAAACGCACAACCCCTGGGAGGCCAATACCACTAGGCGGATTGACGCCAAAAGGACGACAATGGGACCCGCCTCCCCGCACTCCTCGTAGCTATTGGGTTCCCCCAACAATGTTGAACGAGTCTCCGTCAGTCTCGCTTACGCGAAGACTTGCCGCACATCTGTTGAGAACCGGAGGAGCCCGTTGCCGAAAAATTTGGGATTGGGTATCCCCCGACTCCCTATTACGGTGGACGTAGTGCGGTCTGTTGGAGTACGTCTTTGGATCAGGGTCCTATCGGACCATTATATGGTTTATTCGGACCAATTATGGTCAATTTAAAGATCCTTCACTTCGGTTGTCTCTGCCCACCGATTAATCGCAGAGGTAGTAAAATGGTACGCTCCAAGAAAATGTATGTCCTAAAGTGTAATGAAGAGGGATTTCCGTACATAGTTTCCGCGTCAATGACAAAAAAAGTCATGGCCAGTGACCGATGGTACGACTGTGCGAGTTGTCATCTATATTAGTTCTACCTTCCTAGCCTAGGCTTACCTAACAGAGAGGTTGTGCTGGGTGGCGATTAAGTTGAGCGAGGAGGTATTGCAAATGGATGGAGGAGAGGGGAAGCCGGTAGCGGAGGTCCGCAGAAGGCGGAAGAGTTGAATGTAGGACGTCATGAGATGGGAGGGAATACTGAAGGCAGTAGAAGATGGGAGAACACTGTGGAAGAGGCAGGAAGAGGATAGTAATTCTGGACGGAATAATCTTTTGAAATCCTCGAATCGTGCCTCTCTTCTTATTTCGTTCGTAATTCCTATTTTCTTATTTCTTAATCTTCGGTGTTCTTCCCTCTTCTACTACCTTCAACATTCCCTCCCCTTTCAAGACGACCTTTCTACTACATCCTCTAAATCCCCGCCACCAGCTACCTCTCCAACCATATTCCATTCCTCCTCGCTCGTCTTTCTCACCACCCAGCTCACCCTTTCCATCTTTCTCCACATCCACATCACGAACGCTTCAGGTATATACGTGGAACTGGTATGGATAGATTGCTGGCGAAGCTGGTGGCGGAGGTTTGGAGGAGACAGAATAGATGTACGAAGGACGTTTTGAAAAGAGAAGCAATGTTGAATAGCGTAATTGTGGGAAGTACACAGGGAAAGCGAGGGCGAGGATGGAAAAGGATTGAAATTCTGAACTAAATAAGAAAACGGATACGATATGAGTAATTTAAGAGGGAGGAAAGCGAGAAACCAATGGAAGAGAAAACCAAACGATATGCCGGAAATTTGGACGCCAAGAAAGGACTATCTAAGAAACCGACCAATTATCCGAACGAATACTCAAATGAATAACCTGATCTGGTATTAAAGCATCTAAAGGGATGTGAAACTAGTTGTACCAAAATAAAATAATTAGTGAAAAATTATCTACTTTTCTTTAAATCGTTATATCTCCTCAGTTTTTTTTAGGAGATATTATCAAAAAAATCGGAGGAAACAAATACGGTTTATCTTAACCTACATTAAATAACCTACATAAACATCGAATATATTCCCCATGTGTTGTCCCAACCTATTTTCACATCCTTATTTCACATACCTTGTGGATGGTACTTCAACTTTACCATGCATACGTTTGAGGTAGATTACCTTGTGATTGTACTTGCTCCACAACAAAATAAGTTATCCTAACTATTATTAGAAAATATATTTTTTCTGAATTCAATGATTTTTTAAATGTTGCAAATGTTTGTTTCACAATCACAATTCCTAAATCCTTTAGAATCATGTCATTGTACAACAAACCATGTGATTTAGGGTTGTATGAGATTGAATATCTATATGTAGTGGTAAAATTGTAAAAATTTTGTTTGAAGTTGCTTATTCTTAACTTTCTTTTATCTTGTAACTTTGTCTTTAGGCCGAATTTTTTCGTGGCAATTTCTTCAAAATTCACCTACTTTGTTTGAATATTTTTAACAAATATTCATTTATATAATATAAAAATTACTGAGAATGAGTATCTAATTAACTGTTAGTTATTGCAATAGAGGCATCTATGAAAAATCTCTTTGTTAATTAATGTTAATAGAAGAAATACTGCTATTTGATAAACTATCACTAATTCAAATCCTTCAGCGGCGAAACGAATATTTTTGTAGTAAAACCATAACCAAATAATGTAACTGTTTGTTTAAGGTAAATATCTGCATCCCCTCACTATACCGTTCTTCCCTCCAACGAAACCATTTTCATTTCTTCCCTTCAATCAAAACCTTCCTTTCTTTCATGGCGTTTAGCATTCTATCGCTTTATTACTTCATCCAACCACTTTTTCTGCCTCATCCTAATCTCCTCTACAAGTTATCTCCTCACCCTCTTCGCCAAATACCGCTTCGCTTGCCTTCCTTTCCTTCCACCGCAATTCATTTCTTGCACTGCTCACCAGACCTCCAAAAGCCTCATTTTATCCTTTTCCTCCGAGTCCACGTTTACACGTACAACGCAACACTCCATGTTCAACTATCCGCCAAATGTTCCTTTACTGCGCTCGCCCAAAATGTACCGTTTTCGTTTACTCATGCTCGCAACCGTCGCCTTTACCAGCATACTGCATCTTGTAATGAATTTCTACTCTGGTCATTCCTAGCTCCTGAATCCTTGAACTCGGCTCATCCGCTGTGGAAAAAATTTCTCACGCTTTCAGTATATAACATGTAAAATTATAGTTTTTCAATGAGAATACCTGTTTTTGTCTCTTTTATACATAATGTATTATTAAGCTCTATTTATTTTTTTGATTTGAATTAAATAACATGTTAATTTTTTCATTACCTCGCTGCTATGTTATTATATTATTTTTGTATTCTTGCTCTAAGGTACCTGTCCCAGAGTAAAATAAACGATTATTCTATTCCATTCTATAACCCAACAAGACTGACAGGGCTCCCGGGGCACCTGCCGGGGGATCCCAGCCGGTGGTGAGGGTGGGGGTGAGAGGGGGATCCCTTTCTTCCTCCTCCACCCCCATAACCAGTGGAAAGAGCGAAGGATTGGAGGGTTAGGGGGTGGGAAGAGTGTCCAATGGGCCTGTGGCGCCTACCCTTCGTATCTGCGCCGCCCCACCCTCCCCGTCCCCAACTTCCATGACAGTGTTTTAAAAAACTTACGTTTAACTAAGTGAACAAACTTGAGACGCTACAATAATACACTATCGGGGATCAATCTCTTTTCTCTCATAATAAGTAGGAGTTTCTAAGCGAAATAATTTTGAAACAGTATTCACATGTATGTGGGAGATGAATCCTCAAATTTTCAAAGTCTGCGTAACATAAGTGGGTAAAGAGCGCATCTGAAATTATTATATTTTACATAGTTAGTTGATACACGTTCCTGATGTTTCCATTAGTAAGTAATCTGTTTTTGGGAGGCGTAAGATGTTTTTAAAGACACGGTTGTTTTTATATTCCGATAGTTCAATTGTGGCGCTGTTTCCCAGCCTACTTTGTAGGTATATCATTGGGATTCCCATAATTTACATCGTATCTGTGCAGGTAACGACAACGATACCCTGAGATAAAGTCCGATTGGGCCCGGAACCATGAGTGCGAACCGAAAGTCCATCCGCCATTTCACTTGAACTGAAACTATTGAAAAGAAGGAACGGTTCCGGAACATTATATTTCTTTCAAAATTCTACTTTCGTTCCGTTATCGAAACTAAAATTAAACCTCTACATAAACCGAAACTATAGTAAAAAGGAAGCATATAGTTTCGTTCCGGAACGAAATTATATGTTTGGTTCCGGTTTCGTTTAACATCGATTTTACGAAAACGATTTTGGTGGAAAAACGGAGCTTACTCCCAGGCCATTTACCATTGTATTTCGTCCCAATGTGATGGCACAAATAGTTTTCATATACTTATTTCACGTATTCCATCGATGATATTTTAAAGGATACATATACTTTGGGGTAGATAAATTCTTGTAAAACTAAGGGTAGATTCGATAATTGTACGTGCGCTACATAAAAACTATTTAATCCGGTTTTGATGCTTACGATCTATTAGAAATAAAATTTAAAATATGGTAATAATTCAAAGATTTTCTACGAATGCTTTATTTTGGTACAGTTTGAAACTTCTGAAGATGCGTTGATATCACATCAAGTCATTCGAATATTCTAACAGTTGATTGGTAAGTTTTTTGATAATCCTTTCCTGGCGACCAAATTTCTTGCATATCGCTCCGTTTTCTCTTCGACAGGTGATCCACTGTAATATCCCTCATGAATTCCTCATGCGTCTTCCTCTTCATATTTCTTTCAGTATTCATATGATCTTCCTTCCTCCTCATCGCTTACCCAGTTTACTCCACTTTATCGCCCATTTCAAATTTCCTCTTTTTAAACCATCCTCCTTTCTTCTATTCAGCCTCCTCTGAAACTCCGTCACCAGCTTCCTCACCACTCCATCCATATCACTTCAACATATATACCTGAGGCGATGGAGATGTCGGTGTGGAGAAGGATGGAGGTGGTGAGATGGCTGGTGAAAATAAAACACGACTAAGAATCGGATATGATTTGAGAGGAGAGGAAGCTGGTGGTGGAGGTTTGGAGGAGGCGGAAGAGGTGGACGGAGGGCGTTTTGAAGAGGGTAGGAATGTTGAAGGCAGTGAATGAGAAGGATAACCCTGGGGAAGAAGAAATTAGAGAATAGGAATGCTGAAAGAAATGAGAAGACAGAGATGGTACGAGGAATTCCTGAGAGATTATTTCGTTCAGAATTATTATGCTGTTCCTGCGTCTTCCACCGTGTTGTCCCATCTTCTAATGCCTTTAATATAACCTCCCATTTCTAGACGTCCTCCGTTAATCTCTTTCGCCTCCTTCGAAACTCCGCCTCCAGCTTCTTCAACCATATCCAATACCTCATCGCTCATCCTACTAGCCACTTAATACAAATTCTCAATCCTCTTCGACTCGTACTTCTAAACTCCTCAAGTCTATCTACATCCTCCATTTGCAATAACTAAGGCTGTTTTTTAAATAACTTAGAAAACTCATAGTTAACTGCAAACATATTATCATGACCCCCAGGCATACGGACTGGTATACTCACTTGACACATCCGTAGCTGTCCTCTGGCAGAAGAACAATTATGCGACCATCATGTCGTAAACATACAAAAAGCGGCATCTCGTTTAATAATGTTTGTGGGTCGATTACTTCTTGAAAATGCTTTCCATATTATGAGACAATTTTCTGTCACTTTTTAACAGCGCCGCATTCAATTTTATTTTTCAACAGCCTTTTCTTTTCGTGTCCACTCAAACCTCTTCTCAGCTGTACCCTACTCATTGAAAATGCTTCTTTAGCCATGGCGATTCTAAATCTAATTACTCTACCACTAAACACATTCCCCTCCAAAATACGAAACAGCTTAGTTTCCTTTATACTATTTCTTCCCACCCTATATTTATCCCTGAATTCATAGTTCCAGAGAATCTCAAGTTTCGTCTTTGTATGGACAGATCAAGCGATACCAAAATTAAGAAAAATCAAAGTTAATATTTCTAATGCTGTATTCATATCGAAAATGGATTGACACGAGGTCATGCGTGAATTCAGCGGTTTTGATAAAATTTAAAATATACACATGAAATGAGAGTTTCAGCAAAATATACGAATTCGGATGCGGTTTATATGTTATATTCATTTTTTGAGTGAATGCTACTAATCACCAACACTTAAAATCGTTCATACATGTGAGACAAGTTTAAGGAAAGGAAAAAGGGGAGTAAGGTGGGGAAGAGGAAGGAAGAGGATATAAATTCTGGACGAAATAATCTCTCTCGATTTCCTCGTATCGTCTCTCTATTCGTAGTTCGATCAGAATTCCTATCCTCTTTATTCTTCTTTCCCATTGTTTTCCCGTCATCCACAACCTTCAACATTCCCTCTCATTTCAAGACGCCCTCCGTCTCGCCTCCTCCCATCCTACGCCACAAGATTGCTCTCCAACCACATCCGATTCCTCATCGATCGTCCTACTCACCACCCATCTCACCCTCTCCGACCTTCTCCATGCCAACATCTCGGGCACCTCAGGTCAATAGATGTATGTTAAAGTAATAGGGATAGAGTGGTGAGAAAGCTGATGGCGGAGGTTCGGAGGAGGCAGAAGAAATGGATGGAGGACGTTTTGAAATGAGAAGGAATGTGAATAGAGCGGTGAAATCTGCGGAAGCGGGGAGGGGGAAGGAAAAGGATGGGAATACTAAACGAGAGAAAAAGTGGGATACGATATGTGGAAATATGAGGGAAGTAATAGCGTGTCACCTTTCAAAGGGAAATCGGAACGTTATGCTGGAAATTATAACGCCAGGAATATACTACCTAAAATCCAACCAATCAGCTGTTTGAAATACCAAATGATTAACTTGATATGGTATGAGGAGATAGGCGATAGAATTAGTCAGCGTTGGCGAAAGGGCGAAGAAAGAGATCAACAATGGTTAGTTCTTCTCCAAATCGTATTGTTTACAACTATTATCTCATCTAAAGCAGGTGAGATTTTTTACAATGGAACGGCACAGGTATATTAAATGGAAACTTGCCATGTATAATAAAACCAAAATAATGTAGGACTTGGTGGGTTATCATTAATCTCGCAACACTTGTAGTTAATACTGTAGGTAAAAAGCCTAATATGAAAGCAACAAATTTGGAAACTGCATTTTTATCTAAACCTTCGTTGCTTCAGAGGTATTTTTTATCTAAAATACTAGAAGACGTTTCCCAATCTATAGATTCCAAAGGCCAATGCATATCCATTCTCGAATATACGTCCACTAGTGGAGAGTGGACTGCAGGAAAACCGACGTACCAGTCATCCCGTTTCTTTGTAAACTACGATTAACTATGCCGAAAAGCGTATCCCGGCGTTCTTGCAGCAAACTCTAGATGGGATTGTCATTATATACCAGTAGTATGCATTGTAAGGTATGGCAGGGTTAAACGCATTTTAATGGCCATTTATGATGGGAAAAATATATCTAAATTATCCTATTAATGCCAACGCATGCACATGTTCGATTTCATTACCATGAAACCGGGAAAAATTTACCGAAATCTATTGAAAGCAAGGACGTGACATCGAATCAGATGCAAATCGGAACCATGTAAATGGAGACCATACTCTGTCTTCACCTTCCCCAGCGACCCATATTCCTTTCCTCTACCTCGGTAGTCAACATCCCTTCACACCGCATTTCCTGATCCAACCACCGAGTGAAGTCTTCGAGATCAGTTCATTTGCATCATCGCCCGTCACGAATTTCCCTTCCGTTATATAGTATGAATGCTTGACTATCCATGCCTCTAGGACTTGTCTATATTCGTAAATTAAGCCATACAAAGATTGATACGGTATAGAAAGCTCTTAAGTGTAGCGTGTAATATTCGGGTGCAGAAGCGTGCTGCTCAGGGAAGCGAAACGTTAGTTGACGAAACGAAGTGGAAGGGATTTGTCCGTCGACAGAGGCGCCTTATCGTTCAAGGGAGTAACCCCTATAGAGATAATTATAATGGTATTGAACTACTTATGGTTGGTTAAAATCTAAATACGTAACAAATTGTTTATACTTTTAGAGACGCCGGCCATTCTTTCGTTAAACATTTACGTATTACTTTAGCGATCTCATTCAACTCCTTTATCAATTCATAAGTTCATCATCCCCGTTGTTGCACATTCAGCCACGTAAAACATAATCCGTAGTTCTCTTCAATTGTTCTCCTTGAGACATTATCCTGATTCCAACCGGTCATATTTAAGAAGATGACAAATTCGAACAGGGAAACATGGTCCAGAGGGATAGATCACTTAGTCACGAAACGGGTAAGAAGCTTAGAAAAAAGAAAATAGATAGAAATGTCCCACTAGGAGTTGCGTGGGAATAAATGATTTTTCAGTTGAAACCGTGGTTAAAGTATGGAAGAACTACAATTTCATGAAGGAGTTGGCCGATATTGGGGCGCAAAAAACAAATATTACAAGTGAGAGACCAAAGATATAAATTCAGAGGTAAATAAATGTTTTATACCATCTTCCGCTTATTATAATGAAAACGCTGTGTCATTTGGACTTAATCAATTTTATCTTTGACATACATCATCATCATTTTGTCTTTATATCCTAGGATTGGTTGACTACCGTAACATTCCTCTTATTTTCCTAATTCGTGTCCCTGTTCTTGTTTCGTTCAGTATTCCTATCCTCTTCCTTCCATCCTCATCGCTTCCCCGTTTTAATTCTCTTTATCGCCCTCTTCAAATTTCCTCTATTCAAACCACCCTCCTTATATCTATTCAGCCTCTTCCGAACCTTTGTCACCAGCTTCCTCACCACTCAATCCATATCAGTTCAACACATATATCTAAGGCGATCGAGATGCCGGTGTTAAGCAGGATGGAGATGGTGAGATGGCTGGTGAGAAGGACTAACGACGAGGATCGGATATGATTTGAGAGGAGAGGAAGCTGGTGGTGGAGGTTCGGAGGAGGCTGAAGAGATGGTTGGAGGGCGTATTGAAAGGAGTAGGAATGTTGAAGGCAGAGGATGAGAAAGATTACACTGTTGAAGAAGAAACCAGAGAATAGGAATACTGAAAGAAATAAAAAGAGTGAGATGGTACGAAGAATTCATGAGTGATTATTTCGTCCAGAATTTTATCCTATTTCTGCCACTTCCACCGTGTTCTCCCATCTTATAATTCCTTCAACATAACCTCCCATTTGAATGCCAATCCTAGGATTGGTTGACTGCAACCAATTTGTTGTTGTTGGGTGCCCTCCGCGTTTTTACGTAAAACGAATACACGTAATCATGCATTGCATGTGTGGTACGCGGGTTTCAATGTAATTTCGGTGTTCTACCGTATCATTCATGCATGCTTGGTGTGGAAGCACCCCTTGCCACACACCCTTTGGGTGGCTTGAAGGGTATGACATAGATGTAGATGTGAATCATCCCGTGGATGAAGAAAAGCGCGCTGGCTGAAATCGCTGAAATGTTTCACCGAAAGTTTTTCTCCTAGGAAGCACTTTTACTTCGAATGTCATTGGAATAACTCGACGCAATTCTACTGCTATAATCGTTTAACTTCCACCTTCATTCATGTCAACCGTTGAATTCAGCCTTCATTCAATTTTTATTTCCCAAGTTGTTATTATTAATTATATGAGTATAACCCATGATATTTTTGTCGTAGAAATGAACGCTGAAAATTACTGCTTTAGAAAATATAAAATAAAAATAAAACAAGTGTTCGAAAATAATAAGATGTTCTGAGAGTCCTCTCAAATATGTAAATTCTTATGCTGATTTACTGTTCACTGCTCAAGAAACGTTGAACTGCGATAAACGTAGTGAAAATTTAAAAAAATTTCTTCCGTGACACGAAAGAATCGACTAAGGTATGAGGAGAGGGACCTCATGCCGACGGTCATCTACTCGCGCGCGGTGTAGAGATGGTTTGAGATGGGGAAAGTGAAAGATTGGGGATATGTGAGAAGAGAGCCGGAAAGAGAGGAGGGAGAAAGAGATAGAAGTAAGGAGAGTCGGGTAATTGAGATAGAAATCGGGAGGGATGAAAGGGAAATGATTCGGGAGAGAGAGGTACAGAGGTGGAGAGAAAGAGCATAAGAGAGATGGGAAGAAAGAAGGGGGAAAGGTGGGGAGAGAGAGACATGGAAGATAGCATGAACTGCAGATAGATCGGAATAGTGACGGGGAAGAGACGGTTATTATGTGAGAGAGAGATATAAGAGAGAAAGAAAAACGGCGAGGTGTAAGGGAATGAAATTGGGGAAGAGAAGGTTTGACGAGTGGAGATGTGGGGGAGGATTAGAGGGAGGAAGAACAGCTTTTAACATGCGTAGCCATAGAGTTTTAAATGATTTTATTCTAGGAAGTTTATCCCCCATTTTTACTCTCCCTTTCCCTTATTTTATAAAATTCCTATCAGACAGAAGTTGAAATAAAGAGGATAGGAGGACGCATTAGTAATGAGAATGTGTTGTAAAGTTAAAAAATAGACATCGATTTATTTTTAACTGGAGTTAGTGTGAAGAATATTTGTTCCGTTAACTTCAACGATATTCTTGAGAAACAAATCGAGACATCGTAAGACTAATGAAATAAAGTTAGTAACGAGAAACCCTGTGCTATTCGAAAGATATGAGGAATGAAATATGACTTGTTTAAATAAAATCAGTAATTATATTTGTGTAGTAATCCATTTCCATACGAAATATTTCCCGTTAATAATTACTTTGAATAGATATCCTCTGTTTCAATAAGAGGTCGAAGTTGATGACCTCCTTTGCCGTACTACTTTTTTTAAGATCACGAAAGGAATATAACTGATGCTCAAAGCTGACACCGCTACAATAATAACGCTATTTCAGATACCGCTATAGTATTCTGTGAGGTAATGTAAATCGAAAGAATTGGCTACTGTAGGGGCAGGATAAATTTACAAATGAATTTACCCATCCTTAATCACATCTTCTGAGAGTGACAAATGTAAAACAGAAGAAACGTCGATACAAACCCCAGTGGCCAATGCGTTGTTTTCCCAATGCGCTATTAATAACAAATAAGTTTAGACTGTGGAAAGTTAAGAATTGACATTTGAAAGCTGCCCGACGAAATCATTTTCATCATGTTCTTATCTCTCAATACTAGTTTCTTTTTGGACTAATAGTGCAGACGTCTGCAGTGTATCATACGCCCATGAGACGAAGTTGGTCAAAGTCTTAACATTTTATAGCGAAGAGATGACTCGATCCGGCATACAGTATATTTTTACCCTAAGTTATTTCTACCGGGAGACTAAAATTGAGAGAAGGATGAACGCTTTGGTTAAGTGGATTGAATTGTATTTAAAAGCATTGTAGACAAGCACAGTGGAAAAATTGGGCATAGAGATATTTCAGTTCACATTCGAAATTAATACTGTTTCTAAGAGGGATGTTTAAACCTATTTGAGGTGAAAAATATAAAGTTAAACATCAAAGACGCATTGTGGCATTGTTCCAAACGTGGTGGAGGATATTTGTGTGATACCGACTACGCTATACAAGTTATTAATATTTGTTTAAAAATTGCATTGCAGTCTAGGCAATGAATTTTTCTCACTGAGAATATGGCATTCCGAGTAGTCCATTGCATCTTCAGATTCCTCTAACGCGCATCACTTTGAAGTATGTAGATTTAAATGAAAACGTAAATGTATCTCTTAAAATGTGCTTCGTGATCGATTAATACACATTCTCTGGAAAAGTAAGTAAATGAAGAGAAAATTTATTAAATTGAATCAGATACCGAAAAAACTATGTGACTTACCTCTGGATCAATCTTGGCATGCAAGTAACCATGGAGATTTCGAAGCTAAAAGAAATTTCATAAAATAAAAACACGTCAACTCTTCAAAAGTTTTAAATATTTATAAATGAGCGCATGAAATAATCATTCAAAACAATCGGACGGAACAACGTGGATAAGGACGAAGGCTGGGCCTTCCGCGTCTTCTAGCGGTTGTCATCAAGAGAGGTCTTGGAGGGACTGAAATGAGTCATCGTCCTTTCATTCTCGCCCAAACAAGTGAACAAGAGTCTAGATCCTCCTTCTCCCCCCCCCCCATCCCTTAGAGAAATCCCGCCTGACCTGGGTCCTCCCACACTCCATCCTTTCTTAGGTCAAAATTTTCCCTCCGTGCGTCTTCTCCCGCGCCAATCGCGGAAAGGAAGGCGCACGTTCCGTTCCTAGTATTTACTTCCCTCTACTGCGTTTGAGCATTCGTGAATATAATATTTATTGTTCACTTTAAACTCCTAGATAAGTCAATTGGTTGGAGTATCAAATCTTAAAGTGTAACAAATGTCAAATTGTCAATTGTACTCAGAAATAGAGAATTCACGGGTTTTCTGAGAAGAAGGGAGGAATATCCTCAAATATCAACTCCTTTTTCAACTCGTGTCTATAAGAGTTGACATAAGACTGAATTCACGGCATAATATTTTAAAAACTATACTGGAAAATCAATATGCAAGTCACTGTGCTCATAAAATACGAAACAGGGCGTCGTAGTTTGAACTTTCATCCTTAACCTACGCATTTATGGACTTAGTGATTGTCAAGCATCTAGGATGTATACGTGTGTCATTATGTAATCATTAATTAACATATTTTACCTCCGACCTCGGTTTCGATTTTTCAATGTCAACTTAAAGGTTTAACTTTCATTTTACCTATAAAACGATATATTATTGTCTACAGCTAGCTCGGTTTGGCTCGATAAAAATGATGTGGAAATAAAACAATTCAATTTTCCGAGGTCATGATATCTGTAAATAATTTCCTCAAGGTATTGCCTGATTTATTTTCCTTAAGGCTGCTATTTCTGCTAAAGTAAATGTCTCAATTCCAAATGATTTTTCAAACGGACGAACATAATGAGTGTAGATTTATGTTGGGTTGTATAGGACTGCCACCAAGATCCACACAGCATTTCTGGGTTCATCAATGACAAAAAAAATCGAGAGAAGTTTCCGAACACATAGGTGTAAAATTATTCTTTCCACGCACAACGAGCGACCATAATAAATAAGGAGCTCCACGTAAAACACACCCATAATAAATATCACAATTTGACCTCCCAAAAGCCCATTGTATACACCTTTACATAGCTGGTAGCCTAACACCCACTGCTACACACCCATGCAGCGGCTCGTGGGGTAGTATTCTGATCTAAGTACAAAGTTGTGCGTCGCTCGTAGGAATGTGTAACGCGGAACACTGTCGAAATAAGCAACTCAGCGTGAGCGGAGAGGAACTCTGGTGGGAGTTGGAGGAGCTTCCGATGGTGTTAGACAGTGTTGTTGTACAAGAGTTCGAACGAAAAGCCACGACACAGTCACGAAGTTGCTCAGTCAGCGTGATTGTGCGACTATAAGATTGCACGTGGAGAGTTCACTGAGGCATTATGGATTGGGGAAGTGAGATGTCCCGGGCTGAGGCGGTCGCAGAAGACCCCGAGTGTCCAGCATTGGCCGCGATGGTTGAGGCAAATTTGAATATTGGTGAGAACAATCGAGATGCTGTGAACCCGCCCTCATCAGAAAGCGCGAAGAGTGGAGAGGAAGCGAGGGCAAGGAGGATGCCAGGTCAATTGATTGCAACAGCTGCGGAAAGGAGAAAATTGGTGCGGTTTAACCGTACGAACTCCTGTGTCCCCGAGATGAATACTAAATATTTCAAGCATGCAGTGCTCAATTTAGTGTTGCAGCTTAATCCGCGACAGGCGGAGGAAGCCGGTTCCGTCTCATTTCGCCTGAGACGAGATTTTATACCTATCGGTTCTACAATCAAGCTCTCTAATTTTATTGGCGCGATCTAATCTGCCGTAGTACGAGGTGGTTAATAGTATGTTTCTTACGTCGTCAGATAAATGATTTTCCTGAAATTTAGTTAGGAGGTTAGGCCTATAATTTAATCTACGCTGTGATAGCGATTCCCATCCTAATGCTTCTAACAGTCCAGACACACTAGCCAACTTATCGTAGCATCGTTTCACAAACCTAGCTCCTCTTCGCTGCACGCGATCTAACTCTGATATAAAACCCGCTTCGTATGGATCCCATACACTAACAGCATATTCTAACATAACAGCATACACTAACAGTTAATTGTATTGTATTTGTTTTATTGTATTGTAATTGTTGCCTTGTACAAGATGTAATAAAAGGAAAATTATTATTTCCCTGAGGACTGGGGAAGAGGCCCAGCTGTGAGATACTGCTGGAAGTGTGAACAACCATGCGTAAGTAGAGATATCAGGGTGGTCTCACTCAGCTGGGGAAGTCATGGAGTGAATGGAATTGTAGCAATCTTCAATTAATGTTTTATGATAATAATGCCTTGTTTACATTACTAGCTTTTAACTAGGTTAACTCTAACGCTAGTAAAAGTTTGCCGTGTGAACGTAGGTAGGCGCTAATCCTATTCAAATTTTTAACAGTGATGGAGTTACTAGGGTTGGTGCTGGTTAGTTAGTCCATAATTAATAACGCATGTAAATGCAGGTTAGAATAGTAGTTAGGTAATCCAGTCCACATGTAGCTTTTACTTGAAGTGTGTGATATATTAAGAGAATTTATCTTGTCTTATGCCGTATCCATGCATCAGTGCCAAGTTGCTTATGCCCTGTTTACATTACTAGCTTTTAACCAGGTTAACTATTAACCCTAGTAACAGTTCGCTGTGTGAACGCAGGTTGGTGCTGGCCCTAGTCAACTTTTTAACCTTGCTGGAGTTACTAGGGTTAGTTACCATAATTTTAATGCATGTAAACGAAGGTTAGAATAGTTTTTAAGTGATCCAGTCCACTCTAGAGTAAATGATGAACTGCATATTAAGTTCTAAATTTACCTTTGAAGTGCAATTGAGGCCTGGTCATGGGTGGCACTTGTCAGAAAAAGTCATTAATTCCACTGCATACATTGAGGCAGGGACTCGAAATGGAAGTTTTAAAATATTGAATGTCAACATAACAAATCTAAATGGTGTAGGATAGTGACTCGTACTTCTTACAAAAGTTATTCTTTCAATTTTCACCTCTCGATGTATTAAGTGATGATTAGACATGAATTGGCTGGTAATGGTTAAGTACTAATGAATGAGAAGTTCAACAGTGGCAAACTAATCTCTTCGCAAATGAAGTCACGTGAATATAGCCCAGGAAACAAGTGAGTCTAGGCTTCCGATGTGCGTTGGGCTGTGGCCCCGTGTATACGGCAATTACTGCCTCTGGGCAAGGTTTAAATAATAGTGTGTAAATACTAGTTATGCTGCCATATTAACTCATTCTAACCCTAGTAATGTAAACGGGGCATGGATACTATTAAATAGATAGGTGAACGATAACCGTAAATCACATGCAAATTTTATCTTGAAAGCGCAATTAGGGACGGGTCATGGGTAGAACTTAAGGTAAAGTCATTAATGCGACGGCGCTTATTGAGTTGGTTACTAAATGTAAGTTAGTCTTAATTCTTGCATGTAAAGAGGAGTGCTAAACATCTTCCTCGGGTGTCATGGTAAAGTGTATCCGAGATGTTCTGTTAAGGGAATTTATTCTCAATTTCCATCTTTGGATGCAGGAAGTGATTTTATGACATGAAATTGTAATTGAACACTTAATATTTTTGAATGAGAAGGAAACCATGCAAATTATTTGCATATTCAACCCTATTCCTTGCTGTTAAAGGCTATGCGAAAATAGCCCAGGGACCGATTGAATCGCGACGTAATGTGTTGGGATAATTTCCCTTAAATCACACCGGTAAGAGTATATTGATATTTAATCCTCTGATATCTTCACCAAGTAATCACCGTAGGGAAGGTTGCCGTGTAAGATCCGTCACGGGCTGCGGCATTGCATACCAGAGCCATTTGGAGCGCTGCATTAACAGATGACGGACGTTATGCGAGACGATAAATGGGCGCCAAATTCCATGAATTTAATCACTACGCTACAAAGCTGCTACATATTTTGACGCATGAGTTGACTGCTGCGGTGGCGTTACGTATTTTCCTCTAGTCTTCCTCTTTCTTTCGGCTGAGAGTCATTTGTTTGCGTCTGGTGTCCTTTTCGTTATTGGCAGTCTGGCTTTATTAGATATTGTCAAGGTAGAGTAAGGTTAGGATAAATTTTGGGGTCTTTGTTAATTGTATTTTGTTTGCCAGGGATTTTAGTTAGATTTTTGATTTTAACTTTCTATGTTCTGATTAATATTACATTTCTGGCGATCAATCACTATGATGAGCATGCGGCGACTACAGTTGCCTGCGTTTCAGCCGAAGTAATTGTGCAATAAGAAAAACTTTGTAATCACCGATAAAACATATGAAAGACGTCATACGATGAAGTGTTGATGTAGCCCAAATTTTAATCAACTCCACCAGCATCCCAAATAGGGTCGAAGAATTCCGATCAGGCAATGTTGGGGGGGACAAGGTAGTATGATTCCTTGTTGTGACATTTTGTGGTTAATGTACGTGAAATGTCTCGGCTGTGGAACTTATGAAGACGTACGTGCATGGTTGCCACTTAATACTGTGAAGTTGTAGTCAGCATTGTAGCAGCGTTGTAAAACATGAGGGACCTTACTGAGACTTATTAATACAGCTTTGAGATGGGGAGGTATTGCAAATCCTGAAATGGACGACCAAGCGTAGCAGTAACTGGCGGCTAGTCTAGGTAATGCCCCGTTTGCGTTATTATGGCAGAAATGTTAGTACGGCGACTTGGTTAACAAGCGTTTACACGGAATTCTTTAACCCGTGAACAAGCTGGTGGAAGGTCAAGAAGTTGATCAGCTCGCAGTCCTATAAATATCGTAAGTCGCGTTTCATTTGTTTTGTGGACTAGATTCGGCTATATTCACGGAACTTGGATGTGCAAGAAAAAGAATTGAATATGCAAATGTTTCGTATGGTTATACTTCTCTTTCATAAGTATTTAACTGTACTTATCATTTTGTCTAAACATCACTGCATCGGAAATTGAGGGTAGATTTCCATGATGGAACGACATCTCATTATGCTAGGTACCCCTAGAATCTTAAGCTTTTTTTCTTTTGCGCTCAATTATGATAGGAAAAATTCAATATGTTATCTTGACATGCAAGAATTGTGAATAACATTTTATGTCCTTTCCACGGTAAAAACTACTAATTCTTCTACGCTCTTCCCATGACCCGTCCTCGCTTGCGCTTTTAAGATAAATTTTGAACATGAATTAGGTACAGTTCATCATACACTCGTGCATTTAAATACATTACGCAACTTGGTACTGACGCATGGATATGGAACAAGACAAGATAAATTCTCTGAATAAAGTATCGCACGCTTCGAGTGGAAGTTACCTATGGACTATATCACTTTATTATTCTAACCTGCGTTAAAAATGATGGTAACCAGCACCAACCCTAGTAACTCCAGCACGGTAAAAAAAAAGTCAGCGCCAACCTGCGTTCATATAAATTTTACTCGAGGAGGAATAAATGAGGGAGGGATCCTTATGGGAGAACTGGAAGTAATTTCGTGAGGAAATGACAGCTTGACCCAGGGCAAAACTTACATGAAACCAGTAGTGATACACTTAGTGGTAGCTGGTAGTCTTGCATTCGTGTACCGGTTATTGCAACGGTAACTCGGAATCACTAGAACAACCTTCTGAAGTTTAATGAAATCAGACAATGATGCACTACTTGCGCCATTTTTCTGAGCATGGTAATGCGTCTTAGAGCTGCTGAATGACGAAAATGGGTAAATCTTAGCTTGTGTCATAAGCCTTTCAAACACATATTTCGACGCTACACGCTTTGCCACGTAGCTTTTGTGACAACTATTAACCTTCCAGTATCTTGTGACAGTTTTCATTTGAGAAATTTTCAACCTTTTTAGGTGAGGTTTCTCCCGGCCGCCAATGCAATTTCCACATTTGACCCCGCCGTGGCCTTTCCGCACTCTTCCGTGTACTCTTCCGTGCCATGTTATTTCTTGCCGAGGAATATGTCGTCGGTTGAACGCTGGAATGTCGTCTGGACGATTATGAAGTGTTCAAGGATATTTATATTCGCCATAAATGTCGAAGCATATATTTTACTGTCCCTTGCTCAACAACCCAACCTCGTTGCGTAAATAATAGTGCTCCCTTCCAACGTTTCAATAATCACGAAAACGGTTTTCATACTGTTATCAATGCCATTTCAGTACCAAAGATTCCCAATTACAGCCAGCGTTCCATCCCAACCCAGCACCTTTGTTATACTCCACACTATACTGTTAACCTGTCGGCTGGGGAACAAAGGGCGTATTGTAGTGGTGAAGTCAGTGAGATCCCTCTGCCGGAGCTTTGGTGAAGCAAAGTGGCGTGGAAAAAATAACGAAAATTTGTAATTTTTTAAGGTGAATATCTCATTAACCTGTGGTTACACAGATTTTTTGCAACATTAGTTGGGTACTGCGATTCTTCAACAGCGAAATTGTTGCTGTCATAGCCCTGAAATACACCTTTTCCTCGGAATAAGCGTTTAAACGGTGTGACACAAGCGGAGATTTACCGGCAGCACTAATCAGTAACCCAAGCTTGTATCACCGCAGGCCACTCAGTGTTGCGTTCTGAAGCCAGCGAAATTTGGCTTCCTTATCGGTGGCGGATAAAGGTCGATTTTTGAGGAGAGTTAGGGATCGATACTTTTGAGTGGTCGCAAATACTTACAATTAATTGCAGGTATTAGGATGGACACTCCCTCCTAATCTGCCTTGAGCCGGGACGCAAAACAATACTGAGATATGGGAAAACCAGAAGTTTGAAAAATTTGAACCTCTCCACAAATCGAAAACTTGCGTCTAATACGTCAAACACAGCGTTACATGTGAAACTCTTAAGCAATAATCGGTATAACTTTTCTCATCTCAAAATTCAAAAGTAACGTTCTCCAGTTTAAATATCCCATGTGACACAAAGTACATAAACATTCTTCAAGGAACTGAACTGCGAAACTTACTTTCTTGAGGTTTCATAATACCACCTCTGTCCCCTGAGCAGGATGCGAGTCCCCACATAATTAGCTTCCGCTGCAATTGAGTGAATAAGGAATTCTCGCATAGCTTCAGAAGTTTCTCCAAACACTACAAACAAATGAGGGTGGCATTCATGCATCCGCCATTACAACATGAAAAAATGACTGCTTAGACATCAGACGCAATTAAAATTTTATGAGGGGTGACATGTTAACTACTTGGGACCCCGTCTCATTGTCAAGTTAATCCAGAGAAAAATTAATTCTACGAATGAACATAATCATGAGTGAATTAAAATTCTGTTTGAGTAAACTAAACCTCTCATCATACTAACATATGACATAAATACATCCTTGATTAAAGAAATGACTCGCTCACAAATTATAATTTGTGAAGATGAAATTTCCATTTTATTATTCTCCCTGAATAATAAAGGATACAAAATAGTACAGGGTATGTCAACGCTGTGGCATTCTCATTTTACATTGCGTATGTTATCAGTTGATCTCTCGACATGACATACAATTCAGCTTATCTCCCGACAATTACGTGAATTCATATAATTCTTAGTATTACTCGGTTCTATTTAATGATCTTAAAATTTCGTAATCAACTTATAGTACACATGAAAAGAGCCTAATCTTTAGTCATCAAAATGTTCTCTTAAATTCTTGGAAGGATTTACTATTTGACATTATAAGGCACATTTAAATACATGTTTACTCTGGTCTCGAAGACTCACAAGAAGATATCGCGTAACAGATTTCAAGGATGCAGACGACACAAACTTCAGTGAAAATGCCAGAAATTAGTGACGACTTTCTGCCCCTAATGCCCAGGTTCGTGAAAAAATGCCATTATACTATTTCATCATCATTGGTCGTTCAATCCTAAGATTGGTTGACTGCATACTATTTCGTCTCCGTCAAATAATTAGCATTTCGCTTCATCTGAATGAATTCGCATTTGCCGAGGGGATGAAGGCGCGTGGCCAGTAGTGCATTGTTAGCGTTGACACAGGTTTGGGCCTCGCAAATATCTCAAATTGTTAGGTAGAATATTCTTCGGAAACCATGATAGATAACTTATTCCGAACTTGTACGACTGTAATTGTAGTTTTTTTCCACCCTCTCTGGATTTTAAACTATCCAGAGTATTATAGTTAATTGTGGCATTATGTTCTTTGCTGGGAAAGCTTGAATATTTTCTGATCTTATAATCCGAGGATGCTTTTGGTGAAAGCATAGCTTCGTTGGGTCGTGGTAGTTTTTGGTGGCCGTTAACGGAAGAAAAATATGCATATCTTAAAGCGATGTGATTGCTTTAAACTTCCTGAAAATTGTGCTTCAAGGCGGATATTATACACTCAATTTTCCTTCAATCGCAATGAGTTTACTCACCGGAAAGAGATAAAATCAGGTGCCAATAGTATGGATAAGAGTTTAGAAGAAGAGCTAGTAAGGGGAAACGTATAAATGAAGCGATCTACGGGCGAGTAAAACAATTCCACCCCAATAAACGAAAAATGTAAGGTAATAAAAAAAACAGTTCACTCTTTCCCAAACCATGTTTTCTTTTTGAACTGCAGGAATTTTATATTTTAGTCATGTCGCAGGGTTGCATGCTTTTGGATGATACACATCATAGAAGCATGTAAAGCAAATAATTTCCCTACAATAAGCGCACTTAATGAAGCTAACATCGAAACATTTACGCGTGTGCAGATCTTGTGGATCACATATTTCTCTTACATTTATTAATACATTCCTCTCTTCAAGAAATTTTGATGCAAACCATGCATAGCTTATCATGTCATCGAAGACGGGTGAAGATAGCTGAATGTGGTTCAAAAAATGTATTTTAATGCCATCTTCTCGGTATGTAATTTCTCTTCTTTCCTTCAACGGGAAACTGCTATTTTGTATCCTTGCGATGCATTGTTTTACTTGTCTATAAAAATAAACATCGCAAGATTAGCAAAACTAGTTTCCAGGTTTACCTAGCTCAATTTCTGGGAAATTTAAAGCAATCGCATAGCTATACCCTACATACTGTCATTATTGTCTTGCACTAACGGCCACCAGAGAGCCCGATCAGAGCTATGCCTCCCCCCAAATAAATCCAGCTTTCCAAGCAAAGGATAGAATTCCACAATTGTCTACAGCACTCTGGGTAGTTTAAAATCCAGGAAAGAAAGGTTAAAAAAAGCTACAGTAACTGTCGTACAAGTACGCATCTGTCATGATTTCCGAATTATATTCGACAGAAAAAACTTGAGCTATCTGCGAGTCTCGAACGCTATTCCACAATATTGTAGTAAATTAGTAACAATAAACAAGCCAGGGGGTATGCGAAATAGGGATAAGGAAACAAAAAAAATTGAGAGGATACGCGATTTTTGGATTAGAATATAAGTTTAGATAAGGTATGTTTTCCTCCGATTTTTTGGCTAAGATCTCCAACAAATAACACTGAGGAAAAGTAATGATATAAAGAAAAATAAATAATTTTTAACTAATTATTTTTTTTTTGCACAACTAGTCTCAGATTCCTGAATATGCTTATATATCACGTCAAGTAATTCATTTGAGCTTTCTAAAGGCTGATTGGTAGTATTTTAGATATAACTTTCCTGGCGTCCTAACTTCTGGCATATCGTTCAGGTTTCCCTTCGATAGGTGATCCGATATTACATCCGTCCCTCATTAATTCCTCATATTGTCTCCCTTTTCTTTTTTCGCTCAGGATTTCATTCCTTTTTCTTCCTCCTCATCCCTTCCCCAGTGTTCTTCCCTATATTACATTCCTCAACATTCCTTCTCTTTTCAAAATGTCGTCCATCAATCTCTTCTGCCACCTTCGAACCTCCGCCACCAGTTTCCTCATCACTCTAGCCATATCAGTCAACGTATATACCTGAGGTATGGGTGTGAAGAAGGATGGAAAGGATGAGCCGGGTGGTGAGAAGGAAGAACGAGATGGCATTGGATGTGGTTGGAGTGTAGAGGGAGCTGGTGGCGAAGGTCTGGAGGAGACGGAAGAGATAAATGGAGGGCGTTTTGAAAAAAGAGGGAATGTTGGAGGTAGTGGAAGAGGGGAGAACACCGGGAAAGAAGACATAAGAGAATAGAAATTCTATACGAAAGTAAAAGAGGGACGGTTCTAGGCATTCAAGAGTTTATTCCGTCTATAATTCCTATCCTTTTCCTGTCTCTTCCACGTTTTCCCTTCTACTGCCTTTAATATTCCATTTCATGAAGTCCTCCATCCATCTTATCCGCCTCCTGCGAACCCCCGCCACCAGTTACCTCTCCTCTTCAACCATATGCGATTTCTCACCGTTCAATCTTCTCGTCACCCAGCTCAACTTCTGCGTAACTACAGAATGACCTAGGTGGAGGGTGGTGTTGATACAGATGACAACTATCACAGCTGTAGTTTCAATCTGTCACTGGCCCTGACAACCAACTTGACCTATATACTGAAATCTCACGTTGCAGCAATGTCGTACATTGCTGCAACGTGAGATTTCAGCATTGCTGCATAGATGGGGGGAAAGTGGGGGAAGGAAGTATTACAGTGGAGAGGGGAGGAACGGGAGACAGAGTGTAAGAGTATCGGGTATGAGAGGATTCGTATAAAATAGAAGGATAGATAGGAGATAGATGGAGGGAGAAACGGGAGACAGAGTGTAAGAGTATCGGGTATGAAAGGATTTGTAAAAAATAGAAGGGGGATAGATAGACGATAGTTGGGTGGAGAGTGGGTGAAGAAAGTTTAATAGTGGAGAGGGGAGGAAAGGGAGACAGAATGTATGAGTATCGGGTATGAGAGGATGTGTATAAAAAAGAAGGGGGATAGATAGGAGATAGAAGGGGGGAGAGTGGGGGAAGGAAGTTATACAGTGGTGAGGGGAGGAACGGGAGACGGAATGTAAGATTATCGGGAATGAGAGGATTTGTATAAAATAGAAGGGGGATAGATAGGAGATAGATGGGGGCAGAGTGGGGGAAGGAAATTTATCGGTGGAGAGGGGAGTAACGGGAGACAGAGTGTAAGAGTATCGAATAAGAGAGGCTTTGTAAAAAATAGAAGGGGGATATATGGGGGAGAGTGGGGGAAGGAAGTTTTACAGTGGAGAGGGGAGGAACGGGAGACAGAGTGTAAGAGTATCGGGTATGAGAGGATTTGTATAAAATAGAAGGGGGATAGATAGGAGATAGATCGGGGGAGAGGGGGGAAGGAAGTTTTACAGAGGAGAGGGGAGGAAACGGAGATATATTGTAAGAGTATCGGGTATGAGAGGATTTGTAAAAAATAGAAGGGTGATAGATAGGAGATAGATGGGGGGAGAGTGGGGGAAGGAAGTTTTACAGCGGAGAGGGGAGGAACGGTAGATAGAGTGTAAGAGTATCGGGTATGAGAGGATTTGTAAAAAATAGAAGGTTGATAGATAGGAGATAGATGGAGGGAGATTGGGGGAAGGAAGTTTTACGGAGGAGAGGGGAGGAACAGGTGACATAGTGTAAGAGTATCGGGTATGAGAGGATTTGTAAAAAATAGAAGGGTGATAGATAGGAGATAGATTGGGGAAGAGTGGGGGAAGGAAGTTTTACAGTGGAGAGGGGAGGAACGGGAGAGAGAGTGTAAGAGTATCGGGTAAGAGAGGCTTTGTAAATAATAAAAGGGGGATAGATGGGGGGAGAGTGGGGGAATGAAGTTTTACAGTGGAGAGGGGAGGAACGGGAGAGTGAGTGTAAGAGTATCGGGTAGGAGAGGATTTGTATAAAATAGAACTGGGATAGATAAGAGATAGATGGGGGGAAAGTGGGGGAAGGAAGTATTACAGTGGAGAGGGGAGGAACGGGAAACAGAGAGTAAGAGTATCGAGTATGAGAGGATTCGTATAAAATAGAAGTAGGATAGATAGGAGATAGATGGGGGGAGGAACGGGAGACAGAGTGTAAGAGTATCGGGTATGAGAGGATTTGTATAAAATAGAAGGGGGATAGATAGGAGATAGATGGGGAGATGGTGGGGGAGGGAAGTTTTACAATGGTGAGGGGAGGCACGGGAGACGGAATGTAATGCGGCATTGCATACCAGAGCCATTTGGAGCGCTGCATTAACAGATGACGGACGTTATGCGAGACGATAAATTGGCGCCAAATTCCATGAATTTAATCACTACGCTACTTATTTTGACGTATGAGTTGACTGCTGCGGTGGCGTAACGTATTTTCCTCTAGTCTTCCTTCCTTCCTCTCTAGTCTTCCTCTTTCTTTCGGCTAAGAGTCATTTGTTTGCGTCTGGTGTCCTTTTCGTTATTGGCAGTCTGGCTTTATTAGATATTGTCAAGGTAGAGTAAGGTTAGGATAAATTTTGGGGTCTTTGTTAATTGTATTTTGTTTGCCAGGGATTTTAGTTAGATTTTTGATTTTAACTTTCTATGTTCTGATTAATATTACATTTCTGGCGATCAATCACTATGATGAGCATGCGGCGACTACAGTTGCCTGCGTTTCAGCCGAAGTAATTGTGCAATAAGAAAAACTTTGTAATCACCGATAAAACATATGAAAGACGTCATACGATGAAGTGTTGATGTAGCCCAAATTTTAATCAACTCCACCAGCATCCCAAATAGGGTCGAAGAATTCCGATCAGGCAATGTTGGGGGGGACAAGGTAGTATGATTCCTTGTTGTGACATTTTGTGGTTAATGTACGTGAAATGTCTCGGCTGTGGAACTTATGAAGACGTACGTGCATGGTTGCCACTTAATACTGTGAAGTTGTAGTCAGCATTGTAGCAGCGTTGTAAAACATGAGGGACCTTACTGAGACTTATTAATACAGCTTTGAGATGGGGAGGTATTGCAAATCCTGAAATGGACGACCAAGCGTAGCAGTAACTGGCGGCTAGTCTAGGTAATGCCCCGTTTGCGTTATTATGGCAGAAATGTTAGTACGGCGACTTGGTTAACAAGCGTTTACACGGAATTCTTTAACCCGTGAACAAGCTGGTGGAAGGTCAAGAAGTTGATCAGCTCGCAGTCCTATAAATATCGTAAGTCGCGTTTCATTTGTTTTGTGGACTAGATTCGGCTATATTCACGGAACTTGGATGTGCAAGAAAAAGAATTGAATATGCAAATGTTTCGTATGGTTATACTTCTCTTTCATAAGTATTTAACTGTACTTATCATTTTGTCTAAACATCACTGCATCGGAAATTGAGGGTAGATTTCCATGATGGAACGACATCTCATTATGCTAGGTACCCCTAGAATCTTAAGCTTTTTTTCTTTTGCGCTCAATTATGATAGGAAAAATTCAATATGTTATCTTGACATGCAAGAATTGTGAATAACATTTTATGTCCTTTCCACGGTAAAAACTACTAATTCTTCTACGCTCCTCCCATGACCCGTCCTCGCTTGCGCTTTTAAGATAAATTTTGAACATGAATTAGGTACAGTTCATCATACACTCGTGCATTTAAATACATTACGCAACTTGGTACTGACGCATGGATATGGAACAAGACAAGATAAATTCTCTGAATAAAGTATCGCACGCTTCGAGTGGAAGTTACCTATGGACTATATCACTTTATTATTCTAACCTGCGTTAAAAATGATGGTAACCAGCACCAACCCTAGTAACTCCAGCACGGTAAAAAAAAAGTCAGCGCCAACCTGCGTTCATATAAATTTTACTCGAGGAGGAATAAATGAGGGAGGGATCCTTATGGGAGAACTGGAAGTAATTTCGTGAGGAAATGACAGCTTGACCCAGGGCAAAACTTACATGAAACCAGTAGTGATACACTTAGTGGTAGCTGGTAGTCTTGCATTCGTGTACCGGTTATTGCAACGGTAACTCGGAATCACTAGAACAACCTTCTGAAGTTTAATGAAATCAGACAATGATGCACTACTTGCGCCATTTTTCTGAGCATGGTAATGCGTCTTAGAGCTGCTGAATGACGAAAATGGGTAAATCTTAGCTTGTGTCATAAGCCTTTCAAACACATATTTCGACGCTACACGCTTTGCCACGAAGCTTTTGTGACAACTATTAACCTTCCAGTATCTTGTGACAGTTTTCATTTGAGAAATTTTCAACCTTTTTAGGTGAGGTTTCTCCCGGCCGCCAATGCAATTTCCACATTTGACCCCGCCGTGGCCTTTCCGCACTCTTCCGTGTACTCTTCCGTGCCATGTTATTTCTTGCCGAGGAATATGTCGTCGGTTGAACGCTGGAATGTCGTCTGGACGATTATGAAGTGTTCAAGGATATTTATATTCGCCATAAATGTCGAAGCATATATTTTACTGTCCCTTGCTCAACAACCCAACCTCGTTGCGTAAATAATAGTGCTCCCTTCCAACGTTTCAATAATCACGAAAACGGTTTTCATACTGTTATCAATGCCATTTCAGTACCAAAGATTCCCAATTACAGCCAGCGTTCCATCCCAACCCAGCACCTTTGTTATACTCCACACTATACTGTTAACCTGTCGGCTGGGGAACAAAGGGCGTATTGTAGTGGTGAAGTCAGTGAGATCCCTCTGCCGGAGCTTTGGTGAAGCAAAGTGGCGTGGAAAAAATAACGAAAATTTGTAATTTTTTAAGGTGAATATCTCATTAACCTGTGGTTACACAGATTTTTTGCAACATTAGTTGGGTACTGCGATTCTTCAACAGCGAAATTGTTGCTGTCATAGCCCTGAAATACACCTTTTCCTCGGAATAAGCGTTTAAACGGTGTGACACAAGCGGAGATTTACCGGCAGCACTAATCAGTAACCCAAGCTTGTATCACCGCAGGCCACTCAGTGTTGCGTTCTGAAGCCAGCGAAATTTGGCTTCCTTATCGGTGGCGGATAAAGGTCGATTTTTGAGGAGAGTTAGGGATCGATACTTTTGAGTGGTCGCAAATACTTTCAATTCATTGCAGGTATTAGGATGGACACTCCCTCCTAATCTGCCTTGAGCCGGGACGCAAAACAATACTGAGATATGGGAAAACCAGAAGTTTGAAAAATTTGAACCTCTCCACAAATCGAAAACTTGCGTCTAATACGTCAAACACAGCGTTACATGTGAAACTCTTAAGCAATAATCGGTATAACTTTTCTCATCTCAAAATTCAAAAGTAACGTTCTCCAGTTTAAATATCCCATGTGACACAAAGTACATAAACATTCTTCAAGGAACTGAACTGCGAAACTTACTTTCTTGAGGTTTCATAATACCACCTCTGTCCCCTGAGCAGGATGCGAGTCCCCACATAATTAGCTTCCGCTGCAATTGAGTGAATAAGGAATTCTCGCATAGCTTCAGAAGTTTCTCCAAACACTACAAACAAATGAGGGTGGCATTCATGCATCCGCCATTACAACATGAAAAAATGACTGCTTAGACATCAGACGCAATTAAAATTTTATGAGGGGTGACATGTTAACTACTTGGGACCCCGTCTCATTGTCAAGTTAATCCAGAGAAAAATTAATTCTACGAATGAACATAATCATGAGTGAATTAAAATTCTGTTTGAGTAAACTAAACCTCTCATCATACTAACATATGACATAAATACATCCTTGATTAAAGAAATGACTCGCTCACAAATTATAATTTGTGAAGATGAAATTTCCATTTTATTATTCTCCCTGAATAATAAAGGATACAAAATAGTACAGGGTATGTCAACGCTGTGGCATTCTCATTTTACATTGCGTATGTTATCAGTTGATCTCTCGACATGACATACAATTCAGCTTATCTCCCGACAATTACGTGAATTCATATAATTCTTAGTATTACTCGGTTCTATTTAATGATCTTAAAATTTCGTAATCAACTTATAGTACACATGAAAAGAGCCTAATCTTTAGTCATCAAAATGTTCTCTTAAATTCTTGGAAGGATTTACTATTTGACATTATAAGGCACATTTAAATACATGTTTACTCTGGTCTCGAAGACTCACAAGAAGATATCGCGTAACAGATTTCAAGGATGCAGACGACACAAACTTCAGTGAAAATGCCAGAAATTAGTGACGACTTTCTGCCCCTAATGCCCAGGTTCGTGAAAAAATGCCATTATACTATTTCATCATCATTGGTCGTTCAATCCTAAGATTGGTTGACTGCATACTATTTCGTCTCCGTCAAATAATTAGCATTTCGCTTCATCTGAATGAATTCGCATTTGCCGAGGGGATGAAGGCGCGTGGCCAGTAGTGCATTGTTAGCGTTGACACAGGTTTGGGCCTCGCAAATATCTCAAATTGTTAGGTAGAATATTCTTCGGAAACCATGATAGATAACTTATTCCGAACTTGTACGACTGTAATTGTAGTTTTTTTCCACCCTCTCTGGATTTTAAACTATCCAGAGTATTATAGTTAATTGTGGCATTATGTTCTTTGCTGGGAAAGCTTGAATATTTTCTGATCTTATAATCCGAGGATGCTTTTGGTGAAAGCATAGCTTCGTTGGGTCGTGGTAGTTTTTGGTGGCCGTTAACGGAAGAAAAATATGCATATCTTAAAGCGATGTGATTGCTTTAAACTTCCTGAAAATTGTGCTTCAAGGCGGATATTATACACTCAATTTTCCTTCAATCGCAATGAGTTTACTCACCGGAAAGAGATAAAATCAGGTGCCAATAGTATGGATAAGAGTTTAGAAGAAGAGCTAGTAAGGGGAAACGTATAAATGAAGCGATCTACGGGCGAGTAAAACAATTCCACCCCAATAAACGAAAAATGTAAGGTAATAAAAAAAACAGTTCACTCTTTCCCAAACCATGTTTTCTTTTTGAACTGCAGGAATTTTATATTTTAGTCATGTCGCAGGGTTGCATGCTTTTGGATGATACACATCATAGAAGCATGTAAAGCAAATAATTTCCCTACAATAAGCGCATTTAATGAAGCTAACATCGAAACATTTACGCGTGTGCAGATCTTGTGGATCACATATTTCTCTTACATTTATTAATACATTCCTCTCTTCAAGAAATTTTGATGCAAACCATGCATAGCTTATCATGTCATCGAAGACGGGTGAAGATAGCTGAATGTGGTTCAAAAAATGTATTTTAATGCCATCTTCTCGGTATGTAATTTCTCTTCTTTCCTTCAACGGGAAACTGCTATTTTGTATCCTTGCGATGCATTGTTTTACTTGTCTATAAAAATAAACATCGCAAGATTAGCAAAACTAGTTTCCAGGTTTACCTAGCTCAATTTCTGGGAAATTTAAAGCAATCGCATAGCTATACCCTACATACTGTCATTATTGTCTTGCACTAACGGCCACCAGAGAGCCCGATCAGAGCTATGCCTCCCCCCAAATAAATCCAGCTTTCCAAGCAAAGGATAGAATTCCACAATTGTCTACAGCACTCTGGGTAGTTTAAAATCCAGGAAAGAAAGGTTAAAAAAAGCTACAGTAACTGTCGTACAAGTACGCATCTGTCATGATTTCCGAATTATATTCGACAGAAAAAACTTGAGCTATCTGCGAGTCTCGAACGCTATTCCACAATATTGTAGTAAATTAGTAACAATAAACAAGCCAGGGGGTATGCGAAATAGGGATAAGGAAACAAAAAAAATTGAGAGGATACGCGATTTTTGGATTAGAATATAAGTTTAGATAAGGTATGTTTTCCTCCGATTTTTTGGCTAAGATCTCCAACAAATAACACTGAGGAAAAGTAATGATATAAAGAAAAATAAATAATTTTTAACTAATTATTTTTTTTTTGCACAACTAGTCTCAGATTCCTGAATATGCTTATATATCACGTCAAGTAATTCATTTGAGCTTTCTAAAGGCTGATTGGTAGTATTTTAGATATAACTTTCCTGGCGTCCTAACTTCTGGCATATCGTTCAGGTTTCCCTTCGATAGGTGATCCGATATTACATCCGTCCCTCATTAATTCCTCATATTGTCTCCCTTTTCTTTTTTCGCTCAGGATTTCATTCCTTTTTCTTCCTCCTCATCCCTTCCCCAGTGTTCTTCCCTATATTACATTCCTCAACATTCCTTCTCTTTTCAAAATGTCGTCCATCAATCTCTTCTGCCACCTTCGAACCTCCGCCACCAGTTTCCTCATCACTCTAGCCATATCAGTCAACGTATATACCTGAGGTATGGGTGTGAAGAAGGATGGAAAGGATGAGCCGGGTGGTGAGAAGGAAGAACGAGATGGCATTGGATGTGGTTGGAGTGTAGAGGGAGCTGGTGGCGAAGGTCTGGAGGAGACGGAAGAGATAAATGGAGGGCGTTTTGAAAAAAGAGGGAATGTTGGAGGTAGTGGAAGAGGGGAGAACACCGGGAAAGAAGACATAAGAGAATAGAAATTCTATACGAAATTAAAAGAGGGACGGTTCTAGGCATTCAAGAGTTTATTCCGTCTATAATTCCTATCCTTTTCCTGTCTCTTCCACGTTTTCCCTTCTACTGCCTTTAATATTCCATTTCATGAAGTCCTCCATCCATCTTATCCGCCTCCTGCGAACCCCCGCCAACAGTTACCTCTCCTCTTCAACCATATGCGATTTCTCACCGTTCAATCTTCTCGTCACCCAGCTCAACTTCTGCGTAACTACAGAATGACCTAGGTGGAGGGTGGTGCTGATACAGATGAAACTATCACAGCTGTAGTTTCAATCTGTCACTGGCCCTGACAACCAACTTGACCTATATACTGAAATCTCACGTTGCAGCAATGTCGTACATTGCTGCAACGTGAGATTTCAGCATTGCTGCATAGATGGGGGGAAAGTGGGGGAAGGAAGTATTACAGTGGAGAGGGGAGGAACGGGAGACAGAGTGTAAGAGTATCGGGTATGAGAGGATTCGTATAAAATAGAAGGATAGATAGGAGATAGATGGGGGGAGAAACGGGAGACAGAGTGTAAGAGTATCGGGTATGAAAGGATTTGTAAAAAATAGAAGGGGGATAGATAGACGATAGTTGGGTGGAGAGTGGGTGAAGAAAGTTTTATAGTGGAGAGGGGAGGAAAGGGAGACAGAATGTATGAGTATCGGGTATGAGAGGATGTGTATAAAAAAAGAAGGGGGATAGATAGGAGATAGACGGGGGGAGAGTGGGGGAAGGAAGTTATACAGTGGTGAGGGGAGGAACGGGAGACGGAATGTAAGATTATCGGGAATGAGAGGATTTGTATAAAATAGAAGGGCAATAGATAGGAGATAGATGGGGGAGAGTGGGGGAACGGAAGTTTTACAGTTGAGAGTGGGGGAACGGGAGACATAGTGTAAGAGTATCGGGTATGAGAGGATTTGTATAAAATAGAAGGGGGATAGATAGGAGATAGATGGGGGCGGAGTGGGGGAAGGAAATTTATCGGTGGAGAGGGGAGTAACGGGAGACAGAGAGTAAGAGTATCGGGTATGAGAGGATTTGTATAAAATAGAAGGGGGATAGATAGGAGGTAGATTGGGGGAGAGTAGTGGAAGGAAGTTTTACTGTGGAGAGGGGAGAAACGGGAGACAGAGTGTAAGAGTATCGGGTATGAGATGATTTGTAAAACATAGTATGTCGATAGATAGGAGATAGAAAAGGAAGAGGGGGGGAACAGAAGTTTAACATTGAAGAGTGGAGAGGGGAGGAACGGGAGGCAGAGTGTGAGAGTATCGGGTATGAGAGCATTTGTAAAAAATAGAAGGGGGATATATGGGGGAGAGTGGGGGAAGGAAGTTTTACAGTGGAGAGGGGAGGAACGGGAGACAGAGTGTAAGAGTATCGGGTATGAGAGGATTTGTAAAAAATAGAAGGGTGATAGATAGGAGATAGATTGGGGAAGAGTGGGGGAAGGAAGTTTTACAGTGGAGAGGGGAGGAACGGGAGAGAGAGTGTAAGAGTATCGGGTAAGAGAGGCTTTGTAAATAATAAAAGGGGGATAGATGGGGGGAGAGTGGGGGAATGTAGTTTTACAGTGGAGAGGGGAGGAACGGGAGAGTGAGTGTAAGAGTATCGGGTAGGAGAGGATTTGTATAAAATAGAAGTAGGATAGATAGGAGATAGATGGGGGGAGGAACGGGAGACAGAGTGTAAGAGTATCGGGTATGAGAGGCTTTGTAAATAATGAAAGGGGGATAGATGGGGGGAGAGTGGGGAAATGAAGTATTACAGTGGAGAGGGGAGGAACGGGAGACGGAGTGTAGGAGCAACGGGAAAGAGAGAAATTGTAGAAGATAGAATGGGTTATTGAAGTGCGATAGAAGTGGAGAGGGGGGGAACGGAAGTTCAACGTTGAAGAGTGGAGTGGGGAGGAACGGGAGACAAAGTGTAAGAGTATCGGGTATGAGAGAATTTTTAAAAAATAGAAGGGCGATAGTTAGGAGATAAATGGGGAAGAGTGGGGGAGGAAGTTTTACAGTGGAGAGGGAAGGAACGGGAGTGTGAGTGTAAGAGTATCGGGTAGGAGAGGATTTGTATAAAATAGAACTGGGATAGATAAGAGATAGATGGGGGGAAAGTGGGGGAAGGAAGTATTACAGTGGAGAGGGGAGGAACGGGAAACAGAGAGTAAGAGTATCGAGTATGAGAGGATTCGTATAAAATAGAAGTAGGATAGATAGGAGATAGATGGGGGGAGGAACGGGAGACAGAGTGTAAGAGTATCGGGTATGAGAGGATTTGTATAAAATAGAAGGGGGATAGATAGGAGATAGATGGGGAGATGGTGGGGGAGGGAAGTTTTACAATGGTGAGGGGAGGCACGGGAGACGGAATGTAATGCGGCATTGCATACCAGAGCCATTTGGAGCGCTGCATTAACAGATGACGGACGTTATGCGAGACGATAAATTGGCGCCAAATTCCATGAATTTAATCACTACGCTACTTATTTTGACGTATGAGTTGACTGCTGCGGTGGCGTAACGTATTTTCCTCTAGTCTTCCTTCCTTCCTCTCTAGTCTTCCTCTTTCTTTCGGCTGAGAGTCATTTGTTTGCGTCTGGTGTCCTTTTCGTTATTGGCAGTCTGGCTTTATTAGATATTGTCAAGGTAGAGTAAGGTTAGCATAAATTTTGGGGTCTTTGTTAATTGTATTTTGTTTGCCAGTGATTTTAGTTAGATTTTTGATTTTAACTTTCTATGTTCTGATTAATATTACATTTCTGGCGATCAATCACTATGATGAGCATGCGGCGACTACAGTTGCCTGCGTTTCAGCCGAAGTAATTGTGCAATAAGAAAAACTTTGTAACCACCGATAAAACATATGAAAGACATCATACGATGAAGTGTTGATGTAGCCCAAAGTTTAATCAACTCCACCAGCATCCCAAATAGGGTCGAAGAATTCCGTTCAGGCAATGTTGGGGGGGACAAGGTAGTATGATTCCTTGTTGTGACATTTTGTGGTTAATGTACGTGAAATGTCTCGGCTGTGGAACTTATGCAGACGTACGTGCATGGTTGCCACTTAATACTGTGAAGTTGTAGTCAGCATTGTAGCAGCGTTGTAAAACATGAGGGACCTTACTGAGACTTATTAATACAGGTTTGAGTCGGGGAGGTATTGCAAATCCTGAAGTGGACGACCAAGCGTAGCAGTAACTGGCGGCTAGTCTAGGTAATGCCCCGTTTGCGTTATTATGGCAGAAATGTTAGTACGGCGACTTGGTTAACAAGCGTTTACACGGAATTCTTTAACCCGTGAACAAGCTGGTGGAAGGTCAAGAAGTTGATCAGCTCGCAGTCCTATAAATATCGTAAGTCGCGTTTCATTTGTTTTGTGGACTAGATTCGGCTATATTCACGGAACTTGGATGTGCAAGAAAAAGAATTGAATATGCAAATGTTTCGTATGGTTATACTTCTCTTTCATAAGTATTTAACTGTACTTATCATTTTGTCTAAACATCACTGCATCGGAAATTGAGGGTAGATTTCCATGATGGAACGACATCTCATTATGCTAGGTACCCCTAGAATCTTAAGCTTTTTTTCTTTTGCGCTCAATTATGATAGGAAAAATTCAATATGTTATCTTGACATGCAAGAATTGTGAATAACATTTTATGTCCTTTCCACGGTAAAAACTACTAATTCTTCTACGCTCTTCCCATGACCCGTCCTCGCTTGCGCTTTTAAGATAAATTTTGAACATGAATTGGGTACAGTTCATCATACACTCGTGCATTTAAATACATTACGCAACTTGGTACTGACGCATGGATATGGAACAAGACAAGATAAATTCTCTGAATAAAGTATCGCACGCTTCGAGTGGAAGTTACCTATGGACTATATCACTTTATTATTCTAACCTGCGTTAAAAATGATGGTAACCAGCACCAACCCTAGTAACTCCAGCACGGTAAAAAAAAAAGTCAGCGCCAACCTGCGTTCATATAAATTTTACTCGAGGAGGAATAAATGAGGGAGGGATCCTTATGGGAGAACTGGAAGTAATTTCGTGAGGAAATGACAGCTTGACCCAGGGCAAAACTTACATGAAACCAGTAGTGATACACTTAGTGGTAGCTGGTAGTCTTGCATTCGTGTACCGGTTATTGCAACGGTAACTCGGAATCACTAGAACAACCTTCTGAAGTTTAATGAAATCAGACAATGATGCACTACATGCGCCATTTTTCTGAGCATGGTAATGCGTCTTAGAGCTGCTGAATGACGAAAATGGGTAAATCTTAGCTTGTGTCATAAGCCTTTCAAACATATTTCGACGCTACACGCTTTGCCACGAAGCTTTTGTGACAACTATTAACCTTCCAGTATCTTGTGACAGTTTTCATTTGAGAAATTTTCAACCTTTTTAGGTGAGGTTTCTCCCGGCCGCCAATGCAATTTCCACATTTGACCCCGCCGTGGCCTTTCCGCACTCTTCCGTGTACTCTTCCGTGCCATGTTATTTCTTGCCGAGGAATATGTCGTCGGTTGAACGCTGGAATGTCGTCTGGACGATTATGAAGTGTTCAAGGATATTTATATTCGCCATAAATGTCGAAGCATATATTTTACTGTCCCTTGCCCACCAACCCAACCTCGTTGCGTAAATAATAGTGCTCCCTTCCAACGTTTCAATAATCACGAAAACGGTTTTCATACTGTTATCAATGCCTTTTTCAGTACCAAAGATTCCCAATTACAGCCAGCGTTCCATCCCAACCCAGCACCTTTGTTATACTCCACACTATACTGTTAACCTGTCGGCTGGGGAACAAAGGGCGTATTGTAGTGGTGAAGTCAGTGAGATCCCTCTGCCGGAGCTTTGGTGAAGCAAAGTGGCGTGGAAAAAATAACGAAAATTTGTAATTTTTTAAGGTGAATATCTCATTAACCTGTGGTTATACAGATTTTTTGCAGCATTACTTGGGTACTGCGATTCTTCAACAGCGAAATTGTTGCTGTCATAGCCCTGAAATACACCTTTTCCTCGGAAAAAGCGTTTAAACGGTGTGACACAAGCGGAGATTTACCGGCAGCACTAATCAGTAACCCAAGCATGTATCACCGCAGGCCACTCAGTGTTGCGTTCTGAAGCCAGCGAAATTTGGCTTCCTTATCGGTGGCGGCTAAAGGTCGATTTTTGAGGAGAGTTAGGGATCGATACTTTTGAGTGGTCGCTAATACTTTCAATTAATTGCAGGTATTAGGATGGACGCTCCCTCCTAATCTGCCTTTAGCCGGGACGCAAAACAATACTGAGATATGGGAAAACCAGAAGTTTGAAAAATTTGAACCTCTCCACAAATCGAAAACTTGCGTCTAATACGTCAAACACAGCGTTACATGTGAAACTCTTAAGCAATAATCGGTATAACTTTTCTCATCTCAAAATTCAAAAGTAACGTTCTCCAGTTTAAATATCCCATGTGACACAAAGTACATAAACATTCTTCAAGGAACTGAACTGCGAAACTTACTTTCTTGAGGTTTCATAATACCACCTCTGTCCCCTGAGCAGGATGCGAGTCCCCACATAATTAGCTTCCGCTGCAATTGAGTGAATAAGGAATTCTCGCATAGCTTCAGAAGTTTCTCCAAACACTACAAACAAATGAGGGTGGCATTCATGCATCCGCCATTACAACATGAAAAAATGACTGCTTAGACATCAGACGCAATTAAAATTTTATGAGGGGTGACATGTTAACTACTTGGGACCCCGTCTCATTGTCAAGTTAATCCAGAGAAAAATTAATTCTACGAATGAACATAATCATGAGTGAATAAAAATTCTGTTTGAGTAAACTAAACCTCTCATCATACTAACATATGACATAAATACATCCTTGATTAAAGAAATGACTCGCTCACGAATTATAATTTGTGAAGATGTCAACGCAGTGGCATTCTCATTTTACATTGCGTATGTTATCAGTTGATCTCTCGACATGACATACAATTCAGCTTATCTCCCGACAATTACGCGAATTCATATAATTCTTAGTATTACTCGGTTCTATTTAATGATCTTAAAATCCGAGGATGCTTTTGGTGAAAGCATAGCTTCGTTGGGTCGTGGTAGTTTTTGGTGGCCGTTAACGGAAGAAAAATATGCATATCTTAAAGCGATGTGATTGCTTTAAACTTCCTGAAAATTGTGCTTCAAGGCGGATATTATACACTCAATTTTCCTTCAATCGCAATGAGTTTACTCACCGGAAAGAGATAAAATCAGGTGCCAATAGTATGGATAAGAGTTTAGAAGAAGAGCTAGTAAGGGGAAACGTATAAATGAAGCGATCTACGGGCGAGTAAAACAATTCCACCCCAATAAACGAAAAATGTAAGGTAATAAAAAAAACAGTTCACTCTTTCCCAAACCATGTTTTCTTTTTGAACTGCAGGAATTTTATATTTTAGTCATGTCGCAGGGTTGCATGCTTTTGGATGATACACATCATAGAAGCATGTAAAGCAAATAATTTCCCTACAATAAGCGCACTTAATGAAGCTAACATCGAAACATTTACGCGTGTGCAGATCTTGTGGATCACATATTTCTCTTACATTTATTAATACATTCCTCTCTTCAAGAAATTTTGATGCAAACCATGCATAGCTTATCATGTCATCGAAGACGGGTGAAGATAGCTGAATGTGGTTCAAAAAATGTATTTTAATGCCATCTTCTCGGCATGTAATTTCTCTTCTTTCCTTCAACGGGAAACTGCTATTTTGTAGCCTTGCGATGCATTGTTTTACTTGTCTATAAAAATAAACATCGCAAGATTAGCAAAACTAGTTTCCAGGTTTACCTAGCTCAATTTCTGGGAAATTTAAAGCAATCGCATAGCTATACCCTACATACTGTCATTATTGTCTTGCACTAACGGCCACCAGAGAGCCCGATCAGAGCTATGCCTCCCCCCAAATAAATCCAGCTTTCCAAGCAAAGGATAGAATTCCACAATTGTCTACAGCACTCTGGGTAGTTTAAAATCCAGGAAAGAAAGGTTAAAAAAAGCTACAGTAACTGTCGTACAAGTACGCATCTGTCATGATTTCCGAATTATATTCGACAGAAAAAACTTGAGCTATCTGCGAGTCTCGAACGCTATTCCACAATATTGTAGTAAATTAGTAATAATAAACAAGCCAGGGGGTATGCGAAATAGGGATAAGGAAACAAAAAAAATTGAGAGGATACGCGATTTTTGGATTAGAATATAAGTTTAGATAAGGTATGTTTTCCTCCGATTTTTTGGCTAAGATCTCCAACAAATAACACTGAGGAAAAGTAATGATATAAAGAAAAATAAATAATTTTTAACTAATTATTTTTTTTTTGCACAACTAGTCTCAGATTCCTGAATATGCTTATATATCACGTCAAGTAATTCATTTGAGCTTTCTAAAGGCTGATTGGTAGTATTTTAGATATAACTTTCCTGGCGTCCTAACTTCTGGCATATCGTTCAGGTTTCCCTTCGATAGGTGATCCGATATTACATCCGTCCCTCATTAATTCCTCATATTGTCTCCCTTTTCTTTTTTCGCTCAGGATTTCATTCCTTTTTCTTCCTCCTCATCCCTTCCCCAGTGTTCTTCCCTATATTACATTCCTCAACATTCCTTCTCTTTTCAAAATGTCGTCCATCAATCTCTTCTGCCACCTTCGAACCTCCGCCACCAGTTTCCTCATCACTCTAGCCATATCAGTCAACGTATATACCTGAGGTATGGGTGTGAAGAAGGATGGAAAGGATGAGCCGGGTGGTGAGAAGGACGAACGAGATGGCATTGGATGTGGTTGGAATGTAGAGGGAGCTGGTGGCGAAGGTCTGGAGGAGACGGAAGAGATAAATGGAGGGCGTCTTGAAAAAAGAGGGAATGTTGGAGGTAGTGGAAGAGGGGAGAACATCGGGAAAGAAGACATAAGAGAATAGAAATTCTATACGAAATTAAAAGAGGGACGGTTCTAGGCATTCAAGAGTTTATTCCGTCTATAATTCCTATCCTTTTCCTGTCTCTTCCACGTTTTCCCTTCTACTGCCTTTAATATTCCATTTCATGAAGTCCTCCGTCCATCTTATCCGCCTCCTGCGAACCCCCGCCACCAGTTACCTCTCCTCTTCAACCATATGCGATTTCTCACCGTTCAATCTTCTCGTCACCCAGCTCAACTTCTGCGTAACTACTGAATGACCTAGGTGGAGGGTGGTGTTGATACAGATGAAACTATCACAGCTGTAGTTTCAATCTGTAACTGGCCCTGAAACCCAACTTGACCTATATACTGAAATCTCACGTTGCAGCAATGTCGTACATTGATGCAACGTGAGATTTCAGCATTGCTGCATAGATGGGGGGAAAGTGGGGGAAGGAAGTAATACAGTGGAGAGGGGAGGAACGGGAGACAGAGTGTAAGAGTATCGGGTATGAGAGGATTCGTATAAAATAGAAGGATAGATAGGAGATAGATGGGGGGAGAAACGGGAGACAGAGTGTAAGAGTATCGGGTTGGAAAGGATTTGTAAAAAATAGAAGGGGGATAGATAGACGATATTTGGGTGGAGAGTGGGTGAAGAAAGTTTTATAGTGGAGAGGGGAGGAAAGGGAGACAGAATGTATGAGTATCGGGTATGAGAGGATGTGTATAAAAAAGAAGGGGGATAGATAGGAGATAGACGGGGGGAGAGTTGGGGAAGGAAGTTATACAGTGGTGAGGGGAGGAACGGGAGACGGAATGTAAGATTATCGGGAATGAGAGGATTTGTATAAAATAGAAGGGCGATAGATAGGAGATAGATGGGGGAGAGTGGGGGAACGGAAGTTTTACAGTTGAGAGTGGGGGAACGGGAGACATAGTGTAAGAGTATCGGGTATGAGAGGATTTGTATAAAATAGAAGGGGGATAGATAGGAGATAGATGGGGGCGGAGTGGGGGAAGGAAATTTATCGGTGGAGAGGGGAGTAACGGGAGACAGAGTGTAAGAGTATCGGGTATGAGAGGATTTGTATAAAATAGAAGGGGGATAGATAGGAGATAGATCGGGGGAGAGTGGGGGAAGGAAGTTTTACAGAGGAGAGGGGAGGAAACGGAGATATAGTGTAAGAGAATCGGGTATGAGAGTATTTGTATAAAATAGAAGGGGGATAGATCGGAGGTAGATGGGGGGAGAGTAGTGGAAGGAAGTTTTACTGTGGAGAGGGGAGAAACGGGAGACAGAGTGTAAGAGTATCGGGTATGAGATGATTTGTAAAACATAGTATGTCGATAGATAGGAGATAGAAAAGGAAGAGGGGGGGAACAGAAGTTTAACATTGAAGAGTGGAGAGGGGAGGAACGGGAGGCAGTGTGTGAGAGTATCGGGTATGAGAGCATTTGTAAAAAATAGAAGGGGGATATATTGGGGAGAGCGGGGGAAGGAAGTTTTACAGTGGAGAGGGGAGGAACGGGAGATAGAGTGTAAGAGTATCGGGTATGAGAGGATTTGTATAAAATAGAAGGGGGATAGATAGGAGATAGATCGGGGGAGAGGGGGGTAAGAAGTTTTACAGACGAGAGGGGAGGAAACGGGAGAGAGAGTGTAAGAGTATCGGGTAAGAGAGGCTTTGTAAATAATAAAAGGGGGATAGATGGGGGGAGAGTGGGGGAATGTAGTTTTACAGTGGAGAGGGGAGGAACGGGAGAGTGAGTGTAAGAGTATCGGGTAGGAGAGGATTTGTATAAAATAGAAGTAGGATAGATAGGAGATAGATGGGGGGAGGAACGGGAGACAGAGTGTAAGAGTATCGGGTATGAGAGGCTTTGTAAATAATAAAAGGGGGATAGATGGGGGGAGAGTGGGGGAATGAAGTTTTACAGTGGAGAGGGGAGGAACGGGAGACGGAGTGTAGGAGCAACGGGAAAGAGAGAAATTGTAGAAGATAGAATGGGTTATTGAAGTGCGATAGAAGTGGAGAGGGGGGGAACGGAAGTTCAACGTTGAAGAGTGGAGTGGGGAGGAACGGGAGACAGAGTGTAGAGTATCGGGTATGAGAATATTCGTATAAAATAGAAGGATAGATAGGAGATAGATGGGGGGAGAAACGGGAGACAGAGTGTAAGAGTATCGGGTATGAAAGGATTTGTAAAAAATAGAAGAGGGATAGATAGACGATAGTTGGGTGGAGAGTGGGTGAAGAAAGTTTTATAGTGGAGAGGGGAGGAAAGGGAGACAGAATGTATGAGTATCGGGTATGAGAGGATGTGTATAAAAAAGAAGGGGGATAGATAGGAGATAGACGGGGGGAGAGTGGGGGAAGGAAGTTATACAGTGGTGAGGGGAGGAACGGGAGATGGAATGTAAGATTATCGGGACTGAGAGGATTTGTATAAAATAGAAGGGCGATAGATAGGAGATAGATGGGGGAGAGTGGGGGAACGGAAGTTTTACAGTTGAGAGTGGGGAAACGGGAGACATAGTGTAAGAGTATCGGGTATGAGAGGATTTGTATAAAATAGAAGGGGGATAGATAGGAGATAGATGGGGGCGGAGTGGGGGAAAAGAAATTTATCGGTGGAGAGGGGAGTAACGGGAGACAGAGTGTAAGAGTATCGGTTATGAGAGGATTTGTATAAAATAGAATTGGGATAGATAGGATATAGATCGGGGGAGAGGGGGGAAGGAAGTTTTACAGAGGAGAGGGGAGGAAACGGAGATATATTGTAAGAGAATCGGGTATGAGAGTATTTGTATAAAATAGAATGGGGATAGATCGGAGGTAGATGGGGGGAGAGTAGTGGAAGGAAGTTTTACTGTGGAGAGGGGAGAAACTGGAGACAGAGTGTAAGAGTATCGGGTATGAGATGATTTGTAAACATAGTATGTCGATAGATAGGAGATAGAAATGGAAGAGGGGGGGAACAGAAGTTTAACATTGAAGAGTGGAGAGGGGAGGAACGGGAGGCAGAGTGTGAGAGTATCGGGTATGAGAGCATTTGTAAAAAATAGAAGGGGGATATATGGGGGAGAGTGGGGGAAGGAAGTTTTACAGTGGAGAGGGGAGGAACGGGAGACAGAGTGTAAGAGTATCGGGTATGAGAGGATTTGTATAAAATAGAAGGGGGATAGATAGGAGATAGATCGGGGGAGAGGGGGGAAAGAAGTTTTACAGAGGAGAGGGGAGGAAACGGAGATATAGTGTAAGAGTATCGGGTATGAGAGGACTTGTAAAAAATAGAAGGGCGATAGATTGGAGATAGATGGGGGAGAGTGGGGGAAGGAAGTTTTACAGCGGAGAGAGGAGGAACGGTAGATAGAGTGTAAGAGTATCGGGTATGAGAGGATTTGTAAAAAATAGAAGGGTGATAGATAGGAGATAGATTGGGGAAGAGTGGGGTAAGGAAGTTTTACAGTGGAGAGGGGAGGAACGGGAGAGAGAGTGTAAGAGTATCGGGTAAGAGAGGCTTTGTAAATAATAAAAGGGGGATAGATGGGGGGAGAGTGGGGGAATGTAGTTTTACAGTGGAGAGGGGAGGAACGGGAGAGTGAGTGTAAGAGTATCGGGTAGGAGAGGATTTGTATAAAATAGAAGTAGGATAGATAGGAGATAGATGGGGGGAGGAACGGGAGACAGAGAGTAAGAGTATCGAGTATAAGAGGATTCGTATAAAATAGAAGTAGGATAGATAGGAGATAGATGGGGGGAGGAACGGGAGACAGAGTGTAAGAGTATCGGGTATGAGAGGATTTGTATAAAATAGAAGGGGGATAGATAGGAGATAGATGGGGAGATGGTGGGGGAGGGAAGTTTTACAATGGTGAGGGGAGGCACGGGTGACGGAATGTAATGCGGCATTGCATACCAGAGCCATTTGGAGCGCTGCATTAACAGATGACGGACGTTATGCGAGACTATAAATTGGCGCCAAATTCCATGAATTTAATCACTACGCTACATATTTTGACGTATGAGTTGACTGCTGCGGTGGCGTAACGTATTTTCCTCTAGTCTTCCTTCCTTCCTCTCTAGTCTTCCTCTTTCTTTCGGCTGAGAGTCATTTGTTTGCGTCTGGTGTCCTTTTCGTTATTGGCAGTCTGGCTTTATTAGATATTGTCAAGGTAGAGTAAGGTTAGCATAAATTTTGGGGTCTTTGTTAATTGTATTTTGTTTGCCAGTGATTTTAGTTAGATTTTTGATTTTAACTTTCTATGTTCTGATTAATATTACATTTCTGGCGATCAATCACTATGATGAGCATGCGGCGACTACAGTTGCCTGCGTTTCAGCCGAAGTAATTGTGCAATAAGAAAAACTTTGTAACCACCGATAAAACATATGAAAGACATCATACGATGAAGTGTTGATGTAGCCCAAAGTTTAATCAACTCCACCAGCATCCCAAATAGGGTCGAAGAATTCCGATCAGGCAATGTTGGGGGGGACAAGGTAGTATGAGTCCTTGTTGTGACATATTGTGGTTAATGTACGTGAAATGTCTCGGCTGTGGAACTTATGAAGACGTACGTGCATGGTTGCCACTTAATACTGTGAAGTTGTAGTCAGCATTGTAGCAGCGTTGTAAAACATGAGGGACCTTACTGAGACTTATTAATACAGCTTTGAGATGGGGAGGTATTGCAAATCCTGAAATGGACGACCAAGCGTAGCAGTAACTGGCGGCTAGTCTAGGTAATGCCCCGTTTGCGTTATTATGGCAGAAATGTTAGTACGGCGACTTGGTTAACAAGCGTTTACACGGAATTCTTTAACCCGTGAACAAGCTGGTGGAAGGTCAAGAAGTTGATCAGCTCGCAGTCCTATAAATATCGTAAGTCGCGTTTCATTTGTTTTGTGGACTAGATTCGGCTATATTCACGGAACTTGGATGTGCAAGATAAAGAATTGAATATGCAAATGTTTCGTATGGTTATACTTCTCTTTCATAAGTATTTAACTGTACTTATCATTTTGTCTAAACATCACTGCATCGGAAATTGAGGGTAGATTTCCATGATGGAACGACATCTCATTATGCTAGGTACCCCTAGAATCTTAAGCTTTTTTTCTTTTGCGCTCAATTATGATAGGAAAAATTCAATATGTTATCTTGACATGCAAGAATTGTGAATAACATTTTATGTCCTTTCCACGGTAAAAACTACTAATTCTTCTACGCTCTTCCCATGACCCGTCCTCGCTTGCGCTTTTAAGATAAATTTTGAACATGAATTAGGTACAGTTCATCATACACTCGTGCATTTAAATACATTACGCAACTTGGTACTGACGCATGGATATGGAACAAGACAAGATAAATTCTCTGAATAAAGTATCGCACGCTTCGAGTGGAAGTTACCTATGGACTATATCACTTTATTATTCTAACCTGCGTTAAAAATGATGGTAACCAGCACCAACCCTAGTAACTCCAGCACGGTAAAAAAAAAGTCAGCGCCAACCTGCGTTCATATAAATTTTACTCGAGGAGGAATAAATGAGGGAGGGATCCTTATGGGAGAACTGGAAGTAATTTCGTGAGGAAATGACAGCTTGACCCAGGGCAAAACTTACATGAAACCAGTAGTGATACACTTAGTGGTAGCTGGTAGTCTTGCATTCGTGTACCGGTTATTGCAACGGTAACTCGGAATCACTAGAACAACCTTCTGAAGTTTAATGAAATCAGACAATGATGCACTACTTGCGCCATTTTTCTGAGCATGGTAATGCGTCTTAGAGCTGCTGAATGACGAAAATGGGTAAATCTTAGCTTGTGTCATAAGCCTTTCAAACACATATTTCGACGCTACACGCTTTGCCACGAAGCTTTTGTGACAACTATTAACCTTCCAGTATCTTGTGACAGTTTTCATTTGAGAAATTTTCAACCTTTTTAGGTGAGGTTTCTCCCGGCCGCCAATGCAATTTCCACATTTGACCCCGCCGTGGCCTTTCCGCACTCTTCCGTGTACTCTTCCGTGCCATGTTATTTCTTGCCGAGGAATATGTCGTCGGTTGAACGCTGGAATGTCGTCTGGACGATTATGAAGTGTTCAAGGATATTTATATTCGCCATAAATGTCGAAGCATATATTTTACTGTCCCTTGCCCAACAACCCAACCTCGTTGCGTAAATAATAGTGCTCCCTTCCAACGTTTCAATAATCACGAAAACGGTTTTCATACTGTTATCAATGCCTTTTTCAGTACCAAAGATTCCCAATTACAGCCAGCGTTCCATCCCAACCCAGCACCTTTGTTATACTCCACACTATACTGTTAACCTGTCGGCTGGGGAACAAAGGGCGTATTGTAGTGGTGAAGTCAGTGAGATCCCTCTGCCGGAGCTTTGGTGAAGCGAAGTGGCGTGGAAAAAATAACGAAAATTTGTAATTTTTTAAGGTGAATATCTCATTAACCTGTGGTTACACAGATTTTTTGCAACATTAGTTGGGTACTGCGATTCTTCAACAGCGAAATTGTTGCTGTCATAGCCCTGAAATACACCTTTTCCTCGGAATAAGCGTTTAAACGGTGTGACACAAGCGGAGATTTACTGGCAGCACTAATCAGTAACCCAAGCATGTATCACCGCAGGCCACTCAGTGTTGCGTTCTGAAGCCAGCGAAATTTGGCTTCCTTATCGGTGGCGGATAAAGGTCGATTTTTGAGGAGAGTTAGGGATCGATACTTTTGAGTGGTCGCTAATACTTTCAATTCATTGCAGGTATTAGGATGGACGCTCCCTCCTAATCTGCCTTGAGCCGGGACGCAAAACAATACTGAGATATGGGAAAACCAGAAGTTTGAAAAATTTGAACCTCTCCACAAATCGAAAACTTGCGTCTAATACGTCAAACACAGCGTTACATATGAAACTCTTAAGCAATAATCGGTATAACTTTTCTCATCTCAAAATTCAAAAGTAACGTTCTCCAGTTTAAATATCCCATGTGACACAAAGTACATAAACATTCTTCAAGGAACTGAACTGCGAAACTTACTTTCTTGAGGTTTCATAATACCACCTCTGTCCCCTGAGCAGGATGCGAGTCCCCACATAATTAGCTTCCGCTGCAATTGAGTGAATAAGGAATTCTCGCATAGCTTCAGAAGTTTCTCCAAACACTACAAACAAATGAGGGTGGCATTCATGCATCCGCCATTACAACATGAAAAAATGACTGCTTAGACATCAGACGCAATTAAAATTTTATGAGGGGTGACATGTTAACTACTTGGGACCCCGTCTCATTGTCAAGTTAATCCAGAGAAAAATTAATTCTACGAATGAACATAATCATGAGTGAATTAAAATTCTGTTTGAGTAAACTAAACCTCTCATCATACTAACATATGACATAAATACATCCTTGATTAAAGAAATGACTCGCTCACAAATTATAATTTGTGAAGATGAAATTTCCATTTTATTATTCTCCCTGAATAATAAAGGATACAAAATAGTACAGGGTATGTCAACGCAGTGGCATTCTCATTTTACATTGCGTATGTTATCAGTTGATCTCTCGACATGACATACAATTCAGCTTATCTCCCGACAATTACGTGAATTCATATAATTCTTAGTATTACTCGGTTCTATTTAATGATCTTAAAATTTCGTAATCAACTTATAGTACACATGAAAAGAGCCTAATCTTTAGTCATCAAAATTTTCTCTTAAATTCTTGGAAGGATTTACTATTTGACATTATAAGGCACATTTAAATACATGTTTACTCTGGTCTCGAAGACTCACAAGAAGATATCGCGTAACAGATTTCAAGGATGCAGACGACACAAACTTCAGTGAAAATGCCAGAAATTAGTGACGACTTTCTGCCCCTAATGCCCAGGTTCGTGAAAAAATGCCATTATACTATTTCATCATCATTGGTCGTTCAATCCTAAGATTGGTTGACTGCATACTATTTCGTCTCCGTCAAATAATTAGCATTTCGCTTCATCTGAATGAATTCGCATTTGCCGAGGGGATGAAGGCGCGTGGCCAGTAGTGCATTGTTAGCGTTGACACAGGTTTGGGCCTCGCAAATATCTCAAATTGTTAGGTAGAATATTCTTCGGAAACCATGATAGATAACTTATTCCGAACTTGTACGACTGTAATTGTAGTTTTTTTCCACCCTCTCTGGATTTTAAACTATCCAGAGTATTATAGTTAATTGTGGCATTATGTTCTTTGCTGGGAAAGCTTGAATATTTTCTGATCTTATAATCCGAGGATGCTTTTGGTGAAAGCATAGCTTCGTTGGGTCGTGGTAGTTTTTGGTGGCCGTTAACGGAAGAAAAATATGCATATCTTAAAGCGATGTGATTGCTTTAAACTTCCTGAAAATTGTGCTTCAAGGCGGATATTATACACTCAATTTTCCTTCAATCGCAATGAGTTTACTCACCGGAAAGAGATAAAATCAGGTGCCAATAGTATGGATAAGAGTTTAGAAGGGGGATTGATAGGAGTTATATGGGGGCGAGTGGGGGAAGGAAGTTTTACCGTGGAGAGGGGAGTAACGGGAGACAAAGTGCAAGATAATCGGGTATGAGAGGATTTGTAAAAAAAAGTAGGTGGAGAGATAGGAGATTGAAGGGCGAGAGGGGGGAACAAAGGTTTTACATTAAAGAGTGGAGAGTGGAAGAACTGGAGACAGAGTTAAGAGCAACGGGTATGAGAGAATTTGTAATAAATAGAAGGGGGATATAGGAGAATGATGGGTGGAGAGTGGGGGAAGAAAGTTTTAAAGTGGAGAGGGGAGGAAAGGGAGACAGAATGTCTGAGTATCAGGTATGATAGGATGTGTATAAAAAAGATGGGGATAGATAGGAGATAGACGGGGGAGTGTGGGGGAAGGAAGTTTTTCAGCGGTGAGGGGAGGAACAGGAGACGGAATGTAAGATTATCGGGAATGAGAGGATTTGTATTAAATAGTAGGTGGACAGATAGGTAGGGGGGAACAGAAATTTAACATTGAAGAGAGGATAGGGGAGGAACGGTAGAGAGAGTGTAAGAGTATCGGTAATGAGTGGATATGTATAAAATACAAGGGGGACAGATAGGAAAAAGATGGGGTAGAGTGGGGGAAGGAGGTTTTACAGAGAGGAGGGGAGGAACAGGTGACATAGTGTAAGAGTATCGGGTATGAGAGGATTTGTATAAAATAGAAGGGGGATAGGTAGGAGATAGATGGGAGGAGAGTGGGGGAAGGAAGCTTTACTGTGGTGAGGGGAGAAACGGGAGATAGAGTGTAGGAGCATAGCGTATGAGATGATTTGTAAGAAATAGAAGGGGGATAGATAGAAGAAAGATGGGTGGAGAGTGAGGGAAGGAAAATTTACAGTGGAAAGTGGAGTAACGGGAGACAGAGTGTAAGAGTATCGGGTATGAAAGGATTATTAAAAAATAGAAGGGGGATAGATAGGAGATAGATGAATGGAGAGTGGGGGAAGGAAGTTTTGCAGCGGAAAGGGGAGGAACGGTAAATAGAGTGTAAGAGTATCGCGTATGAGAGGATTTCTATAAAATAGAAGGAGGATTGATAGGAGTTAGATGGGGGAGAGTAGGGGAAAGAAGTTTTACCTTGGAGAAATGAGGAACGGGAGACAGAGTGTAAGAGTATTGGGTATGAGAGGATTTGTTTAACATAGAAGGTGGATAGATAGGAGATAGATGGGGGGAGAGTGGGGGAAGGAAGTTTTACAGTGGAGAGGGGAGGAACGGGAGAAAGAATGTAAGAGTATCGGGTATGAGAGGATTTGTTTAAAATAGAAAGGCGATAGATAGGAGATAGATGGAGGGAGAGTGGGGGAAGGAAGTTTTACAGAGGAGAGGGGAGAAACGGGAGACAGAGTGTAAGAGTATCGGGTATGAGAGGATTTGTAAAAAATAGTATTACGATAGATAGGAGATAGAAAAGGAAGAGGGGGGGAACAGAAGTTTAACATTGAAGAGTGGAGAGGGGAGGAACGGGACGCAGACTGTGAGAGTATCGGGTATGAGAGCATTTGTATAAAATAGAAGGGGGTTAGATTGGAGATAAATGGAGGGAGACTGGTGGAAGGAAGTTAAACAGATGAGCGGAGGAACAGGAGACATAGTATAAGAGTATCGGGTATGAGGTGATTTGTAAAAAATAGAAGGGTGATAGGTTGGAGAAGGATGGGGGGAAGGTGGGGGCGGGAAGTTTTACAGTAGAGAGGGAAGGTTCGGGATACGGAGTGTAAGAGTATCGGGTATGAGAGGATTTATAAAAAATAGTACGTGGGTAGATAGGAGATAGAAGGGGGAGAGGGGGGGAACAGAAGTTTAACACTGAAGAGTGGAGAGGGGAAAAACGGGAGACAGAGTGTAAGAGTATCGGATATGAGAGGTTAAAAAAAAATAGATGGGGGATAGATAGGAGATAGTTGGGTGGAGAGTGGGGAAAGAAAGTTTTTTAATTCTAGAGGGGAGGAAAGGGAGACAGAATGTATGAGTATCGGGTATGAGAGGATGTGTATTAATATGAATTGGGATAGAGGAGATAGACGGGGGGAGAGTGGGGAAAAAAGTTTTACAGCGGTGAGGGGAGGAACGGGATACGGAATGTAAGATTATCGGGAATGAGAGGATTTGTATAAAATAGAAGGGCGATAGATAGCAGATAGATGGGGGAGAGTGGGGGAAAGAAGTTTTACAGTGGAGAGGGGAGAGACGGGAGACAGAGTGTGAGAGAATAGGCTATGATAGGATTTGTATAAAATAGAAGACAGATAGATAGGAGATGGATGGGGGGAGATTGGAAGATGGAAGTTTTACAGTGGAAAGGGGAGGAACGCAAGACAGCGGGTAAGAGTGTCGGGTAAGAGAGGGTTTGTATAAGATAGAAGGGGTGACAGAGGGGAGAGAGTGGGGGAAAGGAAGTTTTACTTTGGAGAGGGGAGGAACGGGGGACAGAGTGTAAGAGAATCGGGTATGATAGGATTTGTAAAAAATAGAAGGGGGATAGATAGGAGATAAATGGGGGGAGTAAGTTTTACAGTGGAGAGGGGAGGAACGGGAGAAAGAGTGTAAGAGTATCGGGTATGAGAGGATTTGTATAAAATAGAACGGTGACAGGTAGGATATAGTTTGGGAGAGAGTGGGGGAAGGAAGTTTTACTGAGGAGAGGGGAGGAACGGGAGAAGGAGTGTAAGAGTATCGCGTATGAGAGGATTTGTATAAAATAGAAGGGGGATAGATAGGATAAAGATGGGGGAGAGTGGATGAAGGAAGGTTTACCGTGGAGAGAGGTGGAAAGTGGGGGCAGGAAATTTTACAGTGGAGAAGGGAGGAACGGGAGACAGAGTCTAAGACTATCGGGTAAGAAGGGATTTGTTTAAAATACAAGGGTGATAGATAGGAGATACTTTGGGGGAGAGAGAGGGAAAGAAGTTTTACATTGGAGAGGGGAGGAACGGGAGATAGAATGTAAGAATATCGGGTATGAGAGAATTTGTAGAAGATAGAGAGGGTGATATATAAGAGATAGAAGAGGGGAGTAGGATAAGAGATAGAAGGGAGAGAGGGGGGGAACAGAAGTGGAACCATGAAGAGTGGAAAGGGGAGGAACGAAAGACAGCGTCAAGGAGTATCGGGGATGAGAGGATTTGTAAAAAAAAAAGAAGGGTGCTTGATAGGAGATAGATGGAGGAGGAGTGGGGGAAGGAAGTTTTACTGTGGAGAGGAAAGGAACAGAAGTTTAACATTGAAGAGTGGAGAGGGGAGGAACGGGACGCAGAGTGTGAGAGTATCGGGTATGAGAGGATTTGTAAAAAATAGAAGGGGGATTGATAGGAGATAGATAGGGGGAGAGTGGGGGAAGGTAGATTTACAGTGGATAGGGGAGTAACGGTAGACAAAGTGCAAGAGAATCGGGTATGAGAGGATTTCTATAAAATAGAAGGAGGATTGATAGGAGTTAGATGGGGGAGAGTAGGGGAAAGAAGTTTTACCTTGGAGAAAGGAGGAACGGGAGACAGAGTGTAAGAGTATTGGGTATGAGAGGATTTGTTTAAAATAGAAGGTGGATAGATAGGAGATAGATGGGGGGAGAGTGGGGGAAGGAAGTTTTACAGTGGAGAGGGGAGGAAAAGGGAGAATGAGTGTAAGAGTATCGGGTATGAGAGGATTTGTATAAAATAGAAAGGCGATAGATAGGAGATAGTTGGGGGAGAGTAGTGGAAGGAAGTTTTACTGTGGATAGGGGAGAAACGGGAGACAGAGTGTAAGAGTATCGGGTATGAGAGGATTTGTAAAAAATAGTATTTCGATAGATAGGAGATAGAAAAGGAAGAGGGGGGGAACAGAAGTTTAACACTGAAGAGTGGAGAGGGGAAAAACGGGAGACAGAGTGTAAGAGTATCGGATATGAGAGGTTAAAAAAAAATAGATGGGGGATAGATAGGAGATAGTTGGGTGGAGAGTGGGGAAAGAAAGTTTTTTAATTCTAGAGGGGAGGAAAGGGAGACAGAATGTATGAGTATCGGGTATGAGAGGATGTGTATTAATATGAATTGGGATAGAGAGGAGATAGACGGGGGGAGAGTGGGTGAAAAAATGTTTTACAGCGGTGAGGGGAGGAACGGGATACGGAATGTAAGATTATCGGGAATGAGAGGATTTGTATAAAATAGAAGGGCGATAGATAGCAGATAGATGGGGGAGAGTGGGGGAAAGAAATTTTACAGTGGAGAGGGGAGAGACGGGAGACAGAGTGTGAGAGAATAGGCTATGATAGGATTTGTATAAAATAGAAGAGAGATAGATAGGAGATGGATGGGGGGAGATTGGAAGATGGAAGTTTTACAGTGGAAAGGGGAGGAACGCAAGACAGCGGGTAAGAGTGTCGGGTAAGAGAGGGTTTGTATAAGAAAGAAGGGGTGACAGAGGGGAGAGTTTGGGGGAAAGGAAGTTTTACTTTGGAGAGGGGAGGAACGGGGGACAGAGTGTAAGAGAATCGGGTATGATAGGATTTGTAAAAAATAGAAGGGGGATAGATAGGAGATAAATGGGGGGAGTAAGTTTTACAGTGGAGAGGGGAGGAACGGGAGAAAGAGTGTAAGAGTATCGGGTATGAGAGGATTTGTATAAAATAGAACGGTGACAGGTAGGATATAGTTTGGGAGAGAGTGGGGGAAGGAAGTTTTACTGAGGAGAGGGGAGGAACGGAAGAAGGAGTGTAAGAGTATCGCGTATGAGAGGATTTGTATAAAATAGAAGGGGGATAGATAGGATAAAGATGGGGGAGAGTGGATGAAGGAAGGTTTACCGTGGAGAGAGGTGGAGAGTGGGGGCAGGAAATTTTACAGTGGAGAAGGGAGGAACGGGAGACAGAGTCTAAGACTATCGGGTAAGAAGGGTTTTGTTTAAAATACAAGGGTGATAGATAGGAGACAGTTGGGTGGAGAGAGAGGGAAAGAAGTTTTACATTGGAGAGGGGAGGAACGGGAGATAGAATGTAAGAATATCGGGTATGAGAGAATTTGTAGAAGATAGAGAGGGTGATATATCAGAGATAGAATAGGGGAGTAGGATAAGAGATAGAAGGGAGTTAGGGGGGGAACAGAAGTGGAACCATGAAGAGTGTAAAGGGGAGGAACGAAAGACAGCGTCAAGGAGTATCGGGGATGAGAGGATTTGTAAAAAAAAAGAAGGGTGCTAGATAGGAGATAGATGGAGGAGGAGTGGGGGAAGGAAGTTTTACTGTGGAGAGGAAAGGAACAGAAGTTTAACATTGAAGAGTGGAGAGGGGAGGAACGGGACGCAGAGTGTGAGAGTATCGGGTATGAGAGGTATTGTAAAAAATAGAAGGGGAATTGATAGGAGATAGATAGGGGGAGAGTGGGGGAAGGTAGATTTACAGTGGATAGGGGAGTAACGGTAGACAAAGTGCAAGAGAATCGGGTATGAGAGGATTTGTAAAAAATAGTAGTTGGAGAGATAGGAGATTGAAGGGCGAGAGGGGGGAACAAAGGTTTTACATTAAAGAGTTAAGAGCAACGGGTATGAGAGGATTTGTAATAAATAGAAGGGGGATATAGGAGACAGTTGGGCTGAGAGTGGGGGAAGAAAGTTTTAATTGGAGAGGGGAGGAAGGGGAGACAGAATGTATGAGTATCAGGTATGAGAGGATGTGTATAAAAAAGATGGGGATAGATAGGAGATAGACGGGGGAGAGTGGGGGAAGGAAGTTTTATAGCGGTAAGGGGAGGAACAGGAGACGGAATGTAAGGTTATCGGGAATGAGAGGATTTGTATAAAATAGTAGGTGAATAGATAGGGGATAGAAGGGAAAGAGGGGGGGAACAGAAGTTTACCATTGAAGAGAGGATAGGGGAGGAACGGGAGAGAGAGTGTAAGAGTATCGGTAATGAGTGGATATGTATAAAATACAAGGGGGACAGATAGGAGAAAGATGGGGGGAGAGTGGGGGAAGGAGGTTTTACAGAGAGGAGGGGAGGAACAGGTGACATAGTGTAAGAGTATCGGGTATGAGAGGATTTGGATAAAAAAGAAGGGGGATAGGTAGGAGATAGATGGGGGGAGAGTGATGGAAGGAAGTTTTACTGTGGTGAGGGGAGGAACGGGAGATAGAGTGTAGGAGTATAGCGTATGAGATGATTTGTAAGAAATAGAAGGGGGATAGATAGGAGATAGATGGGGGGAGAGTGGGGGAAGGAAAATTTACAGTGGAAAGTGGAGTAACGGGAGACAGAGTGTAAGAGTATCGGGTATGAAAGGATTATTAAAAAATAAAAGGGGGATAGATATGAGATAGATGATGGGAGATTGGGGGAAGGAAGTTTTACAGCGGAGAGGGAAGGAACGGTAGATAGAGTGTAAGAGTATCGCGTATGAGAGGATTTGTAAAAATTAGAACGGGGATTGATAGGAGTTAGATGAGGGAATAGTGGGGGAAGGAAGATTTACAGTAGGGCAGGGAATAACGGGAGACAGAGTGTAAGAGTATCGGGTAGGAAATGCTTTGTAAAAAATAAAAGGGGGATAGATGGAGGAGAGTGGGGGAAGGAAGTTTTACAGTGGAGAGGGGAGGAACGGGAGACAAAGTGTAAGAGAATCGGGTATGAGAGGATTTATAAAAATAGTAGGTGGATAGATAAAAGATAGAAGGGCGAGAGGGGGGGGGGGACAAAAGTTTAACATTGAAGATTGGAGTGGGGAGGAACGGAAGACAGAGTTAAGAGCATCGGGTATGAGAGGATTTGTAAATAGAAGGGGGATAGATAGAAGACAGTTGGGTGGAGAGTGGGGGAAGAAAGTTTTAAAGTGGAGAGTGGAGGATAGGGAGACAGAATGTATGAGAACCCGGTATGAGAGGATGTGTATAAAAAGAAGGGTGATAGATAGGAGATAGTTTGGGGATAAACGGGAGACAGTGTGTAAGAGTTTCGGGTATGAGAGGATTTGAATAAAATAGAAGGGGGATAGATAGGAGATAAATGCGGATAGAGTGGGGGAAGGAAGTTTTACAGTGTAGAAGGGAAGATCGGGAGACAGAATTAAGAGCATCGGGCATGAGAGGATTTGTAAAAAATAGAAAGGGGATAGATAGGAGACAGTTGGGTGGAGAGTGGGGGAAGAAAGTTTAACAGTGGAGAGGGAGTAACGGGAGACAGAGTGTAAGAGTATCGGGTATGAGAGGATTTGTATAAAATAGAAGGGGGATAGATAGGAGATAGATGGAGGGAGAGTGGGGGAAGGAAGTTTTACAGAGGAGAGGGGAGGAACATGAGATATAGTGTAAGAGTATCGGGTATAAGAGGATTTGTATAAAATAGAAAGGGGATAGTTAGATTGGGGCAGAGTGGGGGAATGAAGTTTATCGGTTGAGAGGGGAGTAACGGGAGAAAGAGTGTAAGTGTATCGAGTAAGAGAAGCTTTGTAAAAAATAGAAGGGGGATATATGGGGGAGAGTTGGGGAAGGAAGTTTTACAGTGGAGAGGAGAGGAACGGGAGACAGTGTAAGAGTATCGCGTATGAGAGGATTTGTATAAAATAGAAGGGGGATAGAAAGGAGATAGATGAAGGGAGTGTGGGGGAAGGAAGTTTTACAGAGGAGAGGAGAGAAAGTGGAGATATAGTGTAAGTGAATCGGGTATGAGAGTATTTGTATAAAATAGAAGGGGGATAGATCTGAGATAGATAGGGGGAGAGTAGTGGAAGGATGTTTTACTGTGGAGAGGGGAGAAACGGGAGACAGAGTGTAAGAGTATCGGGTATGAGAAGATTTGTAAAAAATATTATGTCGATAGATAGGAGATAGAATAGAAGAGGGGGGAACAGAAGTTTCACATTGAAGAGTGGAGAGGGGAGGAACGGGACGCTGAGTGTGAGAGTATCGGGTATGAGAGCATTTGTATAAAATAGAAGGGGGATAGATAGGAGATTGAATGGGGAGAGTGGGGGAACAGAAGTTTAACATTGAAGAGCGGAGAGGGGAAGAACGGGGGACAGAGTGTAAAAGTATCACATATGAGAGGATAAAAAAAATAGAGGAGGGGTAGATAGGAGATAGTTGGGAGGAGAGTGGGAAAAGAAAGTTTTTTAATTGGAGAGGGGAGGAAAGGGAGACAGAATGTATGAGTATCGGGTATGAGAGGATGTGTATAAATATGAATTGGGATAGAGAGGAGATAGACGGGGAGAGAGTGGGGGAAAAAAGTTTTACAGCGGTGAGGGGAGGAACGGGGTACGAAATGTAAGACTATCGGGAATGAGAGGATTTGTTTAAAATAGAAGGGGGATTGATAGGAGTTAGATGGGGGCGAGTGGGGGAAGGAAGTTTTACCGTGGAGAGGGGAGTAACGGGAGACAAAGTGCAAGAGAATCGGGTATGAGAGGATTTGTAAAAAATAGTAGGTGGAGAGATAGGAGATTGAAGGGCGAGAGGGGGGAACAAAGGTTTAACATTAAAGAGTGGAGAGGGGAAGAACTGGAGACAGAGTTAAGAGCAACGGGTATGAGAGAATATGTAATAAATAGAAGGGGGATATAGGAGAATGTTGGGGGGAGAGTGGGGGAAGAAAGTTTTAAAGTGGAGAGGGGAGGAAAGGGAGACAGAATGTCTGAGTATCAGGTATGATAGGATGTGTATAAAAAAGATGGGGATAGATAGGAGATAGACGGGGGAGAGTGGGGGAAGGAAGTTTTTCAGCGGTGAGGGGAGGAACAGGAGACGGAATGTAAGATTATCGGGAATGAGAGGATTTGTATTAAATAGTAGGTGGATATATAGGAGATAGAATGGGAAGAGGGGGGGAACAGAAATTTAAAATTGAAGAGAGGATAGGGGAGGAACGGTAGAGAGAGTGTAAGAGTATCGGTAATGAGTGGATATGTATAAAATACAAGGGGGACAGAGAGGAAAAAGATGGGGTAGAGTGGGGAAGGAGGTTTTACAGAGAGGAGGGGAGGAACAGGTGACATAGAGTAAGAGTATCGGGTATGAGAGGATTTGTATAAAATAGATGGGGGATAGGTAGGAGATAGATGGGGGGAGAGTGGGGGAAGGAAGTTTTACTTGGGTGAGGGGAGAAACGGGAGATAGAGTGTAGGAGTATAGCGTATGAGATGATTTGTAAGAAATAGAAGGGGGATAGATAGGAGATAGATGGGGGGAGAGTGGGGGAAGGAAAATTTACAGTGGAAAGTGGAGTAACGGGAGACAGAGTGTAAGAGTATCGGGTATGAAAGGATTATTAAAAAATAGAAGGGGGATAGATAGGAGATAGATGAATGGAGAGTGGGGGAAGGAAGTTTTATAGCGGAGAGGGGAGGAACGGTAGATAGAGTGTAAGAGTATCGCGTATGAGAGGATTTCTATAAAATAGAAGGAGGATTGATAGGAGTTAGATGGGGGAGAGTAGGGGAAAGAAGTTTTACCTTGGAGAAAGGCGGAACGGGAGACAGTGTGTAAAAGTATTGGGTATGAGAGGATTTGTTTAAAATAGAAGGTGGAAAGATAGGAGATAGATGGCGGGAGAGTGGGGGAAAGAAGTTTTACAGTGGAGAGGGGAGGAACGGGAGACAGAGTATAAGAGTATCGGGTATGAGAGGATTTGTATAAAATAGAACGGTGATAGGTAGGAGATAGATGGAGGGAGAGTGGGGGATGGAAGTTTTACTGAGGAGAAGGGAGGAACGGGAGAAAGAGTGTAAGAGTATCGCGTATGAGAGGTTTTGTTTAAAATAGATGGTGGATACATAGGAGATAGATAGGGGGAGAGTGGGGGAAGGAAGTTTTACAGTGGAGAGGGAAGGAACGGGAGAAAGAGTGTAAGAGTATTGGGTATGAGAGGATTTGTATAAAATAGAAGGGGGATAGATACGAAATAGATGGAGGGAGAGTGGGGGAAGGAAGTTTTACAGAGGAGAGGGGAGGAACAGGAGACATATTGTAAGAGTATCGGGTATAAGAGGATTTGTAAAAAATAGAAGGGTGATTGATTGGAGATAGATGAGGTAATAGTGGGGGAAGGAAGATTTACAGTAGGGCAGGGAGTAACGGGAGACAGAGTGTAAGAGTATCTGGTAAGAAATGCTTTGTAAAAAATAGAATTGGATGGGGATTGATGGGGGGAGAGTGGGGGAAGGAAGTTTGACAGTGGAGAGGGGAGGAACGGGAGACAAAGTGTAAGAGGATCGGGTATCAGTGGATTTATAAAAATTAGTAGGTGGATAGATAAGAGATAGAAGGGCGAGAGGGGGGGGGGGACAAAAGTTTTACATTGAAGAGTCGAGTGGGGAAGATCGGAAGACAGAGTTAAGAGCATCGGGTATGAGAGGATTTGTAAATAGAAGGGGGATAGATAGGAGACAGTTGGGTGGAGAGTGGGGGAAGAAAGTTTTAAAGTGGAGAGGGGAGGATAGGGAGACAGAATGTATGAGTATCCGGTATGAGAGGATTTGAATAAAATAGAAGGGGGATAGATAGGAGATAAATGCGGATAGAGTGGGGGAAGGAAGTTTTACAGTGGAGAAGGGAAGATCGGGAGAAAAAGTTAAGAGCATCGGGTATGAGAGGATTTATAAAAAATAGAACGGGGATAGATAGGAGACAGTTGGGTGGAGAGTGGGGGAAGAAAGTTTAACAGTATAGAGGGGAGTAACGGGAGACAGAGTGTAAGAGTATCGGGTATGAGAGGATTTGTATAAAATAGAAGGGGGATAGATAGGAGAAAGATGGAGGGAGAGTGGGGGAAGGAAGTTTTACAGAGGAGAGGGGAGGAACAGGAGATATAGTGTACGAGTATCGGGTAAAAGAGGATTTATATAAAATAGAAGGGGGATAGTTAGATGGGGGCAGAGTGGGGGAATGAAGTTTAACGGTTGAGAGGGGAGTAACGGGAGAAAGAGTGTAAGAGTATCGAATAAGAGAGGTTTTGTAAAAAATAGAAGGGGGATATATGGGGGAGAGTGGGGGAAGGAAGTTTTACAGTGGAGAGGAGAGTAACGGGAGACAGTGTAAGAGTATCGGGTATGAGAGGATTTGTATAAAATAGAAGGTAGATAGATAGGAGATAGATGGAGGGAGTGTGGGGTAAGGATGATTTACAGAGGAGAGGGGAGAAAACGGAGATATAGTGTAAGAGAATCGGGTATGAGAGTATTTGTATAAAATAGAAGCGGGATAGATCGGAGATAGATAGGGGGAGAGTAGTGGAAGGAAGTTTTCCTGTGGAGAGGGGACAAACGGGAGACAGAGGGTAAGAGTATCGGGTATGAGGGGGTTTGTAAAAATTAGAAGGGTGATAGATAGGAGATTGAATGGGGAGAGGGGGGGAACAGAAGTATAACATTGAAGAGCGGAGAGGGGAAGAACGGGAGACAGAGTGTAAGAGTATCGCGTATGAGAGGATTTGTAAAAAATAGAAGGGTGATAGATAGGAGATAAATAGGAGTGATAAATAAGAGATACTTGTGGGGAGAGAGAGGGAAAGAAGTTTTACAGTGGAGAGGGGAGGAACGGGAGCCAGAGTGTATGAGTAACGGATATTAGAGGATTTGTATAAAATACAACGGGGATAGATAGGAGATAGTTTGGTGTAGAGTGGGGGAAGGAAGTTTTACAGGGAGGATGTAACAATATCGGGTATTTGAGGATTTGTAGAAGATAGAGGGGGTGATATATAAGAGATGGAAGAGGGGAGATGGATAAGAGATAGAAGGGAGAGAGGGGGGGGACAGAAGTGGAACAATGAAGAGTGGAAAGGGGTGGAACGAAAGACAGCGTGAAAGAGCATCCGGTATGAGAGGATTTGTAAAAAAAAAGAAGGGTGCTAGGTAGGAGAAAGATGGAGGAGGAGTGGGGGAAGGAAATTTTTACTGTGGAGAGGGGTGGAACGGGAGACAGAGTGTAAGAGTATCGGGTATGAGAGGATTTGTAAAAAATAGAAGGGGGATTGATCGGAGATAGATAGGGGGAGAGTTGGAGAAGGTAGATTTACAGTGGAGAGGGGAGTAACGGGAGAGTGAGTCTAAGAGTATCGGGTATGTGAGGATTTGTATATAATAAAAGGGGGATAGATAGAAGATAGATGGAGGGAGAGTGGGGGAAGGAAGTTTTACAGAGGAGAGGGGTGGAACAGGAGACATAGTGTAAGATTATCGGGTATGAGAGGATTTGTAAAAAATAGAAGGGTGATAGATAGGAGATAGATGGGGGAAGAGTGGGGGAAGGAAGTTTTACAGTTGAGAGGGGAGTAACGGGAGAGAGAGCGGCTTTGTAAATAATAAAAGGGGGATAGATAGGGGGAGAGTGGGGGAATGAAGTTTTACAGTGGAGAGAGGTGGAACGGGAGACAAAGTGTATGAGAATCGTGTATGAAAGGATTTATAAAAATTAGTTGGTGGATAGATAAGGGATAGAAGGGCGAGAGGGAGGGGATAAAATTTAACATTGAAGAGTGGAGTGTGGAGGAACGGGAGACAGAGTGTAAGAGCATCGGGTATGAGAGGATTTTAAAAAAATAGAAGCGGGATAGATAGGAGATGTATGGGAATAGAGTGGGGGAAGGAAGTTTTTCAGTGGAAAGCGGAGGAAAGGGAGATGAGTCGAGGAGTATCGGGTATGAGAGCATTTCTATAAAATAGAAGGTGAATAGAAGGGAGATATTTGGGGGGAGAGTGGGGGAAGGAAGTTTTACAGTGGGGAGGACAGGAACGGGAGATGAGTGTAAGAGTATCGCGTATGAGAGGATTTGTATAAAATAGAAGGGGGATAGATAGGAGATAGATGAAGGGAGAGTGGGGGAAGGAAGTTTTACAGCGGAGAGGGGAGGAACGGTAGATAGAGTATAAGAGTATCGCGTATGAGTGGATTTCTATAAAATAGAAGGGTGATTGATAGGAGATAGGTGGGGAAGAGTGGGGGAAGGAAGTTTTACCGTGGAGAGGGGAGGAACGGGAGATGAGTGTAAGAGTATCGGGTAGATGAGCATTTGTATAAAATAGAAGGTGGATACATAGGAGATACATGGGAGGAGATTGGGGGAAGGAAGTTTTAAAGTGGAGAGGGGAGGATTGGGAGACAGAGTGAAGGGGCAACGGGAAAGAGAGAATTTGTAGAAGATAGAAGTGGATATAGGGAGAACGGAAGATCAACATTGAATAGTGGAGTGGGGAAGTTCGGGAGAAAGAGTGTAAGAGTATCAAGGATGAGAGGATTTGTATAAAATAGAAGGGTGATAGGTAGGAGATAAATGGGGGGAGAATGGGGGAAGGAGGTTTTACAAGGGAGAGGGGAGGAAGGGGAGACAAAGTGTAAGAGTATCGGGTAGGAGAGGATTTGCATAAAATAGAACTGGGATAGATAGGAGATAGATCGGGGGAGGAGCGGGAGACAGAGTGAAAGAGTATCGGGTTTGAGAGGATTTGTATAAAATACATGGGGGATAGATTGGAGATAGATTGGGGGAGAGTGAGAGAAGGAAGTTTTACAGTGGAGAGGAGAGGAACGAGAGACAGAGTCTAATAGTATCGGGTATGAGAGGATTTGTTTAAAATGGAAGGGGGATGGATAGGAGATAGATGGGAGGAAAGTCTGAAAAGGAAGTTTTACAATGGAGAGGGGAGGAACGGTATACAGAGTGTAAGAGTATCGAGTATGAGAGGATTTGTATAAAATAGAAGGGGAATAGATAAGAGATATGTATTGGGAGAGTGGGGGAAGGATGTTTTACAGTTGATAGGGGAGGAACGGGAGACAGAGTGTAAGAGTATCTGGTGCGATAGGATTTTTAAAAAATAGAAGGAGGATAGATAGGCAATAGAAGGGGAAAAAGTAGGGGAACGGAAGTTTTACAGTGAACAGGGGAGGAACGGGTGACGGAGTGTTTGATTATCGGGTATGGGAGAAGTTTTATAAAATAGAAGGGGGATAGATAGGAGACCGATGGGGGGAGTGTGAGGGATGGTTTTACAGTGGAGAGGGGAGGAACGGGAGACAGAACTCAAGAGTATTGGGTATGAGAGGATTTGTATAAAATAGAAGGGGGATAGATAGGAGAGTGATGGGGGAAGGGGAGGAACGGGAGACAGATTGTAAGAGTATATAAAAGGTAGAATACGAGATAAATGGGAGGTAGATGGGGGGAGAATGGGGAAACGGAAGTTTAACACTGGAGAGGGGAGGAACGGGAGAGAGAGAGTGTAAGAGTATCGGGTAAGTGAGGATTTTATTAAAAATAGTAAGGGATATAGATAGGAGATAGAAGGGTAGATAGATAGAAGATAGATGGGGGGAGAGTGGGGGAACGGAAGTTTTACAGTAGTGAGTGGATTTTGGAGTAACGGGAGACAGAGTGTAATAGTTTCCGTCATGAAAGGATTTGTATAAAATAGAAGGGGATAAAAATAGGAGATAGATGGGGGGAGAGTGGGGGAAGGATGTTTTACAGTGGAGAGGCTTGGAACGGGAGACAGAGTGTAAGAGTATCGGGTAAGAGAGGATTTGTAGAAGATAGAAGGGGAGATAGAAGGGGAGTGAGTGGGGGAAAGGAAGTTTAACAGTGGAGAGTTGAAAGTGGAGGAACGGGAGACAGAGTGTAAGAGTATGGGGTAAGAGAATATTTGTAGAAATAGAAGGGGAGATTGATAGCAGATTGAAGGGGTGAGAGTGGGGGAATGGATGTTTAACAGTGGAGAGTGGTGAGGGGAGGAAAGCGAGACATAGTGTAAGAGTATCGTGTAGGAGAGGATTTGTAGAGGTGTGAGATAGTAGAGATAAAGATAATCTTTTAAAGTGTGTAGTCATATTGATTTAAATACTTAAGAAAATCATCAGATAAAATTTCCTGTATTTTGCTGTAACTTCATTATTGATTTTTTACCTTTGACCTTTTTTACGCTTACCTTGGGTAGATTGGAGAGCTGTTGCATATATCAATTTAGATCTTGCCTTTTTTATGTTCTCTCGACGATCAAAGACTGCTTTAAAAGAGGGGTTGACACCCGCAATTTCACCATCAGCATTCATGATTTATCAGGATGAAAAAGTGTTGAATTTACAAATAACACAGTTATACTGGCTGAGGTGATGGGTAGAGACGGAAAAGAAGAAGGGCGGGGAATATTGGTTAACCCTCAGCCTCCACCTGCTCAATACTTACGCGAAATCCACCTGGGGTCTTTTCTGACCCCATGCTGTAAATTTAAAAGCAAATAGTGTTTTTTCAGTAGTTTTTGAATTACACACACAGAAATAATGATGAAAACATTCGTAAGTAATTTTCATTGTTTTACCTAACAATATTCACATTATGAATTATAATATTAGTTATTATAAAATACTCCACAAAAATTTTTTACCAACACACTTCTTCGTCAAAATTTTCAGTAACAATACAAGATAAACAAACATTTTTTTTAAAACTAAGCATTGAAATATTAACTTATTCAATTTAGATTATTTCACATTTTCTGTAGGATATTATTATTTTTGCATGATCATTGCATACAAAGTCTCCACACTTTTCACACTTCCGATTCACTTTCCGATCAAATTCTCTTGGAAAAATTGAACAGCGCCTTCGCTTTTTCACTGTCTGTTGCCTATTTCCTTCTACACAGCAGTGAAATAAATTTTAACATCCTGCAGAGGTAATTGCTTCCCTAATGACTTGCATTCGAGTTTGAGCATTCTGCAATCGTCTTCTTATCTCTGGTTCTACTAACTCCTTCGCCAAATCAATTAGAAATTTTCTCCTTGCTCCTTTCCCTGTTTCCCCGTAAGGTCTCTTTGAATTCAAAACAAAAGCATTATTGCTGCAAAATCAACAATATCAAAAAATAGGGCAAGAGGCCATCTTCTTTTCCCACGCTTTACTGAGTAATGTCTTGCCATTAGGTCTACAGTGTCAACGCCAGATTTTGTTTGATTGTAAAATAAAATTACTTCTGGTTTTTTATGTTCGTCATTACTAACATCAAATGACCGGTGCTGAGTTGACAGAAGGATTACTGCCTTTCTTGGCTTTGGGACATAGGACACCATCAGGGTATTGTTTGCATACGCAAATATACTTACTCCCGAATACTCACCCCCTGCCTAACACCCTAAAGGTAACTTGCAGAGTATCATGTAGATTTAGATGTAGAACAGAGTGCTCAAACCAAATCTGGGAAAATAGAGGAAAACACGAGGGAAGACGGACCAATAGGAAGAGTCCAGCCTCCGACGAATGAGTATAAAAGACTGTTGATACCTCCACTCTGCACTTCCGTGACCTAAAGAAGCCAGCTGCAATGCCGGCGAAACTGTTATCAGCAAAGATGGACACACGCGGTGTAAACTTAATGCCTACACAGTTTCCACCTGGGGTCAAATATGACCCCACGCAGGAAAAATGTTCCCATCCATGAATAACTAAAAAAAAGTAACATTTAAATGGTATGAATGTAAAGAAGAAAGATGTGGGAAGACATAACTAAAACATGGCAAGATTCTCTCAATTAAGTCAAAAATTGGAAGCGTTTTTTCAAGCTTGGGGTCAAAAAAGACCCCAAGTGGAGTCGAAGGGTTAATACCGTCCAGAGAGAGTGCAATATAATTGAGAGAGAATTGGGGGATAGTGAGAATGGAGAGAGGAGGGAAGAGTTGCTAGTAAGAAAGGCTAACGAGTGCATATATGGGGTGAGGGAAAGGATGAATTTTCAAATGTGCAGACACAGAGTTTTAAATGATCTGATTCCAGAATGTTAAATCTCCATTTTTTCGTTCCCTTTTTATTATCATTTTATCTTTTACCTTTTTCACCTTACTATCTGTGTTCGCTTCCCTTCCGTCAAAAATTTTGTCATTTTGTTTTAGGGTGAATAAATCGTAAATGATAATAAAGTAATGAGAAAATAGATAAGTCTCATAAGCTTTTAGGTAATATGAACCGTGGGTACAGGCACCTCTCGCTTGATGATGAGCCGCCCATGACTTCATGGGGCCTCTCTCTCTCGTCGAAGGGAGATGAGAGTGCTGAGTACGGGGTAGGCCCACCGCTAACTCTGTGAATATATTTGCCTTGCCGGTCAAACGGAGGTGAATATGTGAGGCCCACCGCTAACTCTGTGAATATATGTACCTTGCCGGTCAAACGGAGGTACCCACTTTCGGCCCTAGGAAAGCTGGATATAAAAGGAGCGTGAGACACCGATCGGGGGTTCCTTTTTTGAGACGTACTCCTGGTGCGAGGACGATCTGGAGTCCGTTGCAGAGGGAGACGGAACGAAGCTGCTTCCAGAGGAACACAGCGCCATCGCAAGGTACCGTCCACGCCACTCCTTCCATTCCTTTCCTTCACCCCCGCAGTGGTCTCTAACGCCCTGTTAGTTAGACTGTGTTTTTTTTATTTAATTAAACTGGTGCCTATACAAAATTCCCTGAGTTGTTTTTTTTTAATGCTACCGACGACCTCCATCCACATTGGCGTTTCAATGAGGCACTTCCTCTGTCTTGTCTCGGATTCCTGCGTCGAGGTCTCCCAAGAGTTAGTGTTGATGGATTTTCCCGAAAATATTATTATTAATTGACATGTGCATTGCTTGGTTTTCATCAGGAATTTTACGAGCATAAGAACATTAAACGAAGCACGATTATTTAATGAAGGGGTATAAATTTCTATATTTCATGATAATGTTTATGTAGTTAGCACCGCGACAACTTCCCATTGGAATTCCTGAGGCAATGATGATTAAAAGAAGCGTTTAATGGATTGGTTATGTCACTATCCCGCAGGTGAGGTTAGACGATATAAACGTTGCCTCAGCTGAACTTGGCGGACTCTATGTCACACACAGACGATTATGTTCCGCCATGATGTGCCCGCATAAGTTTATTATGCTAATTTTTTTATACTTCAACTATACTCTCTCTATTTAGATAGATTAAATAATTTTTCTAGTTGATTAACTTTCTGAGCAATGGTCCGAAAATCCCGTTCCTTACCTTTTTTTAAATGTGGACACTTTTATATGTGATATTGCAACCAAAAACCTGATATTATTAGATTATTGGAATAGTAATAAAAACTCAAACATGCTCAACTATTATGAAAGTAACTTAATATTACTTGGATAGATATTGATGGAGTTATGCCAAGTCAATATCGTAATTTCCTTCAGAATACAATATTTCTAGTCCGATTATGCTGAATCAGCTTTTCTCACTTGCTAAGTATTTTACCATGATTTTTAAAATAAATTGAACGACACGTATCCAACAGAATATCCGTGAAATTTTTGTTTTAAACAAAAACATATTTGCATAACTTACGCATAATGGTGCGAAAATTTCGTAAATATTGTGCGATGTCATGCCTTTGGATCACATACGACTAATAATGATGAAAAAGTCAATGAGAGATGAAACTTCGCTCTGGCTAGGCCACACCTCCAACAGACTGCGAGCATTTGGTACCCTGGTCAAACAGATATAACCAAAAAGTTAATAAAATACAAAGGAAAGCAACGCCCTTCGTAAAAAAAACTGCTATGAGCGTACATACAGTGTCTCGCAACTTTTAGAGGAATGAAGATGGGCGCCCTTAGAGACTCGGAGGCCTTACTCTAGGCATAGAATGCTTGAGAAATGCAGAACTGATATTTTTCAGACCGACATAGAGAATATTATCATGACTCCTCACTACATCTCTAGGTCTGACAGGTGAGAGAAAATAAAAGAGATACTTTTCTGAACAGATTGGTACCAAAACTCGTGATTTCCGCAAACAATAAGCGACCACAATAAAAATTGAGCTCCACTAAATACACTCCTATAAAACAAGTCACCGTTTTATCTCCAAAAATGTACACCTTTACACCACTGGTAACCTAACACCCTCTGCCACTGCCCTAAGCGACTACTAGTGGGTAATTATGTAGATGTATAAGTAGAATATTTCCTAAATTATTTTATCAATAGTCGATAATAAATTACAAACTGCTGTATGAAACAATAGTTACGTGAAATGAGAAAAAAAATTAATAAGTATCCAAAAGGGTGAATTAGTGAGCCATGGAAAACGTGGCATGAAATAACTCATTCTATACAAAGTATATTTTATCATGTCGAGTCTCGTTTTCGTTTTCTCTATGTCGAGGTGGCATTCACCGTTGTCATGCCAGTAATGAAAATAAACTAAGACATCGTAGACTTAATGAGACCGGCCATGGCGAGCCATCCATAGCAGTGGAAGCTGTATGCGAGCGTGTGACCTGCAGCCCTATTCGCGAAAGGTCTACGCGGGCGCGGACACGAAAAGTTCCGTTTTCGCGGTTGAGCCGCGAAAACCAGCTAAGTGCTATCCACTAAGCATTTCGTGAAGTATTTACGCGGCCACGAACTCGTGTTTGCGGCCTACCCTCCATGGAGGGGGAAAGATCCGAAGACTGCCGAGGTTCACCTCCACGTCGTCACGAATAGTATGACGCATTGCCTCAGAGCCAATGAGAGAAATTCGGCAGGATATTGTTTTTCAAGCAGACTGAAAGTGCATCGGCCATGAGTAGGAGAGTGAATTCGTTGTATTAAGTTCATAATTCATAAATGGTGGACAACTACCATAAAAGTATCGTCTGATTTTTTTAAATATTTATATTTTGTAAAACTGTACGTGGTTAATGGATATAATGACATGATAAAAACGATGAATTTACTTTAATGCTTCAAAACCGCACAAGGGAGATGTTGTCGGCCTATGGTATCACCAATTCAATAGACCACATTGATGTTTACCTAAAAACATCTGTAACTGCATGTACATTAGTTTTGAAAATGTAATCTCATAATTATCAATGTGATAAAGCGAAGAATTTAATTAGCAAAGGACATGTTCCTACTCATACAGATACTACCTATTTAGTGTCGTTGAATATTATGTCAATAGCACCCCCGGAAGTTATGATACATTTAGTCCACCGTTATATCAGTTACTTTGCTAATATTGTTGCTATTCAAATTGCCCTACAGTAGGTAGTTAAGGACGAGTGTTAGACATTCATACATTGAGTGCCACCGCAGTAGACAACATCTTTGATACAGTATTGTCACAATGCAATCATTGGACAAAATTTTGCTCAAATTCAAACAGGATGTGAATTTAATACTCATTGCCTAATCTGAAGATATCTATGAAAAAGTGCCAACGTTATTTGAAGTTTAGAAGGTTATTAAAATAGCCTACAAGTCAAACATAACTTTGACAAAATAGTAATTATTCTCATAAGCACTATGGAAGTGTTCTCTAGACACTATCATGACAAATACTCTATGGCCTAAGTATTTTTCAAACATGAATAGCAGACATTGATCCACTTAATGGATAAACACAGGACTCACTCAAAATCCTTCAATAACTTTACTACATACTAAAAAACGCAGGCTTATAAGAATGCAGATTCGAATGAGTGATGAAGTTACACTATACCAACCTACAGTTTATTATGTAACAATGATAATCAAATGAAATAGAAAATGCGTCAGCATTTGTAGAAAAACTAAATTCTCAATAACACCCACGGCTAAACTAGTAGGGATTGAAACACTTGCAAGAACATGAACGACCAGCTGGTAGGTACCTATATAAGAGCCAGAGGAGCATTTGAAATTAAAATAAAACACTATAAACATAGGTACCACGGTAATTTTCAGTGAGAACGTCATGAAATGAAATACATTAGCAATAATGGTACGCATCAATCGACATGGATAATATACTTTGAAAACATAATATACTTGCAAATCAATCAATAAATTAGCAAAATTCTAATTATAAGAATGCGAACTTACCTTTATAAGAACTATACCTCAGTGTTAACTGACGTTATGAGAGCAACAGTAAAGAGTTAGCACGGGATGCTACCACAACGGCACGAAGATAGGCTTATTGTAAGTCAAGAAACAATATAACCTAAAAGTAATAAACAAGCAGTAACATGTTACATCATACTAATCTGCACCAAATGAAATTCCTCTTAACGTAGAGATAAGGCCAAAATCCCCACTACCAACAAATATATAAAATATATGTGTCCGCAGGCGTAGCCGTTGCCAGCTGTTTACGCGGCGAAAATCCGATTTCGTGGCCCAAACTCGCCGCGAAACTTCCGCCACGAATCTTTCGCGGCGAAAAGTTCGGTGAAGCGCTAGTGGATCGCACATTTCGAGTTTGTGACGTCATTTCGTGTTTCGACCGCGAATCTTTCGCGGCCGCGAAGGTTTCGTGGCTTACAGAATAGGGCTGCTGGAATGTATTTGCGTGATCCAGAGGAAATCCCTTCCGCGACCCTCGACTCGAAAAGGCGCGAATGTGGCGAAGGATTAAGGAGGGTGCAGCAAGAATCAGGCGATCGGAACGGCGGACCGCACTCACCCGGCGCGAAGCTATGAGTGGGACAGGCGGCAAAGGCCCCCGCAGATATTTTTAATTCACTGGAAAAGGTTTTCAATAATTAAAGTGGAGTTAATTTTCGTATGGTAACGTCTTAGACGTAATGAGATAATGATGGCGGGCCATCCAAAGGAGTGGAAACGGATTAGGATAAGTGCTGTGCAAGAACCTATTATTAATCTGGTAGAATATTATAACGAAATCTTTCAAGGCTAATTTTAGTTCGTCTTTAAACATACGTTTACATTTTCGGGCATTCTAACCGGAAAAAATGACGACAGCGTTACTATTTTTGTCGATCCATTGTTGAAAGCAGTTCCTACTCTCTCCTACCTCTCAATTTCTCACTTCTAGCCCGCTTCTTCCCGACTCTCTTCCCTCTTCCTCCCGTTCGACCCCTCTCCCATCTCTCTCTCTCTCCACGTTTATCGTTCTCTTCCCCAACTGTCTTCCCTTCTATACCCCGCCCTTTCTGAGAAGGGGTGGGGGACATGAGGAATGGAAGTACGGGAAGAGATGGCAGTGAGGGGGGAGGGAGGAAGGAGTGAGGGGAGTGGTTAGGGAAGGGAGGAGGAAAGGACGAAGGTGGGAGGGGGATGGATAGGTTTTTTGGAAGGGCGCGGTGGGATGGGAAGGGGTAGTGAGGTGACGAGTACAGAGGGAGGCAGGTCGAAGGTGTTGGAAAGGGGGATTATGGGCTCATAATGAGGTTTGGGTGAGTTAACTGATGAGATATATGGGAGGCTTCGATGAGGGGAGGAGCGATTTTAAAACACAGTTTTGAACCTGAAATGACACCTTGTGATAGTGAATTTACGAATAGGTTAATATATCCCAAGTAAAGCATAAAAAGAGAGCAGCAAACCAAGATGGTTCGACACTGAAGTGAAACAATCGTTAAGGCGACAGAGGGTACGTCTCGGCAAGTTGTACAGATTTGTCCACTGATGATCACGAATCAATAATTGAAAAATATAAGTTGTCTTAAGCCGTTACGAACTAAGGCTTTCGCATTGCATTCATGGATTTCAAAAGGAAAACATTAACAGTAGAGTTACTGGATAACCAATACCCAATTTAGTTATACGTAAGGGTAGATAAAGGCAAGAGTTCTCAATGTTATCCAGTGAGAAACTACCACGACGAAGTATTTGAAAACAGTTCAGAAAAAGCGTATGTATTAGACTCCTACTTCTTAAGTATGTTCACTTATCCTTCACAAAGTTCATCCGTGAGTACATCCGTGTTTGTCACTGGCAAACGATGTTGCATATTGACATTTTTGCTCGCGAAATTGTAGAGTTGATGAAAAAATCGCAGTCCAAATAAGTCAACAGGGGGTGATTTACCACCAACATGCACGGTACTGTATAAGTAAATTTCACCCACATGCACTGCCCCAAAGGAATGCTACAGAAACTATTGAATTAATATATTATGCGGCTACGTAAATGAGATACAATAGCCTTGCAAGGATCATGCAAAAAATGATGCAAGTAGTTTGTGGCAGAATAAGAAACAAGCCTAAGGGAGCAAATCACCTAATGAGCAACACTACTCGTCGATCAATCTACTTCAATGCCTCATTGGCATCCATTAGGGTGGTTTTTCAGTCGAAGGATAAATGACATTTTTAACCTGTCTGTTCTGCAGTCTATTTTTCGAATTTTATTCTCATAATCTGATATACTACAGTAGAGAGGAAGATATTTACAGCTTTGTGAGAAAATTTATCGTTTTTTTATCTGAATTAAAGTTTGATGACGATTCTACATCGACGGTCATAAAGCGATTCCCATCCCCGTTGTTTCAAAATATCAGTAACACTAACGATACTCAAATAACGGCCTCTCACGTATCTTGCTGGTCTTCTATGGACACGTTCTTACTCTGTTAATAAGTTAACCTCATGAGGATCCCAAACACTGGCAGCGAATATTCATTAGGCGGTGTCCAGCAAGAGAGAAGTGGGAAATTCGACTCAATGCAATTGGGCTTAGAAACGATGCCTATCGCGGTGACTCACAGGAGTAATTCTACCAAAAATAAGAGACCAGCTTTTATACAACTTGGGCTGACTGTGGGAAATCGAAATATGTCAACAAATCTTTCCGAAACCTTTTATTATTACTAGTACGTAACATGAAAATCAAAGGAAACGACTATAAATTACATTTCTATTCCGATCCCACGTTGCGTAAATGTGTGCAAGAGGAATTCCGCTGAAAATGCTGATATTACGAAGGACAAAAGGAAGTAAATGTTTTGTTAAAACGATAGACATAGTACATAAATGTTAGGTGATCAGCAGGAGCTGATTCTTTTGCTCTTTTTTTCTCCGGCCATCTTTCTTCTTTATCGCCCTTTCTCACGCTCTCTTCATCGCGACGCGGATTTTATAGGATGGTCATTGAATCCTATTGAGAAAAGATGAGAAAAACATATCGTAAGCAAACTGTCAAATAGATCCCGACATTCATTCATAAATAGTGTGCGACTCCGAAGAGGTAGTTAGATTTCACAAGTTTAAACATCCAATGATGGTTATTATATTTTAAATAGCCAGAAGTACACGATATTTTAGCGGACAGGTATTATAATGTCGAAAATGTCGCGAATAAATGAGGCGCTAATCGTACGATAAATTTCACAATCTCGTAAATTTTAATTAATTATTAAATCACTCACTGCTTCTCATGCACACATCTATACGAGTGGATTCTAAATCGAATTGTAATCGAAGTAGGCCATTTTCTATCAAATAGTGCGCTTGCAACTTCGTTCTAGTATTTTAGGAATTTTGGAATTTTAAAATGATTAACCCAAAGATCTAAGTGACGTGATGCAACTAAAATTAAATGGCCTCGAGGTAATAACCATGTACATAATTTGCATCAGTTCGTCTGTTCTGTGATGAAACGCAATTCAGACACGAGTGAGACGCCCGTCCCATTGCTGCGTTCCGCGCATCATCCACTGACTCGTCACTGAATATTTTCAACCATGGGATTATTGATTTGTCTAGAGATGCGACTCAAATCTTGCAGTAGATGGCGTAACATCTTACGTCACCGTTCATGTCGAAACAGCAGCAGTTCCTCTATTGCACGTCCGCCCACGCAGAGATCACAAGGTGGTACGTCTTTTGCCAGGCCTGAACAACTGACATCTTCTGGTATTGCCACCCCTCCCCCAGACAACTCCCGCACTCTCCTCTTCCCCACAACCATAGGCAGCGGCGAGCGCCTCGGCGATTTTCGAACTCAGACGACAGTCGCCGTGCGCGAGGGGAGAGAAGCCGGGAGGAATAAAGAGGGGGAAGGGACAAGTGTAGGAGGGATGGAGACAAGAGGGCGGAGGAAGTGGGAGAGGTGCAAGGAAGGAAAGGTTTAGGAGAGAAGGAAATACGGCCGAGATATCCCCTGGCCCCACGCACGTCATCCTTCACAGTCATGGGACTCTCAAGGACGGCGAGAGCCAGAGGGGGTGAGGGATTGTTGTTGAGGCATACACTGCTGCATCTCAAGTTTTTCTCCCTTGTGGTACGAGAAAGCATGTGTTGGCGGAGTAATTAAACACACGTGAAGTGTGAAAATTAGTAAAATATAGGGGTAAATGAAAGTAGCTGGTTAAACCACTCTCTGTTTCCCTATTTGTTCTGTAAAATAGGTCTTTTACCCCTGTAGTAGTAATAGTGATGGTTATGCACAGTATTATTCAAAAGGTATATCTTTTTAATAATCTTCAACCGGATACATTTTTACTCTTGTGTCGAGCCAACCAACCTTCCCTTCTCTCTGAAACTCTTTTGTTTTTCTCGCATTTTCCTTTCCGCCAATATTCATTCCGAACGATTTCACGCTCATTTAAACTATGCCTTAATGCCCTTATTTATTTCGTTATGAGTATCATGTGGCCGAGATTAACCTTCTATACTACTCTCTCATGCCCTAGGACGTCATGAGATGGGAGGGAATACTGAAGGCAGTAGAAGATGGGAGAACACTGTGGAAGAGGCAGGAAGAGGATAGTAATTCTGGACGGAATAATCTTTTGAAATCCTCGAATCGTGCCTCTCTTCTTATTTTGTTCGTAATTCCTATTTTCTTATTTCTTCATCTTCGGTGTTCTTCCCTCTTCTACTACCTTCAACATTCCCTCCCTTTTCAAGACGACCTTTCTACTACATCCTCTAAATCCCCGCCACCAGCTACCTCTCCAACCATATTCCATTCCTCCTCGTTCGTCCTTCTCACCACCCAGCTCACCCTTTCCATCTTTCTCCACATCCACATCACGAACTCTTCAGGTATATCCGTTGAACTGGTATGGATAGATTGCTGGCGAAGCTGGTGGCGGAGGTTTGGAGGAGACAGAATAGATGTACGAAGGACGTTTTGAAAAGAGAAGCAATGTTGAATAGCGTAATTGTGGGAAGTACACAGGGAAAGCGAGGGCGAGGATGGAAAAGGATTGAAATTCTGAACTAAATAAGAAAAGGGATACGATATGAGTAATTTACGAGGGAGGAAAGCGAGAATCCAATGGAAGAGAAAACCGAACGATATGCCGGAAATTTGGACGCCAAGAAAGGACTATCTAAGAAACCGACCAATTATCCGAACGAATACTCAAATGAATAACTTATCTGGTATTTAAGCATCTAAAGGGATGTGAAACTAGTTGTACCAAAATAAAATAATTAGTGAAAAATTATCTACTTTTCTTTAAATCGTTATATCTCCTCAGTTTTTTTTAGGAGATATTATCAAAAAAATCGGAGGAAACAAATACGGTTTATCTTAACCTACATTAAATAACCTACATAAACATCGAATATATTCCCCATGTGTTGTCCCAACCTATTTTCACATCCTTATTTCACATACCTTGTGGATGGTACTTCAACTTTACCATGCATACGTTTGAGGTAGATTACCTTGTGATTGTACTTGCTCCACAACAAAATAAGTTATCCTAACTATTATTAGAAAATATATTTTTTCTGAATTCAATGATTTTTTAAATGTTGCAAATGTTTGTTTCACAATCACAATTCCTAAATCCTTTAGAATCATGTCATTGTACAACAAACCATGTGATTTAGGGTTGTATGAGCCTGAATATCTATATGTAGTGGTAAAATTGTAAAAATTTTGTTTGAAGTTGCTTATTCTTAACTTTCTTTTATCTTGTAACTTTGTCTTTAGGCCGAATTTTTTCGTGGCAATTTCTTCAAAATTCACCTACTTTGTTTGAATATTTTTAACAAATATTCATTTATATAATATAAAAATTACTGAGAATGAGTATCTAATTAACTGTTAGTTATTGCAATAGAGGCATCTATGAAAAATCTCTTTGTTAATTAATGTTAATAGAAGAAATACTGCTATTTGATAAACTATCACTAATTCAAATCCTTCAGCGGCGAAACGAATATTTTTGTAGTAAAACCATAACCAAATAATGTAACTGTTTGTTTAAGGTAAATATCTGCATCCCCTCACTATACCGTTCTTCCCTCCAACGAAACCATTTTCATTTCTTCCCTTCAATCAAAACCTTCCTTTCTTTCATGGCGTTTAGCATTCTATCGCTTTATTACTTCATCCAACCACTTTTTCTGCCTCATCCTAATCTCCTCTACAAGTTATCTCCTCACCCTCTTCGCCAAATACCGCTTCGCTTGCCTTCCTTTCCTTCCACCGCAATTCATTTCTTGCACTGCTCACCAGACCTCCAAAAGCCTCATTTCATCCTTTTCCTCCGAGTCCACGTTTACACGTACAACGCAACACTCCATGTCCAACTATCCGCCAAATGTTCCTTTACTGCGCTCGCCCAAAATGTACCGTTTTCGTTTACTCATGCTCGCAACCGTCGCCTTTACCAGCATACTGCATCTTGTAATGAATTTCTACTCTGGTCATTCCTAGCTCCTGAATCCTTGAACTCGGCTCATCCGCTGTGGAAAAAATTCCTCACGCTTTCAGTATATAACATGTAAAATTATAGTTTTTCAATGAGAATAGCTGTTTTTGTCTCTTTTATACATAATGTATTATTAAGCTCTATTTATTTTTTTGATTTGAATTAAATAACATGTTAATTTTTTCATTACCTCGCTGCTATGTTATTACATTATTTTTGTATTCTTGCTCTAAGGTACCTGTCCCAGAGTAAAATAAACGATTATTCTATTCCATTCTATAACCCAACAAGACTGACAGGGCTCCCGGGGCACCTGCCGGGGGATCCCAGCCGGTGGTGAGGGTGGGGGTGAGAGGGGGATCCCTTTCTTCCTCCTCCACCCCCATAACCAGTGGAAAGAGAGAAGGATTGGAGGGTTAGGGGGTGGGAAGAGTGTCCAATGGGCCTGTGGCGCCTACCTTTCGTATCTGCGCCGCCCCACCCTCCCCGTCCCCAACTTCCATGACAGTGTTTTAAAAAACTTACGTTTAACTAAGTTAACAAACTTGAGACGCTACAATAATACACTATCGGGGATCAATCTCTATTCTCTCATAATAAGTAGGAGTTTCTAAGCGAAATAATTTTGAAACAGTATTCACATGTATGTGGGAGATGAATCCTCAAATTTTCAAAGTCTGCGTAACATAAGTGGGTAAAGAGCGCATCTGAAACTATTATATTTTACATAGTTAGTTGATACACGTTCCTGATGTTTCCATTAGTAAGTAATCTGTTTTTGGGAGGCGTAAGATGTTTTTAAAGACACGGTTGTTTTTATATTCCGATAGTTCAATTGTGGCGCTGTTTCCCAGCCTACTTTGTAGGTATATCATTGGGATTCCCATAATTTACATCGTATCTGTGCAGGTAACGACAACGATACCCTGAGATAAAGTCCGATTGGGCCCGGAACCATGAGTGCGAACCGAAAGTCCATCCGCCATTTCACTTGAACTGAAACTATTGAAAAGAAGGAACGGTTCCGGAACGTTATATTTCTTTCAAAATTGTACTTTCGTTCCGTTATCGAAACTATAATTAAACCTGTACATAAACCGAAACTATAGTAAAAAGGAAGCATATAGTTTCGTTCCGGAACCAAATTATATGTTTGGTTCCGGTTTCGTTGAACATCGATTTTACGAAAACGATTTTGGTGGAAAAACATAACGGAGCTTACTACCAGGCCATTTACCATTGTATTTCTTCCCAATGTGATGGCACAAATAGTTTTCATATACTTATTTCACGTATTCCATCGATGATATTTTAAAGGATACATATACTTTGGGGTAGATTAATTCTTGTAGAACTACGGGTAGATTCGATAATTGTACGTGCGCTACATAAAAACTATTTAATCCGGTTTTGATGCTTACGATCTCTTAGAAATAAAATCTAAAATATGGTAATAATTCAAAGATTTTCTACTAATGTTTTATTTTGGTACAGTTTGAAACTTCTGAAGATGCGTTGATACCACATCAAGTCATTCGAATATTCTAACAGGTGATTTGGTAAGTTTTTTGATATTCCTTTCCTGGCGACCAAATTTCTTGCATATCGCTCCGTTTTCTCTTCGACAGGTGATCCACTGTAATATCCCTCATGAATTCCTCATGCGTCTCCCTCTTCATATTTCTTTCAGTATTCATATGATCTTCCTTCCTCCTCATCGCTTACCCAATGTGCTCCACTTTATCGCCCATTTCAAATTTCCTCTTTTTAAACCATCCTCCTTTCTTCTATTCAGCCTCCTCTGAAACTCCGTCACCAGCTTCCTCACCACTCTATCCATATCACTTCAACATATATACCTGAGGCGATGAAGATGTCGGTGTGGAGAAGGAGGGAGAGGGTGAGCTGGCTAGTGAGAAGGACAGATGACTAAGAATCAGATATGATTTGAGAGGAGAGGAAGCTGGTGGTGGAGGTTTGGAGGAGGCGGAAGTGGTGGATGGAGGGCGTTTTGAAGAGGGTAGGAATGTTGAAGGCAGTGAATGAGAAGGATTACCCTGGGGAAGAAGAAATTAGAGAATAGGAATGCTGAAAGAAATAAGAAGACAGAGATGGTACGAGGAATTCCTGAGAGATTGTTTCGTTCAGAATTATTATCCTGTTCCTGCGTCTTCCACCGTGTTGTCCCATCTTCTAATGCCTTTAATATAACCTCCCATTTCTAGACGTCCTCCGTTAATCTCTTTCGCCTCCTTCGAAACTCCGCCTCCAACTTCTTCAACTTTATCCAATACCTCCTCGCTCATCCTAGTAGCCACTTAACACAAATTCTCAATCCTCACTTGACACATCCGTAGCTGTCCTCCGGACAAAGAACAATTATGCGACCATCATGTCGTAAACATACAAAAAGCGGCATCTCGTTTAATACTGTTTGTGGGTCGATTACTTCTTGAAAATGCTTTCCATCTTATGAGACAATTTTCTGTCACTTTTTAACAACGCCGCATTCAATTTTATATTTCAACAGCCTTTTCTTTTCGTCTCCACTCAAACCTCTTCTCAGCTGTACCCTACTCATTGAAAATGCTTCTTTAGCCATGGCGATTCTAAATGTAATTACTCTACCACTAAACACATTCCCCTCCAAAATAGGAAACAGCTTAGATTCCTTTATACTATTTCTTCCCACCCTATATTTATCCCTGAATTCATAGTTCCAGAGAATCTCAAGTTTCGTCTTTTTATGGCCAGATCAAGCGATACCAAAATTAAGAAAAAACAAAGGTAATATTTCTAATGCTGTTTTCATATTGAAAATGGATTGACACGAGGTCATGCGTGAATTCAGCGGTTTTGATAAAATTTAAAATATACACATGAAATGAGAGTTTCAGCAAAATATACGAATTCGGATGCGGTTTATATGTTATATTCATTTTTTGAGTGAATGCTTCTAATCACCAACACTGAAAATCGTTCATACATGTGAGACAAATTTAAGGAAAGGAAAAAGGGGAGTACGGTGGGGAAGAGGAAGGAAGAGGATATAAATTCTGGACGAAATAATCTCTCTCGAATTCCTCTTATCGTCTATCTATACGTAGTTCTATCAGAATTCCTATTCTTTTAATTCTTCTTTCCCAGTGTTTTACCGTCATCCACTACCTTCAACATTCCCTTTCATTTCAAGACGCCCTCCATCTCGCCTCCTCCGAACCGCCGCCACCAGATTGCTCTCCAACCTCATCAAATTCCTCATTGTTCGTCCTTCTCACCACCCATCTCTCCCTCTCCGACCTTCTCCACGCCAACATCTCGAGCGCCTCAGGTAAATAGATGTATGCTGAAGTGATAGGGATAGAGTGAAGCTGATGGCGGAGGTTCGGAGGTGGCAGAAGAAATAAATGGAGGACGTTTTGAAATGAGAAGGAATGTGAATAGGGTAGCAGAGGGGAGAGCGGAAGCGGGGAGGAGGAAGGAAGAGGGTAGGAATACTGAACGAGAGAAAAAGTGGGATACGATATGTGGAATATATGAGGGAAGTAATAGCGTGTCACCTTTCAAAGGGAAATCGGAACGTTATGCTTGAAATTATAACGCCAGGAATGTACTACCTAAAATCCACCCAATCAGCTGTTTGAAATACCAAATGATTAACTTGATATGGTATGATTAGATAGGCGATAGAATTTGTCGGCGGTGGCGAAGGGGTGAAGAAAGAGATCAACAATGGTTAGTTCTTCTCCATATCGTATTGTTTACAACTATTATCTCGTCTAATGGAGGTGAGAATTTTTCAATCGAACAGCACAGGCAAGTTAAATGGAAACATACCATGTATAATAAAACTAAAAGAATTTAGGCCTTGGTGGGTTATCATTAACCTCGAAACACTTGTAGTTAAAATTGTAGAAAAATATCCTAATATAAAAGCAGAAAATTGGGACACTGCATTTTTATCGTAGCCTTCGTCGCTTCAGAGATATTCATTATCTAAAGGTTCCAGAAAACGTTTCCCAACCTATACATTCCAAAGGCCAATAAATATCCATTCTCGAATATATGCCCACCAGTGGAGAGGTTTTTTCAGCGAAAGAACCGAAGCATCAGTCATCCCCTCTTTCTTTGTTAACTATGATTACTTATGCCGAAACTTTTATCCCGGCGTTCTTACAGTAAACTCCAGATGGGATTGTCATTATATACCAGTGGTAAGCATTGTTAGGTATGTCAGGGTTAAACGCATTTGAATGGCCATTTATGATGGGAAAAATATATCTAAATTAACCTAATAATGCTAACGCATGCACATGTTCGATTTAATTACCATAAAACCGGGAAAAATTTTCCGAAATCTATTGAAAGCAAGGGAGTGACATCGAATCAGATGCGAATCGAAACCACGTAAATGGAGAACTTACTCTGTCTTCACCTTCCCCAGCGACTCATATTCCTTCCCTCTACCACGGTAGTCAACATCCCTTCGCTCCACATTTCCTGATCCAACCACCGAGTGAAGTCTTCGAGATCAGTTCATTTGCATCATCGCCCGTCACGAATTTCCCTTCCGTTATATAGTATCAATGTTTGACTACCTATGTCTGTCGGACATTTCCGTATCCGTAAATTAAACTACACAAAGATTGATATGGGATAGAAAGCTCCAAAGTGTGGCGTGTACCATTCGGGTGCAGAAGCGAGCTGCTCGGGGAAGCGAAACGTTGGGTGACGAAACGAGGTGGAAGTGATTTGTCGGTCGACAGAGGCGCCTCCCCGTTCAACAGAATATCCCCACCAGAGATAATTATAATGGTACCGAACTAGTTTTGGTTGGTTAAAATCTAAATACGTGAAAAAATGTTTACGTTTTTAGGGACGCCGGCCATTATTTCGTTACACAATTTACGTATTACTTCAGCGATATCATTCACCTCCTTCATGAATTCATAAGTTCATCATCCCCGTTGTTGCACATTCAGCCACGTAAAACATAATCCGCAATTCTCCTCAAAGGTTCTCCTTAAGACATTTTTCTGATTCCAAGCGGTCATTTTTAAGAAAATGAAAAAATCGAACAGGGAAACACGGTCCAGAAGGATAGAACACTTGGTTACGAAACGGGTTGCTAAGAAGCTTAGAAAAAAGAAAATAGACAGAGATGTTCCACGAGGATTTGCGAGGAAATAAGTATTTTTTCAGTTAAAACCGAGGTTAAAGTATGGAAGAACTACAATTTCATGAAGGAGTAGGCAGATATCGGGGCGCAAAAAACCAATATTACAAGTGAGAGACCAAAGATTTCAATTCAGAGGTAAATAAATGTTTAATGCCATTTTCCATGAAAACACTGTGTCCTTTGGACTTTTTAGCAATTTTATCAATTTGTTTTTTTAGCAATTGTATCTTTGACATACATCATCATCATTTTGTCGTTCAATCCTAGGATTGGTTGACTACCGTAACATTCCTCTTAAATTCCTAATTCGTGTCCCTGTTCTTATTTCGTTCAGTATTCCTATCCTCTTCCTTCCATCCTCATCGCTTCCCCGTTTTAATTCTCTTTATCGCCCTCTTCAAATTTCCTCTTTTCAAACCATCCTCCTTACATCTATTCTGCCTCTTCCGAACCTTTGTCACCAGCTTCCTCACCACTCAATCCATATCAGTTCAACACATATACCTAAGGCGATCGAGATGCCGGTGTGGAGAAAGATGGAGATGGTGAGATGGCTGGTGAAAAGGATAAACGACGAGGAATCGGATATGATTTGAGAGGAGAGGAAGCTGGTGGTGGAGGTTCGGAGGAGGCTGAAGAGATGGTTGGAGGGCGTATTGAAAGGAGTAGGAATGTTGAAGGCAGAGGATGAGAAAGATTACACTGGGGAAGAATAAATCAGAGAATGGGAATGCTGATAGAAATAAAAAGAGTGAGATGGTGCGAAGAATTCATGAGTGATTATTTCGTCCAGAATTTCAACCTCTTTCTCCCTCTTCCACCGTATTCTCCCATCTTATAATGCTTTCAACATAACCTCCCATTTGAATGCCAATCCTAGGATTGGTTGACTGCAGCCCTACACCCTTCCCTATCGAATGACAATTCTTTTACATTCTGGTATCTCTTCCCATGTACCTTTCTTTTTATTTCGTCAATAGCCGTATTCCTTGGCCTTCCTTACGGGACTTCTCCCTTTATTGTTCCTTCAATTATGTTCTTTACAAATCCATTGTCTCTCATGGTGTGTCCTATCCATCTTGTTCTTCTTTTCTGTATGGTGAACCATATGTTCCTTTCCTCTTTTACTCTTCTGTACACTTCATCTTTTATTATTTTTTCCTTCCATGTTATATCCTCAGTGTCCTCCTCCAGCACCAGGTTTCGATGTCTTTTTTTCTTTTCTGGTCAGCTTTTCCGATGGGCCATGCTTTCGATCCGTAGAGTGCTACGCCCAACACTAATGTACTCACATTATGACATACTTATGTCATTAGGATTAATTTTTATAAAACCAATATTTAGTTAGATGACCAACTTTGAATAAAAGTACAAAACAAGGTTAATTTTTGAGTGCTTAAAACAGAAGAAAGTATTTTTTTAATGCGTAGAGAGGATATATCTAAGCTGAAAATATTCCGAAAAATATTTTTAAGGAATACTAACCGCATAAAAATTTCTATTTGAGCTGAATGGATCCTTGAAACACATTTTTGTTAATGCAAAACTTAAGGCTATTAATAAGGATTCGTGTTACTACTCTATGTAGTTGTGCATTTCCGTAATGATGAGTAAATAAATTTGTTATGAAAATACCTAATTTTTTATAAGGTATTTTACGACCAACATAATCTAATGGATTATTTAAAAGGGGAATAAGCACATGCCTTGACTCAGTCAACGTAATACAACTCAATGGCCAGTTTTTTTATTTTGATTCAAGGACAGATCGCGAATCTAATCATCGTATCCTAGTTCATGGAATACATTTCGTAAATGTATTATTCCGTATGAAAATATGTGAGAGCCCAAACTGTGGTCGCCCCGGCGATGATTGGTATTATGCCTTTAATATATCGTCGTTGCCTTCGGTCGTTCTGTCTTAACATTGGTTGACTGCAGCTATCCACTCTTCCCTATCAAATGCTAGTTCCCTCGCATCATAATAGCTCTTCCTATGCCCTCTCCTCTTTATTTGATGAATGATCTTATTCCCGGATCTTCCTCTGGGGATAATTCCTTCAATTTTTCCTTCGATTTTATTCTTTACTAACCCATTGTGTCTCAGCGTGTGTCCAATCCATTTGGTTTTTTCTTTTTTAGGGTTCCATATGGCCTTCTTCCTCTTATTCTCTCTTGAAAACTTCATAGTTTCATATTTTATTGGTCCATGTCTGTTCAGCTATTTTTTCCAATGGTCCATGCATTCGATCAGTTGAGTGCCGCGCTCTGCATAAATTTTTGAAATACCATTACTAGTTTGTTGTTTTACCTTCTTTGACCGCAGCAGTTGTGTACTTACTATGAACGTTTTCTTTTCTTAGGCCATTTTTTCTGCATGTTTTTGATTACGGAGAAGAAACCCTTTTGTCTGGGCATTTCTCAGAATGCTCCCATGTATGTTCGTATGCATTCGAATCGTACGAACTATCGATATTCATATACTTAATACGGCAAACGGCGAATTAATCTCCAAATCGCCAAGAATTGCATTGATTTCTTTCCTTTAATTCTCAATGTGTCTCCCTCCTCGCCTCAATTACCTCTCCAAATCGCCTAAGGGTATTCTTTCAACTCATTGATTGCGATATTTCTACCCAAAAACAATCTCACATAATCCATAAAATCGTTCTGGGCACCAAAATGCATTGTTTTTATTTTCACGTTTTTTTTTATTTTAATTTTAATTTAATTTTAATTTTAATTTCACATTCAATTCATTTTTATTTTACATAAAAAGAGTTTCCAATTACCAATTAACAGTGCACAAATCGTGATAAAATATCCTTTATTGACATAAATAAATGCCTGTCAACTCGCGCTTCAATCCTGCCCTCACCCTTGAATTGCACTTCCTTTTTTCCCCTCCTGGCATTCTCCTATCGTCACATTAGCCTTCAGTGTTTCCCATTCATTGCTCCTCCGTTCCCCTAAACTATCATCTGCGATAATCTATAGAAAACAGCTCCATTCCTGATTGAATGTCTCCACATTCTCTGCATTATATTTATCACTTTATATTTCCTCTTCTTAATGCTTCCCCATGTAATCCTCCTTTACTCCACGTACCTTTCATTCCGAATTTGATTCTTCCACTTTCCTCATTTCACTCTCCTGTATTATCCGTAATCTGCATTTGCGTTCCTCATCATATCGTTGGTCCATCAATCCTAAGATTAGTTAACTGCGGTCCTCCTCCCTTTCCTCTCTAATGCTAGTTCCCTTTCATCCTGGTAGCTCTTCCTATGAATGTACTTTCCTTTATATTCGGTCCATAAACTTATTCGCGGGCATTCTTCTGGGGAATTTTATCCTCTATTTCCTCTATCTTCAATTTTTTTCTTCACAAACCCAATGTGCCTTAGGGTGCGTCCAATCCATCTGGTCCTTTTCTGTATAGTGTTCTTTGTGGTTCTTTCCTCTTCTACTCTTCTCTTCTGTCCAATGCTAATTTTCTTTCATCCTGGTAGCTCTTCCTATGTACTTCCCTCTTTAATTGGTCCATGAACTTATCCCTGAGTCTTCCTCTGGGGACTCTTCCCTCTAGTTGACCTTCAATTATGTTCTTCACAAACCCATTGTGCCTCGTTGAGTGTCCAAAACCTCATGTTCTTCTTTTCTGCATAGTGCCCCAATGGTCATTTCTTCTTCTATCCTTCTCTAAATTTCATCATTTGTTATTTTGTGCGTCCATTTGATTTTCAGAATCCTTCTCCAGCACCTTTTAAATAAACTTCTGGTCTGTTTTGGTCTGGTTTTCCAATGATCCATGCTTCCTATCCATGGATGTCAAGCTCCACACGAATGTTTTCACATTCTGTTTCCTAGATAGCAGGTCTATAAATTTGAAACAATAAACTTGCATTTTCACCATGAACGCATTGTAGCTTGGTCTGTTCCTCTCTTCATGTCTGTTGTGGAACTTCCGGCCCACGTGACGGTTCTTCTTAGATAGATGGAGGAATGCACGGGCTCTAATGTCAATCCTCGTATTGCGATTTTGCATTAAGGTTCTCTATTCCACGTGCGACGAACCGAATCTCCGTCTTCTTTATTTTCATGTCTTATTCTTGGAGAACTTGGTTCGTTGCGTTGATCAATCGATCATCAATGGATCAATCGATGATCAATGCCATTTCCTGCGATAACTGCGATATCGTATGCGATGCGAGGCACGTTTATTTCTTATTGATTATTTTTGCTTCGTTCAGTCCAATTTTTATGCCTCATTCAAGTACGTATTGAAAAGAGCTGGTAAGAGTTAGCATCATTGTCGTACTCCTTTATTAATCTGACTTTCTAATTGTCTTCCGTCTTTCAGTCGCATTACAACGACTTGCTTTTTTTCATCTACATCTACATCTAGATCTACATATTACCTCGCGAGCCGCCGCATGGGCGTGTGGCAAGGGGTGTTAGGTCACCAGCCGTGTGAAGATGTAAAATGTTTGGAGGTGAAACTGTGACATGCACTATGGGAGTGTATTTAGGCGAGATCAGTTTTTATTGCGGCACCGCTTATTTTGCGCGGAAAGAACGAGTTTTTGTGCTTATATATTCGGCAGGGTATCTCTCTTATTTCATTGCTTTTGTCAGACCTAGATATGTAGTGAGGCGTCATGGTAATATTCTCTGTGTCGCTTTGAAACAAACCAGTTCGTGGTTACCGATGTAACCTAAGCCTATCGTGTAGGCATCGTGTCTCTAGGGGCTCCCGCTTTAACCCTACTAAAAGTTCTGAGGTACAATTTTTTTGCCCGTCGTAGCTTTTAACGAAGCGTGTAGCCTGTCTTTGTATTTAGTTAATTCTTTTGGTTAAATCTTTATGACCAGGGTCCCAAATGCTCGCGGCGTATTCGAGGTGTGGCCTAACCAGAGTGAAGTAGCGTCTCTCTTTTATTTTTTCATCGGAGTACCTTCCTATTATACGCTAAACAAAACCTATTTTCTTTAAGTTTGTGCCGCATATGTTTTGTATGTGTATTTTATAGTACGTGATTACTCCTCTGTCGCTTAAGTTCATTCCTGGTTCCATCAGTCCAAATATATTCTATTAAATGTGGAAAAGAACAATATTTAGGCTTAAAGTTCGCATTTGTAATTTAAATGAAAATTATCGAAAGCGTTTTGAATGATTTTATGAATTCATTTGTAAGAAACAATCGAAGCGATTCATCTGGAATCAAACAACGCCAAACTATATGTAGTCATCAGTAATAAGCGGTCTTATGCATGTTAGAAGTAAAAGTTTATGTGAAAGTCAATTTTTCAATACGTGTTCTAAAATATTTTGAACTTTTTAGATAGCTCTTATCGCAAAATGAAGAAATATTTTTACTCTCTCATGATTAATCATAAAAAGGATATGCATTGAAATATACATTGCCGAAGATGGCAGGGGAAAAATGTAGCGTCGTGAAGTGATATTTAATTGATGTGATAAAAATGTATCTTTTGCTTTGAAATACGCCTTTTTTTAGTTTTAATAAGAATGCCCTGGTGCGACAATGAGGGTTGTTAAATGCTTAATGCTAGCTGAAAATAATTATGATTTTTCCCATCGTCAGTAAAAATTTGTAGAATGCAATATAGACTAAGCCATACAGTAATTCCTTAATAATCATGGTATAAAGTCAATGAAAAGACAATTATTACGTTTTTTGACAAGGATAACGAATAAATTCACCATTTCGTGCCACATTTGGGAAAGTTTATCAATTTAAAGCAACATTGTTGGGAAAGTTTATCGCGAAATTTGTGTATCTAAGTAATGATATCTTAAGGCATTTAAATTTGCTTTTATGGGTTCATGTAAGCCCTGAGTATATTAAAGTTCATGCTCTTACCGCGTTAAGGGTATTACAGGTGACGTGGTGAGGAGTTTAAGGGCCGTGTGCTGCATGCAAGTTGTGAATGAGTTAGGCGATTACGATAGGATTATGAGCTTGGACTTCCTAGAAATGTCTGGTTGCTCTATAGATTTTAAAAATCAGGACCCTTTCCATAGGGAAGGAACTGTGGCTCTTGAGCAATGAGTGTAGAGAAGATTTAGACATGAAGGAATCAGTGAAAACGAGAGAACGGTGTGGCGCGGAGACTCTAGTCCGGGTATTAAAGACAGAAATATTGCCGGGGAGGAGTGAAAAACTATTTAGCGTTAAGGTGTTTGATTCCCATATTCCAACCGGCGCTGATATCATTCTAGAATTTAAACGTGAGGACTTTGAAGGTTGTGTCGTGGCTAGGAGCTTGTCGAGGGTGAATTTCAACCGTAAAATTTTTGTGAAAGTAGCTAATTTCAATGAGGGGGATGTTGCATTAAGGGAAGGGACAATTTTAGCTTCCGTCGCGGAATGGGAGGATCGGGAGGCAGAAGTGAATGCCGGTAAATTTCCGCGAGTGAATGCAGTCAGACGCTGCGAAGGTGAAATTAGTTTTGCGGGAAAACTCAGCCATTTAAGTGACAGGGAACGGGACGCATTATTGCTGGTTCTTAACGATTTTAAAGATTTGTTTTCTTGTAATGGACTAACCCCGCCAACTAAATTGGTGGCGCACCATATCCCAACAGCTGACGCGAAGCCAATTCATACGAAGGCCTACCGCACGCCATTACACCAAAAAGAGATAGTAGAAAGAATGGTACAAGAACAGTTAGAGGCGGGTGTTAATTTGCCTAGCGCTAGTCCCTGGGCCGCCCCAATTGTTGAGGTCCCCAAAAAGTCAACGGATGGAAACGCTGCGTACAGGTTTTGCGTAGACTATCGAGCATTAAAAGCTATTGCCACTCTACCGAATATAATCGAGACCCTAGATTACCTGAAAAACAGCTTTTAACACGGAGAGTGGACATTGGGAATACAAGCGCATGCCTTTCGGGTTGCGTAATGCCCCGGCCAGTTTTCAGCGGCTGATGGACGGTGTTCTCCGCGGGCTCAAACCAGCGCATTGTCTTGTGTATTTGGATGACGTAGTTGTATTTAGTTCCACGATGGAAGAACACGCGGAGCGATTGAGGCTTGTTTTGGAGAGATTGAGAACCGTAGGATTGACGCTAAAGTTCGATAAATTTCACTTCGCCCACGACGAGGTAAATTATTTGGGACATGTAATCACTATAGACGGCATTTTTCCCTATCCAATGAAGCTTTCGGCAGTAAACGAATACCCCTCACCGAGTTGCACGAAGGAATTACAATCATTCCTAGGATTTGCAAATTACTATCGAAGATTTGTGAAAGATTATGCCAATATAGCGAAACCCTTAACGAGACTTTTGAAAAAGAGAACAACGTTCAGTTGGTCGGACGAGTGCGAAACGGCAATGGGAAAGTTAAAGACAAGGCTTACTAACAGCCCAATCCTGGTGTACACTGATTTTAGAAAGCCATTTATTGTTTCCACGGACGCCGCGAATTACGCCTTAGACGCAGTCCTATCGCAGGAAGTGAACGGAGAGGAGCATCCGGTAGCCTATGCCTCGAGGCAACTAAACACAGCCATAACGAATTACTCGGCGACCGAGAAAGAACTCCTCGGAGTCGTATGGGTAACGGGACATTTCAAGTGGCATCTGTTAGGGCTGAAATTTAAAATCATTACCGACCACGCGGCCCTCAAATGGTTGTTTAGCCTGAAGGACCCTAGCAGTCGTTTGGTGAGATGGACGTTGAAACTAAGTGAATATGACTATGAGATAGTTCATAAGCCAGGAAAATTACACTCAAATGCTGACGCGTTTAGTCGGAAGATACGTGCGATCAGACGGGGGCCGTATGACGAAATAATCGACTTACAGGACGCGGATAGTGAGTGTAAACTGCTGCGAGGACAGAGAGGTTTCCACGTGAAGGAGGGTGTACTCTATAAACAAACCACCGGAAGTGATAAAATAGTTGTCCCTGAGAAGTTGAGGGGGGAAATAACAAAAGACTTCCGCGAACATCCGTTATCGGGTCATCTGGGGGTCCGGCCTACGGTGGAGAGGGTGCGAGCATCGTATTGGCGGAAGGGCTTTGTGAAGGACATCAAGGAGACCCTGAAGGGTTGTGTCGCGTGCAATCGCCGTAGCCCTTATGTTAGAACAAGAGCGCCGATTCAAGAATTGCCCTCCTCTAACCGGCAATTTGATTTCGTGTCGTTGGACACTGTGGGACATCTCCCTTGCAGTGACAACGGGAATAAATACATCCTTTCCATAATCGACAATTTTTCCCGTTATCTGGAAATGGTTCCGATACCGGATCAGAGAGCTGAGACGGTTGCATCGGCATTTGTGAGGAAGTGGATTGTTAGGTTTGGGGTACCCGATAGAGTCCTTACCGACCAGGGCGATAATTATATGTACGATTTTTTTAGAAACACATGTGAACTAATGAAGATTTCCCTGCATCGCACATCTCCTTACCACCCTCAGTTCAATGGGAAGGTTGAAAGAGTACACAGGACGATTGCTGGTATACTCAGCCATTATGTCAGTAACACAAATACGGACTGGGATACGTGGTTGCCCTACGCCATCACGGCATACAATACTAGGGTCCATCGGAGTACCGGTTTCGACCACCACTAAATAATTTTCGGACATACCATGCGATCACCCTTCGAACATTACGACCCGGGTGTCGGTGAGTTTAAAAACCCGTACCTTAGGGAATTGAAGAAGAAATTAGAGACTATGTGGGGGAAGTGTAGAGTGAACGATGATCGAACCCGGCATGAGAGGGCCGCAGTGTTCAACCGGGGTACTAAGGACGTGGCGTACAAGTGCGGTCAATATGTGTATTTGAGTGACCCATGCGCGAAGGCGGGTGGTGCGAAGAAATTCCACTGCCCGTGGAAAGGCCCTTACCGAGTGACGGAAGTGATTCCTCCGTGCAATGTGCGAGTTCTTTTACCCTATAGATCTCTTTTAGTGCACAAAAATCGCTTAAAGCTACGTTTAGGGAATCCGCCCACTCAAGGATTTCCCCACTGTGGAGAACGCCGTCAAGGAAGACCCCGGAAGTCCCCCCCCCCACAGAATCAGCTGAATTTGTTCTTGGCCCTGTCAATCCGATTGGGGACTCCCCCTTCACCCACACCGCCACATCCACGGAAGGGGGAGGGGCTCCCCGGAAATTCCCCCGGAATGACGCCCCGTAGGTCCCATCTATTGGAGGAATCGGAAAATGAGGGAGAGTGGGAAGAGATAGCCCGAGGGTCTGAGACGGAGGACGAAGAGCGGCAGGGAGAAGCTTCCTGAGAGCCGGGATCGCTAGCTGCGGAGAGCGCCGAGGGGGAGTCGGCGATTAGCGGAGGAGAAGAAGAGACTTCCCCGCAGGAGAGCGGAGAGGAGCACAACGGTCTTGCGGTGAGCGAGCCGCAATCAGCTCAACAGCTGAGAGGCCCTTATCTCCTGAGGCCCCGACCTACTCCTACTCCCACATCTGAAATGCCTTGTGTTTACGTACATACTCTCTCTGCAATTACCGAATCACCGAACCATACAGCGCGGCGGAGGCGGTATATTTGAAATGAATGACAAATTCTATTTCAACGTTATTTCCTTCATGACATTACTTTGAGGATAAAATTCTGCTTTTGAGACAGCCATAGTGCTTGAATATACTTCTCGCACATTCCTGCCAAACTCTCGTTCCTTCTCATGCGCTTTACTGATGACAACATTCTCTCACTGCTACAACTATCGTCGACGCTGCCTCGCCATATTACGGAATGGTTATGTATGATGAACATAAAAGAGTTATCGAACGGCAACAACGAATTTGAATCGCTACAGTCTGCTGGATGGCGGATACAATGGAAACACATAAGAGACATAAAAAGTGCATCGTACTCACCAAATGTCTCATCAGCACCCTCATCGATCTTAGGGTCTGACCAGTGCTCTTTTTCGTGCACGTTTTACGCGGAATACGCCTTCCTCAGTCCGTCGCGGATTCCCCTGCAACAACAGATCAGCCCTGCGTACTAGAGATCTTCGGCATCCGTCTCGGGGATGAAGTGGTTCGTACGGGACGACAGCCATTTCTCTTCTTTCCGCAGCTATTACCGTCAATACGTAGACCTGGCATTCTCGTTGACCCCGCTACTTCTCCGCCCTCTTCGCTTCTTGATGAGGGAAACTATTCAAATTTTTCTCAACCATCGCGGCCAATGCTTGACTCTCGGAGTCTTCTGCGGCCATCTCAGCGCGGGGGATCTCACTTCCGCGATCCATATTCCCTCAGTGTTCACTCCTCGTGCAATCTTATCGTCGCTCAGCTCGCTGACTTAGTGACTTCGTGCCTTCGTCGCAGTTTTTATTCGATTTGTGTATGAAATCATTGACTTCCACTGTCAGAACCCCTTCCACCCCCACCATGAGTTCCTCCCCGCTTATACTGAGGTGCGTAAGTCGCCGCTGTTAAATGTTGCACATTTCTATGAGTGACGCGCTGCCTTGATGATGCTGCGCTGATACAATAATGCAAAAACGAGCGCTCAATGGATTGGTTAAGTGGCGACCCCGCAGGTGAGGTTTGACCATATAACCGTTGCCTCAGCTGAAGCTGGTAGACTACATGTCACTCACAGACTACCATGATCCATCATGATGTGCCCGCATAAATTATAACACTAGTTTTTTTTATATTTAAACTATACTCTCTCTATTAAGATAGATTTAATAATTTTTCTAGTTGATTAACTTTCTGAGAAATGGTCCGTAAATCCCTTTCCTTACCTTTTTCTTAAATATGGACACTTTCATATTTGATTTTCCTACCAAAAACCTAATAATATTAGATCATTCGAATTGCACAAAAAATCAAGCATGCTAAACAATTGTAAAACAAACTAAATATTCCTTGGATAGATATTGATGGAGCTATGCCAAGTCAATATCGTAAATTCCTTCGGAATTAAAATTTCTAGTCCGATTACGCTGAAACAGCTTTTCTCCTTTGCTACGTATTTTACCCTGATTTTTAAAATAAAAAGAAAAAGCAGAGTATAATAATTCTAGTCTCTTCATACCCTACTACTACTTTTTATTGTCTTTCCCTTCTATTTTCTCTTCCATCTCCCCCTCTCCCCTAACTCTCCTCTCCATCATCCCTCTCTTCGCATCTATCTCCCATTCTGGCTCTCTCGTCTCGTTCTCCCCAACTACGAGAGTGCTCATTCTGTTTTTATTAGTCACTCACTATATATCGTATGAAGGTTATTTTAAAACTACCTCCATGGCGACTGAAAAAGAGAATTGTTCGTGTTTTTGGGTATAAATACTTCAATGTAACCCTTCCATAGAAGAATATGATTACGAAGTCAATTGCCAAGTATCTGATCGGGTGGTAATATTTAGTTAAATTATCATTGTGCATGCCGATAACTTATCTAAATTTCCAGAACCTGCCATGATTTTCGTCGTTGTTGTAAGGCTCTTTTATTTTACAAACTGGACACTGCAACTATCGCAGAGATTATTGGTCCTCCCTTGAGCTCTATTACTATTATCACCTATTCTCCCTACTTTATCATTGTAATGAGACGTGACCGCGCTCTTCATATTTTACGATATTGTAATTTCACTGACAACGACAATGCCTCACGTATCTAGCTTTATTCATAAAATAATTTTTAACAAATGTTTTATACATTAAAATATGAATATATTTTATCAGAAAAAATATCTTTTACTTTTTCTGAAATTTAGATTTTCCAGAAAAAAATGAGGAAGTCGTGGCAAATTCGATGCGTACCCTCTGCTGGCTCAAGATGAAGTGCGACGGCAAAAAAAACATGCTGACAGCGAGAAACGGGATTTTCAAGACTATCGTTAAGAACTTTTAGTTGGATGTAGGGGGGGGGGAGGATTTTCCTTTTGTCTGCTTAGTTCGTTAGGCGATATTTTTATACAGACAGCAGACCCAGAGGAGAAAGATCTTATCACTGTGTCTGAAGTTCCTGACCGAACACCACGATTGACGGAGATTTCACATTCTGGAGGCAAAGGGAGGAAAGTAAGAAAAGTTTCTCCTGAAGCTACTTCTCAGAATATAGCTCCAAGTCGAGAATTCATTGCTCAAAAGTCGACAATTAAGGTACCATTAGAGAGAGGAAATGGGCCAACGGTGATGTTTATGGTTATCCCATTCAGTAGGTACATAAAACATCCCGTTGCGAAAACATTAGCGGAAGATTTTGCATCCATTTTGCATCACCAAATTTCTTTTATGACACGGGAAAATCACCTAAGGTATGGGAGGGGGGTCATGACCCAATCCTACTTTATGTATCTGCACCCAGTGAAAAGATGGGTTGAGAAGGTGAAAAGAGGGATAGCGGCGGAAATATGAGAAAGATAGAGAGGAATAGAAGTGGAAAGAGAGTAGAGAAAAAGAGATACACGTGAGGGGAGTCAGGAAAGAGAGAGAGGAGGAGGGGTAAAAGTGAAAAGAGTCGGGATAGAGTGGTTCTAGAAGTAGAGAGATAGAAAGGAGGAGGAGGCATGTAGGAGAGAGAGAGAACCAACATGAATATAAGAATATAATACAGTTTTCACCTCTTTTTTAAACTTTCAGGTGTGAATTTCCAACAAAAATAAAATGCTAGGTGTTCAAAAAGAAACCATGAAAAATCATGTGTACTCAATATTTGAGACGGAATATTACATATTACCTTTTTACATATTACGGAATATTAGATTACTTGGATTATTATCGAAGTAGTTATAGCGAGCTAAAGTTTGATTATGTTTCGAAGAATTCAATGTTATGGCCGAATACAATACAAAATCACGTCCGATAGTTTCAGTCTTATATCCTCATTCACGGAAACGAACGCATCACCGAGCTGTTGGTGTTGATGCTTATTGCCGAAAATTATTACTTCTCAGTGCAAAATGCTTCGCTGGGCTAATATTACACCTGGAGATAGAAGAGGAGAGAGTGGGGGAATGGAAGTTTAGCAGAGGAGAGGGGAAAAGAGAGGGGAGAAACGGTAGACAGAGTGTAAGAGAATCGGGGAAGAGAGGTTTTGAGGTGGAGTGAGATAGGAGAGAGAAAGAGTATTATTTATAATGTGTAGCCATAAAGTTTTATATAATTAATAAATTTTATGTCGGTCGGTCGGTTTCATGCGTTGTGGCATAAAGGAAAAATGCTCGCGTCAGAAGAGCATTTGATGCTATTATGCACCTCGTAAGAGGAGTTCTGGGAAGGGAGGAGCTTGTGCGCGCACCGCCCATATCGATGAGACATGATGTATGGCCTCTTGTCCGTGGATCACCTGTCGGCGCAACTGGCAACGCCGTTTCAGTAGATGGGGAGAGGGACGCCGAGGTATTGAGGGCGTCGCGACGCCCTAAGCGACGTGTCGCTTCGTGGAGCATGCGTCACCTCGGCGCGCACGCGACGTGGAAGCTGCCCTCCATACAGAAGCCGTTCGCGGGAATGTTTCGCCCGGTAGTATTGCGCACGGGCCGGGAAGTTGGAAACAGCTGCATCCCGGTCGGGGCGTGGTCGATGCAAGGGCCTGCCCGACGGCTATAGACGAATCCGCTGTGCCGTACGCAATGCGCATTTCATAAGCCGAGGAATAGGAATGGAATAATTCAGCCTCTAGTGTGGAGCAGAGGGAAGTGCATCAAGTGCATCGTGAGGGAAGGGGTGCAGTGCGCTTGCAGCGCGTGATTCGGTGACCTTCGTCGAGGCGCAACCCTGCGGCGTGGAGGGGGAGAGGGAAGAGGTGGTAGCCGAGTGAGCGGCGACGTTGCGTTGGGGAGTCTCTCCTGCGGGAAGTGGTCACGTGACTCGAGCTTGGCGGGGAAGGGGAGGCGATGGGTGTCTCCACTCAAGAGAAGAGCGTGGAATTTGCCGAGAGGAATTGAGGACTCTACTGATGAACGATCCACACGTCTGTTTCCTATCTTTATCACGTACGCTTTTGCCATGAGCAGTTAATTGGAAGATAATGTGTGCGTGCGAATAACGAATCTTGTATCTCTCTGTCAAGGATTTTCTGAAGATTGAAAATTGACACATTTGGGCATGGGTATCGCCTTGAAAATTGGAAAATTAGTCTCTATGAATCAAGGCTAGCTCCATTTTTATTTAAAGAAACTATAATATTTCTATTAATTCTCATTAAAAGCAAATTATCTATAGCTTTCATCGTAAGTAAAATATTCAGAAAAAAATATTGATTAAAAAATAGAGTAATTCCTTAAAAATCATCGTAGAAAGTCGATGAGAAGACAATTAATGTGTATTTTGAGGAGGATAACGAGTAAGTTGATCATTTGTGGCCGCATTTGGTATTTTAGAAAGTTAAAAATATAGTGGAGGTGCTCTTTTTATGTAGTTCCCCTCCCTCCCCAGTTCATTCCCCCCCGCTGAGTTCATCGGTCGTCTGTGAGTTTCGGATTCGAGCGCGGGTCGGGGAAAGGGTCGGATTGGGAGGGACGAAAAGGTGGAGCCCAACTCACATCTACATCTACGTAATACCCCGCGAGCCGCCACATGGGCGTGTGGCAGGGACAGTTAGGTCACCAGCCGTGTAAAGGTGTAAGTTATTAGGAGATGAAATGGTGAGATGTATTATAGGAGTGTATTTAGTGGAGCTCAATTTTTATTGTGGTCGCTTATTGTTCGCGGAAAGAACGTTTTTTTTCCACCAATCTTTTCGGCAGCGTATTTCTCTTATTTTATCGCATCTTTCAGACCTAAAATGTACTGAGGAGTAACGATAATATTCTCTATGTTGCTCTGAAAAATATCAGTTCTGAATTCATCAAGCAAACTAAGCCTAGCGTGTAGCCTCCGAATCACTAGGGGCTCCCACCTTAATCCCTCTAAAAGTTGTGACACAATATATGTACGCTCGTAGCAGTTCTTAACCAAGCGCGCTGCTTTACTTTGTATTTTATTAATATTTTGGTCAAATCTATTTGACCAGGATCCCAAATTGTCGCGGCGTATTCGAGGTGTGGCCTAACCAGAGCGAAGTAGCATCTCTCTTTGAAAATTTAATCCGAGGGCCTTCCTATGATACATTTAACAAAACCTAGTTTCTTTAATGCTTCGCTACATATGTTCTGTATGTTTAATCCCCACGATATATCAGAAGTTAAGGTAATTCCAAGATATTTTACTGTATTTGTAGATATTATGTTTACCCACAGTAAAGGTATGGCATTTTTGTGATGACTTTCGCAGGAAGTGAACTGTGGTGCATTTGCTGATACAGTAAACTCCCGTTTATCCGAAATGATCGGGACGGCGGCCGGTTCGGATAATGAAAATTTCGGATAAACCGAAGTCCCACGTGAAACACCCCGAATTGCATCAATACTGCTAAATATTATCGTAAAGCGTGCGTACATAAAATGCTATTAATATGGTTGTGAACAAGCCTACATGTTTTTGATTGAAAAATTGCATTCCGTGCGATCCGTCCGTCCGTCCGGTCCGTCAGTCCGACCGTCGGAAGCGGGTGCATGTGCAAGATTGGTACGCGTTACGGTCGGACGGACGGATGGATCGTGCGGAGCGTGAACATGCGAACGATCGTTGACTTGAATAGCGCCACTGCGTAATTAGCGTGGTTGATAGAGAATGTAAATATATGAAAAGGTGTTACCACCAAATAATTAACGGGTCGCCAATGGTATTCATTGGATTAAGATCGGGTAGGGGCAGTTGGAAAATTTTGTTCGGATAAAGCGGATTTCGGATAAACGCGATTCAGATAAACGAAAGTTTACTGTATTTAATTGTGACTATCCATTGCACCCTAGATTATCGACTCTGGCCTCCAGTTAGTATATTATGGAAAAACAATTAGCGTTTTTGACGGCCTTCCGAAAAAATGACCCACCATTGTCATATTTAGTACGAGTTCCTCCTTGAAATTTATGCAAAAAGTACCCCTCACATATTCCCAAATCAGACTTTTCGAGATGTTGATTTAACTGCTTTAAACCTGAATGTTAGTGTAACAAATATTTGAAGCAAAAATGTTCATTCTTTCTTTTACCAATTATATTTTTTAACGGGTTAATTTTTCAGCCGTCTGTACAATTCTGTACTAACGTTGTGACTTAATAGCCATTCTTCACCAATTTTATGTATCATATTTCTAGTTTATTCATTACTGTACCCAAACATTCATTACTGGTGCATGGAGTTTGATGTATTCAGTGTCCACTTTAATCTATATTTAAAATTCATATAAATGTTATTGCTATTCATCGTATGCGTACGCAAAGAAAGCTGGGGCCTTATTCAGTAATGAATCGACGCGATCGAGTCTCGGTCGAACCGTGGATATAACGTCCAATTCCCCGACAAATCTAGACTATCGAATCCCCTTTGAATATTACGTGGCTCTGACGTCAAAATAACGTCACTGTCGCGACTCGGAAATTCCGAGGATGTACAGAATTGACCCAATGGTACTTCATGGTACTTTATTTTGGGGGAGACGAGTCGAGATTTAAGACGATACCAGAGTTCTGAAAACGAGACTGAGACGAGACTGGCTAAAGTCTTGTCTCGTCTTGTTGCAACGCTATTCAATTTCCCCTATTACCTATTATATTTTAATAATTTATGCTAGCTCTACTCAATCGGCTTTATTGTTCTTTTCCCATTCGCGATAGTTATCGACTCTCCTTGTTTTCTGTTTGTACCTATTGATTTTAATTTTTTATCGCTACCCGTGGTCGATTTTGCGCTCGTTGACTTCCTGCAGAAAGAGGGGGAAATAATATTGCATTGGATACACCGAATTCTCCCAATGTGACGAGAAAACTTGATCTCGCATTCTCCATTGAAAAATGCAGATTTTTTGGAAAAAATTAACCGTTCTAAAAAAAGCGTTGCATTATTTTCACTTTACGGAAAGGATACTGCCTACAGCAGAGAACAATTTGCACCTTTTTCAGCTAATGGATTACCTTTTGAAGAAGCCAAATCACGAAAAACTTTGCCTTTCTTACATTAAACCATTCGCACTAATGCTCTACATTTTTGGTGTTCTGTGGTCGAGACTTAGTTAACGCGCGGGACCTTACATCCCGCTTTGCTCATATCTTCCGGCGGGAAACTTGTTTCCGCGGATTCCTCCCCTTGGAGGCAGACAGCCGTAAAAGAGGAGAAGGCTGAAGTTTTTCCGCAAATACTGCCCTCGATGCACGAGTGAGATTTTACGAGCGTGGCAATGAGCAGCAAAACGCGCAGTTCCCATGGTTACGCGGCAGGAAGACTCATGAGAAGCGGCGACGACAGGAAAATTGCGGGTGGACTGAAGAACTTGAACCGGCTCTTTTGCCTCCACATGCGGTGAGAACTGGAGACAAAGCAACTTCCGTCCGTGTCGCCGTGATTCGAAAAAGAAGTTTTAAGTTCAGAACTTTAGCGAGGTTGACAAAATTAACGCCTTCACTCTCGAGTCGAGGGCATTGTAGATATGTTGAATACTAAAAACATTTCCAATAGTTTGGTTGCCATGGTCACCTTTAACGGTCATAAACACAAAAATAGGGTTTTTATTATTTTAAACCAATCTTTATGACACTTCGAATTTTATTATTGCCATTTTAAGTTCCCAAGATGTCAAATATTTCCAGTACTGCCAACAAAATAGGAGCTGTTTAATTAAAAAATGGTTTTTGCTGTATTTTTCAGGGCAAAAAAGTCGTCACTGTTACATATCTCTCATTAACTTATTAAATATTTTTGATTGCTATGATTTTTTTTCAGTCGATTAAGGTTCAAAAATATCAAAAACGAAAATTTCTAATAGCGACGGGAAATTTCTTTCCTACTTACCAAGGGTCGCGGGTTCGCGTCCCGTTTCGGTGATTTTCCATGGCTCTGAGACATGGGTGCGTGTGCTCGTCTGTTATTGTCGTTCATTTGTCAGATGTAATTTAGGATTCCCGATGAGTCTGTTTTCGTGATGGTGGAAATAAAAGCAGACAAAAATCGGGCGACATTCGTACCTTAATATCCTCCATATTTATCCTAAATATAAATTTATAATACGAATGGAATGAATGGATGAAGGCGTAACTTAGTGGAAAATCGTCACTGACATAAGGAAAAAATATCTCGGTATATTCCACACTTCAAAGTTTATTGGCGACCCAGGTGTCGACTGCACAGCAATTCATATACGAGTTAATGGAGAGAGAAGAGACCGGGGCGGGGTGGAGGAAGAATTAACGTCAGACACGAGAGTCACGGTCAGGTTCGGCCAACCAAACAAGGGGGTGAGGGTGGATTGGTATGTATGATAGAGGGAAAAAGGAAGGAAAAACACATTCATTGAGAAGTTTCACATTTTTGTTGGTAGCAGCATTCACAATTATAAATTTTTCTAGGAAGTCCAATTTGGCCCTTTTTCTCTCAATGTGAAGCACTTTTTGCCCAAAATCACTTTCGTGGTCCACCTCGATATAATTTTTTGTATACGACGATGAAAGGTCTCCCTTAAACCAACACGTTTTATGTTCCCGAGCCCTAATATTGATGGCTCAACCACTTAAATCAATATATTAGGAAGTGCAATTGGTACACTTTAACCAATACACGCCATTTCTGTTTATCCGCGTCACTTCGTCCTTCGAGTTGAATAAAAATTCACCTCTTCCCTTCTCCTTCTCTTCTACGTCTCTTCTCTATATATTGACTCTCATATGATGTAAATTAATCTTGATAATGATTCCTATGCAGTTGAAACCTGGCTTACCAATAACTATATAAAGTGTGGAATATACTTACTGAAATATTTTTCTCGTCATATTCTCTCTGAATTTGTGTTCTTTAGGCTGAACACCTCATTCCACCCTTTTGAGTTTAAATACGATATAAGTGTCGACGTTCAGATGACCAGGAATACATGCTGTTTCAAAAAATGGGGAAGGTAGATGAGGGGAGGCCGAGGTAGGGAGGGAGGAGGAGGTAGGTTTGTGAAAGGGGGACGGAAGGTATCTCCGGGAGGAGATTTTTCGTCCTCCGGGGCCGGGAGGAGTAAGGGCTGGGCGGAGGAGTCTTGCCCATAAACCATCCCAATCCTCATTACCCCACCTCCATTTAATCTCTCCCAACCCCCACCTCCCTTTCCCCTCCCTCACACCCTCCACCCTCTCCTCTTCCTCCCTTCCTATCCCTTCCCTCCTCTACCTCCCCCACTTTTTCAGACTATAATTTCTTCGTCTTCTGAAAAACTGTACCTTATGACGACGTGATTCGTGGAAACCTAGCATCATTTAATGAATTTATGTGGAGTGACAAAGAACATCGTGTGCGTTAAAAAGGTTGAAATAGCACTAGATTGTCAATGAACCAACTTGCAACTCGAGCACGCGTGTAAAGTTTCATTCATAACTGAACGTAGAGGTAAATCGCTCCAAGAGCTTTAATAGTTTCCACGCCAACATGATGGATGGAGGACGTTTTGAAATGAGAAGGAATGTGAATAGGGTAGTAGGGGGGATAGCGGAAGCGGGGAGGAGGAAGGAAGAGGATAAGAATACTGAACGAGAGAAGAAGACGGATACGATATGTGGAATTTATGAAGGAAGTAATAGCGTATAACCTTACAAAGGGAAATCGGAACGTCATGCTAGAAATTATAGCGCCAGGAATATACTACCTAAAATCCAACCAATCAGCTGTTTGAATATCCGAATGAATAAGTTGATATGGTATGATGAGATAGGCGATAGAATTACTTGTCGGTGGCGAAAGGACGAAGAATGAGATCAACAATGGTAAGTTCTTCTCCAAATCGTTTTGTTTAAGACTATTATCTCATCTAATGGAGGTGAGATTTTTTTCAATCGAACGGCACTGGCATGTTAAATGGAAACTTACCATGTATAATAAAACCAATAGAATATAGGCCTTGGTGGGTTATCATTAATCTCACAATACTTGTAGTTAATATTGTAGATAAATATCCTAACATAAAAGCAACAAATTGGGACACATCCATTTTATAGTAACCTTCGTCGCTTCAGAGGTATTGTTTTATTTAAAAATACAAGAAAACGTTTCCCAACCTATACATTCCAAAGGCCAATACATATCCATTCTCGAATATATGTCCACCGAAAAAACCGAAGTATCAGCATCCCCTCTTGCTTTGTAAACTATGATTAATTATGCCGAAAAGTGTATCCCGGCGTTCTTATAGTAAACTCTAGATGGGATTGTCATTATATATTAGTAGTATGCATTGTAAGGTATGGCAGGGTTAAACGCATTTGAATGGCTAATTATGATGGGAAAAATATATCTAAATTATCCTAATAATTCCAACGCATACACATGTTCGATTTTATTACCATAAAACCGGGAAAAATGAACAGAAATCTCTTGGTAGCAAGGGCGTGACATCGAATCAGATGCAAATCGAAACCACGTAAATGGAGTACTTACTCTGTCTTCACCTACCCCAGTGACCCATATTCCTACCCTCTACCTCGATAGTCAACATCCCTTCGCTCCTCATTTCTGATCCAACCACCGAGTGAAGTCTTCGAGATCAGTTCATTTGCATCATCGCCCGTCACGAATTTGTCTTCCATTATATAGTATCAATGCTTGACTATCCATGCCTCTAGGACTTGTGTATATCCGTAAATTAAACCATACAAAGATTGATATGGGATAGAAAGCTCCTAAGTGTGGCGTGTACCATTCGGGTGTAGAAGCGAGCTGCTCGGAGAAGCGGAACGTTAGGTGAGGAAACGAGGTGTAAGAGATTTGTCCATCAACAGAGACACCTCCCCGTTCAAGGGAGTAACCTCACTAGAGATAATTATAATGGTACTGAACTAGTTTTGGTTGGTTAAAATCAAAATACGTAAAATTTGTTTACGTTATTAGAGACGCCGGCAATTATTTCGTTACACGATTTAAGTATTTCTCCAGCGATCTCATTTACTTCCTTCATCAATTCATAAGTTCATAATACCCGTTGTTGCACATTCAGCCACGCAAAACATAATCCGTAATTCTCATCAAAGGTTCTTCTTAAGACATTTTTCTGATTCCAGCCAGTCATTTTTCAGAAAATGAAAAATTCGAACAGGGAAACACGATCCAGAAGGATAGAACACTTGGTCACATAGCGGGTTGCTAAGAAGCTCAGAAAAAAGAAAATAGACAGAGATGTCCCAAGAGGGATTGCGAAGGAATAAATCAGTTTTCAGTTTTAACCGAGGTTAAAGTATGGATGAACTACAATTTCCTGAAGGAGTTTGCAGATATTGGGCTGCAAATAAAATATTACCAGTGAGAGACCAAAGATTTCAATTCAGAGGTAAATAAATGTCTAATGCCATTTTCCATGAAAACACTGTGTCCTTTGGACTTAAGCAATTGTATCTTTGACATACATCATCATCATTTTGTCGTTCAATCCTAGGATTGGTTGACTACCGTAACATTCCTCTTAAATTCCTAATTCGTGTCCCTGTTCTTATTTCGTTCAGTATTCCTATCCTTTTCCTTCCATCCTCATCTCTTCCCCGTTTTGTTTCTCTTTATCGCCCTCTTCAAATTTCCTCTTTTCAAACCATCCTCCTTACATCTATTCAGCCTCTTCCGAACCTTTGTCACCAGCTTCCTCACCACTCAACCCATATCAGTTCAACACATATACCTAAGGCGATCGAGATTCCGGTGTCGAGCAGGATGGAGATGGTGAGATGGCTGGTGAGAAGGACTATCGACGAGGATCGGATATGATTTGAGAGGAGAGGAAGCTGGTGGTGGAAGTTCGGAGGAGGCTGAAGAGATGGTTGGAGGGCGTATTGAAAGGGGTAGGAATGTTTAAGGCAGAGAATGAGAAAGATTACACTGGTGAAGAAGAAACCAGAGAATAGGAATGCTGAAAGACATAAAATGAGTGAGATGGTACGAAGAATACATGAGTGATTATTTCGTCCAGAATTTCATCCTCTTTCTCCCTCTTCCACCGTATTCTCCCATCTTATAATGCTTTCAACATAACCTCCCATTTGAATGCCAATCCTAGGATTGGTTGACTGCAGCCCTTCACCCTTCCCTATCAAATGCCAATTCCTTTACATCCTTGTATCTCTCCCTATATACCTTTCTTTTTATTTAATTATTGGACTTATTCCTTTGTCTTTCTCTCGAGACTTCTCTCTCTATTGTTCCTTCCATTATGTTCTTCACAAATCCATTTTCTCTCATGGTGTGTCCTATCCATCTTGTTCTTCTTTTCTGTATGGTGTCCCATATGTTCCTTTCCTCTTTTACTCTTCTGTACACTTCATCTTTTATTATTTTTTCCGTCCATGTTATCCTCAGTGTCCTCCTCCAGCACCAGGTTTCGATGTCTTTTTTTCTTTTCTGGTCAGCTTTTCCGATGGGCCATGCTTTCGATCCGTAGAGTGCTACGCCCCACACTAATGTATTCACATTATGCCATACATATATCATTAGAATAAATTTTTATTAAAAAAAATTTACAGTTAGATGACCAACTTTGAATAAATATACAATACAAGGTTATTTTTGAGTGCTAAAAACATAAGAAAGTATTTTTTAATGCGTAGAGAGGATATATCTAAGCTGAAAATATCCCGACATATATTTATAAGGACTATTAACCCCAAAAAAATTTCTATTTGAGTTGAATAGATCCTTGAAACACATTTTTGTTATTGCAAAACTTAAGGCTATTAATAAGGATTCGTGTTACTCTTCTATGTGCCTGTGCATTTCCGTAATGATGACTAAATAAATTTGAAGTGAAAATACCTGATTATATTTAAGGTATTTTTCGACCAACATAATCTTATGGATTATTTAAAGGGGGAGTAAGCACTTGCCTTGACTCAGTCAACATAATCTTATCTCAAAAGCCCGTTTTTTATTTTCACTTAAGGACAGATCGCGAATCTCATCATCGTATCCTAGTTCATGGAAAACATGTAGTAAATATATATTCCTGTATGAAAATATTTGAGAGCCCAAGATGTGGACGCTTCGGCTATGATCGGCATTATGTCTCTAATATATCGTCGTCGTCTTCGGTCGTTCTGTCTTTACATTGGTTGACTGCTGCCATCCACTCTTCCCTATGAAATGCTAGTTCCCTTGCATCTTGATAGCTCTTCCTATGCCCTCTCCTATTTATTTGATCAATGATCTTATTCCCGGATCTTTTTCTGGGGGTAATTCCTTCAATTTTTCCTTCGGGTTTATTCTTTACTTACCCATTGTGTCTCAGCGTGTGTCCAATCCATTTGGTTTTTTCTTTTTTAGGGTTCCATATGGCCCTTTCCTCTTATTCTCTCTTGAAAACTTCATAATTTCATATTTTGTTGGTCCATGTGTGTTCTGGTCATTTTTCCAATGGACCATGCATTCGATCAGTTGAGTGCCGCGCTCCGCATACATTTTAAAAATACGATTTTTAGTTGGTTGTCCTATCTTCTTGAACTGCAGCAGTTGTCTACTTATCATGAACGTTTTCTTATCTTAGGCCATTTTTTCTGCATATTTTTCATTACGGTCAAGATAGGCTTTCGTCTTGATATTTCACAGAATGCTCCCATGCATGTTCGTATGCGCCTGAGTGGGTACGAACTATAGATATCTATATACTTAATACGGCTAACGGCGAATTAATCTCCAAATTGCCAAGGATTGCAATGATTTCTGTCCTTTATTCCTCAATGTGTCTCCTTCCTTCCCTCAATTACTTCTCCAAATCGCCTATAATTATTCTCTTTCAACTCATTAATTGCGATATTCCTATCGAAAAATAATCTCTCATATTCCATAAAACCGTTCTTCGCACGAACATGTTTTGATTTCAATTTCACGTGTAGTACTTCATCCTCAAACTAGTTACTATTCTCCAATTTCAAATTCATTTAATTTTCATTTTACATAAAAGTTTCCAATTACCAATTAACCGTGCTAAAATCGTGATAAATTATCCTTCTTTGACATTTATAAATACATGTGTACTCTCGCTTCAATCCTGCACTCACCCTTGAATGGCACTTCCTCTGTCCCCTCCTGGCATTCTCCTATCCTCACATTAACCTCCAGTGTTTCCCATTCAATGCTCCTCCGTTCCCCTAAATTATCCTCTGCGGTAATCTATACAATACAGCTCCATTCCTGTTTGAATGTTTCCACATTCCCTACATTATCTTTATCCCTTTATATTTCCTCTTCTTAATGCTTCATGCATCTCCATGTAATCCTCCTATACTCCACATACCTTTCATTCCCAATTTGATCCTCCCACTTTCCTCATTTCACTCTCCTAAATTATCAGGGACTGATGTCAAGGACTGGATTTATATTTAGTCTTTTTAAAATATCGTGGGTGAATTTATATGTAATAAGTGGGTGAATAAATTATTTTCAGTGTTATTTTTTATCCAAATTTTAACTCAATTTACAATTATCGCCACGGAAATCGACACTATACCTCAATTAATGTCACGTATTTGATAAATCAAGGATTGTAAGTGATGAAAATAGAAGTAATCGTCGAATAATTTGAACATGACCTTGGGTATTAAAAAGAGCTGTCTGATACTGTGGAAATGAAAAGGTGATTTTGATTGAACCGAATGAATTGTCTGCTAGAAGTTTAAAAATATCCATGTAAGGTATTAAAAGTTTTCCTCCGCTGCGATAGGAGAAAAGCATGTGTTATTGGAGTAATTTAACACAAATGAAGTGTGAAAATGAATAAAATATAGGGTTAACTGAAAGTAATATGGTAAAAACTTCTAGATTTTTATATTTGCACGCCCCTTGTCCACCTATATTTCTTTTTTCATCCTCAAGTGCGTCATACAATTCTTCATCCACTGCCATAAAACCTTTTCCCTAGTCTCCCCTTTTCTCATATTTCCTTTCTATTCCATCCCAAATCTATTTTCAAATCCCAATATTCCTTATTTATGTCAGCTACCCAACGACGCTCATCACTTCTGGCAGCCTCCTCCTGATCTCATCCAGAACCTCTTCCTCTCCACATGCACCATACCAAGGCCTACCTCGTTTCTCTACCTTTGCGTGTCCTGAATCATCTCTCTCCTCCTCCAACCCAACATCTCGAAAACATTCGATTAATATTCGTCGTCTTTCTTGAAGCCACTCTGACCAATGACAACCCGAACTCCTTATAAAGATTCGATATTATTTGCCAGCCTCTTGTCCATATAATGACCCAAGTTCCGCATCACCTCCCTTTTATTTTTAAATTCTTCCTTCACTTAAGCTATTCTCCTGCTATTTTTTTGCTTCAAATCATTTTTCAATTCATCTGTCGAAATGCCTTATTTATGTCGTTATTAGTATCACGGGGCCGAGGTTATTTTTCTATTCTATTCTCTCATTGCCCATATGTCATGTAATAAAGGTCTGTTACCCCTTTAATAGTTGAAGTATAGGCTATGAACGGTTTTATATGCAAGCTATGACATATTTCCTCTCAATTTCAGCCCGATAAATTTTCACTGTTGTGTGAAGCCTACCAACCGTCAATTCTCTCTGAAACTGTTTTGATTTCTCGCATTGTCATTTCACCAGTTTTCATTCCCAATGATTTCACGCCTGAGTAAACTATGCCTGATATGAACCTCCGATTGTTATGGTCAGTGTTGACGTGTTCCCGTTTTCTTTTCTCTTCTATTTATGTAAACAGTTCTTCAGTGATCCATTCCTTCTTCATCGTCGTTGTTTCCATTTTTATATTTACCTTCTTGTCGCTCCTTATGCCTCTGTAATTATACTCACCCGTCATTCCATATATGTTCCCGTGAGTTATACGTTGCCTTTTTAGTTTTTACTTAATCCTCCTTTTCTCTGCTTTTTATAGGTTTCAATTATTTCCTGTTAAAATCTCTAAATTGGCCCATTCTAACCACGTTCAATCAAATAAACCACATATTGGATGAGAACAGTGCTATAATGTACGTCGTAATCCGTCATTCGAAAGACGAGTAATTCTTTCCGGTTTCCACCGATTATTATTGGTTGTGCACTGACTATTGTAGTAGCCTATTTAGAGTGCCACATATTGTGAAGTTCGTATAAAGTTCTCCAAAATTTCTCATCGAAAGTTGAACAAATGACTTTTGTCATGCTTTTATCGATTTGGGACGCAAAACACTCCTCGCGCATGTTAAACCCACTTAGTTTGTCTGGCGAAATAGAGTTACGATGTTTTTTTAAATTCTGGCAATGCAACAAACTTTTCTGAGTACATTCAATTTTCAAACTTTTTCCGACATTTTACAACAGAGGGTAACTTTTCATAAAACCAGTGTAACATTATTTTCTCTAAATCGTGATAATACCTCAGGTATATCAAGACATCTGTGTGACGAAAACCAATTGTGTAAATTTAATCCTCGAATTTTACATTACATTAAAAAGGATCGGACACTTGGTTATATGGAACAGTATGACATGAATTTCTCTGCTGGTGTTAAACTTGCTGCATTATGTCTCCATTCCATTCACCTCTCTTACACAAAACTAAACCACCAACCCACTCATCTCTAACGTTACCGTGAGCTATCTTCCCTCACTCTCCTCCTATTGTTTTCACGCAACCTTTGCATAAGCATCTTCATCACCGCATCCTCTTCTTTTACAGTCAGTCAGCATGTTTCCAGTTATTATATCCCTCCCTATTCCTTGACATAAAGACGTCTTTACGTCTCACGTCTCTACGCGGATATTGACCCAACACCCCCTGCCACACGCCCATGTGGCGGCTCGCTGGGTATTACGTAGACGTAGATGTAGCCAATATGTCTTCCATTAATGAATTTCTTTAAATTACGAATAGATGGTGGATATTGTACTCTCATCTTATTCAAAGGAAGGAAAGGAAACGGTATCGATGACCAAAATTGCTGATATTTCCGCTACTAGAGTAAAGTTTTTGACGACATACTTTTCAATTCATCTCTATTTTATACGTTTATCACCTTTAGGAAAGCCAACCGTACTAGTTATCTAACTGCGTCGCACATAGCTAAATGCCATTTGAAAATTCGCTCGGACGATGAGCGGTAGTTGGTTAGAATAGCTGTAGAATAAGAGGGAAGGCGGATAGAGAGAGAGGAATATATTTAACAGTAATTTTTGATGACATGAATTTATCTTTTTACTAAAAAAGAGCATCTTTTTGTCTCACCATAAAATCTCCAAATAAATCAGGGCATCGGCGTAAACATACGAATATTTATATCTATCACATTTCTTCTCTAGCGCCTTTCGCAGCCGAAATAGAGCAAGGCTCGAATCCTATAAAATCCTCACTCCCTCCACCTCCTTACTCACTTCTCATGTATTCTCAGTTTTCTCGCGCAGTGAATCGCACAGTGAATATCCGCAGGCGCGGCAGCATCCAAGAGGGAGACTTTTTAATCTATTTCATTGTGCTAAAATATAGCGTATGTTGCATTTGATAGGATATACAAATGCTAATTAAGGAGGGGTTCCGCCCGTAGCTTTAATCACACTGAATTCCACATCCATGGACCTTCGGTAGAACGAAGAAAATGAAAAAAAATGTAAAAAAATAAGGATATTTAAAGTTTCATAAGATCTCAGCATGAATATTTGTCAGAAAAGACGCGGAAATTCATGAGGAAATGGTGAAGGGATGACGAGACGTAACTATTTACAACGCCAGACTCTCGCTGCATATCGTGTTTCGACTGTCCTCTAATTCTTTTCCAACGATCTCTGCTAAGAGGTAGTAGTAGGCTTGTGGCAGGACTGAAGGTAGTCCGAGCGAGATAGTTTCTTAATCATAATTGAGACAAAATTCCAAGTATACGTTTTATTTTCACCAGCTATAAGATACATGAATTAAATATTGCATTATTAATGGTGCAATAATATAGTTTTATATGACAGAAATTATAAGTAATCAATTGAAAATATCTAAATAACTCTTTAACTTGACTTATTTTTTTCGCGCGGTGCTTTTGAAACTCCTTCAAAACGGAAGTTTTTTTTGGTGATATTCAAGAACCTGCTGTGGCGAAAATATGACTAATTATAAAAAATTGTTGAGAAAACATACAAACTACACGCTGTTAAATTTTTTACGCCATCTAAATGCTACAACTTCCTCATGCTGTAAATAAATCCTCTCTGGAGTGCATACCAGGGCCTTTTACCATGTAAATGGGCTGGTATATTTTGGCAAATATCTCGGAAAGTAATGTTGTGAGGGGTTAAAATTTTTGGTATCATTCGATGGGTGAGATATTTTTGTTTAAAATGAGACCAAATTCATTGATTTTTTAGATTAAGAATATTTCGTTCGGACTAACTTAACAGGGCGGTCATTGTCGTGAGGTCAAAGCATGCCACCCACTACACTTAAGCTCCCTCTTTAGCAAAGGAGTTTAGTATAAGAGAGAATGGGTAAAGAGTCTTTAGCCAGTCTATAGAAGTCTCTCTCTTTTCATCTTCCGCCACTCAGCATTACGATTCCTCCTCGCGCGCCGTCCCCTCAGCACTTCTCTGTAAACCACTCCCCACCCCTACTGTGTCGTTTTCCTCAACACACCCCTTGTTTCCTAACACCCCCACCTCACAAACACCCCTCTCCACATTTTGTGGACCCACCCAACGCCCACACTCCTCCCCGGGCTATCCCTTCTCCTCCCGTGGCCTCTCCGCTCTCTCCCCGACCTACTCCGTCCAGCCGTCCCACTCTTCCTTCGCCTCGCACTCCAAACCCAAACAAACCCATTCCATTCACCCGTCACCCCCATTTCTTTCCTCGCCGATAATATTCCCTTCGCCTTCAAGAACCTTTGTTCATAAGGTATGATGTATGAGCAACGGTCAATGATGATTCATAATTGCCGTGTTTCGTTCCATCGGACGCAAGAAGCGAGGGATTATTTCTTTCTGTCACCCCCTCCCTAGGGAATCGCAAGGAACATATAAAGATCGAGCTAACGAGATACAGAATTATATGTTCCTGTGGTATTTTGAGGCGTATGAAAATTTAGTAAAGCAAATTACACATTTCTATGTTAAATCTTTAAAGTAATTCATTAAAGTCATATGCTTCACCTAAATATGCATTAATGTCATATGCCTCAACTTAATAATTGTTTTCTTCATTATCGTTTTTCATCATTTACAGTTTCTTCTCGTGATAGCAGTGCTACCACTGTAAGTATCAGCGTTAGTAACTAATGATTATAACTTCCGGAATTGCATTCACCAACCAATTGAACCTATCGTCCTACTGACCGTCGTACGTACGATATTAGCATCAAAAGGGCACTACGGGTGATGTATTAGCTCTTAAATATAGTGGTCTCACCTCCATCAGAGGATGATACCCTCTCATCACTACGCCATAACCGATTCTCGCTCTTATGTTCCTTAAAATGAATTGGAATTTTGGAAATAATTGTTGATTCAGTATACTTAATGAGATCTATGTAGAATGCACCTACCTGAGAAATTTGTTTTCGAATTCTTGAGTGCCAAGTGGTCATTTTATAGAGGATTTTATTTCGAATCTCTTCCAAGCCCCTACTGGAGACCTTGGTTCAAAAAACTCAGTGCCTTTAGCAGAGTCTCATTTCGGATGAATTAGGTGCGGTGCAGAGCACGGCCACCAACGAAGTAGGAAAGGATTACATAGCATGCGTATTAGGGATGGGTTTAAATGGAGAAAGTTCAATTGGTGGAAAGAAAGACGGTCGTGGAAGTGCATTGTATGGAGATTGGGGTGAGAAGACAGGTAAGGGAGATTAGGAGGGGCAGAGTAGATGGTCGGAATGGGTTATGCGAAGGATGATGAGAATCGTTGAAGAGGGGCGTAGGAGGTTGCGTAGGCAAGGCGGGAGAAGTAATAGGATCCGACGAATGAGAGGCAGGTCGAATGCCGAGCTGAAGAAGTTCTTAATCGAGCAAGAAGATTGGTTCCGATGGTTGTTAATGTGTCACGTAGAGAAACACATTTTTCTGAATCAAAACGTACATAAATCGTTTGACAGCTTATAATTACAGCACATATATAACATATAATGCAAAGATAACAAGCATGACGAAGTGCTATGCATATTATAAAATAAAAATATCTTTGTAATATTTTACACAGCTTCATTATTAGTAAACAGGCCTGTCCGGTTTCAATGTATACACATCATTATCAGAGGCAAAATACAGCGTACAGAGGTGGTGGCTTGATATATGTATACAGTGTACCACTCGGGGAAGGAAGAAGGAGGTGGTTGGGAGGGTGGAGGATATTAGTAGAGAGGCGGGGGTTAACAAATCGATGACACGGGAAATGTGAAACCAACAGCGTCTAGAGTTAAAAGAGGAAGGGAGAGGCACAGTAAAAAGGGGCGACAATTTATCCGGAATAAAATCGTTTAAAACTCAAATGACTATTTGTTTTTTAATGGCTAAAACAATTTTCTAAAAAAATTCTCTAAAAATTCCAATTTGGCACCTTTGTCACAAAAAGATAAAATACTGGGATTAAAATTAGAAATGTGACTGTGGTCAAACAGATGCTTATCTAATTCAGAGCTGGTACCATGGTTGTTAAATATTTAAAATATTCGGAAGTTCTTTTTTTTAATTAGCGGCCAGTTTGACTGTCGTAAGATCAATTGCATCCGGGAGGATGACACTTCAGGAAGTACACCCCGCTTCTCTCCAAATTGTCATATGGATTTTTAGAGTTAAAAAGGAGTTTACCGATAGTCACAGGATTATAAAAGCATAGTTTAAATTGTTCTTAGGCAGCGATCAAATATTATTGGGTTGATTTCTGAGAATTCTGAAAGCTGAGAGTTTTTATGTCCATGAGGCTCGCCCCCCGGATTTTATTAGATTGGCCTAAAAAAACGGAAAAAAAGCGTTTGAATGCGGCCGAAATATTCCCGATATTCTTGCTTTACTAATAAGAAAACGGAAGCCCAAAACCACTCGACCGAATGGAGAAATCTCTAAAACAATACCCCTTTTATATGCCCACTACCAGCTGATAAATAAATCGTAGACCGTTTACAAGGACCGTCACATCCAGAAGAGTAAAGCCTTTCCTCAAACCAGGAAGAAGATGAGGGCTTTCTTTTGTGTGGAATGTTTGTTGCCTGCCCATAAATGTATTTTTAGGTGATTCGAGAGGGTGTTCCCTAAACTCATTGGCTTTGGATAATAGAGAGGAGGCTGGATTCTCTAATTAGTGAACTGAAGATAATATTTGAGTCACTCAAAAAGTTAAAAAATAGACATCGATTTATTTTGAACTGGATTAAGTGTGAAGAATATTTGTTCCGTTAACTTCAACGATATTCTTGAGTAACAAATCGAGACATCGTAAAACTATTGAAATAAAGTTAGTAACCAGAAATCTTGTGCTATTCGAAAGATATGAGGGATAAAACAAGACTTGTTTAAATAAAATCAGTAATTTTTTTTGTGTAGTAATCCATTTCCATACGAATCAGTTCCCGTTAATAATTGCTTTGGATAGATATGCTCTGATTCAATAAGAGGACGAAGTTGATGACCTCCTTTGCCGTAATACTTTTTTTAAGATCACGAAAGGAATATTCCTGATGCTCAAAGCTGACACCAATGAAATCCTACGTTAGAAACCATTTTCAACTTTACATGATGTTATCTAGAAAATGCAGTGTAATTGAAGTAAGGGAGGTTGCCATTGATTAATGAAGTTATTTCGGATACCGCTATAGAATTCTGAGAGGTAAAGTAAATCGAAAGAATCGGCGAATATAGGAGCAGGATAAATTAACGAATGAATTTAACGTTCCTTAGTCACTTTTTCCAAAAATGACATGAAAAGAATGACAGAAACGTCGATGCAAACCCCAGAGACCAATGCTTGGTTTTCACAATGCGATAGTAATAACAAATAAGTTTAGACTGTGGAAAGTTAAGAAATGATATTTGAAAGCTTCCCGACGAAATCATTTTCATCGAGTTCTTACCTCTCGATACTAGTTTATTTTTGGAATAATAGTGCAGACGTCTGCAGTGTACCATACGCCCATGAGACGAAGTTGGTCAATGTCTTAACATTTTATTGCGAATAGATGACTCGATCCGGCATATAGTACATTTTAACCTTAAGTTATTTCTATCGAGAGGCTAAAATTGAGAGAAGGATGAACTCTTTGGTTAAGTGGATGGAAGTGTATTTAAAAGCATTGTAGACAAGCACAGTGCAATAATTGGGCATAGAGATATTTCAATTCACATTCGAAATTAATACTCTTTCTAAGAGGGATGTTTAAAGCTATTTGTGGTGAAATATATTAAGTTAAACATCAAAGTCGCATTGTGGCATTGTTCCAACGTGGTGGAGGAAATTTTTGTGATACCAACTACGCTAAAAAAATTATTAATATTTGTTAAAAAATTGAATTACAGTCTAGGCAATGAATTTTCTCTCTGAGAATATGGCGTTCCGAGTAGTCAATTAATCTTCAAATTCCTCTTACGCGCACTTCTTTGTAGCATGTAATTTAAATTAATAGGTAAATGTGTCTCTTAAAAGGTGCTTCGTAAACTATCAATACGCATTCATTGGAATAGTAACTAAAGAAGGGAAAATTTATTAAATTGAATCAGATACCGAATAAACTAATTGACTTACCTCGTTCAATCTTGGCATGCAAGTAACCATAAAGATCTGGAAACTAAAAGAAATTTCATACAATAAAAACTCGTTAAATAATTATTCAAAATATTCGGACCAAACAACGTGGGTAAAGACGAAGACTGCGCTTTCCGCGTCTTCTAGCAGTTGTCATCAAGAGAGGTCTTGGAGGGACTGAAATGAGTCATCGTTCTTTTATTCTCGCACAGACAAGTGAACAGAAGCCTACATCCTCCTTCCCCCCCATCCTATAGAGAAATCCCGCTTGGCCTGGGTCCTCCTCCACTCCATCCTTTCTTAGGCCAAAACTTTCCCTCCGTGCGTCTTCTCCCGTGCCAATCGCGGAAAGGAAGGCGCACGTTCCGTTCCTAGTATTTACTTCCCTCTACTGCATTTGAGCATTCGTGAATATAATATTTATTGTTCACTTTGAACTCCTTGATAAGTCAATTGTTTGGAGTATCAAATCTTAAAATGTAACAATTGTCAAATAGAAGGAACTACTAAAAGCTTAACTCTAGACAACAAAATGAAACAATCTTAGTGAATGAGGATAAGAGAAACCAGAATTTTTTTATCTAAGTGGTTTAAGTTGGTGTTTTTCCATCGCATCAACCGTATCAACATTTTACAAATATTCAAAATAACATCAGTATTAGATGAGCAAAAAATTAAAAGAGATAGATTAGAAAATATTTCATTTTACACAGAAATAGAGAATTCAAGGTATTTCTGAGAAGAAGGGAGCAATATCCTGAAAATATAAACACCTTTTTCAACTCGTGTCTAATAAGAGTTGACATTAGGCTGAATTCGCGGAATAATATTTTAAAAACTATATTGGCAAATCAATATGCAAGTCACTGTGATCATAAAATACGAAACAGGGCGTCGTAGTGTGAGCTTTTACCCTTAACCTACGCATTTATGGCCTTAGCGATTGTCAAGCATCTAGAATGTATACGTGTGGAATTATGTATATCATTATCATTTATTAATTTCTTTTACCTCCGACCTCGGTTTCCATTTTTCAAAGTCAACTTTAAGGTTTAACTTTCATTTTACCTTTAAAACAATATATATTATTGTCGACAGCTAGGTCGGTGTGACTCGATAAAAATGATGTGGAAATAAAACTTAATTCAATTTTCTGAGGTCATGATATCTGTAAATAATTTCCACAAGGTATTGCCTGATTTATTTTCCTTAAGGCCGCTATTTCTGCTAAAGTAAATGTCTCATATCCAAATGATTTTTCAACCGGACAAACATAATCAGTGTAGATTTATGTTGGGTTCTAAAGGACGGCCACCAAGATAGTCAAAGACGATAATATTAGAGATATAAGTTTCCGAGCACATAGGTGTAAAATTATTCTTTCCACGCACAACGAGCGACCATAATAAAAAAGGAGCTTCACTTAAAACACACCGATAATACATTACGCAATCTGACCTCTCAAAACCCCATTGTATACACCTTTACATAGCTGGTGGCCTAACACCCCCTGCTACACACCCATGCGGCGGCTCGTGGGGTAGTATTCTGATCTAGGTACAAAGTTGTGCGTCGCTCGTAGGAATATGTAACACGGAACACTGTCGAAATAAGCAACTCAGCGTGAGCGGAGAGGAACTCTGGTGGGAGTTGGGGGAGCTTCCGATGGTGTTAGACAGTGTTGTTGTACAAGAGTTCGAACGAAAAGCCACGACACAGTCACGAAGTTGCTCAGTCAGCGTGATTGTGCGACTATAAGATAGCACGTGGAGAGTTCACTGAGGTATTATGGATTGGGGAAGTGAGATCCCCCGGGCTGAGGCGGTCGCAGAAGACCCCGAGTGTCCAGCATTGGCCGCGATGGTTGAGGCAAATTTGAATATTGGTGAGAACAATCGAGATGCTGTGAACCCGCCCTCATCATAAAGCGCGGAGAGTGGAGAGGAAGCGAGGGGAACGAGGATGCCAGGTCAATTGATTGCAACAGCTGCGGAAAGGAGAGAAAGAGCTGCGGTTTAACCGTACGAACTCCTGTGTCCCCGAGATGAATCCTAAATATTTCAAGTATGCAGTGTTCGATATAGTATTGCAGCGAAATCCGCATCCGGCGGAGGAAGCCGGTCCCGTCTTATTTCGCCTGAGACGTAGACGAATCAGGGCTCTGCTGAAGCCCTACGGTTGGCAAATGCGCCGATGAGAAATTTGGTGAGTGCGATGTACTTTCTAAGTTCGATATATGTTTCCATTGTATCCGCCGTCCCGTAGGCTGCAACGAATTAAATTCGCTTTTGCGGTGCGATTATCCGTACTGAGCTCACGGATCGTAACCATTCCATAATATAGCGAAGCAGCGTCGACGATAGTTGTAATAAAGAGATAATGTTATCAGTAAGGCGCATGAGAAGGCTCGTGAATTTGACAGGTGAAAGCAAGAAGATAGTTCGAATACTAATGAAATATCGAGAGCTGAGTGCTATCGTCAAAGTAATACCCTAATTGAAATAATGTTCAGACATATTCGTTCACTTATTTCTACTTATCTCCAAAGTTTCTCTTTATATATTTTGAAAATTTTGTGAAAAATTACCTCATACAGTTAAGACATTTTGCTTTTGCTGTGGCAAAAGCAGTTTAAAATGTTTAGCATTGGATTTTCAGAAGATATTATTCCTGAAAACTCACTCCCTCCATTCGACTCTCCCTCTCTCCTTATTTTTTAAAGAATGACCTATTTTGGTTTTACGCTGCCATTGGGTATGTTGTCTTTGCATTGTGTAACCAGCTTAATCCTCTTCCCTCCTCCCAAAGCCATCTAGTCACCAACCGCTCCCCTTTTTACTTCCTCGTATTGAAAACGTTTTCTACACTTGCCTTAGGTTAGTGTTGCTCTCTAATGAAAATAATAGTATACACATCGAAACAGTCGGACGTATTGCAAAAAAAGTGCGTAATATTACAACTTTAATTTTTAGCTAGTATGTCTAAATTTCAGAATGCTATATTCTCATTTGTCACTTTGAAAATGCTATGTCCAACAATACAATCAGTTGTTTGAGAAGTTTTTACCAGGTCAAATATTACAGTCATTGCAGTTGCATATATCAAGTTAGGTCAAGCTTGCTTGTTCTATAGATTCTCAGTAACTGCTCCAGAAGATGAGTTGTCACTCGCACCGTCACCATCACTTTTTATGTATTATTAGTGTGAAAAATATCATGAATGATAATTCCGAAAAACCAAATTTGAAAAATCGAGAGTCACTAAGTAGAGAAATATTAGCCGTAGGTATTTCACGCCCCTCTAGTTTGATGAAGCGTGGGGAATAGCAATGGCTTTGTCTCTTCGCGGGCTAAGGCCTCGAGGTCACCGAAGATTTTTTGCTCATAGATTCACTTGAAAAATATTTTATCACAGCGCCATGTGATGCGATCAGTTTCCATGAGGAAGATCATGAGCAATTATATATCCCAGAGCGGCTTATTATGTCAATAAAGAGTTCCAAGTTGTTTACTGTTGCATTATTTTCGATATTTCCTGTTGATATTTATGCAGTTAACCGACAATTTCCTCATTGAATTCTTGAGACAAGAATGCAAAAATGACCGATCATTTGTATCGGTTACATCACAACCCTGCTCGTGTGGTTCTCTGATATCACCGTGGCATAAGCTAATATAGGCTGATTGTTTATACCACATACGACGAGAAACGTTGAAAAACTTTTCGGTCACGGAATAATTCACAAAAGCGGGCCGAGAACGGCCTATTTTTATGTTTTGCTTTAAAGTCGACAACTTCAGATGTGATTTTTCAAGCAAAGGACAAAAATTGGTGTTGGAAATCGTAAAATAAAAAATTCCAGTACGATTAAGTATTGCCGGCGGAACTTTCTATTCCTTGGAAAGTGATTGATGGAGTCGGGGAAAGCTATAATTCGGAAATCTGTAGAACTATATTATTTGGCCTATTATGGGGAAACATACCACTTGATAGCTTGAGTCTTGTATTACTATGGTTTTCAATAGAGATACAAGTGTTTTTTTAATAGCTGTGTATGATTCGTTTTCATGTATAATCTTTGACTATGTTACCTGTCATGTTGCCTAAATTTTATTAATTTTTTGCATGTCGCGGCTTTGGGTCACAAATGGCTATATTTTCAAAACTATTTCATACTTGGATGATAATTATTTACAAAAATTCGTTTGAAACAAGTGAAACCATTAAAAAACCGAAAAACCTAAGACAGAGTCAGTGAGCCATGGAGAACTTGACTCAAAATGACATATTCTAGGCAAGGTATGGTATATATTGTCGAACGCCGTATTCTTTTCCCACCATATTGTGGTGATATTCACCGATGTTATGTAAGTAATCGAAAGTAATAAGATTATCTGAGAGTCCTCTCAAATATGTAAATTCTTATGTTGATATACTACTCACTGCTCACGAAACGTTGAACTGCGATAAACGTAGTGAAAATTTTAAAAAGTTCTTCCGTGACACGCAAAAAAATCGACTAAGGTTTGAGAAGAGGGACCTCATGCCGACGGCCATCTACTCGCGCGCGGTGTAGAGATGGTTTGAGATGGGGAAAGTGGAAGAGTGGGGATATGTGAGAATAGAGCCGGAAAGAGAGGAGGGAGAGAGAGATAGAAGTAAGGAGAGTCGGGTAATTGAGATAGAAATCGACAGGGATGAAAGGGAAATGATTCGAGAGAGAGAGGTTTAGAAGTGGAGAGAAAGAGTTGAAGAGAAGGGGAGAAAGATGCGGAGAGAGAGAGAGAGAGATTGAAGATAGAAAGAACGGCAAATAGATGGGAATATTGACGGGGAAGAGAAGGTTAGTATGGGAGAGAGAGATATAGGAGAGAGAAAAAGGGCGAGGTTTAAGGGAATTAAGTTGGGAAAGAGAAGGTTTGACGAGTGGAAATGTGGGGAATGGGTAGAGGGAGGAAGAACAGCTTTTAACATGCGTAGCCATAGAGTTTCAAATGATGTTATTCCAGAAAGTTTATCCCCCATTTTTACTCTCCCTTTCCCTTTATTTTACTAACATTCCTATCAGACAGAAGTTAAAAGAAAGAGGATAGGTAACTCGAAACATACGAAATATTAGTTTTGAGAATATGTTGTAATGGCTGATTACGAAAGAAAGAATGTATTCGAGTTGGCCGCGAATGGCACCGCTGAGCTCAACTGGTTACGTGCCGAATAAAGTGGCCGCCATGCTACTTAGCCAAGAATGTGCTTAATGATTGTTCTGTCCTCTTTTATAAGAAGACCAAATTCAAAATTTTAGTTTCCAACCCGGTATTACCCAGATTATACTGTCTCCCAAAAATTCATGAAGATTGTTCACCAATGATATCAATAGTTTCCGGAATAGACTATGAAAGCTTTTGAAGTTATGAAAGATATTACTTTCACTGGGGCGGGTGGATTGAAGAATTAGAACCGGCTCTTTTGCCTCCACATGCAGTGATTACTGGAGACAAAGCAACTTCCGTCCGCGTCGCCGTGATTTGAAAAAAAAAATTTAAGTTTAGAATCTTAGCAAGGTTGACAAAATTTCCGCCTTCACCCTCGAGTCGAGAGCATTGTAGCTATGTTGAATATAAAAAAAAGATTCTAATAGTTTGGTTGCCATGGTCAATTTTAACGATCATGAACACAAAAATGCGGTTTTTATTTTTAAAACAATTTTAATGACGCTTCGAATTTTATTCTTGCCATTATAAATTATCTAGATGTAAATATTTCCAGTGCTGCCGAAAACTGTTCAAATAAAAAAATTGTTTTTGCGGTATTTTGCAGTGCAAAACAGTCGTCACTGTTACTTATCTCTCATCAACTTATTAAATATTTTTGATTGCCATGATTTTTTCTACTGTCGAATAAGGTTCAAAAATATCAAAAACGAAAATTTTTAGTAGCGACGGTAAATTTCTTTCCTACTTACCCAAGGTTCGCAGGTTCGCGTCCCGCTCGGGGAATTTTACATGGCTCTGAGAAATGGGTGCGTGTGCTCGTCTGTTATTGTCGTTCATATGTCAGATGTAATTTATGATTCCCGATGGGTCTGTTTTCGTGATGGTGGGAATAAAAGCAGAAAAAAAACTGGCGACATTTGTACCTCAATATCCTCCTAACTTATCCTAAATAATAAAATCCTAATATGAATAGAATGAATAGATGAAGGCGTAACTTAGTGGAAAATTGTCACTGACATAAGGAAAAAATATCTCACAATATTCCACACTTCAAAGTTAATTAGTGACCCAGGGTTCGACTGCACAGCACTCGCTATCAAGGTACATTGACGTCATATACGAGTCAGTGGAGAGAGAAGAGACCGGGGGGGAAGATGAATTGACGTCAGACACGAGCGTCACGGTCAGATTCGGCCAACCAAGGAAGGGGGTGAGGGTGGATTGGTATGTATGATTGAGGGAAATAGGAAGGAAAAACACATTCATTGACAAGTTTCACATTTTTGTTGTTAGCAGCATTCACAATTACAAAATGTTGAAGAAAGTCCAATTTGTCACCTTTTCTCTCAATGTGAAGCACTTTCGGTACAAAAGCACTTTCGTAGTCCTCCTAGATTGAATTTTTGTATACGACGATGAAAGGTCTCCCTTATACCAACACGTTTTATGTTCCCGAGCCCTAATATTGATGGCTCAACCACTTACATCAATATATTGGAAAGTGTCATTATTACGCTTTAACCAATACATGCCATTTCTGTTTATCCGCGTCACTTCGTCCTTCGAGTTGAATAAAAATTCTCCTCTTCCCTTCTCCTTCTCTTCTCCGTCTCTTCTCTATAGATTGACTCGCATCTTATGTAAATGTACCTTGATAATGATTGCTTTGCAGGCGAAACTGGCTTGCCAATAACTATGTCAAGTGTGGAATATACTTACTAAGATATTTTTCTCGTCATATTCTCTCTGAATTTGTGTTCTTTAGGCTGAACACATCATTCCATCCATATGAGTTTAAATGCGATATAAGTGTCGAGGTTCAGATGGCAAGGAATGCATGCTGTTTCGAAAAATGGGGGAGGTAGATGAGGGGAGGCCGAGGTAGGGAGGGAGTAGGAGGTAGGTTTGGGAAAGGAGGACGGAATGAATCTCTGGGAGTAGATTTTGCCGTCCTCCGGGACCGGGAGGAGAAAGGGCTGGGCGGTGGAGTCTTGCCCATAAACCATCCCACCTCTCCTTACCCCCCCTCCTTTTAATCTCTCCCAACCCCCACCTCCCCTTCCCCATCCTCACACCCTCCACCCTCTCCTCTTCCTCCCTTCCCCTCCCTTCCCTCCTCTACCTCCCCCACTTTTTCAGACTATATATTCTTCGTCTTCTGGAAAACTGTACCTTATGATGACGTGTTTCGTCGAAACAAGCGTCTTTTAATGAATTTATGTGGAGTGACTAATAACCTCGTAAACATTTAAAATGCTTAAATAGCAATGAATTGTCAATAAACCAACTCGCAACTCGAGCACGCATGCAAAGTTTCACTCATAACTGTACGTAGAGGAAAATCCCTTCAAGCGCCTTAGTAACCGTTAGTAGGATAGTAACTGTGGTCGCGGTAGATTTCGACTTAGTTGGTGGGAAACGCACTCATGAGAATGCAAGTTAGACCAACAAAGCATTGGTCTCTGGGGTTTGCATCGACGTTTCTGCCTTCCTTTTCATGTCATTCTTAGAAAAGTTACTAAGGAAAGTTAAATTCATTCGTTAATTTATCCTGCTCCTATGTTCGCCGATATTTTCGCTTTACTTTACCTGTCAGGATACTGTAGCGGTGTCCGAAATAACTTCATGGTCATCCTCCCCAAGTTGAGTTACACTGATATTTTCTAGACAACATCAAGTAAAGTTGAAAATGTTTTCTAACGTAGGATTTCATTGGTTTCAGCTTTGAGCATCAGTTATATTCCTGATGAGATCTTAAAAATAGTAGTACGGCAAAGGAGGCCATCAACTTCGACCTCTTATTGAAGCAGAGCATGTCTATTCAAAGTAATTATTAACGGGAATATTTCGTATGGAAATGGATTACTATACAAACATAATTACTGATTTTATTTTAACAAGTCATATTTCATTCCTCATATCTTTCAGCATTAAAGTAGCAGAATGATATAGCGTCGAGTTATTCGATCCACATTCAAAGTAAAACTGCTTCCACGGAGGAGTTGTAAAGCTAATAGCGGAAAAATAGGAAAGTAAAATTCAATGAAGCATGGTCGCAATGTTCCTAAGGAGTTCTTGGCACGAGTTTACTTAAGTAGAGAAAAACTTTCAGTGAAACAATGTGGCGATTTCAGCCAGCACGCTTGTCTTCATCCATGGAAGGATTGCGTGTATTCGTTTAACATTAGAACCAGCGGATGATACTCCTCTCCTCTCAATATCCTCTCAAATTCTCTCTATCCACCTATCCTCTCTCTCTTCCTATCCTCTCAATTATCTCCTCTATATCTTCTCAATTTCCTGTTCAAAGCGTTCAAGCAGGCGTGAAACAATTCAGTTGACTCCACAAGACTAACATTAATCGTTGATTAGGATGATAAATTAATATGAATTCATGATTTAGCCTATTTTAACATTTAGTCTTCTATTCGACAATGAACTTCATCCTGTACGAATGAGAAAAACAGTTATACCATCGAAATGGCATACTTAAGGGCCATATAGCGTGGTTTACGCATTTTATTGCCTCGGACGTTAAGTATGTGTCACATTAAATGCATGAGTCGTAGGAATAAATATATAAAATTAGTTAATGACTTTTATTCTACCAAAAAAATAATTCTGTTGGGAAAGAACTTATTGGTATTAAAACTAAGTGTAATTGAATGATTTTCGTATCCAATTCAATGCGATTCAACCCTTCTGAGCGACGCAAATCTGCGATACATGCGTGGTAAATGGATCACTAGAGTTAGTTAGAGCAGGCCTTGTGGCGTCCTAAAATTTAAAGAATAAGTAAAAGTAAAAGAATTTTTATATTCCATTTGATACAAATCGACCGATTTTAACGACACAATAGTGTCGCTGCCACCGAATAATGTTAAGATCCATCGCTCTCAATCGACTAAGGTATGAGGAGAGGGACCTCATGCCGACGGCTATCTACTATCGCCCGGTTTAGAGATGCTTTGAGATGAAGAAAGGAGAAGATTGGGGATATGTGAGAAGAGAGCCGGAAAGAGAGGAGGGAGAAAGAGATAGAAGTAAGGAGAGTCGGGTAATTGAGATAGAAATTGTGAGGGATGAAAGGGAAATGATTCAGGAGAGAGAGGTATAGAAGTGGAGAGAGAGGAGCTGAAGAGAGATGGACAGAAAAGTGTGGAGAGAGAGAGAGCTGGAGGATAGGGAGAACTGAAGACAAGTGGGAATAATGACGGGGAAGAGAAGGTTAGTATCGGAGAGAGAGATGCAGGAGAGAGAAAAGGGGCGAGGTATAAGGGAATGAAATTGGGGAAGAGAAAGTTTGACGAGTAAAGATGTGGGGGAGGGGTAGAGGGAGGAAGAACAGCTTTTAAAACATGCGTAGCCATAGAGTTTTAAGTGATTTTATTCCAGATTACAACATAAAAAAAGGATTCGAGTTCGCCGCGAATGGCACCGCTGAGCTCAACCGGTTACGTGCCGGATAAAGGGGCCGCCATGCTACTTAGCCAAGAATGTGCTTAATAATTGTCCTGTCCTCATCAATAAGAAGACTAAATTTAAAATTTCAGCTTCCAACCCTATATTACCCAGATTTTACTGTCTCCTAAAAATTCATGAAGATGGTTGACCAATGATATCAAGAGTTTCCGGAATAGACTATGAAAACTGTTGAGGTTATGAAAGATATTACTTTTACTACCCAGAAGCACTTTTAATAGGAGGTGGGCATGATTTAGATCTGATCCAACCCATTTGAGAACTGTGCCGTCTGTGGACTACTAGAGGCTTATGACCCAAATTTCAGCTCGATTTATCAATTTTTGCGGCAGTTATCTTGCACAGAGACAAGCAGACAGACGGACATAGCTAGTTTGACTCGTAAGGTAATGCTGATCATTTCTGTATATACTTTTCCGCACCTCCTTCAATCCGATATATTTCTGCTGTGACAAAATCAATATACCCTACCCACGTAGTGGTTTAGGGCATAAATATCACATATATACGTATTAATGATAAAATAGCATCCATTTGAAAATTTCTTCACTTTAATTTGCTATACGTAACAAATTATCACGGCAGGAATTCTAACTTAACCTAAAGTGAGCATAAAAAGATCGCTTTCTCATTCCCTCGGTTTCTATGCTATGCGTCTAGCCTCTATGGGGTCAGCGGTTGCGTGAATTTTACTTAATCTCCATCCAACGAGCTCTAGGTACCAAGGGAAGATAGCTCGATAAGCCAAGTTCGAAAGCGGCCTATGTGTTCGGGGACCCGTTGATCGCACGCGTGCCGAACCGACGTGGAAAGGGGAAGGGACGAAAGCGGTATGTTTTACTACCTTTACTTGACGCACCGGATGAACTGAGTTTATTGCCAAGTGGTGGTGTCTTTGACCTGCAGTTAAAACTTCACGTGCTGATGGAAATGTTTTGCTAGCGGTCGATTCTTCTTCGAAACTCGCTCCATGGGTTCCCTTGTAAGATGTGTTTTATTGCAGGGCTGCCGATAAGTTTTGCATTTTTGCACCTAGCAAAATTTGTTTCTCCTTATTCGGCCACCGTGAAAGCATCCTGAGCACACCTTCGGGAAAATCCAGGGTTTCTATCTAGTTTTTCTGGTTTTACATTTTTGCACGCAGGCAATAGTTGTTTCTCTTCATACAGCCACTAAGAAATCCTTCTGAGCACAAATACGGGAAAATCCAGGGCTTTTGGAGTTGGCGAAGGCTCAAATTCTCCTCTCGCTCCGTGCCTCCCTCGAAATATAGAGTATTGCTCTATTCAGCTAATCATTTTCAATCGATTGTCACATGTGCCGATCTCCGTCCTCTGCTATCCTTTTCTTGTTCAAAGTGATCTCTTCAGTGAGTGTTAAGTGTTGTCATAACAAGAGTCAAGTTGATTAATCAGTGCCACGCCATAGCTGCGATAAAGGTAATCACGTTTTTTTAAATCCATTCTTAGCGAACTAGTACGTCATGCATGAGGTAACTCACTATATTACGCATGGTTTTTACTTTCGATTCAAACATTTGATATAAGTGTAAAGACCATTTCTTATGACTCCTTTATGCAGTGTTTCTTGTTTGTAACTCCTAATCATGCCGTTATTATTCTCTTGAAGGATACTTCACGACAACATAGAGGAGATTTAAGGGGAGTTATTTGACGCTCAGAAACTTGTTTGAACGGAATATGCGGAAGAATACTTAAATTCACATGAAAATTAGAAGGCTAAACGCGACCTCCAAAGATTTTGTGAGTAAACCTATTAAGTAGTAACGAATACCTTAACCTTCTCAACATTTCTGGTTCGTTTTTTCGCATTGATTTAGTCGCGAGGTGACTGAACTCACCTTGAGCTGTTGTTGATAACTACTGAAGACAATTGGCTACGCAAGGAGAGAGTAAATAACACTCACTTTCGTCATTCTCACTTGGTGGTATTCCATCATTAAAAAAATTTTAAGATGTCAACTTTAACCTGAAGATGATGTGAATGCACATCGAAACCTGGGTCATTTATTTAATAAATCGAGTGGTTTTAGTATAAGTTGACATCTTAAAATTTTCTTTTTGAGAATAAATAAATATAAATTGGTTGGTTGGCATTGTAACACCCCCCCCCATTATTTATGATTATTTTCCCGTTTCCGTATCTAACTTTTTTAGTTCACCGATAATTGGATCCATCAAACTATCGAATTTATTCAATTAGTCACTCGGATCACAGTCGGTAAACAGTGGGAAAGGGATAATGGGAGTGGGAAAGGGCCAGCGAAACGCACAACCCCTGCGAGGCCGACACCACTAGGCGGATTGACGACAATGGGACCCACCTCCCCGCAGTCCTCGTAGCTGTTGGGTTCCCCCAGCAATGTTGGACGAGTCGCCGTCAGTCTCGCTTAGGCCGGCTTCATAGGTCGGCGGGGGCGGGGATCACGATGGATTTCGCCGCGGCCGGTAGCGGTGGACCCTTCATAGGTCGGCGGCGGTTGGCGGCGAGAAAACAAACGAAAGGCTGTTGGCGCACAATAACATTGACACCAGTATTTGCATGTCATTGGAAAAAGCAACAGTTTTTTACTCTTGAGAATGATCCGTGCAATATAATGATAGAATTGATTACAGATTAGTATGTAATTATTTATTACTGATAACTTGATGATAGTAGTTTCACTATAACCGTATTCGTCAAACTACCGTGCAACGCCTCAATCTGAAATCCATGTTTATTGAAATGAATTGAGAAAAAGCCTTGTCACTAAATTCAAGAATTATATTGTGCATTGATCCTTATATTCGAGCGAGTGAAATAATTAGTCGTTGTTTAACGCGCTAGGCAGTGTCATATCAGTAGTTATGTGTTATCAGCTCCACTGTCCAACATGCAATAATTAATAGCCACAACCTGTAAATTTTCTCCCCCTGATTGCAGCATCAAAAATGAATAAAAAATATTTTGCCTTAATAATTTTCAATTGACTTGATTTAAGCCACTCTATGGTTAACGCAATTAGATTAATGATGCTATGTAACCTTAAGGAAGGCTATTTCCGTTGCATACCAGCTCATATTTTCCCTAGCCATCATAAATTATACTCTTAACATCTTAAATATATCATAAATATTATGCGCATCGCTTAAAGCATCTTTTACTGATACAGATGGGCTCGCTAATCATCGAAAGAGGATTCATTTTTGAAAGGCAGTGGGTTTTCCCGCTTCTCGGCCAGCTTCCGCCGCCACAGAATTCAGTCCAGATTCAGCCATGCTGAATATTTGCGGCCCCCGCTAGCCATTATAGCACAGGTTATCGGTCTGGCATCATGATTTCTAAAGAAATGTCCTCATTGGCTGAGTACCACCACTTCCGCCGCCGCCGCCGACCTATGAAGCCGACCTTACGCGAAGACTTGCCGCGCATCTGTTGAGAACCGGAGGAGCCCGTTGCCCATAAAATTTGGGATTGGGTAACCCCCGACTCCCTATAACTGTGGACGTAGTGTGGTCTGTCGGAATACGTCTTTGGATCAGGGTCCTACCGGACCATTGGATTGTTTATTCGGACCAATTCTGGTCAATTTAAAGACCCTTCACTTCGGTTGTCCCTGCCCACCGATTAATGGCAGAGGCAGTAAAATGGTACGCTTCAAGAAAATGTACTTAAGTGTTATGAAGAGGGATTTCCGTATATAGATTCCGTGTCAATGCCAAAATAGGTCATGGCCATTGACCGATTGTACGACTGTGCGAGTTGTCATCTATATCAGTACTACTTTCCGCCCAGGTTATTGCGGTAGATATAGAGAAGTTGTGCTGGGTTGCGGTAAGGTCGAGCGAGGAGGTATTGCATATGAATGGAGAAGAGGGGAAGCTGGTAGCGGAAGTCCGCAGGAGGCGGAAGAGATGGATGTAGGAGTCATGAAATGGGAGGGAATGTTGAAGGCAGTAGAAGATGGGAGAACACTGTGGAAGAGGCGGGAAGAGGATAGTAATTCTGGACGAAATAATCTTTTGAAATCCTCGAATCGTCCCTCTCTTCTAATTTCGTTCAGAATTCCTATTCTCTTATTTCTTCTTCCCCGGTGTTCTTCCCTCTTGTACTACCTTCAATATTCCCTCCCCTTTCAAGACGACCTTTCTACATCTACATGTACATCTACGTCATACCCTGCAAGCCTCCCAAAAGGTGTGTGGCCGGGGGTGCTTCCACACCAGGCATGCATGAATGATACAGTAGAACACCGAAACTACATTGAAATCCGCGTACCACACATGCAACGCGCCACTTAACAATCTAATAACCAAGAAACATTCCATTGCCAATCGTTCCAACATGCAAGGGGTACAAGGACTATTACTATATATTCAAAATATCATGCATAAATAAAAACATCAATATTTACATCATGCATAAATAAGAACTTAGAGAATATAAAGAAAAAAATTTACTGTCTGCCTATTGTCACAATTCGAACTATTCATGACGACGATCACAGCTGTTATGGTCCCGAATGGTAGGTGGAAAAAATGGCATTTTATACCTATCGGTTCTACAATCTATCTCTCTAATTTTATTGGCACGATCTAATATTTCGTAGTACGAGGGGGTTAATAGAATGTTTTTTACGTCGTCAGAGAAATGATTTTCCTGAAATTTATTTAGGAGGTTAATCCTATAATTTAATCTACGCTGTGATAGCGATTCCCATCCTAATTCTTCTAACAGTCCAGACACACTAGCCAACTTATCGTAGCATCAATTCAAAAACCTAGCACCTCTTCGCTGTACACGATCTAACTCTGATATCAACCCCATTTCGTATGGATCCCACACAATAACAGCATGTTCCAGATGAGGCCTAACGATTGAAAAATAACATTCTTTCACTTTCTCATCACTTTCTCATCACATCTACTACCTCCTCCAAACCCCCGCCACCAGCTTCCTCTCCAACCATATTCGATTCCCCATTGTTCCTCCTCCTCAACTCCCAGGTCACCCTTTCCATCATTCTCCACATCCACATCACGAACGCCTCGGGTATATATGTTGAACTGGTATGGATAGATTGCTGGCAAAGATGGTGGCAGAGGTTTGGGGGAGAAATGTTAGATGTACGAAGGACGTTTTGAAAAGAGAAGCAATGTTGAGTAGGGTAATTGTGGGGAGTAAACTAGAAAAGCGAGTGGAAGGAAGGAAAAGGATTGAAATTCTGAACTAAATAAGAAAACGGAGACGATATGAGGAATTTACGAGGGATAAATAGCGAGAAACCTATGGAAGAGAAAATCGAACGATATGCCGGAAATTTGGATGCCAATAAATTGCTATCTAAGAAACCGACCAATTTGCCGTTAGAATACTCAAACGAATAACTTGATGTGGTATTAAAGCATCTTCAGGAATCTGAAACTAGTTGTGCCAAAATAAAATAATTAGTGAAAAATTATCTACTTTTCTTTAAATCGTTTTAACTCCTCAGTTTTATTTTTAGGAGATATTGGCAAAAAAAATCGGAGGAAACAAATACGGCTAATCTTAACCTACATTAAAATCAAAAATATGGAATATATTCCCTTGTGTTGTCACAACTTGTTTCTATAGCCATATTTCACATACCTTTTGGATGGTATTTCAAGTTTTATCATGCATACGTTTGGGGTAGATTACCTTGTGATTGTACTTGCTCCCCAACATACTTAGTTATCCTTGCTATTATTAGGAAATATATTTTTGCAGAATTCAATGATTTTTTGTTGCAAATGTTTGTTTCACAATAACATAATTCCTAAATTACAGAATCATGTCATTATAAAACAAACCATGCGCTTTATGGTTAAATGAGACTGATTATCAATATGTAATGGTAAAATTGTATTAATTTTGTTTCAAGTTGCTTGTTCTTAACTTTCATTTATCTCGTAACTTTGTCTTTAGGCCGAATTTTTCTCGTGGCAATTTCTTCAAAAATTCGCCTGCTATATTTGAATATTTTTAACAAATATTCATTTATATAATATAGAAATTACTGAGAATGAGTATCTAATTAATTGCTAGTTATTGCAATAGAGGCCTCTATAAAAAATACCTTTGTTAATTAATGTTAATACAACAAATACTGCTATTTGATAAACTATCACTAATTCAAATCCTTCAGCGGCGAAACGAATATTTTTGTAGTAAAACCATAACCAAATAATGTAATTGTTTGTTTAAGGTAAATATCTGCATCTTCTCACTATACCGTTCTTCCTTCCAACGGAGCCTATTTTCATTTCTTCCCTTCAATCAAAACCTTCCTTTCTTTCATGGCGTTTAGCATTCCATCGCTCCATTACCTCATCCAACCACTTTTTCTGCCTCATACTAACCACCTCTACAAGTTATCTCCTCACCCACTTCGCTAAATATCGCTTAGAAAACCTTCCTTTCCGTCTACCGCACTTTATTCCTTGCACTACTCAGCAGATCTCCAAAAGCCTCATTTCATCCTTTTCATCTAAGCCCACGTTTACTCGTACAACGCAACTCTCCATGTTCGACTATCCGCCAAATGTTCCTTTACTGCGCTCGCCCAAAATGTACCGTTTTCGTTTACCATGCTCGCAACCGCCGCCTTTACCAGCATTATGCATCTTGTAATGAATTTGCTATTTTGAAAATTCCTAGGTTCTGAATTCCTGAACCCGGCCTATCCGCCAGGGAAAGAATCCCTCACGTTTTCGGTATATAACATGTAGAATTATTGTTTTTTAATGAGAATATCTGTTTTTGTCTCTTTTATACATTGCATATTATTTAGCTCTATTTATTTTTATTATTTGACATAATAATATGTTAATTTGTTCATTACCTCGCTGCAATATTATTATATAATTTTTGTATTCTTACTCTTAGGGACCCGTCCCAGAGTAAAATAAACGATTATTCTATTCTATAACCCAACAAGAATGACCGGGAACCCGGAACCCCTGCCGGGGGATCCCAGCCGGTGGTGGGGGAAGGGAGAGAAGGGGATCCCTTTCTTCCTCATCCACCCCCATAACCAGGGGAAAGAGAGTAGGTTGGGAGGGTTATTGGGTGGGGAGAGTTTCCGATGGGCCTGCGGCCTCACATATCTTGTCTAGCGCTTTCGAAGCCGAAATAGAGCAAGGCTCGAATCCTATAAAATCCTCGCTCCCTCCCCCTCCTTACTCACTTCTCATGTATTCTCAGTTTTCTCGCACTGTGAACGAATATCCCCAGGCGCGGCAGCATCCATGAGGGAGGTTTTATATTTCTATTTCATTGTTCTAAAATATAGCGTATGTTGCATTCGATAGGATATGCAAATGCTAATTAAGGAGGGGTACTGCCCGTTGCTTTAATTAAACTGAATTCCACTTCTATGGACCTTCGGTAGAACGAAGAAAGTGAAGAAAATTTAAAAAATAAGGATACCTAACGTTTCATAAGATCTCAGCATGGATGTTCGTTAGAAAAGACACGGAAATTCATGAGGAAATGATGCAGGGATGACAAGACGTAACTATTAACAACGCCAGTCTCTCGCTGCACATCGTGTTTCGAATGTCTTCTTTTATTTTTCCAACGATCGCGACTAAGAGGTAGTAGTAGGCTTGTGACAAGACTGAAGGAAGTCCGAGCGAGATAGTTCCTTAGTCATAATAGAGACCATATTCGAAATTTACGTTTTAACTTCACCAGCTAAAACATACATGAATTATATATTGCATTATTAATGCGCGGTGCGTTTGTAACTCCTTCTGAACGGAAGGTTTTTCGTGATATCCAAGAACCTACTGTGGCTACAATATGATTAATTTTAAAAAATTGTTGAGAAAACATACAAACTACACGCTGTTAGTTTTTTACGACATTTAAGTGCTAGAAATTCCTCATTTTGTAAATATTCCCTCTCTGGAATGCATACCCATGCCATTTACTATGTAAAAGGGCTGGTATATTTTGGCAAATATCGCGGAAAGTAATGTGGTGAGGAGTTAAAATTTTCGACATCATTAGAAGGGTGAGATATCTTTCTTTAAAATGAGACCAAATTCATTGATTTCATAGTAAAAGGATATTTCGCTGGGACTAACTTCACAGGGCGGTCATTGTCGTGAGGTCAAAGCATGCCACCCACTACACTTAAGCTCCCTCTTTAGTAAAGTACTCTAGTAAAAGAGAGAATGGGTAAAGAGTCTTTAGCCAGTCTATAGAATTCTCTCTTTTTTCATCTTCCGCCACTCCGCATTACGATTCCTTCTCGCGCGCCGTCCCCTCAGCACTTCTCTGTAAACCGCGCCCACTCCTCCCCGGGCCATCCCTTCTCCTCCCGCGGCCTCTCTGCTCTCTCCCCGACCTACTCCGCCGGGCCGTCCCCCTCTTCCTTCGCCGCGCACTCCAAACCCAAACAAACCCATTCCATTCATTGTCACCTCCATTTCTTTCCTCGCCGAGAATATTCCCTTCGCCTTCAAGAACCTTTGTTCACACATCTTTAGGTATGATGTATGAGCGGTCAATGATGATTCATAACTGCCGTGTTTCGTTCCATCGGACGCAAGAAGCGAGGGATTATTTTTTCTGTCACCCCCCTCACCAGGGAATCGCGACGAACATATAAAGATCAAGCTAACGAGATACGGAAATATACGTATGTTCTTATGGTATTTTGAGGCGTTTGAGAAGTTAGTAAAGCAAATTACACATGTCTATGTTTAATCGGTAAAGTAATTCATTAAAGTCATATGCTTTACATTAATAATTGTTTTCTTCATTATCGTTGTTCATAATTTCCAGTTTCTTCTCGTGATAGCAGTGCTACCACTGTAAAGTATCAGCGTAAGTAACTAATGATTATCATTGTACGGACTTGCATTCACCAACCAATTCAACCTATCGTCCTACTGACCGTCGTACGCACGATATTAGCGTCAAAAGGGCACTACAGATAAAGAATTAGCTCTTAAATATAGAGGTCTCACCTCCATCAGAGGATGTTACCCTCTCATCACTACGCCATAACCGATTCTCGCTCTTATGTTCCTTAATATGGATTGGAATTTTGGAAATAATTGTTGATTCAGTATACTTCATGAGATCTATGTAGAATGTACCTACCTGAGGAATTCGTTTTCGAATTCATGAGTGCCAAGTGGTCATTTTATAGAAGATTTTATTTCGAATCTCTTCCAAGCCCCTCCTGGAGATCTTGGTTAAAAAAACTCAGTGCCTGTAGCAGAGTCTCATTTCGGATGAATTATGTGCGGTGCAGAGCATGGCCACCAACGAAGTAGGAAAGGAGTACATGACATGCGTATCAGGGATGGGTTTAAATGGAGAAAGTTCAATTGGTGGAAAGAAAGACGGTCGTGGAAGTGCATGGTATGGAGATTGGGGTCAGAAGAACGGTAAGGGAGATTAGGAGGGGCAGAGTAGATGGTCGGAATGGGTTATGCGAAGAATGATGAAAATCGTTGAAGGGGGCGTAGGAGGTTGCGTAGGCAGGGAGAAAGAAGTGTCAGACACCACGAATGAGAGGCAGGTCGAACGCCGAGTTGAACAATTTCTTAATCGAGCTAGAAGAATGATTGCGATGGTTGATAATGTGTCACGTAGAGAAACACATTTTTCTGAATTAAAACGTACATAAATCGCTTGACAGCCTGTCATTACAGCACATTTATAATATATAGTAGATAGATGTCGAGCATGACGTAGTGCTATGCATAATATATAATAATAATAACTTAGTAATATTCCACGCTGCTTTATTACTAGTAAACAAGCCTGACCGGTTTCAATGTATACCCATCATCATCAAAGGCAAGACACAAGGTGGTGGCTTGATATATGACTAGATTTTTTTAAAAGCTAAAACAATCTCAAAGTTTTCTAAAAAATCCAATTTAGCACCTATGCTACAAAAGTATAAAATTTTGGGATTAATATTAGATGAGTGATTACATTCAAACAGATTATTAGTAAACTCTGTGTAGTTGTCACGGTTTATAAAACTTGAACAATGTTCACATATTCTTGTTTGAAATTTACGGTCAGTTTGACCAACTTAAAAACAATTGAATCCGGGAGAATCACAACTAAGAGAGTACACCGCGCATCTCTCCGGAAAATCATGCGAATCCTTTGAATTAAAAAGATGTATACCAATAGTCACAGGGTTGTAAAAACACAATTAAACAATCTTTTTCGGTAGCACACATAACTTAATTGGTTAATGAAGGGTAACTTGTACCGTCTCCTGGGTTTGTCTGGGTAAATGGGTGAGGAGAGTGGAACTCAATATGGCTTTCTGGCGTAAATAACGCAATAAAAACGTATCAATAAGATCATTTTTATAGCCGTTACGTGAGGCGATGTATTTAATAACATTGAGTTCCGTTGAAAAATCACGGTCTCTAAAAGGGATGTTAATGAGTGTGTGATGTAGTGTGAGAATGTGAATGTAGGAGGGAATGGAATGACTCGAGTGTGAGGCGATGGTGGTGGTTGGAGTCAATGGGGATAATGACATCACTGAAGGACGGCTTACGAAAAAACGAAAAGGAGTGTTTATTCTCCGAAATTGAGATCTAATCATAAAAAAGATGGAGATCTAGTCGTAAAAATGTAGTCATAGGGTTTTAAATTGTGTATTCATGTTCTCATATCACCATGAATATTACCACGGTTAAGAATACGAAGATTTATTTTTTCGATAAAAGAGCTGCGAGGTGACATAGTACTTTTAAGGTTCTCCTTCACCTCGCAGCTCTTTCTGCTGTCTTAGAACTAATTGGAAATTTTCGGGGAGAATTGACTTGGTTCATTTGGATGTTGACAGTTTTTTACCTGACCGTTACATTAAAAGCATGTGTTATCGAGTCATGATATTCAATTAGATGGAAATGGAACCTTGAAGCATGATTTCATTTGATTTATATTAATTTTTTCGTGTTTATTTGCGCTATGCATCCTTTTTATCCCAGTTTTTCCTTTCTCACATCCGTCTAGCTTAGTATTCTTGTTACAAAACGCCGTATATGTATTCTTGCCGGCTAAGCAATTTTTAGCGTCTGAACTAGGGTTACCTGGTGCAATGTGAAGGGGGAAGTAAGGAAGTTAAGAAATTTATTTTACCTATTCCGCGGTAATTGTGCATTCCCTCGCTAAGTGTTTTCATGGTATTATTAGATCCTTTCCTGGGAGTCTCATATGGCACAAAGCCTCGCAGTTTCGGTGCGCAGCTATTTTATGATTTATCACTTATCATAATTTAGGTTCGCACTCATTGTTGCTTAGCTACGGGCTTAAATTACGTGAGGACGTATTAGTGCAGTAAATTGCACTGAGTGACTGAACGAGTCTCATTGACGGAATTGAACGGTGATACTTCAAAACCTGGAGTGATAACGTCGAGAGTTCGCGATGGATCGTGTTTCGGATATTGACGAAAAACCATAATAAAGAAGACAAAAATTATTTTGAGACGGGGTGTTGTGAACAATGCGAAATTTATATTGTCCGGAAATTAAGACTTTATAATGAGGGCCGACTGTGGCTTAGTAGAAAAGTACAATGGAAATCGCAACTAGTGTTTGGCCACATTTTTTGGTGAAATTTGGTACAAAAGTTGTCTATCGGAAGATTAATGTTCAAAGAGGGATAATTAGCCGTTGAAAAGAATGCAAGAAGACAAGAAAAGAATTAAAATTGTGGGAAAAGTTTAGCGGTCGTCAGTTGCGTATGGTTTAAAATATATTGTACTGAAATTTCCAGCGTGCGTGTAATCGATCACGCACCGGTCAGAAAACACGACTCTATATTAGGGGAGGGATACAGATATATTCTAATGTATCAATATCATCCGGATTTTTTGGCTTAAGAATGTTTGACATGGAACGATAATTTGCGCGCCTACTGCGATAAATTAAATAAAATTCAATTGCAACCAAGTATTTAGCTTGATTATCTAGGAGACTTAGTCTGTGCCGCTGGCTTAACAGGAATTATAGTGGATGAATGCTTCATCAAATATGTTTTCCTCTTATGTTATAAAAAATCACCCATTATACGTAGAAAAAATCTACAATCATTAGAATTTTTGTCTACACGAATACAAAGGATTTATTCATTTTCAAATCTTAATACGTTTCTGTTTTTTCCGTATTCCCTTCAGTTCACACCTAATATATATCTCATGGTGAGGATCCATGCCAAATAATGGCATGCGTGTAACATGCTTCGTTGCAATTTTAGAAATTGTTTCGTTTAGTTAGGGACTCCACGTGAGATAACCATCTGTTTTTCAAAGATACTATGAAAGAAATGAGAAGTGTAGTGAGTGTAGTGTGATTTGGACGATCTCTGGACCCTATCTTTTTTCTTAATTGTTATTTTCAGACCTTTCCGTATAGTTTAATTATATGATGGCCTATGAAGGCAGTGGTCCCAGTCTTCGGGTATTTCTCACTAACTGTACAAAATATCCGATAAATGGCGATACAGCGCCACAATATCACCGAAACAGTCTCATTTAATGTAAACACCTAATTTTAAAATGTACCAGATGATTCTCTTTTCTTTTATCAGAGATTTAACTCGACTTACAATTAGTTGTGTTTGAGTCGTTTATCCGGCATAAGATTTTAAAATAAGTGAATAAAATGAAGTTCAAAATTGATTTACGATCAGCATGACCAGATTTGTTCCCCCTGATTTTTAGAATGATCCTCTGCGCAATACTAAGCGAAACGAATGCGTCGGAGCCGGAAGAGGCCCTCGAGAAGAAAATGAATTTATCCGGCCACCCATTCATTGCCTAAGGAATGGATTTGGGACGGAGACGTCCGCCATGTTAGTCGTGTATCACTAGTGTTCCCAACCTCATTAATTCTCTTAGAGATCTCTTTCCGGGACTCCAGACGCCCTCGTGTTGTAAACTCGATAGCGATGAAAAAAGGGGGCAAATATGAGTGCGAGGGACACGCAGGGAATGGGATGTGAGGCAGGCTTTGACCGCGAGGACCACCCTCACTCTCTTCACACTCGGCTACGATGAATATTTTCGAGGAACAGTGAAAACTCTGGTGTTATTCCAACCCGCAGGACATCATCACTTCTTCACTCCCATTATGGAGTGCAGGCGAGATTGAGACGAGCAGTTCGCCCCGACTCGAATTTTGTCCCTCTTAAGTTAATTGAATCGCATGCGTGTGGCGGCTAGATTACTCGCTTCTCATTTCGAAGGCCTGGGTTCGACTCGCGGCGTTCGGGGTGAAATTTTTGAGGGATCACGATCCCTACTTGACTGCGAGTGGAAAAAATGTTTAGTGAAGTTTTCTTTCTATCGGTCGACTCCTTAAGTCTACAACAGATACACCACCGTTCTCCAAGCATTCACAAACAACTGCTGGAGAAAAATAGTGGAGATAATCAGAGTTTCGGCTGCCATTCCAATGACCACTGCTATTCCCAATTTATTTTCTATGCGTGACGAATAGCATTTTTAGGTATTTCTTTCCTTTAAAATATAAAGAACGATTTTGTGCTGCTAATGGAAGAGTAATATGAAATTTATGCTGATTTTAAGTTGAGAGTGTGGTACTACAGAAAACTTTTCATAGAAGATTAAAACTGACTAGTTCTTTGTTGTTTTTTGCCACCAATGGAACATTGAATAACTAACTAATTGAACCAATATTTTGAGGACATCTTTCTGTATTACGCAGCATAATTTGATAGTAAAATAAAATAAACACGGTATTGTACTGTCTACTTTATTTACTACTCGTACTACACGTGTTTCAACTGACTAGCAGTAATCGTCAGGTCAACTGTTTAGAAAATGGAATTTCATGAATTTTATACATTCATCCGCTTTGATACAAAGAGAGCACTTTTTTCACAGATGAAGGTATTCGGTACTTTTAAATTTTACACAAAAGCCTCATTTCGGGTTCAAAATTGTGTTTTAAAATCGCTCCCCCTCTCATCGAACCCTCCCATTTATCTCATCAGTAAACTCACCCTGCATGGCATGAATTTTATAAGTTCATTTGCTTTGATTCAAAGAGATCACTTAATATTCTTTTACAGATTAAGGTATTCGGTTCTTGTAAATGTAACGAAAAGGCGTAATTTCAGGTTCAGAATTGTGTTTCAAAATCGCTTCCCCCCTCATCGAGGCCTCCCATTTATCTCATCAGCTAACTCACCCAAACCCCACTTTGAACCCATAATCCCCTCCCCTCTCACACCTTCGACCTGCCTCCTCCTCCTCTCGCCACCTCACCGCCTTTTCCCTTTCCACCGCGCCCTTCCAAAAAACCTATCCGCCCCAATCCGACCTTCTTCATTTCCTCCTCCCTTCCCTAACCACTCCCCTCAGCCCTTCCTCCCTGTCCCCTCTCCGTCATCCCTTCCCGTACTCTCAAATATTAATTCTCCCACTTTCTTTGAAAGGTCCGGGTGTAAAAGAGAAGAAAGTTAAGGAAGAGAGCGATAAACGTGGAGAGGGAGAAATGGGAGATGGGTAGAACGGTAGGAAGTGGGACGAGAGTCAGGAAGAAGCGGGATAGAAGTGAAGATATAGAGAGGAACATCTTTCAAGAAAGGATCGACAAAAATAATAATGCTATCTTCATTTTTTCCGGTTAGAATGCCCAAAAATGTAAATGTTTGTTTAAAGACATACTCAAATTAGCCGTGATAGATCTTGCTAAAGTATTCTACCATATTAATAACAGGTTTCTACGCAACAATATCCTTATCCGTTTCCACTCTTACGAATGGCCTGCCATCGTTGATCTCATTACGCCTACAACGTTACTATACAAAAATGTACTCCATTTTTATTATTGAAACCCTTTTCCCATGACCAGGATATGTTTGCGGGGCCCTATGCCGAACTTCAATATATGGCTATGATTGCGGTCCGCCTTTCCGATCTGACGATTAATGCTGCACCCTTCTTAACCCTTCGCCACACTCGCGCCTTTTCGAGTCGAGAGTCGCGGGAGTGTTTTCCCCCTGCTCACGCATGTATATTCCTGGGGCCTTATTCAGTAAGAATTGACGCGGTCGAACCTCGGTAAATCCGTGGATGTGACGTCAAATTCCCCGACAAATCCCAACTTTTGAATGTTTCCCTTTGAATTTTACGTGGCTCTGACGTCAAAATTAGTATCCGTGCCGCGCGAAAAGATAGTTTGAGACGGGAAAGATGAGAATAACCGGGAGTATACGGGAATAGCGTCGGAAAGGAGTGGGTAAGTAAAGAAGAGAGCGATGGGTGGGAGAGGACACGAAATGGAAGGAAGAGAATCGGGAAAGAGAGAGTTTGCATTGCGGAAAGGGAAAGAGATAGGTGGAAGAGAAGACGAACTGCTTTTACGCAAGGATTGGCATTCTGTCTTTCTTTCTTTTCCCGGTTAGAATACTCGAAAAATGTTATCTCTTGCGTAAAGGAATACTCAAAGTAGCCTCTTCAAATTTCCATTCTATCATTTGATGGTAGGTTTTTGCACAGTGCCTATCCTCATTCGTTTCCATTCGTACGGATGGCCGGTGATTTGATGCCTCTTGAATTGCTCATCTCGTCTTACTCTTCTCATCGTCCAGAATTCTAAACTTCCTGGGGATCGGGTTGGTGTAGTGGATAGAGTACCATACGTACGGCCAGGGTTCAAATCCCTGTAGAGGAGAATATTTTACAGGCCAAGCCCGATCCCTACTTGAGTGTCGTGGGGAGGGCCCTTCAAGTACAGTATTCCGTCTGTATTAATACCGACGCTGGAGTTTCTGTCCACCCTTCCATTCATACCTAACCCCTATGGCGAAAATGACCTTACCTGCCGGTCGCCTCATCAAAATCCCAATCTAACCTTATCCTCTTCTTCGCCCTTTCCATTCTTCCCCATCGCTCTCCCCTTTATGACTCTCCTCAACATTCCCCCTTTTCTCGAGACATCTCTCATCCATCTTATTCTCCTTTCTCCAAACCTCTACAATTAGCTTCCTCTCCTCTCCAATTATATTCAATACCTCCTCTTTCGTTCTTCCCGCCGCACAGTTCCCCTCCATCTTTCTGCACGCCCGAATCTATTAAGTCTCGAATCTATCTATATTTATTAATTTTGTAGCGTGTCCGTCATTCTGTATCCGATTTGTTTCTTTCTCCGTCAATTTTTGAGCTAGACGAGTGATGTTCGCTGCGTTGAATGTGGAATTTCTGCCCTAATGATTTGGTAGTGGTTATTTTATTTTTATAGCTTAGGCGTGTGGCAGGGGGTGTTAGGCCACCAGCCGTGCAGGGGTGTAAGGTATTTAGAGACGAAACAAGTGCAGAGGTTTCTCTTTTCGCATATTTAAATTAGTTCTGCTAAAGATATAAGGCTAGGGTTTTCACAATTTGATGGATAAAATATTGGAGTGTCTTATTTTTCCGTTTAGTTTTCTTATTCGAATAAAACTTTCCTTTAAATCGCGTTTTCAATGTCAAAATCATGAATTTTATTTCTGTCAACAATATGATATTTCCTTAGGAGCCGTGGAATTAGCATTAGCTTTAGAAGGGAAATGGGACCATTACAATGGTGGCTAGGTTTTATATGTTGAGATGGGTATTACAATGGAAATCTAGGCCGTATACTGGAATGTCGCTGATTACGATATATTCAGGGAAATTTTTTCCTAAAATTGGCAAAATTCATTTCGTGTGGACTAATTGAAGTTGGACCCCTGTAAAACAGCAGAATGCCACGATGTTATTTGTTAACTTTGTAGCGTGTCAGTCAGTCAGTATCCGTATTGTTTCTTTCTCTGTCAATTTTTGAGCTAGAAGCGTGAGGTTTGGTGCGTTGAATGTGGAATCTCTGTCTTCATGATTTGTTAGTAGTTAAGGATTTTTTGGGCGTGTGGTAGGGGGAGTTACGTCACCAGCCGTGAAAAGGTGTAAGATATTTGGAGACGAAATGGTGACATGAATTATAAGGAGTATATTTAATTTGTTTAAATAAGATCTTAAAGAGTGGGTGCTTAGGCGTGTGGCAGGGGGTGTTAGGTCACGATTCATGCAAAGGTGTAAGTTATATTTTTTGGTATTGGCTGCAACAACCAGATGCTGGGAAACAGTGACAAGGGAGATAAGTCCAAAGGGAGAGTGGAAGAGTATAAAGGTTGAAGCAAAAGAAACCCACAGTGCTCTCCTATTCAAATAGCTTTCAAAACAACAAAGGTCAGTTGAAACACGTCTAGTACGAGTTAATACGACGATCAGACTAAGGTACGGCAATTCGTGAAGTAAACATACCGTTTAAAAATGCTTCAATTTAGCTTAGTGGGAAATTAAATGTTAAAATGACGTCCTAATTTTCCCGCAGCAATCAAAGTGCTCAGATTTAAACATCTCTCAATCTCTTCTTCCAATAAATATGAAATACGTACGTCCAATGGATGTGCCCTCCTATTACCCAAAACTTAACAATCCTTTGTTAACCTCTTGATGACTGCGTCGTTTATCACTTTTATGTTCGTCACTACCTACAGCTTTTAATCTTCATTCCTAATCCACGTTATGTAAAACCAGCTCCTCCTTCTAGAATTTGAATTAATATTATTTTTTCTCGCTGTTTGATGTCAACCTCTCAAATTATTCCACTTTCTCAGGCGAGATGTTGCAGATCAGCATTTGCAAGTGATATCCAAGAGATATCGTCGTCACTTCATTATTGTCAACTCGTACTACACGTGTTTCAACTGACCTTTGTTGTTTTTAAAGCCATCTGAAAAGGAGAGCACTGTGGTTTCCTTCTGTTTCAACCTTTACACTCTTCCACACTCCGCTTTGGCCTTTCTCCCTTGTCACTGTGTTTCCCCGCGTTTGGTTGTTACAACCACAACCAAAAAATATAACTTACACCTTATCACGGATGGTGACCTAACACCCCCTGCCACACGGCCCAGCACCCACTCTTTTAGATCTTATTAAAACCAACTAAATCCACTCCTTTTATTTTATATCTCCATTTCATCTCCAAATATCTTACACCTTTGCACGGCTGGTGACCTAACTCCCCCTGAGGTAGAGAGTTTGAGCTAAGGTCCAGCTGAGGTCTTTTTTTTTAGAAATTGCAGGATATAAACTCCCAGAATGTCCGTTACATCCCCCTCATTTAGAATATGCCGCTAGTATATGGGATCCGTACGAGGAAGGTATGATAAAAGAATTAAGAGGGCGTGCAAAGGAGATCCGCTAGGTTTGTTAAAGGCCGTTATGATAATTGTAATAGTGTTACGAGTTTAAGGGAAGAACCAACATGGGAATTACTATCAGAACGCAGGTTAAAATTTAAGTTAAACCTTTTAAGTAAATTCGAAACCGATTTGTTCACAGATGACGTTAGATATATATTGAGAACCCCTGCTATGTTTGATGTATTATGCTAGGTTTGATCATATTAACAAGAATCGAGAGATAGATTGTCGTACCGATAGATTTAGAATGTCGTTTTTCCCGCGTACCATAAGAGATAACAATAGGCAGCGTAGCAAAGGGATACGTAGGTTAAATATACTTAGAGTAGTCTGTAGTGCATGATGCATGTAATAACAACCAATAATCCCTTTCTTATTACGAGATACTAACCATCTAGTTCCATGTGACTTTATTATCTAGTATGTCTCCCTATAATATCCTAGTTGCATGGCAATAGTGCATGTTTGGTGATATTCACCCCCTGCCACACACCCTCTTGGTGGCTCGCAGGGTATTATGTAGGTGTACATGTAGATGAGGTAGAGGGTGTGAGGTTCGTATGCACACGTATGCTTAATTTTAATTTTTTCTTGAATTTTTTAATCCGACCTTTGAAATACTGGCATTTTTTTGAAAGAATAATAGAACTTTTTATAAGGAAACAAATCAGAATTTTTTAGCAGAACACACGTAATACGGAGCCCGGTGCGCGCGGATCGCTATCATAGTCAGCTGATTTCTGCAGCACCCGTCATAGCCCTCCGCTCCATCATGAGTTCCTGAACAAGACTAAAGGGAAATTTTTCTCCCGAGTCGCGTTCATGCACGGCTTTTTTCACTTATTGTGGTGATTGTTACGTTGACAACACACTATTAATTGATAGAGTAATTATTGGAGGTGTATCAAAACTTATCAAATTCTTCCTCATTCGCCCTTCTCGCCAACCAGTTCACCATCTGCATTATCCTCCATGACCAAGTCTCAAGCACCTCAAGTAAGCTTTCATTCGCCCATCGCAAAGACCAAGTCACCGACCCACACAGCACCACGCTCCATGTTAGGGTTTTCACTAGACTTTTCTTGACGGCATTTTTCAGAAAATACGAAGAAACGCTAAATGAACCATGGCGCCATATGGATCGGGGACTTGGTCATTGCGAAAGGATTATAAAGTTTAAATCAAGGCTTTTGAAATTCGGGCGTGCGGAAAAATGAAGTAGGAAGACTGTGTAGTGGGAAGGACGAAGGAGGTGGTGTTGAATATGATTGGAGAGGAGAGGAAGCTGATTGCGGAGGTTTGGAGAAGGGAGAATAAGATGGATGGGAGACATCTCGAGAAAAGGGGGAATTTTGACGGGAGTCTTAGAGGGGAGAGGAATGGGGAAGAAGGGGAAGGGAAAAGGAGAGGATAGAACTGGATTTTTTAAGAGGCGACCGACAGCTAATGTCATGCACGCCATAGGGATTGGTGAGAGAGGAAGGATGGATAGAAACCCCAGCGTCGGTATAAGCTTACTTTTAACGAAAGACGCCAAGGGGACCTCGGCTTCTAGTCTCATCCGACAGACGGAGTACTGTACTTGTAGTGCCCTCCACAAGACGCTCGAGTAGGAATCGGGTTTCCTATGATTAATATCCTCCTCTGCAGGGATTTGAACCCTGGCCGTCCGTATGGTTATCTAGTACTCTAGCCACCACACCAACCCGATCCTCAAGAGGATAGGAATTCTGGCCGATAGAAGAGTAAGACGAGATGAGGAATTAAAGAGGATCAATTGACAGCCATCCGTATGAATGGAAACGAATGAGGGTAGGTACTGTACAAAAACCTACCATCAGCTGATACAATGGAAATTTGACGAGGCTATATTGAGAACGCGTTTATGTATCGGATAACGTTTTTCGAGTGTTCTAACCGGAAAAAAGAAGAAAGATAACATTGCTAATCCTTGCGTAAAAGCCGCTCTTCTTCTCTTCCACCTATCTCTTTCTCATTCTGCAATGCAAACCCTCTCTTTCCCGACTCTCTTCCTTCCATATCGCGTCCTCTCTCTCCCATCACTCTCTCCTACACTAACCCTCTCTTCCCCGACGCTATTACCGTATACTCCCTGTTATTTCTATCTTCCCTATCTCAAACCATACTTTAGCCGGGCGCTGATGCAAGGGGCCGTCATGAGCGGCATGAGGTCCTCCAAAACTATAACGTTTTTCAGAGTCAAAGAAAACGATAGTGAGTTTTTCGCAACATTTAAACGTTTCTTCAAGTGCTAATAACTTTTCAGCATAAGCAATCATTTATTTGAGAGTACTATTGTAACACTAAAGCACTTTTGTTTACTGACATGAAATAGAAGAATCTCTTCATAAAGTGGCCAAGAAAGAATACAAGACTAGACATAATATCAATATCTATGACAGAATGGGTCATTTCATGATTGTGGTCTATATTTACCTCTCACGCGTCATCTAACATCTCATCCCTTTCAACAGAATGGCATATTCTTAATAATGTTTTCTTTGATTTTCGATTTCGGCATCGCAAATTATTTTATGGAGCACAGAATTGTATCTATACCTAATACAGAATGAGTCATTTCATGCCATGTCGTCTGTGGTTCCCCGATTTACACATCGTGTAATTATGAGGTACTATACTACACATCCGACTCATTCTGCTAAGGTATTTTAGAAATGTTATATAGAATAGAAGGCAGATAAAAAAGGACGTGGAGGTGAGGGGTCATTGGGAGAAGTGTGTAGGACTGAGCTGTAAATATAATTTAAGGACAATATACCTAATGGAAAAGTGGAAAAGGTCAAAGATTAAATGATTGTAAAAAAGGGATCGTAAAAATAGGGGATTAACTTTATGGAATCAGTTAATTTAAAACCCTGTGTCTACACATTTTTAAAGCTGTTAATTCTTTCTCTCTCCCCATCTATCCACTCATTATCCTAACTTCACGGAAACTCTTCCCCTCTATCTCCCACTCTCCCTTTCTCCCTTCTCTCTCTCGAATTCTTTTGCACTCTCTCTGGACTATATTCACACACATTCCCCGCTCTTCTTCTTTCCCCCCTCTCACCCCATCTCCTGGCCAGTATTACTGTGTTACTTGAAGATTCGTCGCTTATTCATACTGATAATGAATGAATACTGATGGTGATATTGCGGGTGTCAACCCCTCTTCTACCGCAGTCAGTGGTCGTCTAGAGGAATCAAATCGGGCATGATCCTAACCCTTTAACGCCGGAATTATTTCCCCTCCCTTTTTTTCTCTTTTCAGGAGTTGATCGTTATTGTATTTAAAATTTATATCCCAAATATTATAGAAATATGTGCAGTGGTATCATGAAAATGACCTGTGTCCATATGATCACGCTAGGCGGATACCGTAGCAATAGAATCCCCGTTCGCGTACATTCAATTCTTTAAATAATCGTCAAATTTATTATGCTCCCCGGGTAAAGGCTTTGAAATATATAATAAAATATTGATTTTTAAAGTGATTTTTATTGATTATTTTGAATATAAGGATTATATTGAATCAACAAATTATGCAAATATATGTGTCAAAAACACATAAACGCATGGTGAACAGTAAATAAATTCATTTTTGGTGAAAATATGGAAAGCATAGTACACACATTCCTAAGTCACATTTTACACATTGGGTAGGAGCAGTACTTTGTGAATGGTCACCTGCACAGCGGCGTCGATTGCATAGTTCATTCAAATGGCCAATACCGTCAAGGCGAATTTCGTCACTTACTCGGACATGGATGCTACTATTCCTTGACTTCAAAGGCCGTCTTACACTAATAGGAGGATTTTTGTATTTTGTCAGATACATTGGACGATGCTGCGACGAAAATCTAATTGTGAGAGGGTTTTTCCCGACTTCTTATGGAGAACCCACGCATTGTGCAATGACACGTCCACTAGCCATGGGAACATGCACCACCAACATTTTTTACCTCTTATCTCTATTCTGTAAGAGGACACATTCTCGTCCATTCTTTCCGTTCCCCCTTTGTAACGGTTGTATTCCGAAATCACAATGGACGAGGAATGCGAACAGTCCTATTTTCTGCCCATTAAAATCGCGGCACAAGAGCTACAGGCTGAATGCTATGACAGGTAGTAACCACGCTGACTGTGGAATTGTTTACACACTTTACCAAAAAGATGTCGTCCTCCTTACTGAGGTATTTCTCCTAAAAACCCCTTTGTTTCTTACGTATTTTTTAGGTGGCATTACTGGACAGTCTTTTGGAATACGGTTTTCTCTAATAGCTCCTGTGGCTCCATAAACCCTCGACCTAAGCTCTTGTAGAAGTTCAAACCCGGTGAATAAATTATCAAAATATAGTTTATAGGAAAAGTTCCTTTTTTCTTGAGGAATTTTGTCCAGCATTTGTAGAAGAGGAGCAGCGCATTTCCCTACCATATTCTCATATTCGGCATTTCATGCAGGGTTTTTACCTTGATTTACCTCCAAGTTCGCTAAATATCCGGCAGTGGTATTTAGAGACCATACTTTGTAGCCAAATCTAATAGGCTTACCGCGTAGGAACTGTTTACAGGGGTGTCGTCCAAAATATTCAACCATGCATTCATCAAAATCCAGGTGCTCCTCAGGGAGGAACAAGGCTAAAAATCGGTTTTTCACTGGATTCATAATTGGCCTTAGCTTCCACATTTTGTCTTCTGAATTAGGCTGGGAGTTATTTGAAAAGTGTAAAAACTTAGACATTTGTAAAAATCTATCCCAGCGCATAGCATTCATAAAAAATTCATTACGTAAGTCACCAGATGAATTCCAGTAATCACGTTTACTGGGAACATTATTATAACCCGAGAGGATCAAAATTCCCAGGAAGACTTTCATTTCAGCTGATGTTATATTCAAATTAGGAAAATTCTGCAATGCAGCATAATCTTTTGACTGCGAAATTATGAAGTCAATTAATTCATCATCAAATATTAACTCGAAAATTTCTGTCGGGGACTTCTCACCAATGTCACAATAATTTGCGTCCGGAAATAATAATTAATTTTTTACACAAATATCCCCATCTTTCCTAGTAGTCAATGCTCGTTTCAGTTTCTTCCTCTCTGATTTTGAGTTTATCCGTCCGTCACTCGTCTGGAGTCCATCACTTTCACATAGAGAATTCACTAATAATTCAGCACCCGCTCGAAGTTGACGACCGGACAGATTATCTATGAAGCCACCACCATCCTCCTCCGCAGAATCTTCATCAGATAATACGTTGCTCTCTTGAGACTCTATGTAGATGCCTAAAATGTCGTTGTTGTCATCTTTCAGTGCTGATAGGACTTCTTGAAGAGTCATTCCCCTAAAAACTGACGTGTTGAATGAATAATTTGTAAACATTTCGATTATCATTGCATTAGTAAATTCAAGCATGCTTACCTATTAGAGGTCATTGTCTCCGATCCAGGCGTATCCCGCTCCTCAAGTCCAATCTTGAATATAAAGCGCGTGTCGGTGATATAGGTCAGATTTTCTGCAGAAGAAAAGAGCGTCTACCTCATGAAGGTGCCCGCATAGTAATAACATTTCAGTCGAATCGTTGTCCAGAGAAGAAAACCGTGAATCACCCTTGTTACATTGTAGCATTCCACACTCCGGTTTCATGGCTTTCTAACTGATATTGTTACAAAATAGTATTTCATGACTCATTTCATTACTAGCTACATTGTAAAATAGCACCTGGATAGAAATTGTAGGGACGCTCCAGCCGAGAGTATATACAGTTGTGGAAATGTGCCACAAAATCGCTTACTGCAGATACGCCAAACAATGATCGGTATACAATTCTTCACTCGCAACCATAAAGTGAAAAGAATAACATGATAGTTTTAAAACAACAGCGGTTTATTACAATGTCCCGCCTAAGAAATATCTTAATACCTTTATCGAAAAAAGCGTTCGTAACGCTGCCTTCCTCGTGGAACCCTATTGCTACGGTATCCGCCTAGCGTGATCAGACGATCACGCGTAACATTTCTTCTAAATTATATAATCACATATGAGAATTTTATAACAATATTAAACTGTAGGGTATATTGTAGTATTCTTATCACATGTACTGAAATTTATCAGAACTTGAATAAAATTGCTCTTGTACTATATAGTACACTAAAGTCATACGGAGCAGTTTAGGATAGGCCACCACTTTGAGAAAGCTGTGTACCAAAAACCTTCAGTGGAATGAATTAATATTTCGTATTCTGGACGATAAATATATCGAGATATTGTTACCACAACCGCATAACAAAAATTTAAGAAATGCGGAAATAAGGGATATGTAGAGCAAAAAATGTTTGCTGTGATCATATGAACACGCTAGGCGTTAAATGGTTAATTGATATATGCATCAGCATGGTGCCTTTATTACCTGTTATGGTGATAACTTATCAATTTACAGATCTTACAATAGTACAAAACATTCATTTATTCATTATCATTGGTCGTTGAATCCTAGGATTAGCTGACTGCAGCCCTCCACCTTTCCCTACGAAGTGCTAGTTCCTCTACCTCCCCGTACCTCTTCCAATGTTCTTTGCTCTTAACCCTTTAAAGACCGAACTAACTTACCAACTGATTTTTATTATTTTTTTTGCATATTTTATTTATTTTACAGCTAATTAAGAGATGTTACGAAAGAAAACCCGAACAAAAATTTTTAAATGCGTTTTCAAGCATGTTCCCAAATGGGAACATTGGACACTCCAGCGAATATAATTTCAAGGTTTTACTTTTTTTTTGAGCATGTATATTTTTCGAAAATATCATAAATGTGGTAAAAAATACATGTTATAATGACATAATTCTCATTATACAGTGTATAAATTGCATTTCTGGATTACTCATGATACATTGAAAAACAGTGAAGATGCATTTTTTTCACATTCGGTGCATTGGAGGCGAGTGTTTTTTTTGCAGACTACGCATCTTCCCTGTGAAGATTCATTTAGAATGTGCCCCCCAGTTTTTCTTCGTTTCACGGAAGAGTGCATCTTAGGTCCAGGATGAGAGATTATTTTTGGTCGTAGTCGCATGAGACTTGTCGCTACGTCGCGGAGAAACTCCAAGTGTGTTTTAGACCCTTTTCCATGGATTTCCCTATGCAAAAGCCATGCACTGACGGCACTCATATTCAAAGCATTTGAAAAAAGATTCCACCACCATTTCTTGCTTCGAAGTTTTGGTCGGTAGCTACTCAGAAGTTTGTCCAATACATCAACTCCCCCCATTCCCAAATTATATTTTTTTATCAATTGCGGTTGTGTAATTTCTATCCTTTTCCCTTCCTTCCTAGAAAATCTCTTTACAGAACCCAATGGCTCATTAGTGTAGCAGTTGGACCCTAATGTAACCACTGAATTATCATTCCATCGACAGAAAAATACCACTCCATCACAAAGGAAATCAAAATCCCCTCGGCGAGATTTTGCCATCACTTTTGATGGTTTTAGCGGGCATTTGGCTATCCTTCCTTCGCGAATTGTACCTGTTGCCTTTATGCTTCTATCTGCCAGTTCTACTAGCAGTGAGTGGGATGAAAAGAAATTATCGAAGTATAACTCAATTTGCTTAGGGTGCTCTACAACAGCCAAAAGATCGCATACTACCCTACTTCCCAGTGGTCCAGTAGAATTGTTTTCTTTCCCTGCATATATTTGCATCGCATAGGGATATCCTGATGATGAACATAGCATCCAGATTTTGTACCCAAAACGAATTGGTTTTCCCTTATAAACATTTTGCTCGAGTGATGGCCGATGCCGACGACCGATGGCCGAGCATGGAACCATAGATTCGTCAAGGCTTAGTTTCTTATGGAAGATTCCAAATTGCACGACGTTTTTTCCTAACTCTCTATACAAAGGAGAAATTTTTCCTAATTTGTCACCCTTTTGCAACATGTTGTTATCGGACAAGTGAAAGTATCTTTTTATGTCTTTGAAACGATTCCTGGGCATCACTGATGGAATAATTGGAATCGACATATCCTCTGCAGAACACCAATACAAATTTTCTTGGGGGACCGTGTGGTATCCACTAAACAAAAGTATTCCGAAGAACTGACCAATCTCTTCCCACGTAACATCAAGAGATGAGCTTTTTTGTTGAGCATAAAGAGAGGACACGTTTGCAACATGACTCAAGTACTGCTGTGGTAAATACTTGAAGAAGAGTTCAATCGGCTCCAAGGCAACCAGTTCCTCCAGATGATTATCTAGCCCCCGCATTGGTTCTGACGGAATTTCTTTTTCAAATTGATTCTGCTTCTTCCAAGCATTGCCTGTGAATGATACAATCATTCAATTACTTCATGGCTTTGGAATATATAAATTGAAAAAAATGAAAAGTTTTGAAGTCTTAAAAGATGCTGAATTGTAATTTTAAAAGAACATAACTCCGCAACGAAGTAAGAGGAAAATTTATTTTACTGACCTTTTCCCATAGTACTGCTTTTCTGTTTTACTCCTTTCCTTCTAGGTAGACTGCCTTTCTCTTTCTCTCCACCATCATCTCTGTTTGGTAGAGTGAGGCTGATTTTCCCACATGTGTCAGCCGGAATTATTTCCCCTAGATCATTTTCATTGACATCTTCTTCATCCGTCAAACGGTGGTCTTCTTCAGGAGGAAGCTGGCACAACTCGTATTCCGACAGTTCATCGTCACTTAAAACGTCTAAATATTCGACTACTTCTTCCAAAGTAAGAAACTCCTTTGAGCTCATTTTATCAAAAGTGTCTAAAAAAAGTATGTTCTTCAAAAATTGTGATCACAAAACCGACTCTCAGAATGACTCAACAGAGGAGCACACACTGGACGTCACAACCTGAAGGAACAAGGCACATCGAAGAACTAACCTCAATCAAGCATTTAGAAGAAGACTGTTCCAACTCACTTGGGTTGACCGGGTCTATTTCATACCACAATGTTCAACAAGAAACTACAATGTACTTATAAAGCTGCAAGCAGGCTGAGGTGGCGAATTCAGATATAATTAGGCCAAAGAAGCGACAATGTTTCAAAACTCCTTTGTATGGGACGAAAAAAATAAAACCACAAGAGTTTAGGGATATCTCATCGGAGGCAAAAAACAGCAACTGACTTAGATATGCCGACAGTCCAATGTTCCCAAATGGGAACACACCTCAAAATTTTGTTATTGCTTGGTAAATAAATACAAACTTGACCAAAAAACTAAGTTTAACAATGTAATGTATATTGATCTTTTGAATAAATGAGTATTTATTACTTGAGAGCGAGTGTAGAGAAAAATATTGGATAAACCGCATACTCACATCAGAGGTAATGAAAATAACCAACTTTGAAAATGTATAATTAACGAAAAATGTATGAACAAGTCATACGATACACTTTAAAAAATACTTCCATACTTTATTCACATAACAAAAGCTATAAAATTAATCACAGATACGAAATATAATTTTTATGAATTTTTATAAATCTGTTCCCAAATGGGAACATTGGACTGTAAACGGTTAATTTGGTCGATAAACCTATTCATAGGACTTTCTCTGGGGGCTTTTCCATCTATTTTCTCATCACTTATGTCCCCTGGAAATCCGCTGTATCTCAGGGTATGACCTGTCTCTAGCAGACTCCTGCGTTGAAGTTACCGAAAGTCAGTGCTAATAGAATTCGCAGATAATTATTAAATCTCAGTGACATGGGCTGCGCTGGGATTAATCTAAAATGGGTTTTCAGTGAGCCATAAACAACGTAGTATAGAATGACCCATTATACACAAGTAGTATGATATATTATCGAATCTTTATTATTTTTGCGCAATATTTTTTTGACATTCACGGACGACATTATAGTGTATAAAGTAATGAAACACTACGAGATGCGATGAGAGTGTTCTCAAAGAAATTATTACTGTGTCGATAAACTCCAAGCAGATGGTGAACTTTGAAATACTATGAACTTAATACAATTTCGACAAAGTTTTTTTGTGACAGGAGAATATCAGGTATGGTTTGGGGATGGGGTCATGACCCCTCGCCTCCGTCATGAATTCGCACTCATTGGAGAGATGTTTTAAGGCGGTGAAAAGAGGAATAGCGGCGGAACTATGTCAAGAAAGCCGGATAGAGAGGTAAAGAAGAGGAAAGAGTGTATAGAAAATGTGAATTAAGTGATGAAAGTCCGGAAATGAGATAGAAGGAGGATTAAAGTGATATTAGTCGGGAGTGAGTGGTATAGAAGTTGAGAAAAAGATAGGAGAAATAAGAATGGAAGATAGATGAAAAAAGTGACGGGAAAGCGAAGGTGATAAAGGTCAGATGTAAGGAACGAGAGTAATCGGTATTTTTCACCTTTTTTACAATACAATATCACCTCCGATCGTGTCAGTCTAATATCCTCATCCACGGAAACAAACGCGTCACCGAACAGTTGGTGTCGTGCCTTTTCGCCGAAAAATATTCTTTCTCATTGTCAGTGCCAAATTCTACGCTGGGCTTATATTTCACCAGGAGATAGAAAGGGAGAAAGTGGGGGAAAGGAAGTTTAACAGTGGAGAGGGGGGAGAAGGGAGGAACGGGTGACTGAGTGTAAGAGAGTCGGGGAAGAGAGGTTTTGTGGTGGAGTGAGATAGTAGAGAGAAGAGCATCTTTTAAAATGTGTAGCTCTAAAGTTTTAAAAAATTAATAAAATCTTTCTGATAAAATGTCCCGTATTTCACTGTTTCTCCAAGATTGATTTTTTTGCATTCGATCTTTTTTTACTCTTTCCTTGGGTAGCTTGGGTTCGCTTTCCTTCCGTCAATAATTTTGTCATGTAGTTTTAGGTTGAAAAACTTTTAAATAATAATCAAAATAAGGAAAGAAATTCATAATTCTCATAATACAATAACAGGAACCAGGTACAGGCACCGCTCGCTTAATAAGTCCGAGGGGACGAGCACTGGCTCTTGTTTTGTCACGGATTCCTGCGTCGAGGTCACCGTAGAATATGGTGTTAATGGATTTTCCCAAAAATATTATTACTAACTGCCAAGTGCATCGATTGGTTTTCATCAGGAATTTCACGAGCATTTTATTTATATTTGCATTACATTTATTACATACTATCTCAACAAAGAGGTGGCATATTTAATCAACAAAGAGGTAATATGCCACACGTTCCATGTAAATAAGAACGGATTTATTTTTGGTATTTCATGATAAAATTCTTGCAGTTACGACCGCGACGACTTCCGAATAGAATTGCTGAGGCAACGATGGAAATACGAGCGCTCAATACGGTGTCGAAAGACGATCCCATCTAGAATTTACTAAAGAACCGCCGGAGTTAACATATCAGCATCTTTGACCAAAGTATTCTACAAAACATGGGATAGTGGTTGCATCTGTATTTGTTTCTATTCGTGTGCCTTGCCATTGTGTGATTAATCCATCACTTTCCTGTTTAATATGTTGGCACTACGAACTAATATAATGGTTGATCTACAATGTAGGGTCTGCATTTCTAAATAATCGCCCGACTTGCTTCCCTCAGGTAATATTTAGTGCTTAATACTATGATAATAAACCTAGTTTTTGTTTTATTGATACTCAGTTAAGAAGAAGTTCATTGCTTTTTGATAGGGGTACGCTGTGACCCAAGAAATTTTTCTCCTTCTCGTAATCATTTTTCCATTATTGCCTCTGTTTCACAATGCTTGAGTCAAAACACCGATGCCATGCGCATTGTTATCAAGCGCGATACATTGTTGCCATGTAGAATATCGGGTCCGCCCCGGTGGCGGTGGGGTAAAGTCCTCGCCTGCTATATCGTGGATCGCGGATTCGAGTCCCGCCTGGGTAGAATATTATTAGCCCAGGTCATCGGTGTCTGTGTATTTAAACTGGTTAAACTGGTTTGGGGGAAGAGTGGATGGTTCCGTCTAATTCAACCCAGGATAAATAAAATACAAGTAATAATAATCATAAAAAATAACATGGAAATTAATGTCTCTCGTAAAATTTTTTGCCATGGTCACCACGATAAACAACACCAAAATAGTTTTTTTTTTTATTTTCCCTCGGCACATATCATACTTATTTTTATGACACTTTGAATTCCATTCTTCGAATTATAAAATCCTAGAATGAGGAACGTTTTCGGAACTGCCAAACACTTAGGAAGTCTCGAATTTTTCGATATGGCAATATCTTTTCGTTTCGCTTTATGAAATTTTTCGCCATATCTTTTCGTGAAAATGAGTGGTCACTGTTAATATTTGTCATTAATCCAAAATTAATGGTGGCGACGGAGTAAATTTTTCACCTACTTACCCAAGGGTCGCGGGATCGCGTTCTGTAGGGATGGATTTTCCATGGCTCTGGGACGTGGGTACGTGTGCTCGTCTTTTATTGTCTTCCATGAGCCAGACGTAAAATATGGTGCCTGATGGTTCTGTTTCCGTGATGTTGGAAATAACTTTTTTTTTAACTATTTAAAAAGAAGAGTATTTTCCCATCCCCTAACCCCAGTTCCCTCCCCTTCCCCAATCCCCTTCTTTTGAGATGAAATCCACTGTTCCCACGATTGATGGTGTAAGAAAAGCTAAAAGCGTCGTGCTATTCGATGCGGTGCTATGTGATCTTGGAGTTTTGTGTGTGACCAGGTGTGGAGTCTCATGTTTCATATGTTTAGTTCTAAATCGCTGCAAAAACCGATCAAGGCGTGTCATCCGATACATCTCGTTCGTTGCGTGGAGATCCTTGCGTGGAAGGGGAGGAGCCACTAGAATTCACGCGTCCTTGCTTTCGAAATCGCGGCGTTGCTATTTTTCTACGAGAAATCACACCTGTCAACCCTGACGACGGTGCTTAAATCTTAGACCGTAAGCTGGAGCGACATGCTGTAGGCATGGTGGTCAGAATACGTAAGTATTTTACCCGCGACAAACGGACGTTCAAATACCTAACGTAGAATCTATTAAATACTTAGGCGTCATCATCACAGAAGACATGTCATGGGGGAAACACATCAGGGAAATAACTAGTGTAGCACACCGTAGATTAGGATTCGTAAAAAAGGTTCTAGGCAAATGCGATGAGAGAGTAAGAGAAAGAAGCTATTTTGCACTTGTCAGGCCTCATTTATAATATGCCGCCAGTATATGGGATCCGTACGAGGAAGGTATGATAAAAGAATTAGAGCGCGTGCAAAGGAGATCCGCTAGGTTTGTTAAAGGCCGTTGTGATAATAGTATAAGTGTTGAGTTTGATAGAAGAACTAGGATGGAAATTACTATCAGAACGCAGGTTAAAATTTAGGTTAAACCTTTTAAGCAAATTCGAAACCGATTTGTTCACAGATGACGTTAGATAAATATTGAGAACCCCTGCGTATTATGCTAGGTTGGATCACATTAACAAGATTAGAGAGATAGATTGTCGTACCGATAGATTTAAAATGTCATTTTTCCCGTGTACTATAAGAGAGAACAATAAGCAGCGTAGCAAAGGTAGGTGAAATATAGTGAGAGTAGTCTGTAGTGCATGATGCATGTAATAACAACCAATAATCCCTCTTTTATTATGCAGATACTAACCATCCATGTGACCCTATTTTCTAGAATGTCTCATTTAAATATACTAGTTGCATGGCAATAATGAATGTTTCTTGATCTTCACCCCCTGCCACACACCTTCGTGGTGGCTCGCAGGGTATTACGTAGACGTTCAGTCACGGAGGTGGCTTTGGCGTTTTCACTGCTTACCTATTGTAACCGTTCTTAAAATTGGGAGGTCCCATAATGGGGTGAAAAATGGAAGGAGTCGATCGAGGGAGATCGTTCTTGTTTTTAATGTCTAATTTAAGTGTGAATTTTGTGGAATGGATGGGATTCATTGTGTGAGTGTGAGTATTTTCCCATCCCCTAACCCCAGTTCCCTCCTCTTCTCCAATCCCCTTCTTTTGTGTCTGGAAGACGGGGTGTCAGCGGCGATGACCTTCCCCCTCATCCCCCCTCCCAAGTGTGCGAAGCCAAGTGAGCAGCGGGAGGTGACTAAGTGAATCCATGTTTCGAAGCATGCACTTTCCCCATTCTTCCCCCCCCTCCCCAGTGCGTGTGTAGTGGTCACCTAAAATGACGACCCAAGTCAAGTGGGCCTTTGCATCGCAAGTTATGTGCAAGCTCTTTCCCGCATTCTCCCCCGATTCCCCCCCTCATTTACGCTGGAGGGGCGAACGCTTAAAATGGGCTGCCGCCCCGGGCGTGCGGCTGGTCGATCTTGACAGTTGGTGGACGAACGTCAGACACGGAGGCCGCTCTCGAGGCCTTTATGCAATGGCCTCAATTTTCCTGATTGCAGGTCAAAAGCACCGTAATGCACCTAGCCACAAGACGAAAAGAACGAAAGTTTACTCAATTGTTATGGTTGAATAACCAATTTTGATGTTGAAAATATTTTTGTGGAGGCTACTGCAGCGCGCCCCACACATAACGCCGTGCAGGGTGCGTGCCGGACGTCGTTCGGGTCCGCTGATTTCTGCTGCTCCCTTCATTACCCTACCCCATTTCGCGTCTTCCTCAGCTAGAGTAAAAAGAGGGATTTCTCCAAGTCGCAGTCATACACTGCTATTTCACGTTTACGAAGTTACAATCCATACAAGATCGACTTTTAGCTAAAATGAATGAGAGCTTTTTAAATCATTTTTACTAAGAAAATGATTTTTGCGTACGATGCTTCACGCGAGGTGCACTCAGTAAATCAAATGACAACCGTTAGCATAAAAACGTGCATAGTTTTACGCTGTCATTTATTCCGGTGATTCTTACGTTACAAATAACTATGAATTGTTGGAGTGATTGATTGGGATGTCATAAACCTTATCCAATTTCTTCTTGTTTCCCCTTCTCGCTAACCAGTCACCACCGTTATCCACGCCAAAATCTCAAACGCCTCAAGTCATACACATAGGAAGAGATACCAGGATGTAAGGGAACTGGCATTAAATATGGACGGGTGGAGGGCTGCAGTCAACCAATCTTAGAAATGAAAAACCAATGAATGAAGGAACCTACCTCGCATCTTCCTATTCTCATCCAGAAGTTTCCATTCCACACCCGCTAAATCATGAACTTCATCGTTTTTCTTTCTTTCTATCCATCCCACCATCTCCATCCTCACAATACCTCATAATCCTTACCACATCACCGAATCCTACAGCCTATTCTCGTCGTCCTTTCTCTATATCGTCTTATTGATACCCATCGATAAAAATAATGTAACAGATGAGAGCATACCATGAGGAATGCCGTGAGATCTAGTTTATGCCGATACCAGATTTGGGTTTGACTGGCGCATTTGAAATATAACTGGCCACCCACGCGTATATCACGGGTTCTATCCCTTGGCGGAACGGAGAAAAATTTTCATTGGAATACTGCTATCCACATTGTTACCCTGAGGATTCCGCCATAGAAACAGTACTTCGTACGTGCCCTTGGGATACTTCTGTTTAGAATAGGCTAAAGCCTGCGCCTGGTTTCCTGTAACACTCTACGGTCTAAATATACATATATCTCACTCCTATTATAACTCGTGTCATCCTCAACTGAAGCGCCGACAAGGGTGGGGACAACTGCAAAAATATATATTCGAATGATAACAGATTAGGACACGGTAGTTGCGATATTTAATTGCACTCCGAATTTTAGTACAATCTTCTCAGCACAAACTGTTTCAATTTTAAAAATGTTTTCACATTCACATAAAACAACTAATTATTTGTCGATGGATAGATAGAATAGAATAGGATAGAATCCAGCTTTACTGAAGATAAATACTCAATTCGCCGATTTTATCTGAGATAGAATTTAATGAGAGTGAGAATATGATAAAATTGTGAGAGCATTCAACCTCACGTAACTTCAGAAGATTCATATTTTCCATCAAAAACATATGTTTACATTAATAAGTGGCGCTGGTATTATTGAATAGTTCATGATCAGGTGCCGCATCGGCGTAAAACGCCTCGTAAGCATCACGGAACCAGTGGTAAAATAATCTCCGGAATAGCAACTAACCTTAAAAATGAAAAATAATTTCCTTTTAGACATTGAAATACGCTGGCAGGAATGCCGCCTGGCTATAAATGGATTAATTTTTATCTCTCGTATGACCATTTTCTTAAATAATGTTAAACAATCATACACCGATTATTATCCGTCCTTGTATTTCCTCCATTTACTGTGGGAGAGGAGGTTCGGAAGGTATAAATAATTAAACAGTCTTATCTATATTCCTATTCGGTCTTTATTTCAGTCAGTTTCAATTCCTTGCGAAATAAAGTTTTGCACTTTCCCTTGCGAAGGAGATCCCTTTTTTTCTCTCGTATCTCCCACCAGGCGTAAAAACACTCGAGCAAACAGCTGGGTGTTCCGGCGTTAAACAACCGCGCCCAAGCGGATAGAGGTCAATTAAGATTTGTTGGGAGGGACTGCAGAAAAGACAGAGAGAGGCAGCGCTGTTAAATGAACCTATCATTAATATGTAAATTGATTAGTCCGTACCGTTGTTATGGTGTCTTATCACCCAAAATAAATCTACCTAAAAGAACATGAAAAAGACATAAAGATTGGCCGGTGATCCTTTCTTGTGTGTTTTACTTTATTCTTGCGCACTAATTTTTATATTACTGCCATTAAAAATCTGGCCGTAGACATGTCGAGAACATCGCTTCTTGGATGGCGTTAAGTTACGCTTTTTTGCAGCCGTTTTTCGTCGTATTGCCGATGTGTTTTCCGTCGCACCAGTGCGCTGTTCTGCTGGCAGCGTCAGCATTGTGTGAAAATAGAAGACGGTGGAAAAGCGTGATGCGTTCAGTCACCTGAATCTTTTGTGTAGATTCATTAAATGACGGAATGCCGCCAAATAATTATAATATACTAATTTTAAAGACATAATTTTTTTTAAATGCAGGCGTGGCTGAAGAATGAGGTCGATACTTAGTGCGTCCCATAGCAATTTTCGAAGAGGGATATTTTCTTCAATACTTCGTGATCCCGTGTATTAGATGACAAGTCTCGCTAGAGTAAACAGAGAAGAATGTCAGGGACTCCTCTAGATACTAGAAAGTAGAATAACTGGTCAATATTATTAAGCAACATCCAGTGGACATTCAAGACTCGGTTGTCATATATCTCTTGGTGAATGGCTGAGTCAAGCGAAGGTCTCCTCGTCTTAGTTTCCCATCTAAAAAGGCCGCTTTTGATTCGGCCGGAAAAATTCTTTTAAATAGTACTAATATAATATGGGATATCGTGAGTTCACCTCGCGTGCATTAAAATAGCATTTATTCGGTCCTTTTCATGTGGGATTTAACACTTTAAACCCCACTTCGGCATGCCAGTGTTTATGGCACAGTTGAACCATCCCCCTATAGAAACTGATGATTGTTTCAGTTTTCGGTACTTTAAATAAATTTGTACTTATTCTTTCCATAAAGTACCAATAATTGAAACTACGCGCTCTTTGCAGAACTAAGAAATTCGTTTTTTTCGTCAGAAAGCTGTAAAAAAGTTGTGCAAATAACATCAGAAGAGTAAAATTGCAGCATTGGATGAAGACAGAAGGCAGTGTAAAAGCGTGATGCGCATCAAATGACATCCATTTCGAATAACAGAACGGAGTCTTGCGGGCCCCAGCTCGTGGAGTTGGGGGCGATTCGTCGGAGAAACACATTCGCCGAGCGAACTTCAGAACTCGGCCAGCAGGGGAGTTGAAAGGGAGGTACTTAGGGAAGGAAATCCTCAATTTGAGCGCTGTCCGCTGGCAGAATTCACTCGCCTCAGGGTCCTTTCCGGTTTGACCCTGACTTCCAAAATCACGTCCCCACACTATACTTCTACTCTCCCTTCCCCCAGCCACAAACAAACAGCTCCTTCGTGTTATCTTTCCTCATTCCTTTGCACCCTCTCTTCCCACTACGCCAAACCTTTCTCGACCCCACCCGCTCCTTCATATTCATCCACACCCCTTCCTCTCCCATCGCCTTCATTGAAAAGGAGAAAACGTGGAACCCATGTGCTACGCAATAGTTCAGGGGAATATTGCAGCCATTAAAATTGCGCAATCGGTTATATTTAACGTATAAATTTAGTTTTCATTGAGAAGAAAACATTCGCGTCATTGGTGGAATTATCGCGGTACCGTAATGATTCATAATGAAATTTACCTTGGAAATAATTTCCGAAAAGTTGTTGAAAAATATAATGGAAACTTGCCTTAATTAAACCACTTCTTCTCATCAATATGAACTTTATCATAAATTATTTTTCCTATAAACTCTTAATCATAACCATCATAACAGATACTTCTCTTCATTCTTCAAGTCCACATGACAATAAAAAATTGTATCTCAGTTAACATATTAATTGACATAACGTAGTATTTGTTAAATGTTTGGGTTGCCAATACTCAACAAAAAGCACTGTATTACTGATAAATTAATGGTCACATTACTCTGGATATCCATATTAGTTGTTTCAATATTTTTGCTATAATCATCACAGCTTTTCTCACATCGATACGCTAGATAATCTTTTTTTATAATTGTATTTCCGTACCCCAGAAGTTCTTTGAAACAATGAGGTTACATGAGGGGACGACCGAGAGTGAGGTAATTTGTGTCAAAGAGCACTTTTTGAGACGGCAGGGGAGGGGAAAAAGGGGGGAGGGAGGATGCAAGTTGCGAAGGAAGGGAGAATCATTGAGAAAAATCAGCAGCATTGGTCAGAAAGGTTAGGGAGGAACCAACTGTCATAATTAATATTCTCACAACAAATGTATGCTCCTGATGGATCGTTCAACTATTTCGTAAGACGATTTATAGCATATTTTGACATTCCTGTCCCCCCCCCCATGTAAGACAACATTACATTTCATGAACTCATTCCTCCCTTTCCAATCTTACGAAAGGTAAACCAGTTTTTGAATGGATAGGCATGCATAAATTTTTCGGTTGACGATTTTTTGCGCAACTGCCATTGATTGATGAAAAATCAGTTGATGGTAAGAATATTCCGGTTAATAGTATGGGATATCGTGCGATTCACCTCACGAGTTTCAAGAAAGCTTTCAGTTGGTCCTTATGGCCCTTTTCATTGGGGATGAAACACTTTTAATCTCCCATTCGGCATGTCAATATTTATGACATACTTGAACCGTTCCTCTGTAACAACGGCTGTTTTTTTTCAAATTTCGGTATTTAAAATATATATGTACTTACGCTTTCATAAACTACGCGCTCTTTGCAGAACTAAGAAATACGTTTTCATCGTCAGAAAGATGAGAAAAAGTGGTGCAAATACTATCTAAAAAAATATATAACCGCACTTATGATGAACTCTGGCCCGCACACCTCCCAACGTAAAACCGTGCTAGAAGAGTCCAGACCGCTCCCCATGAAAATTGCTTACACACCACTTGAATGGCCTCGTAAGTTTAAATCACATCGCTTAGCTCACAAACCAAAATCCTCACGCGAATTCAATGTCCACGCCGGAGGAGAACCACAATTTCTGGGTAGCCGAGCCGGCCCACGATACCTACCTTGGTACTCTGCCAGACTGAACAGTCAGCCACAGCGATGCGGATGATTGCTCATTTGGCTTACACAAATACCACCCATCGCTATCGCGCTTTTTATATGGAGTTCTTTAAGTTAAATGGAGTGTGGCAACGAGTGTTGGGATACTCATCCGATCGTCTACTTTAGTGTTCGTCCCTCTTGGACGTCTAAATGTGAAGGACAACTTGATGCCGGTTCACGTGTTCACACCACTACCTGCGTTATCGCCCCAGCAGACTTCGACCCACTATGATACGGGGAAATTGTGCTCAGTTAAACACACAAGTTTTCCCAAATGGCCGAGTTCTGTACTAATTGTACTCAACTCTTCGAGAATTGACCCTATTAAAACACTTTCGATTGTTCCGCACGCTATTTTCTCTGACGTCTTGTATTGTGGAGGTGAACCCTCTACGCAGCTGCGCTGTGTGAGGGGGGAGGAGGGGGTGTAGTTCTTGAATTCGGCCATGCCCATGCTCCAGTCAAACACAAAAGTCTTGAGTTAGGGCTCGATTCGATCTTCAACAAACTGCTCATCGCATTTTTAAGCGTGAAAACCGTTAACCTTTAAAACTGAATTCCCACAATGAAACGGACCTGCGAATCACCTAGAGCGCGAGCAAAATAGCATAGATCCTTGCCAATACCTTAATTAAACGACATATCTGTTGAGTAGCTATGCGTTAATAAATATATATCAAAATGTGAATATAAATCACTTCCGTATTGTGGAATTCGAAAATGTTTCACTGCGTGTCAAGCATGTAGGATAAGCTGCGATTATTTAGTCGTTAGTCATATGATAAGAAAAGTTGAATGCTGATGTGCTACAAATTAAAATTAATCTACGGAGAACATTGCATATAGCTTTTTCAATGAGTGTTCTTTCGATCCGTTAGTAGTGCGAGATAAGATGCATTTTCGGTCTCTTCGTCAGGTTCTTTTTTAGATTTGATGTAATAATACTGGTACATTGGAATTGGCAGAATTAGAGAAAAGAGATTGGCTTTAAATCTGCATAAAATAGAAAACCATACGCGAGAACGTAGCCGGAGGGACCCAAACCCCTTACCTTAAGCTTTAAACTCTTTACTCACACCCTCGCCTCCTCTCCGTCTCTTTTCGATCCCCTCACACCCATTTCTTTTCCTCCACAAACTACCACTCTTCGTACTGAGCAACCGCCATTAGACTGCCCGATCGGAACCGACTCATCCCTGGCATCCAGCGTTTGGCCCTCCGTAGTCGCTAGCAGGATTGACTCAACCAACCCCCACCCCATTGCCCATCCCAATGGCCTCCTCGCCTTCCTTCGAGCTTTGGGCTATATAAGAAGCAGTGCAGCCAGGTGTTTCCAAGTCATTGTGAACCTGCGTGGCTTACGGTGAATGTCGGTGTCGTGAGTGCGGTAGACGGTGAAATTCTGGACTGTCGGAGGTGGAAGAGATGGCGAGGATGAAACTGAGTAAGTCTTGTGATTTCACTAATGGTTCTCATTTAGTCGTCCGCCCAGGTACGAACTAATTTATAATAGTGCTTATTTCCACCTTTTCGTGGGAAGCGTATTGATGTATTCGAGCCGTTAACTGATGACCCTGAGCAAATCAGATATAAGTTGTGATATTATAGACTTAGTTTGTTTCGTTAAACTGAAAGCGGGAGCTAGAATTAGGTTGAACTTATTTTAATCCGAAATTCTTTTCATTTAACTGAAATTTTATTCTTCTTTTCAGAGTTGCTGCCTGGCCAATCGTGCTATACCTCTCAAGTATTCCTAAACCCAATATTTGCTTCAATCATTCAAACTCGTCACCATTTCAACGGAATTTTTTAACTATCTTCTTTCTGCCGGTTGGCAAGGCCATTCCTACAATATTTAACGAAGATGTCATCTCATTTCTTGGAACAACGGGTGTCGATCCTGTTTCCATTGTAGTTATTTCATTTCTTCTCTTTGAGTGATATCTGGAATTAATATCTCGGGACTTAGAGCTGGTTTCCTTGATTTTTATTCTCCATTGCTTTCGAATTGAGTAGCTTTTTATTCGGAGCAATACCTCTCTCTGACCTTCAAGAGCTTTTGAGGGTTTCAAACAGTTTGTGTATCCAGTGGCATTTCCGCGCACAGTCCTGGTTTTTCTAAAGTAATTCCTGGTTTTTTCGTTCATCAAGGCCGCTTCCCGGCGGACAAATGGTTGATTTATGCTCTCCAACTGATGAATCTTTTAAAGTTTGACACACTCTTCTGTCTTGACCGTCTCATTTTCCACCGAGTATTTCTAAGGTCTCTCGTTGGATTTCAATGCGAGACTTCAATTCCTAGAAAATAGGCGAGGACGCAGGATCTCTCGATTTGACCCTCACAATGCCAAAATCTTAATTCCTCATCACTGAGCCTTTTCTCTCGAGTCTGTTTACGTAATAGTAATACTTCAGAATTCACTAGTTAGTATCACCCTGTATTTATGAATATTTCTCAATGGGACATTTTCAACAGATGTTCCCATTAATTTACTCGTCCAATTGTACGGATTCATGCCGCGTAACGCTGCAAGGCTGCGTCTCATTCATTCTTATGTCTTCTAAATTTCTGCTTTGGCAAATTCTCTTCAACCCTCTGCCATACTCCGCAGTTGGACATTCCCCTTCCCTGAATGAGTCACAGATGCGGTCCCCGAATCGGTTGAGTAAGGAAATGCCTGTGTGGGAATAATATAACTACCCCTTGCTTCAAGACAGCGCCATCAACGGAGAGCATTCGGCAAGCTAGTGAAGTGAAAGTGTGTGTGAATAGTATGAGTGTATGGTCAGTTGTGTGTTCGAAGTGTCAGTGATAAGTGTTCAACGAGGGATCGTCGATGGAAAGCTGAGTTCCTCCGCCGTTTGGACCTTGCAGTTGATTTAAAGGTAAGGGAACGACTCCTCTTGCAGGGTTAGGAGGTAGTGTGAAGGGATACTCGTGAAACTTCAGACGTGGTATCCTTATTAGGGCCCCACGAAGGGGCTTAAGGGACAAACACTCTTTTAAGGGACAATAGCACTTAAAGAATTGGGGGGAGGGGAAATTAAGGTGACTTAGATGAACAAATTAGGTAGGAAATTTAAAGCGGTTAGGCTCTTAAGGGACAGAAATTACTCTTTACCTCTTAAACATTAACCTTGACTTGTTAGTTAAATAACGTGGAAATAAGTTTGGTTTTCAAAATTATTTGCTTTACCTGATACATTAAATGCCTATAATTCTAAAAAGTGAAAATTGTGCCCGTATGTGTAACTACTCAATTGTATGGAATGAATGTACCATTGTGTAAATCATAATGTATTAATCTTTGTAAAAGAAATTGCAACATTTAATTATTCAACTTGTAACTATTGGTTGTATTCATGACTGCTGTCATATTTGTTTTTATGTTTCCTGTGATATAGAGTGTAAGCATATCAATTTTTATTAATGTTGTTAAATAAAGAATGGCGCTTGTGTAAGATCTTGTTTTTTTTCTAAAGGCAGCGGTCGCCTGTTTTGAAGGCGTCGCTGTAGCATGGCACAGTAGGACGTCCCCTGTTTATTCGTATGGATATTCAGGAGCGGCGTGACGGACCGGCCATCGGCCTTCGTCTCATTTCTGTGACGAATGCCGAAAAGTGGGATCCAACGATGCTGGCATGATACCTCATTGGGTAGCAACAGGAAACTCATGCACTCTTTCTCTTCTTCTCTCTCCAACGTTCCAATGTTTTTGTCACTTGTAACTTGCCCTTCCGTTTAATTTTTTTGGCAGGTGAGAGCACATTCCTGGACGAGAACTGTAATTCCGATTGCTACTTCATTTGCCTATGTGGTGAGTATTTCGTAACCTATCTGAGACAGTCCTGTAATTTGTGGACCTCTCCTCGTCAGATTCGTTTGAAAAGGGAAGGTCCAGTTCTATCTTTGAGAATTGCTCGTTACTGATAAACAAAATCCCTCACAGTAGCCATCATGCAGATAAACACGTTAACCTAATTTTGATGTGCATATTGACGGTTATTTTACTTAAATAGTAATTCGCCAATTTTCACGAGATGTTAATTTCTCCCTTCGTCGGTTGCTCCTGTAATCCTGGTGTTTTTTCTAGACAATTTCAGCGGCAATTTTTAAACTAGGCCGTCACGAAGGGGCATTTTGTATTTAAAAAATTCGCGATTTAATTGGAAGAAGGCTACGACATCTTTGGCGATACTAAATGCTATTAACGGAAAGGGGAGGGACATGTGGCATCAATATAACTTGGTTTTGAGAAAGGCGATTAAACTCCATTAATATCGGATCAGTCGTCACCTTGCATTCGAAATCGGCTGCGCACTTCATGCTAAAGTCACTTGTAAATGAACGAGACACGAGAAAAAAAGTATGCATCTACTGGTCCTCTAATAAGAAATTTAATGAATTTAGCGTACTAACTAAGATTTATCCAGGATTATTAGAGCTTTGACCTATGCTCGCTGAGAGAACGAAAAGTACATCTGTTCATGAGTATAGCCATCCGAGTCTTTACTGCATTAATATATAGATCTTAACACGTTGCGCATGCACTCGTTTTGATATTTTGATGCGATCGATTTTGCGGTTGAATTAATTGCAAGACTCAATGAGATTCCGCTTTCGTGGTCATTGAGTGAAACTTCATGAAATTTAGTTTAATTGCTGAAGGTAGGTAACTTCCTATAGTCGTCTTTGGAGACGCGATAACTTACGAACGATTTGAGAAACGCTAAATCTAACCTAATGAGTTATCTTGGCTTGGTTTTGTTTACCATTAAATTGAGGAAGCTCTTTATTTAGTGAGCCAAAGGACTCGCTGGACATGCACTTGCTACAAAGCTCGGTTTGTACAATCTGAAACGGAGTAGTGCCAATGTTCCTAAAATTTGATTCTCAATCGTGTTGAACAGTAATTGTTTTATGTCAAACAGAACAGAATTAAGTTCACATGATAATTAAATGCGTGCTTAGAGCAGTTGAAGAGAATGGATTAATAACTCTCACGCTTCATTTAATTGGGTCCAGCTTTCCAGACTTACTTTACATCCACTTTGAGGTAATTTACCTGCAGAACTGTGCAATTTTAAATTGTCAAGCCTTGCGACACTGACTCGGATATTGTGTAAAGGTGCGAGCGAGCGTTGCTGAAGGCAATATTTTGAACAGTTTTGTTAATCCGTGGCACAAGTTGTAAACGGAGACGGAATCTTTGACAGATGACTTAATTTTACGAAATTGCAGTTTAAATTGTTAGATTAAATTGCATTGTATCGATTGCTAATTTTGACTCGTCGTATTTTATTAGTGAACACAACAATGCTCATAGCTACCAAGCTAAAAATTAAACTATTAACGAGAGGGAATTTTTGTTGCATCGGATTCTCAAATGATAATACTAGCTACAATTTTGTCTAGGTCTCCATCTACATGATAACCCGCGAGCCGCCGCATTGGCGTGTGGCAGATGATGTTAGCTCACCAGCCTTGTAAAGGTAAGTTTTTTGCAAATTAGATGTTGACATATATTGTAGAAGTGTATTCAGTGTAGCTCACTTTTTATTGTGGTCGCTTACTGTTCGCGGAAGGAAGGTTTTTGTACCTTTCTGTTCGGCAGTGTCTCTTATTTTACAACATCTGTAAGGCCTAGAGATGTAGTGAGGACTCGCGATAATATTCTCAATGTCGCTGTCAAAAATAACAGTTCTAAGTTTATCAAGCAACCTAAGCGTGGCGTGTAGCCTTCGACCATGTAGGGGCTCCCACCTTAATCCCTCTTAATCTTAAAGCTGCGAGACACTATATGAACGCCCGTAGTAGTTTTTAACGAAGCATGATGCTTTTCTTGGTATTTCATTTATATTTTTGGCTAATTCTTTATTATCAGGGTCCCAAATGCTGGCGTCGTATTTGAGGTGTGGCCTAACCAGAGCGAAGCAGCGTGTCTCCTTCACTTTTTCATACGAGGTCCTTCCTATTGTAGTTTAACTAATCCTACTTTTTTAAATGCTGTGCCGCATATGTTTAGCATGTGGAATCCCCACGATATAGCAGAAGTTGAGGTAATTCCGGGATATTTTACTGTAGCTGAAGGCTTTGTTAAATCCACCCATAGTATATGTATGGCGATTTTGTGATGACTTTCACTGGAAATGAACTTCGGTAAATTTGCTTATATTAATTTCTAACCCCCACTCCTGGCAACACGAATGAACGATGTTAAGGTCTTCGATTATTTCACGGTAGTTAGCTGTATCACCTGCAAATATTCTAAATTTACTGCTAACTCTATAACTTAGGTCATTAATGTAAACTATGAATATAAGAGGACCGATCTCATTGTCCTCGGGAACATCGGATGTGACTCCATGTTGAGAGCTAAAACCATCGATATCTCCTTGTTTTCGATCACTGAGAAAGTCACCTGTCCTATTAACTATTAACGCCGTATGATTCCCATTTGAGTTTCTTGTGAGAAATCTTGTCGAATGCCTTCATGAAATCAAGGAATATCGCGTCGAATTGAATAATCGATCTACCAGGTTTTAGGATATCAGGAAGGAAGAGCGCAAGCTGTTTCGTAGGATCTGCCCTTACGGAAGCCATTCTGACTTCTACACAAGAAGTTGCGATAATCCAGGAATGCCTCGATGTTACCTCTGGCAGAAAATTCTCATGGAACCTCTCGTGTACTATCGGATGTTGTAAAACTAAACATGATTTGATATAGTATTTTTAATTATTGTCTTGAATCCCCTGAAACTTGATCTAATTTCGCATATTATCAGTCGAGGGGTGCTTAAAATTAGCAAAGATAATTACGCGGATGCTAAAAAATAACAAATTTTTTTTCGGTACTAGGGCTATTTAATAAGGTTCCCTTAAATCTCCTACTTGCATAGCAATAGTGCATGTTAGGTGATCTTAACCCCCTGCCACACACCCTCGTGGTGGCTCGCAGTGTATCACGTAGATGTAGATGTAGATTTAGCACACCAGAATTTGATGCTTCCAGTGGCAATAGCAAACCTCCCGATTGCGGTACTGCAACATGCTTTGAATGACATGACACAGTCGTCGGATTAAAACAAATTATTTCAAAGCCAATATGCTGATTTATCTCGACCTGTTACTTCTGGACCTGATTATTGGGGAAGGGCCATAGGTCAGGATGTCTGCTATGGAAAAGAGTGATGGAGAGAAGGAGAGGAATGCGTGTTTTTCATGTTAACGATGACTTATGTTAGACCTGCTGTATTCACTATAATTAATACCGCGTGGAAAAATATTTCTTCACCTGTCAGTTCGGCACTCCCTTTTTTAATATTCTGACAGTTGTAGGGAATGATTTTGAGCGTATCGGACAATATCTTATGGAAATAGTACAACACATTACATTATTGCAAAATTATACTCCTTTAAATTTCCAAAGAATTATTACAGCACCACACAGGCTTGGGTTTTAAGTTTGTCATCACTAAAGTTGTAATGATAAGTTGTGGAGAGCGAGTGCTAGTTTGATAGAATATCCCTCGTGTCGTATTAAAACTCGTCTGGTCCGAGTTGTAAGAATTCTAAACATATATAATTGTCCATTCTCACCGTAACGTCTCTAGTAACACTTCACCCTTGCCCTAGACGAGGGAGAAACTTTAACCCGTCACCTGAAAATTAGCAAGACTTCCACTCCGCCGCTCCGCTATTGAGGCCCAAGGCAGTCATCTTACGACGTGAAGTCTACTATGACCATATTCTTAGCTTCGAATTTCTAATAGTAGTTTAAACTTCCCATTATCACAGTATTATAGTTAAGATATTGTCGTACTTTCTACAATAGTCGATCAATTATCGCTCAGATAACTGAAACATGTTAGGGTTCTTTGATCTGCTCGTGAAGTGTTGTCCTTAGTTTGCGATGTAAATATTTAAGTTGAATCGACCAATTTTGATGAAGTGACATGCGTATCATCGTACTTTCATTTCTTCCTAATCCATATAATTTCACAATTTTCCCACCGTAGCTGTACTTCCAGTAATTAGTCAAAAGTTTTGTTTGCGCTTGAAAATTGGTAGTTAATCTCCGAATAGATTGTCGCTAATATTATTTTCAGTATATAGTTTCCATTAAGAGGTAGTAAAGAATATTTCCGGAATATTACCGCAATATAAGGCATTCGTCTGGTAGTTCCTTCGATTTCTGAAGTTTTAAACCTCTTCTTAAATATATAAAACAAGCAATCTAATTGAAATAAGTTTGGCCCATTTGTACTCGAAGGGGTGACGGGAATAAAATTTTTTAAATCAAACTTATTAAGGAATAATCAGTGCCATCAGTACGAATAACTTAATTTTTCTCCAGAATACGGAAGGATTTTGACGCACCAAACGTGCACCAAGTGATAATGATCAGTTTTTTAAATAATCCTGCCAATTCGCTATATTTCTTTTGCTGTGAAATATTTTTCAAAGGTCGAACGCTCAGTTTCGTACTTAACAGCTTTAATGATTTCAAGAGGTGGAGTAAGGTTCTTATGGAAATCGTAAGCTTCCAAAAGGTATGAGGCAGGGAGTTTTTTTTTCCAGAGATTTCGCGTCGAAATTTCTTCAGGGGCAGTGGATGTGGGAGTTGGACGGCCTTGTTGTGGCGGGGGATGTTAAGGCTAGGCATGGAAAGAGAAATGACCGTGACGTGTTTGACGACTGTGCAGAATGGCGTCAAACTCGCAGTGATGTGCCATGATTGTGTGCTTATGACAAATTGCTAGGCAGATGGCGTAGATCACGCGTTGGCGGTAGAAGGGAAAAATAAAATTAAATCCCAGATATTCTTGTTCATCCCGAAACCTTTTAGGGGTAAAACGAGGAACAAAGCCTCGTCCGTGTTTAAAACTTCCTTTTTTTGCTTCGTAAGTACGCTTGCTTCGTTACTGAAATACGCTTGAGGTAGAGGGAGGGCGTTACGTCATAAAACTGTAACCTGGAAATAGAGATAACAATCATGCTGGTTATTGAATAGTACTGCTCTTTCCGTAAAGTGATGCCTAACAGAGTTACGGGTTCGTGTCTCGCCTGGATGGAATTATCACTAATCAGGGCATGGGTGTTCGTGTTCGTCTGTTGTAATTACTAGCCACCCGATATAAATTGGCCGAATGCGATGTATTAGGAGTAATGAAGAAAAAATATAGTAATAGTAAATTTTAAGCAAAGATTTCACCGATAATTCTGATTATTTATATTTTAAATCAATAAGATTGACTTAAGAAGATTTCACATAAAAGAATTAATTAATACATGCTGATATCCAGGAACTAACCGATGAAAAATGCCATAAAGTTGCAAAATGAATGCCTTAGCCCGTATGCACAGAAGGAAAATCGGTGTAAGCAAAGATGGGAGACATGCTACGGGAACGTTACATGTTCTAGCGTTGGCCAGAGTAGCAAGCGCCCTCTTAATCTACCTCAAGGCTTAAATATCGTCAATAGAACAAAGTATCCTCCTTTCGAGTCCCAAGTCTCATTTTTGAAATGCCGATGATTCTTCTACTTAGCTAGTGTCCTCGGGGTTAACAATGGATTAGGAAGGAAGGTACACTATGATCAGAATGATAAAACAAACGTAAAGACGATTAATATAACCTTATAAAACTTCCCGTTCAAAAAACCAGTCCAGAGTTAGCGTCGATGTGACAACGCAGAACCACGACCCCTAGAGCGAGAAAGCAGTAAACCCACAGGAGGGAAATGAACCTTCTTCGGAGTTTAATTTGACGAGAGGGAACAATCTTTGACGAAATATTATGCCCTGCGAAAGTATTGTGTTGAGAATGGGGTGGGTTGTGTTTGTGTCTGCCCGTTCCAGACCTTAACCGCACGCTTATGGGTGGGCAAACCCGGTCGGCAGGCGAAGAATAGCGGGAAAGCGAATGGCAAAATCGTCTTTGTTTCCGGAAGTTAGGTAGATTTAAAGATAGACTCAAATAACAATTTCTTGTCTCCATCGGCGTACAGGAAACCTTGGGTGAAATTAAAGGATCCTCACTTTATTCGGTGGCAGCGACACTATTGTGTCGTTAAAATTGGTCGAATCGTATAACATGGAATATAAAAAAATCTTTTACTTAGAACGTTTAGGACGCCACAAGCCGTCGTCTAACAAACGCTATTGATCCATTTACCACGTATGTATCGCAGATTTGCGTCGCTTAGGAGGGTTGAATCGCGTTGCATTGGATACGAAAATCATTCAATTACACTTAGTTCTAATACCAATAAGTCCTTTCCTAAAAATAAGTATTTTTTGGTAGTATGAAAGTCATTAACTAATTTGATTATTTATTTCAACATCATACATTTAATGTGACACATACTTAACGTCTGAGGCAATAAAATGTGTAAACCACGCTCTATGGCCCTTAAGTATGCCATTTTATTGGTATAACTGTTTTTCTTTTTCTTACAGGATAAAAATCATTGTTTAATAGAAGACTTAAGGTTCAAATAGGCGCAATCATGAATTCATATTATAATCCTAATCAACGATTAATGTTAGTCTTTTGGAGTCAACTGAATTGTTTCACGCCTGCTTGAACACTTTAAAAAGGAAATTGAGAGGTTATAGAGGAGATAATTGAGAAGATAAGAAGAGAGAGAATAGGAGGATAGAGAGAATTTGAGAGGATATGGAGAGGAGAGGAGTACCCTCCGCTAGTTCTAATGTAAAACGAATACACGCGATCATCCCATGGATGAAGAAAAGCGCGCTGGCTGAAATCGCCGCAATGTTTCACCGAAAGTTTATCTCTACTTAAGTAAACTCGTGCCAAGAACTCTTTAGTAACATTGCGACCATGCTTCATTGAATTTTAATTTCATATTTTTTCCGCTAATAGCTTTAAATCTCCTCCTTGGAAGCAGTTTTACTTCGAATGTAGATCGATTAACTCGACGCTATATCATTCTACTGTTATAATGCTGAAAGATATGAGGAATGAAATATGACTTGCTTAGATAAAATCTGTAATAATGTTTGTGTAGTAATACATAGCCATAAGAAATATTTCCCGTTAATAATTACTTTGGATAGATATTCTCTGTTTCAATACGAGGTCGAAATTGATTCCCTCCTTTGCCGTACTACTATTTTCAAGATCACCATAGGAAAATAACTGATGCTCAAATCTGACACCAATGAAATCCTACGTAAGAAACCAATTTCAACTTTACTTGATGTTATCGAGAAAATAGCAGTGTAATTGAACTTGGGGAGGATGGACATTGATTAATGAAGTTATTTCGAACACCTCTATAGAATTCGGAGAGGTAAAGTAAATCGAAAGAATCAGCGTATATAGGAGCAGGATAAATTATCGAGTGAATTTAACGTTCCTTAGTAACTTTTACGTGAATGACATGGAAAGGAAGGCAGAAACGTCGATGCAAACCTCGGAGACCAATGCTTTGTTTTCACAATGCTGTTTTCACAACAGAGAATTTTTCACAAAAGCCGGCCGAATACACCGTATTTCTATCTTTTGCTTTAATGTCGACAACTTCAGATGTGATTTTTCAAGCAATGGACAATAATAGGTGTTGGAAATCGTACATTGAAAAAGTCCAGTGCGATTAAGTATTGCAGGCGGAACTTTATATTCATTGGAAAGTTATTGATGGAGTCAGGGCAAGCTATAATTCGGAATTCTGTAGGAGAACTGTGTTATTTGGCTTATTATGCGAAAACATACCACTTGATAGCCTGAGTCTTGTATTACTATGATTTTAAATAGAGATAAAAGTTTTTTTTAATAGCTGTGTATGATTCGTTTTCATGTATAGTCTTTGATTATGTTACCTCCCAAGTTGCATAAATTTCATTCATATTTCGCATGTCGCGGCTTTGGGTCACAAATGGCGATATTTTCCAAACTGTTTCATACTTGGATGACAATTATTTCCAAGTATTCGTTTGAAACGAGTGAAACCATTAAAAAACTTGCAAACTTAAGACTGAAAATCAGTGAGCCATGGAGAACTTGACTCAAAATGACATTCTATGCAAAGTGTAGAATATATTGTCGAACACCGTATTCTTTTTCCACCATATTGTGGTGACATTCACCGATATCATGTCAGTAATCGAAAGTAGCAAGATGTTCTGAGAGTCCTCTCAAATATATAATTTCTTATACTGATATACTATTCACTGCTCAGGAAATGTTAAACTGCGATAAACGTGGTGAAAATTTCAAAAAGTTACTTCTTGACACGAAAAAATCGACTAAGGTATGAGGAGAGGGACCTCATGCCGACGGTCATCTACTCGCGCGCGGTGTAGAGATGGTTTGGGATAGGGAAAGTGGAAGATTGGGGATATGTGAGAAGAGACTGAAAGAGAGGAGGGAGAAAGAGATGAATGTAAGGAGAGTCGGGTAATTGAGATAGAAATCGGGAAAGATAAAAGGGAAATGATTCGGGAGAGAGAGGTATAGAAGTGAAGAGAAAGAGCATAAGAGAGATGGGGAGAAAGGTGGGGAGAGAGAGACATGGAAGATAGCATGAACGGCAGATAGATAGGAATAGTGACGGGGAAGAGAAGGTTATTATGTGAGAGAGAGATATAAGAGAGAAAGAAAAACGGCGAGGTGTAAGGGAATCAAATTGGGGAAGAGAAGGTTTGACGAGTGGAGATGCGGGGGAGGGGTAGAGAGAGGAAGAACAACTTTTACCATACGTAGCCATAGAATTTTAAATTATTTTATTCCAGAGTACAACATAAAAAAAGGATTCGAGTTGGCCGCGAATGGCACCGCTGAGCTCAACCGGTTACGAGCCGGATAAAGGGGCCGCCATGCTACTTAGCCAAGAATGTGCTTAATAATTGTCCTGTCCTCATCAATAAGAAGACAAACTTAAAATTTCAGTTTCCAACCCGTTATTACCCAGATTTTACTGTGTCCCAAAAATTCATGAAGAGCCCAATGATATCAATAGTTTCCGGAATAGACTATGAAAACTTTTTAGGTTATGAAAGATATTACTTTTACTTCCCAGCAGCCACTTTTAATGGGAGGTGGGCATGGTTTCGATCTGATCCAACCCATTTGAGAACTGTATCGCCTGTGGACTACTAGAGGCTTATGACCCAAATTTCAGCTCGATTTATCAATTTTTCCGGCAGTTATCTTGCACAGAGACAAGCAGACAGACGGACATAGCTAGATTGACTCGTAAGGTAATGCTGATCATTTCTGTATATTCTTTTCCGTACCTCCTTCAATCCGATACATTTCTGCTGTGACAAAATCAATATACCCTACCCACGTAGTGGTTTAGGGCATAAATATCACATGTATACGTACTAATGATAAAATAGTATCCATTTGAAAATTTCTTCACTTCAATTTGCTATACATAACCAATTATCACGGCAGGAATTCTAACTTAACATAAAGTGAGCATAAAAAGATCGCTTTTTCATTTCCTCGATTTCCTTGCTATGCAGCTAGACTATTTGGGGCCAGGGGTCGCGTTAATTTGGCATAATCTCATCCCAATGAGCTCTAGGTACCAAGGGAAGATAGCTCGATTAGCCAAGTTCGAAAACGGCCAATGTGATCGGGGACCCGTTATTCGCACGCGTGCCGAACCGACGTGGAAAGGGGAAGGGACGGAAGCGGTATGTTTTACTACCTCTACTTGATGCACCGGATGAACTGTGTTTATTGCTAAGTGGTGGTGTCTTTGACCTGCAGTTGAAACTTCTCGTGCTGATGGAAACGATTTTCTAGCGGTCGATTCTTCGTCGAAACTCGCTCCATGGGTTCCCTTGTAAGATGTGTTTTCTTGCAGGGCTGCCGATAAGTTTTGCATTTTTGCACCGAGCAAAATTTGTTTCTCCTTATTCGGCCACCGTGAAAGCATCCTGAGCACACCTTCGGGAAAATCCAGGGTTTCTATCTAGTTTTTCTGGTTTTACATTTTTCACGCAGGCAATAGCTGTTTCTCTTTATACAGCCACTAAGAAATCCTCCTGAGCACAAATACGGGAAAATCCAGGGCTTTTGGAGTTGGCGAAGGCTCAAATTCTCCTTTTGCTCCTTCCCTCCGTAGAAATATAGAGTATTGCCCTATTCAGCTAATCATTTTCAATCGATTGTCACATGTGCCGATCTCCGTCCTCTGCTATCCTTTTCTTGTGTAAGTGATCTCTTCAGTGAGTGTTAAGTGTTGTCCTAACAAGAAACTGTGTCAAGTTGATTAATCAGTGCCACGCCATAGCTGCGATAAAGGTAATCACCTTTTTTTTATCCATTCTCAGCGAACGATTATGTCAATCATGAGGTAACTCACTATATTACGCATGGTTTTTACTTTCGATTCAAGCTTTTGATGTAAGTATAAAGACCATTTCTTATGACTCCTTTATGCAGTGTTTCTTGTTTGTAATTTCTAATTTTGTCGTTATTATTCACTTGAAGGAGACTTCACGACAACATAGAGAAGATACTAGGGGAGTCATATGACGCTCAGAAACGTATTTTAACGAAATATCCGGAAGAATACTTGAATTCACATGAAAATGAGTAGGCTAAACACGACCCCAAAAGATTTTGTGAGTAAACCTATTAAGCAGTAACGAATAAAATGGCGAGCTTGGACCCGTACCAAATCCGTCTTCACTCAGAAGCATGCGGCTCAGATCGGACAATTCGTTGATTTTCAGAAGCAATTTAGCTTAACCTTCTAAACATTTCTGGTTCGTATTTTCGCATTGATTCAGTCGCGAGGCGACTGAACTCTCCTTGAGCTGTTGTTGATAACTACTGAAGACAATAGGCTACGCAAGGAGAATTACTATAAATTGTTTGATTGGAATTGTAATACCACCGCATTATTTATTTATGATTATTTTCCCGTTTCCTTATCTAACTTTTTTTAGTTCACTGATAATTGGATCCATCGAAATATTGAATTCATGCAAGTAATCACATTTACTCCACCTCGCACCCGTTTTCTCCTGTTCAATTTTTTCAAGCCTTAAAGTCATTTTATGTTAACCGGTTGTATTTCTAAGCATATTTCATTATAATAGGCATTTTTTTTCTCAAAATTAATATTTTCTGGCACTTTTTTAATTCCTTTTTTCCATTATTTCCTCAAATCATTCATTTTCGTTGAAAATAGCCGCACGTTTCCTAATCCGATTAACGTATGTCTTAGGTACGTAACGTCTTCACGATATTCCGATAATTTCCTCCATATTTGTAATATTCGTGGTTGTACCATCTTCATCCGCAAATCGTCTTTTTCTCTGTTTACAGTGCATTTAAAATTTCTCTTCCTCAATTTCTGCTGATTAATGTACGCGGTTACCGCGAAATGTTTCAAGCGGCGTCGTGTCAAGTGGTGAATAGCCGAGACCACCATTCAAAATAATAAAACCCTTCTGCGCCTACGAGCATGCATAATGGGATTGATATAACTTCACTTTCACCTTCATCTGCGTAAAACAGTCCAAATATAGTTTATTTCGTAGATACGTTGTCCGACACTGCACTGACGAGTTGGTTCTTGTCATCGCACTACAGAGCAGCCTCAAGGGCGCTTGTCATAGGATGACGGGATGAGACCCAGAACGAGTAGGGGGGTCGGATATAGTATCTGGGTAGGCAAAGGGATGATTGGTGAGGTGATAAGAAAATAAGGGCTTATTTTTGAGGCGAAAGAAGTGGCTTATTTTTGCACTCATGCGTATCACCAGCAGAAGTAAAAGTGAGCAAAACGTATGGCTGAATGGTATCAGAAGACAATCGGTCTGCGAAGTTTTCTGCTCTCCTTGCCTGCATATGCGACACCCGCTCATAATCTTCCACCTGTGCTCTTAATTTACCCTGAGCACACCGAATGCACATGTAGTCCACTTACGTATGAAGACGATTCATAGCTATGGAATTACGGATTGTAATTGTCATGACGAAGAAATCGCTGCCTCATATTAATCATGTGAAGCAATCTAACCGAGAGCACTGCTCAGAACTCATTTTTAATACACAGCGCAAATTCGTAGGTACCAATTGGAGGAGCATCATTTCAATATCTGTAATAAGTGAAATTGACTGGCGCTTTAAGTATAGAGGCGAAGGAGGCGTCAACGGTATAAGGAAAGCAATACCTTCAATACTCGGCAGAGAGCGACTAAGACAGCGTTTGCGCCCAAACGCTCACCGTCGGCAACTAAGAAACTTCATAAATGCCGGGTGAAGTGAAGAATAAAAGTGAGCTCTTACTAATAAGAGATCATGAGACTTGAAACATAGTGATCGACACACGCCTAGCCACTAGAAATAATTTTCTCTTAAGGGTTGGGGGAAGCAGATGTTACTTTCGTTCTGTAACAAACATTTTACTCTCGCATAACAATGCTATTGACTTGTTGGTAAAATGAAGTTTATATTCAAATTATATTCTTTTTATTTGGTCGCCTCGTCTCTTGGAGCAATTTCCACATTCCCCAGAGTCGGCCCCTGATTACAATGTCTGGTGATACTTATTACTCCCCTACTTGCAAAATCTTAACGTCCAATTACTACGTGAAATTTAGAGGGGGCGTTATCGTAGACAATACAAGTATACTACGAACTAGACCAGGTCTATGGACAAATATTCATGCAACCTTGTCTTGAGGAGTTCCACTTCGACACCTTCCCGGAAAGATTGGAGAATAAATACTGCCCCTCGGGAAGTAGATATGAACGATACATACATATTCTTTCATGATGCACTCATTTCTATCTTACGTGACACTAGTTACATGAATTCGCGTGGCTAAAAGGAAGGCGACATGATTTCTTGGAATGGTTTCCCACGGTCAGTACCTCTGAAAAGCGAGATTAATCACATAGATCTCAACGTGTAATCTGATCCGTTGTTTCTGGAAAAAAATGCTGGCTCAACTACTGGGAAGCGCAGCTGCGGTGATATCAGGTTTCGCTAGGGACTCGGAGCCTTGCGAGGTTCATGCCGGAGGATCGGTTGTAGTTCCCGAAACATGCTCAGTGGGCCACGCTTTCGGTTTCGACCGTCGCCCCAACTTACGAGGGAGGTGCTAACCAACTCTCCGTCGCATTTGGCCTCAATCCCTGCACTCACACCCTTTCGAGCGTCCCGTGTTCACGTAAGAGACCGCGCTTCTCCATCGCTCACTCGTTCCACATTCCAAATTGTACAGAACCTCTGGAATTCCACATCTCGGAACCAATTCAACCTCGCGGTCCATCGCTCTCAGACTCTCCCTCGTGACCTTTCGTACTCCCGCCTACCTTTCTTACCCCAAATAGGCCTCACCCCACCTTCCAGTTTTGTCCTCGTAGAGAAGCATCGCTCGACTCACCGTGATTTCCATTGTATTCGGGTGTAGTTAACGAGTCAGTTGTGTGTGGTTGGCGATGCAGGATGCTGATGAAGGAAACCAGGAGTCGGAGATGGCAAGAGGATGTCCCGTAAGTCGCATCTCCTTTCATACATGCATATTTTTCTCATTATCACAGTATATAATTAGCCCCTAGACTCCACATGGAGTCTTTTTGACCCCACCGGTATTTCATACCTCCATCACTTTTTACTTCTTGTGACGGATGTAATCATATTCTGGGTATGCATTCTATAAACTCGCCATCAAACTATTTCTTGTGACTTTTTTGTATTATAAACGCTCCATTCTCCTACAATTAAAATTTTCCCAATGGGGGTTGTCTATGACCCCAGGTAGAGAGAGACTCTTAATTATATTTGTAATCTAAAATTGTGTTCAGCCCAATCAATCACCCAAAAAAGCGCATCTCTTTCCTTTATTTCATGCAATTCCTTTCGTTAGCCTTTTTAAACACACTCCCAAGTTTAGGTTGATCTGTATATAGATGTTTGTCAACATGATGTCTTTTTAAGTTCCCATTTCCTTCTAATGCTTGTTTTGCTCATTCTTCCGCTCATCAGCCTCTGACTCCTCTAAATTCCTAGTAAAGTCAGCGAAATTTTGCCATTTCTTTTTAGTATTCAATTCCCTCATTCTTTCTCTGGACTTTCGCATTAAAACAAATGCATTAAAATTGATTTTGTATGGAATCGCAAACCTCTGAGCGAAGGTGGACTCAACTCCGAGGTTCTTTCTGTCGACAGGTGTGCATTGTCTAGGTGACTCTCTTGTGAGTGATATGGTTAATAAATAGGTTACGAGTGCCTCGTTATACTGAATATTAGGCTGATGAAGTGAAAGCCCATATATTGACTCAAGGTAACACTACAGCCCAAGCTCTTCTTAACATTTTTGAAGACACTAGCAGAGATGAAGAGATTCTTTGTGGTTATCGGAGAGGGTACATGATGAGGAAAATTAAGCATGATGTCGTGTATGTGTTAGAGAAGGTATAATGTTAATCAGGAATCGAAGATGATCTAGAACTTGGTGGATTGTATACCAGGAGAAATGAAAGCTTGAATTATCACAAGTTTCCGCCAGCAGCTCGGAATTGCCGTCCAGAGACGCGTCAGAGAGAATCAAGTAGAATCCCAACTCTTGTTGAGAAATAGACAAACTCGAAGGCAGGCGGTTTCAAAGTATTCATGATGGATGAAATGATGCATCTCATTTGACATTACTGAAATCAAAAAGCAAGGGAATTGAAAGCAGTTCACTTGTTTTTTATCTTTATGAAATATTTTTAACTTCTTCCGACAGCTACAATTAATGCGACGAATGTAAATAGCACACTTCCAACCAGCTACATGGATGAATGATGAATTAGTTAGACTGAATTCTTTCCTTGGCCTTTTGCCAACATCTTGGGCTCCTAAAGGTTGGTGAAAGCCACTTCCTGAAATTTTGTTGGCGTAGTTCGGACATCCTTTATTTCGAGCCACAAAATCCCGTCACCGATTTCAAACAATGAAGAGGTGTCTGTTCTTCGACGGTAAATACTCATACTGCAAGACAGGAGGTGTAGAACGATAAAGCTGAGGCAATCAGAGGTATTTTTGAAAAGTTTGTTGAAGCATGTATGTCATCACACTAACCGTCATAAAATATTAATGTTGATGAGCGTTTGTGCTCCTTTAGAGTTAGATTCGCTTTCAAAGTGTATATGTGGACCCTAGAAGTTAAGGGGTCTAAGTGACATTTTAAAAAAAAGTTAGGTACAGGAATGTGATGTGAAACCATAAATCTTTTAGGTGGTAAAGGGATCCAAGTGATTTTGTTGACAGGTGATGCTATCTAGGGCAATGCCTCTTTACTACTTAGTCTGTTGTAGCAAACATTTTCAACTCTGACGTCAGTTTTTTAGAAAAACGATATTGTTACTCAGACCCCTTGACTTCTGGGGTCCTCATATACCATCCATTTCAGGAAAGTATCGTATTGAAATCTAAATGGCAGTCGACTGACGATCCCAGTATATATATTGTGCATGCTAAAAAACATTTTTTCCGAACTGGAAGTACGTGAGAAGTAAATGAAGGCAAAAGAGTGGCATTTGATTTGGATGGGCATTTACAAGGGAGTGATAGAGTTATATCTGGTGATGGTTTTTTCACCATTTATGAACTGGGTCAGGAACGTTTGGCAGGTAAGCTAACTGTCATAAGGGGCATACCACTTGAAGAGAAGAATATCCACGTATTTTTGCGTACAATAACGTAATATTGATGGTTACTTACGTTCCAAAACCGAGGAGGGCGGTACCTCTTCTTCCTACCTTACGTAGGACATTCGACGTGAGGATTGATGCACTGAAGAACTCTGAGGTAATTTTATTCTGCAGTAAAACAAAATCAGGGGTTGATACTGTTGACCAAATGGCAATGCATTATTCAGTAAAGCGTGGAACAAGAGGTGGCCCCTTGCTCCATTTTTTTATCCAATAGACCTTGCAGAAATAAATGCATTTGTTTGAAATACATTAAATGTATTCTAATAGAGGGATGCGGGCAAGGAAATTTTTTTCCAATGGGTTAGCAAAATAATTCCTTGTACCAGAAATTTAAAGGCGGTTATAGAGCCCACTGGCAGGAAAAAAGCCGTAGGGGAAGTATTATTTTCGGGCTACAATTAGTAACTTAGCCGCTAATTAAATAGTGATACATCTGATTTGAATAAATCATGAAAGGTGTTCCTCTTGTGCCCGAGAAACGGTTATAAAAGTCAATCAAATCTGCTCAACTTGCTGACTATATGCATTTAATAATAACACAAAGAGGATCATTTCTTGTAGTATGTGTGAGTTGGATTGCATTAAAATCGTACATTGACAAAAAATTAAGCTATTATTTGTACTCAAACATTCGCTATCAGTTGTAACATCAAGAAATACACCGAGAAATATTTGTCAAAAATTTAAATATGCCATTAAGTACGTTATTTGGCATTATAGTTGTGTAAACTTTTCTGTACACTTTCACTTGTGTACGTAAGTGTATTCACCAATCAATTGAAAGAAAAAAAAATACCCATGGTGTAGTTCGCGTGATTCTTTTAGAGGGTTAACGCAAGATTTCACCTACGTATTTGTCACTATCTAATATATTCTATCTTCAAATGAAAGCGAATGATTAATTTTTTTGCAGCGTGTATAACTTTGCTGTATTATAAACTACGTATATTAATTGGCGAAATCCACATCATGTGAGATAAAGTGCTAATATTGACCTAAGTAAAATAACGAAGTATTCATGACATATCTCACATTTTTACAGAGATGACATTAATGTTCTTTTTTCTTTCTAGGAGTGAATTCCGTCGCCATGGACTATTGTTCACGATTCCGTAGTCTTCCCAAATCTAAGCTTTGCCTTGCATGTCCAATGGTATACCCGATAAATGAGTTGTCTTCCTCATCGCAATTCATGTCTCCTCAATACGAAAGCTTTTCATTCTTAATCTTCATTAAATTGTTTCTTTTCTAGTTATCTATGTCCCGTGACCTCTGAGTTTTCCCAAAATTTGCACAATATGTCTTCTTCAATAGACTTCTGAATCGTTTGTTATAGACACGTTTTCGAACTCATTCACTAGGAAACTTGACAGGCTGCATAATTCCAAGAAACTTCCATCCCCGTGTCTTCAATGAGCCGTAGGATTCCACGGTAACCCAATGATACAAAGCTTTAGTTTAAAATCTTATGTGGTCATTATAGCCCAAAATTGTCGATATTTTTCCTCGGCTAACCTCCTGACTCTTGCTCGCATCGCCAAATTTCCGATAACTATTTTAGTACACAGTTCTTTCACTCAACTCTGGTTCTGATTTTTCTAGTCTATTTCGTTAATTGATCAATTTTCTAGATCTCCACTCTTCAAACTGAAAGGAGGGTATTCGTGTCCACCAAATCTTGTCAATTCTACTACGGTCAATTTTTGCTATTCAATCGATAACCCACTCCATTTCGTGGAAACATTACACATGGCGGTTTTCTCGGGATTTTATATTTTCAATATTTTTAATTGGCAATGTACGTCTTGGGATATGATTTCATTATTTCACTTATTTTTAAAGTTTATCTTCGACCTCCTTTATCACAGTGATTTCAGTGTTCAAGCAATACTTTCTCGCTGCTAAGTCTAATCTCTTTCAGCTGATGGCAAAACGTGGTGTACCGACAACTTAGTTTTAGTCCTTTGCCTATGTCTCATTTATTTCTCTATCTCTTCCCGTCACATCCAAATATTTCAAGTTTTCCGTTTGGTTGTGGTGAAATCTTTCGTCTCATGACGTAGACACCGCATTGGCTAACTTTGTGCCTTCCTCGGGTAGAGAATATCATTTCGTCGATTAAACTAGTTCAATTCGACCCTTTGCATCCCAGCTTTAAGAAGGTGCTATCTTCCTGGATTACTCAGCCACTGCAGCAATCCTCCCGTTCCATTCCATAAGAAATATTTTTTCTCCAACGGAACCAATGAGCGAGCATACCGCAAGTGAAGTGCAGTGAAAATATCAGTAATCATTAGAAGTGTATGGTCAGTTGTGTGTTAAAAATGAAGTGTTAGTGATTTGTGTTCGTCGAGGGATCGTGGAAGTAACGCGGATTTACTCCACCGATGTACCTTTGCAGCTGATGAAATGAGGTAGGGAAACGACTTTTCTTGCAGGGAAGTGAGTAGTTAACTCTGACATCACGGAGATTTATTCCAGGTTTCTTACATCTATGATGTGCGTTTTGTTTAATGAGATGATAATAAAATAGGGTTTTCTTGCTTGTTTTACTTTAGCTTAGTGTTAAAAATCTAGATCTCAACATGGGCTCTGATGGAGATTACTCATAATATAGCAGAGAAACGTCAATTCGAACGAGCAGGATACTTAAGATTTCCATTATAACTCTTTATAAGAATCGAAACGTCCTTGAAAATTAACAATAATACAATATAGGCATCTTACCTCCTCTATTTCAAAGTTATTTGCAAAAACTGCTGTAATTGAAGTCAAAATGCCGTAGTTCCTTGCTAATGACGATGTAGTAGGATCCTATGACTGTGCAAATGTAGTACTTAAAAATATATTCGTGGAATAATTAGCATATTTCGAGCGAAAATTTGGTTTTTCATAGGTAATCCGATTCTGCATTTTTTCGGAGAAAGCAGGAATTTTGAAACTGAATAAATAAAAATATGTAATTTTGCATTTGTCTTGAGCCACATTGTCAAGCGAGAGCCAGTTTAAGGCACCCTGTCGGCAAGTGCACGTATCACGTCAGGGCCCTGCATAAGAACTGAAGGGACAAAATTCACTGAAGTGACAATCTTACTGAGAGATACTCTGGTGCAAAACTAGGTGACTAAGAACATAAAAATAGACCGGACCCTTGAAGGAATTAAGCTCTGGATGTGGTAGTATTCAATCTGACTATAGTAAATAAATAGCTTCACTAACATTTTAACTTTCAAGATCATCCCTAATAACTCGGGTTTTGCTCCCATTTTTATTCTAGTGCCTAAAATGTTTCGCAAACTTCGCTTGGGTGTACGTAAAGCACGCAATAAAGACCTCGGCAGGATAATGGCTGATGTCACATGAAAGATTAACGAGCAGTATTTGTGACCACCTGTTTTCTCCTGTCATTTTATGAGAAAGCATAAGATTGAGAGGAGTTGACCGATTGTAATGCTTTGAAAATGTATATAATAACCAAAATTCAATTCGTATGATAGAACGTTCATTTTACGTTCTTGCCCATGCGTTCAGTTTTAAGCGACCTAGATTTAATATTATTAGGTTTTATTTTCAACAAGATAGTTATTGGCGCTTCAAATTTGTTAGACTAAATCTGACCGATTTTCGCTTGGCATATTTTAATTAGGTCAATATGGAGTCGGATACATGTTGGTTAGGTCTTTAAGGATACTACTGTATGAGAATAGTTTTCATTCCAAAATAGCACAAGCACTATGGAAAAGTTGGCACGCAATCATTAACGTCATATCAATTCGATAGACATTATTTCCTCGTCACCGGAGTTACGGAGACACAATTTTGGGCCGGGAAGTAATTCTTGGCTTCAGTCCGGTACGGAAATGTACAAGAACTGTATGGAATGGGAGGGAGCGGTGAATTGAGTCTCTGGTGAGCAGGGCCTTTCGTCTGTGTTCTGTTGCGTTAATTCTCTGATTTGGAAATCACTCTTTACATGTTAATTTTTCGTTGTTGAATGGTTCGAGGAATATTATTCCAAGTGGATGGAAGGATACGTGTTTCGACCAATTGTCAGTTGAGAATGCAGTATCCCTTAACGCATTTTGTTGGTTATCTCATCATTTGAATTTATACCCCAGAGTAAAAAAAACTGTTCTCACGTAATGATATGATTTCAAAAATTATAATAATAGAATTTAAAATGTGAATTTCATTTTTAAATGTGATTTCAATGCCACAATTGATAAAATTAGCAAAATAGTAGCTAAAGATTGTGATTAAGGGTACGTACAGGCGCAGATGATGCGCAAACTTTTGACGTGAACATTCAGTATTCAACCAGCTGGTTAATAAGTTTTTAGACAGTAATTTTTTAGGACATCCCACTCTTTGATATACCGTTGAGCTTTCCCCCTGTATGTGATTGGCCATTAGATCAATCTTAAAATCCTCATTGTCTACCTCTTCTTATTTCGTCCAGAAGTTCTATCCTCCTCCTCCTTTTTTTCCAATTTTAATGGCTATGATTTACTATTTAAAAATTTGAAGAAATGTGATAGTGTAAAGAAAAGACGGTTATTTTCCATTGATTATTTTATTTTGGTTCAACTAGTTAAACATTCATGAAGATGCGTTGATACCACATCACCTATTCATTTGAGTGTTCTTACAGCTGATTGGTAGGTTTCTAGATAGTCCTTTCCTGGCGTCCAAATTTCTGGCATAGCGTTCCGTTTCCTCTTCCATAGGTTATCCGCTATTCGTCCCTCTTAAATTCCTCATATCGCCTCCGTTTTTTTATTTCGTTCATAATTTCAATCCTTTTCCTTCCTCCTCCTCGCATCCACAGTGTTCTCCCCTCGATTACCCTATTCAGCATTTCTTCTCTTTTCAAAACGTCCTCCTTACATATACTCTGCCTCCTCCAAATCACCGCCACCAGCGTCCTCAGCACTCTATTCATATCAGTTCTACGTACCCTTTGAGTGCGGAATGACGTGATAATCACGTCAGGGTTGTCTTTACGCTTGTGCTGACGACGTGATATCACGTCAAGTGTACCGTGAGTGTTTCAGCCTTCGCTAGCTAACTTTCACTAAGCCCCCTAGTGAAAGCTGGGACACTCACGGTACCCATGACATGATATCACGTCATCAGTACCAGTGTAAGGACAACCATGACGTGATGTCACGCCATGCCGCACTCAAAGGGGTAAACCAGAGGTGTTCGAGATCTGTGTGTGGAGAAGGATGGATAGGGTGAGCTGGGTGGTGACTCACCCTTTCCAGCGGTGAGATGGACGAACGAGGACGGATATGGTATCCCCACTAGAGATAATTATTATTGTTCTGAACTTGTTTTATTAGGTCAAAATATAAGTACGTAAAAAATCATTTGTATTATTACTGACGCCGGCCACTTTTTTCGTTACACGATTTTCTTTTTATTTCAGCAACCTGTTTCACGTCCTCTGTCAATTTGTAATATCACAATTTCCGTTTTCACTCATTTAACACGCAAAACCTAATCCGAAATTTTTCTTAGAGTTTAGTCTTCTTATTTTTTTCTGGTTTCAGCTGGTAATTTTAAAGGAAATGGAAAATTCGAATAGGGAGACACGGTCCAGACGGAAAAGACACTTGATCACGAAACGGGTTGCTAAGAAGCATGAAAGAAAGAAACATAGACAGGGATGTCCGACGAGGAGTTGCAAGGGAATAAATCATTGTCCAGGTGAATCAGAGGTTCAAATATTGGAGAGCTACAAGTGCATGAAGGAGTTTGCAAATAGGATGCGCTGCGTGCAACAAATCTTAGAAGTGAGAGACCATAGACTAAAATTAAGTAGTGAATAAATTATTTAATGTCAAAATCCCCTTATTTTAAAGAAAACACTTTGTGCCATTTGGATTAATGGAAATTGTATCTCGGACACGTATACCTATTAAATTAAAATCAGTGTTATTAAATCAAATTCTTACAGCTAAATTAACAAAATGAATAAAATTGCAAAACTTTAATTTTTTATTACGAAAATCAAACGAATATTTTTAATGCGTAGAAAGGATGTATCAAAGCTTAAAATATTCCGAAAATTATTTTCACGACTACTAACACCATCAAAATTTCAAATTGATCAGAATAGATCCTTGAAATACATTTTTGTTCATGAAAAACTCGAAAATATTAATTAGAATTCCTATTTCACTACTTTGTTCTCATGCAATTCCATACTGACGTATCAAATAAATTTGGAAGGAAAACGACTGATTATGATCGAGATTTTTCACTACCAACAGAATCTTATTAAATATGAATTGACAGCATACTCACTTGTGTTGACAGGATCCTCCCATCCAAATTGCCGGTTTCTTTTTTATTTTTATATGCGGACACATCGTGTGTTTCACCAGCGTATTCTAGTTCATGGAAAAAATCAGCTAAAATATCATCCCGCAAGAAAATAAGTGTGAATTCAAACCGTGTTGACTAAGGATATGATAGATATCATGCTTCTTGTATATCATCTTTGTCCTTGTTCGTTCAATCCTAAGATTGGTCCCTCCACACTTCCCTCACTAATGTTAACTTCCTTACCTCCTGGTAACTCTTCCCATGTACTTACCTCATTATGTTTTCCATTAAGTTATTCCCGGGTCTTCCTGTGGGGACTTAATTCTCAATTTTTCCTTCAACTATTTTCTTTTCAAACTCATTGTGTCTCAGGGTGCCTCAAATCCTTCTGTTTCTTCATTTTTGCACAGGGTTCCATATGGTTCCTCCCTCTTCTTCTCTCTTGAAAACTTCAACATTTCTCATTTTGTGCGTGCATTTTATATTCAGCATCCTCCTCCAGCACCCGGCTGTGGAGGCTTCTAGTCTGTTCTGGTCTGTTTTCCTGTGGTCTTTGCTTCCGATCCGTAGTGTGTCGCGCTCCGCACACTTTTTTTTAAATACCCGTCCCTGGTTTGTCGTCCTATATTCTTTAACTACAAAAGCCGTGTGTTTGCCATGAACGTTTTTCTAGCTAAGGTTTTACTTGGGCGTAATTTAAATGACGGAGTAGATACTTCACCCCCTTGCAGTTTTCAGATCTCCCTAATGCATGATTCTATGCGCCTGAGTGAGTGATGGGTTATGCATATACTAAACTCGGCAATTGGGGAATTAATCTCCATATTGCCAAGAATTGCAATGATTTCCTTCCTATATTCCACTAATTTCCTACCCCTATCTTCATTTTCTTCTCCTTCAATCCTCAAATACTTCCCTATCAACTCATTGGTTACGAAATTCATACCCAAAAATAATGACTCGTGTTATACAAAATCGTTCTACGCCATTTTCCAATTATAAATACTGCCTTGGTGATCAATCATCCTCTTTTAATATTAATTAATGCACTTCCACGCACATCTCAATGCCGCACTAACCCTCAAATGGTACTTCCTCTTTCATCTCCAGGCATTTTTCTCTCCTCATGTTATCCTCTTCTGTTTACCATTCAATACTCCTCCGTTAAACCAATCTATCCTCTGCCATACTCTAAAAACTACACTTCCTTTGCTGATTGAAAGTCTCCGTAGTCCCTATAACATATTCATCCATTTTCCTCTTAATTCTCCGTGTATCACCATGTAATCCTTCTGTATTCCATGTACCTTCCGTTCCAAATTTGATCCTCCTCCATTCTACATATCACCCTCCCACATGCGTACAGTGCATTTGCGTTCCTCAGCATATCATTGATCCTTCAATCCTAAGATTGCTTCACTGCATGTCTACTCGTGCTTCAATCCTGCACTCACCCTTGAATGGCACTTCCTCCTTCCCCTCCAGGCATTCTTCTCTCCTCACATTATGCTCCTGTGTTTCCCATTCACTACTCCTTCGTTCCCCTAAAATATCCTCTGCAGTAATCCGTACAATACAGCTCCATTCCTGATTGAATGTCCCCTCATTCCCTGCATTATATTTATCCCTTTATCTTTTCTCCTCTCAATGCTTAATGGATCCCCATGTAATCCTCCTATATTCCACGTACCTTTCTTTCCGAATTTGACCCTCCTAATTTCCACTTTTCACTCTCCCATATTCTCTGTAATGTGCATTTGCCTTCCTCATCATATCATAGGTCCTTCAATCCAAAGATTGGTTGACTGCAAGCCTCCTTCCCTATCCATCTAATGCTAGTTCATTTACCTCCTTGCAGCTCTTCCTAAGTACTTTCCTCTTTATTTTGGTCCATTAACTTATCCCTGGATCTTTCTATGGAGACTTTTCCCTCTAGTTTACCTTCAATTGTATTCTCTACAAACCCAATGTCCCTTAATGTGTGTCCAAAATATCAGGTTCTTCTTTTCTGTATAGTGGCCCATGTGGTCCTTTCCTCTTCATCTCTTCTTTAAACTTAATTATTTCTTATTTTGTCCATCCGTTTGATCTTCATCATCCTTCTTCATCACCTTGTTGCTAAATATTTCGGTCTCTTCTGGTCTGGTTTTCCAATGGTCCATGCTTCCGATCCGTGAATTCAACGCTCCATGCGAATGTTTTCAATTGCGGTTCCTTACATAGTAGTCCTATCTTTTTGTAACACATCAGTTGCCTTTTCACCATGAACGCATTGTTAAGCTACGTCTTAACGGGACACTTGCGTCTAGACATTTTTGTCGCGACACCGGACACTAGCGTCTCAACGTAGGCGCTCGCGGGGTGTCCGACACTCGCTTTTGGGTGTCGGGAGGGCAGCTCTCGCGAGAGCAGTGGTTCGCACCGCCCTAATGGGATCTCCAGACACTTCTCTCCCGAGAGTTGAGGTACGGCGCACCCTGGCAAGCAAAATACCCTCCCGTATAACAGCTGCCATAGTGGCTTCAATTTTAGCCCCTAGAAGAAAGAGGAAATTGCCTAAAAGAAACGAAGATCCACGAGTGAGTGGCTATTAAAAAGACGTAACTTCGGTGGTTATAAAGCCTTGATTTGCGATTGCAGTTCATTTGCTCGACATGTTTCTATGGAAAAACCGATTGGGTCATTTTATAACTTCAGTACTCTGGGTAGAATCCTTTGACGCAATAAAGATAAATTAGTTTCCCTCCTTCAATCCGGTATGAAAAGAAGCGCTACCCTTGAGAAAAGAACTAAATTGGCTCCACTGTAGGCAGCTTTTAAACAGTAGTAAAAATTAAGAGAGGTTCTGGAAAACTGATGACGAAACGTCACTGCTGGCAAAACATCTGCTACAAACTTCTCATTCTTGTCAATATAGTCTCGAGATACTCCACCTGAAAAGCAATGGCACAAAAACGTATAAATTGTCGAATAATTTGAATTTTACAAACTAATGTCCATTCATGAACAACTCTCAACGTCCTATTGTCGCAAACGGTCTCATTCCTACAATCTTGTCCAGTCGATTCCACCCTTAATGTGTTCCTTTTTCCTTTACCGTTTACCCACCGTCGGTAATCGCTTTTATGAATCGATACACTTTCCTCCCTCTCTGTTCTTTCTTTGAATAGAATTCCTTTCCCTCAGCTGACCAACCCTTCCGCGGACTTTCCAATTTTTCACCTTTCCCTACCCCATACCGGCTACCTGCGACCTTTCCCTTGCTAATGACCAAGCTTGCTCACCTTTTTTAGCCCCCACCCTCTCACATCTCCTTATTTTTATACCCTTATTTCCCGTCTCCCTTTGTCTCTCCTGTTCCGTGGTCCCCTCCTTGTTTCCGATGTTCTTTGTTTTCCTGTCATAACCTTCCACATCTCTCTCCCCTACCATCTTTACCATCCCACCCCTCCTTTCAACCATATATATTTGATGTCTCCTTTTTCTCAATGTCTAGTACTTCTTGGAGAATGTGAGTGGAAACATATCCTGTCACTATTTAGTAAGGATGAGTCGAATGCAGATGTCGATTCTCGAATCCACCGATTCTCAGGATATGAATCGGTATCGATAATCTACCGCTTAAAGTCGATTCCGATTCCATTGATTCCAGATAGATAGATATTGAAATCGAAATTCATTCATCACATCATATTTGTCTCAGTAATTTTAGGTGTAGGGAATCAATTTGTAATTTATATATATACCTCAGTAAGCCGAGATTATATTTACTATTTGTTAGTAAATATTCTTTTTGAGTGACTTAATTGTCTTTGTTATTTTATTTCAGCCAGTAGTTGTATTTAAGTAATAGTGGTTCGCTACTAGTATATCAATATCCCACCTGTTATTAGGAATAAGAATCGATGGAATCGGAATCGAGAATCTATTTGAAAGAATTGGAGTCGGAATCGGAATCGAAAAAAGTGGAATCGACTCATCCCTTCTATTTCGACTTGTAGAAAAGTGCGATAGTTCTTTAAATGACATCCAGGCAACAGTGGATTTCAAAATGAAAACGGCTTTTCTCAGCACCTCAGATTTGCTTCGCAGCATTCAGGAATCATTATTGCTATTTAAACTTTGGAAACTCGATACAGACGTGATAGCCACGGGTAGCTCATACGTAATGAGAAAATAATATCGTATTAAAAAAAGGCCAAGGTTAATTGATTATATTTAAAGATGATTAGATGAATGCTCAGGAATTAACAGAACTATGTTAGTTATCGTTCCTCAGCACGTTAATTCCTTAGAATAAAGGAAATGTTTTACAAAGGGCAGAAAGTATTGAATGACTATCAGGATTACCTGTGGCAAGAGATTGAAGTGTGATGGCCAATCTCACTTCAAGTCGAATCGTTGTCTGCATATTCGTATCAGCCTTCGCTATCGCTCGCGTTACCCAGTGAAGACGATGGTCGAAGTCCTCTTTGCACGGCCAAAGGGAGATTAATACGGCATTCCATCTTAAGCAACCCACTCGCAAATCAAAAGTTTAGTAGGCACCGAAGTGACTTCTTTTTGACAGCCGCTCACTTTTGGATCTTTGATTCATTTTTATCTGTCCTAATTTCTTTTTAAAGCTAAAATTGAAGCTACTATAGCAGCGGCTAAACTGGAGTGCATTTTGTTAGACAGTGAGCGCCGCACTGGAGCTCTCGGAAGAGCAGTGTCACGAGGGTGCAAGAGGTCTCGTTGAGACGGTGTGAGACACCTTTCCTCCCTTTAATCTCACGTTCCTCTTTCGATTGTGATTTTCCCACTGTCGGTAATCCCTTCTAAGAATCCATCTAGCATCCTTCCTCTCCTTTCATTCTTTCATCGCAATCCCCATCACTCTTCACCCTCACTCCGCTGACCAACCCTACTGCGAACTTCCCGTTTTCGCTTCTTTCCCTACCTCCTCATACCGGCCATGTGCTACCTTTCCGCTGCTAATTACCGCGCTTGCTCATCTTTTTCTGCCCCCAACCTCTTCTCTCCTTATTTATTCCCTGATTTCCCGCCTCTCTTGGTCTCCCACGCTCTCACGCGCAGACAATCGGTGTCTGACACCGGGTGAGCATGGTAAAGAAGGTAAATGGAGAGAGATGTGGAAGACTATGATGGGAAAACGAAGAACATCAAAACAAGGATAGGACAAGGGAGCGTGGGAGACCAAGGGAGGCGGGAAATCAGGGAAAAAATAAGGAAAGGAGAGGTTGGGGGCTGTAAATGATGAGCAAGCGCGGTCATTAGCAGCGGAAAGGTAGCAGATAGCCGGTATGAGGAGGTTGGGAAAGAAGCGAAAACGGGAAGTTTGCAGTAGGGTTGGTCAGCGGAGTGAGAGTCAAGAGGGATAGGGATTGCAATGAAAGAATGATAGGAGAGGAAGGATCTACCTTCCAGTCCGTATTTCATCCTCCTACAGTCCACATTTTACCCTCCTATATTATCTTGTTTATTTCTTTCCTCATCATATCATTAGTTCTCCAGTCCTAAGATTGGTTGACTGCGGTCCTCCTTCCTTTCCTCTCTAAAGCTAATTCTCATTCATCCTTGTAGCTCTTCCTATGTTCTTTCCTCTTCATTTGGTCCATAAATTCATCCCTGGGTCTTTATATGGAGACTTTTCCCTCTATTTTACCTTGAATTATGTTCTCCACAAACCCATTGTGCCTCAGTGTGTCCGAAACATCTGGTTCTTCTTTTCTGTATATTGCCCCATGTGGTCCTTTCCTCATCTTCTCTTCTTTAAACTTATTTATTATTTGTTATTTTGTCCATCCAATTGATCTTCAGCATCCTGCACCAGCAACTCGTTAATAGAGATTTTGACCTTTTATTCTCTGGTTTTTCAATGGTCAATGCTTCCGATCGATTAAGTGCCACGCTCCACGCGAATGTTTTCACATATCCTCAAATAGTAATTCTATATTTTTGGAACACTGCGGTTGCCTTTTTACTGTGAACGTTGTTAGCTTGGTCCATTCTTCTCTTGATGTCTGTTGTGGTTCTTCCGTCCCACGTGACGGTTTTTCCGAGATAAGTGAAGGAATATACTGGCACAATTTTCAATCGTCTTATTGCGACTTTTGCATTCAGCTCCTCTATTCCATATGCTACCATTATAGTCTCCGTCTTCTTTATTTTCATGTTGTAATTTTGGAGAACTTGGTTCATTGCGTTAATCAATCGATTATAAATGGATCAATCGATAATCATCGCCATTTCCTGCGATGACTGCGATATCGTCTGCGATTTGGGTATGTTTAATTCTTCTTCGTTAATCTGAATTCCGTTCAGTACAATTTTAATGCTTCTATTTTTACCTTCTCCAAGTGCATATTGAACTAATCTGGTAAGAGTTTGCGTCTAAGTCATACTCCTTTCGTAATCTGAGCTTCTATTTGTCTTCCGTCTCTTATTTGCATTGCGACGACTTGCTTCTTTTACATTAGGTAGGTTACTCTTCTGTCGCTGTAGTCCATGTAAAGTTTTTCCAGCAGTTCCAACATCTTCATAAAAATGTGTGATGGTAAAATAGTCTGGCTTAAAGTACGCATTTGTATTTGAATGAAAATTCCGTCTTAATTAGTGCTTTGAATGATATTATGAAAATCAATCGGAAAATAAGTCGCTTTGATTGCTCTTGAAACGACCGTCGCCAAAGTATTATTAGCCTATCAGCTATTACATTTACATCTACATTCTACCCTGCGAGCATTCGCATGGGCGTGTGGCAGGGAGTGTTCGGTCACCAGCCTGGATAAAAGCTGTTAGTTGCGAGTACTAGGGAGAGATAACAATTATATGTGCAAATCCAATTTTTAGACTTTTATAATAACGTTGGAACTTATAAGGAAACTTTTTTCGGAAAATTAAGGAATAAGTTTCACATTCTCATAATTAGTTTTAAAAATTAGATGCATTGCAAATATATTATGAGAAAATTATATGGCTATATTATGGTATATGTATGATAGGACGAAATAATATCTTTTGCTTTGAAATAAAACGTTTTTAGTTATAAGAAAAATCCTCGTGTACGACAATAAGGATTTTTTAAAAGCTTATGTGAAACTACAAAGGCCTTTTTTTCTCTCATATCGATTTATAATGGTTGGATTAATGCGTTTTGGCATGAAGGAAATAAGTTCGCGTCCGGCGAGCATTCGATGGGAGAATCGTAGGAGGCGCTCTGTGGAGGGAGGAGCTATGCGCGCACCTCCCATGACGAATGGATATGAGGAATAGCCACTAGTCTGTGGGCACACCTGTGGACGCGGACGCCCTCGAAGCGAGAGCTCATATTGGCAATGCCGCTTCAGAAGATGGCGAGAGAGAGAGAGACCTGGGGTCTGTTTTTCAGAGCTTCAAGTCTACTGGTTACAACTCACGTGAATATTTTCACAATTCAGAATTGGTTACTCAGATATACCTAACCGAAGACTGGTACTAGTCTCAAAAATGGCGGGCCTAATGAAGACCATACCTAACTCGTAATTAGATGATTACGATACATTTTGGGCGTGTACCTTGCAATATTTCCAATTCAAAATTAGAGCAATGTTTCTTGGTAAATGTAAATGAATAAATATGTGCTGACAATTTATTTGATGTCTCAACGTTCCCAAAAATATCCCAAGCTTTTGGGTAAACGTAACATCATAAGATATAATCGTTTATTTCGCCGTATTTCTTAAATGATGCGTTCTGACTAGAAGTTATTAATAGACCTTGCATTTAATGATACCATTTATTTTGGTTTTATATTTATTGAACCACTATTAATGGCGTTACAACGTAACATTATAATGAAACTTCATGGTAACATACCGGTTGTTGACGTTAATTATATTTATCGAAACTAACTTTTGAATTGGATATATTGCAAGGCACGCAACCAAAATGTCATTGATAATGTCAAAATGCTTTGGGTGATGCTTTCGGTATGGCAAAAAGTATTGAAGTAAACCAAAGTATCAACGTTGTTAGATACTGACACTGGTCTGATGCAGAGCACAAGTTCCCAAGGTTCTCACTATTCCAGCTAGAATTACTCGCACGGTGAACGATCCGGAAGAGGTAATAAAAGGCTGCGCAGATTCCTCGCGAGATGGAGTGTAGGCGGGTGTCGAGGCCACTCGGGAGGAGGGGGTGGGAGCGGGTGGGAATGGAGGTAGGCTCAGCGGCTGTGAGCGCACTCCTCCGCACATCTTATCGCGCTCTTGAGCCATTCGGAACTAGACCGTGAGGGCGACAGCGTCTACATTTGCCCAGCGCGGTAAAATGTCCTCCGGCGGCCGATGCGAGACGATCAAGAGGTGGCGAGAGGGAGGGAAGGGCACGGAGAGAGTACTGTGGAGGGAAGCGACTTGAGTCAGTGGGGTGGTGGAGGAGGAGAGGTAGTTAATCAACTTGCTGATAAGTAAAACAATAAAAAAAGGGTCTTTTAATCCCCTGACTAAAATTTACACCAAATCGCCGCCAATACTCCGTTGAAAGACGGAGGTCTCACATCCATGGGTTCAAATTTTATCTTTAAAAAATTCCGTCCTTACTCTATAAATGAATCGGTAAAAATATCCCAAATAAAGCATAAAAAGAGAACAGCGAACCAAGATAGTTCGACACTGAAGTGAGACAATCGTTAAGGTGACAGAGAGCATGCCTCGGCAAGATGAAAGAAATCTGTTCAGATTGGTCCGCTGATGATTACGAATCAATAATTGAAAAATATAAGTTGTCTTAAGCCGTTACGTACTAAGGCTTTCGCATTGCATTCATGGATTTCAAAAGGAAAACATTAACAGTAGAGTTACTGGGTAACCCAAAAGCAATTAAGTTTTACGTAAGGGTAGATAAAGGCAAGAGTTCTCAATGTTATCCAGTGAGAAAGTACCACGACGAAGTATTTTAAAACAGTTCAGAAAAAGCGTATGTATTAGACTCCTACTTCTTAAGTATGTTCACTTATCCTTCACAAAGTTCATCCGTGAGTACATCCGTGTTTGTCACTGTCAAACCATGTTGCATATTGACATTTGTGCTCGCGAAATTGTAGAATTGATGAAAAAATCGATGTCGAAATAAGTCACCAGGGGGTGATTTACCACCAACGTGCACGGTACTGTATAAGTAAATTTCACCCACATGCACTACTCCAAAGGAATGTTACAGAAACTATTGATTTAATATATGATGCGACTTCAAAAATGAGATACAATAGCCTTGCTAGGATCATGCAAAAAATGATTCAAGTATTTTGTGGCAGATTAAGAAAAGAGCCTAAGGGAGTAAATCACGTAATCAGCAACACTACTCGTCGACCAGCCTACTTCAACGTCTCATTGGCAGCCATTAGGCTCTCTTATCAGTCGAAGGATAAATGACATTTTTAACCTGTCTGTTTTGCAGTCTATTTTTAGAATTATATTCTCGTGATCTGATTTACTAAAGTAGGGGGCAAGATATTCACAGCTTTGTGAGAAAATGAATTGTTTTTATATATAAATTAAAGTTTGATTACGATTCTAAATCGACGGTCATAAAGCGATTCCCATCCCCGTAGTTGCAAAATATCAGTAACAGTAACGAGACTCAAATAACGGCCTTTCACGTATCTTGCTGGTCTTTTATGAACCCGTTCTTACACTGTTAATAAGATTACCTCATGAGGATCCCAAACACTGGCAGCGAATAATATTAGGTGGTTTCCAGCAAGAGAGAAGTGGGGAATTCGACTCAATGCATTGGGTGGAACCATTCTTTTTCCAAAAGTTCATTATCGCGCATTTCTTCAAATTTAATTCTAGCTTCCAACTATCACACCAATCATCGCATCTAAATCCGTAGCTAAAGACTGGATGTCATCTTCATTTCTAATTTCCTTATACACAACTGCATCATCGGCAAAAAGACGGTGCTTGCTATTTTTTACTACTGTATTCTAGTGATTTACGTAGAGTAGAAATAAAAAAAGACCTATCACGCTTCACTGGGAAACACCCGATGTAACTTTTACTTCGCCTGAGCTGTCACAATCTAATCTGATCTAATCTGTTCACCATCTAATCACACCAAGTAGTGTAGCAGACCATAGATTGGGATTCGTAAGGGGGGTTCTGGACAAGTGCGATGAGAAAGTGCGAGAAGGAAGCTATTTTGCACTTGTCAGGCCTCATATAGAGTGTGCCGCTGGTGTATGGGATCCGTGCGAGGAGGGTTTGATGAAAGAGTTGGAGCGTGTCCAAGGGTGATCCGCTAGATTTGTTGAAGACCGTTGTGATAGTTGTGTAGGTGTTGCGAGTTTAATGGAAGAACCGGGGTGGGAGTTGCTGTCGGAGTGCAGGTTGAAGTATGGGCAAAGCCTTTTGAGTTGGTTCGTGACCGATTTGTTCACAGATGACGTTGGATATATATTGGGAACCCCTGCGTATTGTGCTGGGTTTGATCAGGTTAGCAAGGTTGGAGAGATGGATTGTCGTGCCGACTGATTTGAAATGTAATTTTTCACGCGTACCGTGGGAGAGAGCAGTGGGCGGCGTGACAAAGGGATAGGTGGGTGAAGTGTAGTTGGAGTAGTCTGGGGTGCATGATGCATGTAGTGGCAACCAATGGTCCCTTTCTTGTTGTGTAGATGCTAGCCATCTGGCTGCATGTGACCCTGTTGTCTGGCATGTCTCCCTTGGGTATCCTGCTTGCATGGCAGTAGTGCATGTTTGGTGGTCTGCACCCCCTGCCACACGCCCTCGTGTTGGCTAGCAGGGTGTTGCGTAGATGTAATTGTAGATGATGCAATTGGGCTTAGAAACCATGTCTATCGCGGTGACTCACCGGAGTAATTATATCAAAAATAAGAGACCAGCTTTCATACAACTTGGGTTGAATGTGGGAAATCGAAATATATCATCAAATCTCTTCACAACCTTTTATTGCTACAAGTACGTTACATGAAAATCAAAGGAATGACCATAAATTACATTTATAATCCGATCCCACGTTGCATAAATGTGTGCAAAAGGAATTCCACTAAAAAATTCTGATATTACGAAGAACAAAAGGAAGTAAATTATCTGTTAAAGCGATGGACATACTACATAAATAGTTGGCGATCAGCAGGAGGTGATTTTTATGCTCTTTTTTTCTCCGGCCATCTTTCTACTTTATCGCCCTTACTCACGCTCTCTTCATCGCGACGCGGATTTTATAGAATGGCCATTGAATCCTATCGAGAAAAAACGATAAAAACATATCGTAAGTGAACTGTCAAATAGATTGCGACATTCATCCGTAATTAACGTGCGACTCCGAAGAGGTAGTTAGATTTCACAAGTTTAAACATCCAATGATGGTCATTATATTCTAAGTAGCCAGAAGTAAACGATAATTTAGCGGACAGGTATTATAATTTCGAAAATGTCGCAGATAAATGAGTCGCTAATCGTGCGATAAATTTCACAATCTCTGAATGTTAAATTAATTACCAAATCACTCACTACTTCTCATGCACACATATATACGAGTAGATTCTAAATCGAAGCATTATCGAAGTAGGCCATTTTCTATCAAATAATGCGCTTGAATTTCGTTCAAGTATTTTATGAACCTTTAAATTTTCAAATGACTAACCCAAAGATCTAATTGACGTGATACACCAAAAAATAAATGGCCTCGAGGTAATAGAAACCATATGCATAATGTGTATCTGGTCGTCTGTTCTGTGATGAAACGCAATTCAGACACGAGTGAGACGCCCGTCCTATCGGCGCGTTCAGCGCATCATTCACTGGCTCGTCACTGAATATTTGCAAACATGGGATTAATGATTTGTCTAGAGATGAGACACAAATCTTTCAGTAGATGGAGTAACATCTTATGTCGTCGTTCATGTCGATACAGCAGCAGTTCCTCTATTGCACGTCCGCCCACGCAGAGATCACAGGGTGGCACGTCTTTTGCCCGGCGTGCACAACTGACGTCTTCTGGTATTGCCTCTCCTCCCTCAGACAACTCCCGCATTCTCCTCTTCCCCCCACCCATCGGCAGCGGCGCGAGCCTCGGCGATTTTCGACCTCAGACGATAGTCGCCGTGCGCGAGGCTTGAGAAGCCGCGAGGAATAGACAGGGAGAAGGGACAATTGGAGGAAGGATGGAGATAAGAGAGTGTAGGAAGTGGGGTAGGTAAGATTTAGGAGAGAAGGGAATGCGGTCGAAGTTTCCCCTGGCCCCACGCACGTCATCCTTCACAGTCATGGCACTCTCAAGGACGGCGAGGGCCGGAGGGGGGGAGGGATTGTTGATGAGGCATACACTGCTGCATCTCAAGATTTTCTCCGTTGTGATAGGAGAAAGCATGTGTTTGCGGAGTAAATAAACACACATGAAGTGTGAAAATGATTGAAATATAGGGGTTAATGAAAGTAACTGGTTAATAGTTTTCTAGATTTTTACATTTGCCCGCCCATTGTCCACCTATATTTTTAGTTTCATCCCCAAGTGCGTCCTACCCTTCTCCATTCCGTCCATAAAACCTTTTCTCTTTTTTCCAAGTCCCATATTTCCTTTCCATTTCATCCCTAATCCAATTTTCAATCCCAATAACCACCGCCTATGTGAACTATCCAACGACGCTCATCACTCCTTGCAGTCTCCTCCTGATCTCCTCCAGAACCTACTCCTCTCCATATGCACCATGCCAAGGCCTTCCTCGTTTCTTTTTCTTTGTGTGTCCTGAACCTTCCCTTTCCTCCTCCAATCCAACGTCTCGAAAGCTTTCGATTTATTTTCGACGTCATTTTTGAAGTCACTCTACCCCTTAAGAATCTGAACTCCTTATGAAGATTCGATATTATTACCCAGCCTCTTTTCTATATTATTACCCAAGTTCCCCATCACCTCCCATTTATTACCAAATCCTCAGTTCGCTTACGCTATTCTCCTACTTATCTCTCTGCTCCAAATTTGTTCTTGAATTAATCTCTCGAAATGCCTTACACATTTCGTTTTGAGTATCACGTGGCCGAGGTTATTCTTCTGTACCACTCTCTGGTTCCCTATTTGTATTGTAAAATAGGTCTTTTACCCGTGTAATAGTTATAGTGATGGTTTTGCACAGTATTATTCGAAAGCTTTGATATCTTCTCAGCAATATTCAACCGGATAAATGTTCACTCTTGTGTTCAGCCACCCTACCCTCCCTTCTTTCTGAAACTCTTTTGTTTTTCTCGCATTTTCCTTTCCGCCAGTTTTCATTCCGAATGATTTTACGCCTGAGTAAACTATGCCTGAATGCCCGTATTTATTTCGTTATGAGTATCATGGGGCCGAGGTTATCCTTTACTACTCTCTCATTCCCTATATCCATTGTAAAATAGGTCTCTCCTCTGGTATATGCCACCCCTCCCCCAGATCTCACCTTAATTTTAGAAACTTACTTTTACAAACGGACCATACTTTTACTAGTACATGTTCAAGGCTCTAAGATAAATTAAAAGACCTCAAATACATGGGCATTCAGCGTATTACTCACGTAATCCCCACTCTTCTCGTGCTAAGGCCTAATGTTAATCGTAGATATTTAATTACAAAATATTTCTCATTTGGCAAGTTTTGATGTATTTTTCTAGAATACTTTCGAAATTAATCGAAAAAAATGAGCATATTTCTTTAAAATCACCCGAGAGGTCTCAGAATACTCAGTACAGAGAGAGTATTTTCAATTCTTAGGATTAGAAATTAATATACTAAATAAGACGAAAAAATGTGGTAAATTGGGACGAAAAAATATTATTTGAAAAGGTTACAAGAAAATGTTCCATATTTTGAAGAGTGGAAAAGTAAGAGTAATTAGACGTACAATCACCGGCCTAGTTATTTTTTCCCAACAGTTTTTTGATAAAGAAATTAAAAAAAAAATACATATGTTATTTTTTACTATCCAGACTATTTGGCAGTTTACATTCCTACTTATAAGAATAATTTTCCGATAAGATAAATTTGAATTTTCCTCTCTAATGCACTATTGAAATACGTAATAAATTCCTAGATAGAAGATAAAAGAAGCAAGAGGAAAACTACGGGCATCAGAACTTGCGAGCAGAAGTAATACAAGTAATTGAATATGCTGAAGTAGACTCTGATGCTTCATTTGGGACTTAACACGAAAACGTTTTTACTTTTTAAGACGTACCAGAATTAACTATATTGATTGAGAAATCATATACAATAATTTGTCAAGAAAAAATTTTAACTAGATGGTTTTTGGGAATTGTTCAATATATTTTAAAGTGAAAAAGAATGTGCAAGAAGGTGGAAAGCCATCGGCCAAATCAGGTTTTCCAAATTGTTTTTGATGATGAATTATATTTATAAATATGTGTTTTATTTTTCAGAGTTCAGACAGTTTAGGAAGGTTTATGTTCGTACAATTTTTCACACAGACCATGTAACTTATTTAGATACTGAAGAGAAAATGTGGATTGAAGGATTTGAGTAAGAAAACGCTTAATCCGGTTTTAAGGAGCAACTTTATATGGCTGTATTCGCAGAGGTATCTGTTCCGAGTCTCCTCGCACGGGTTGAAAGTCGACAATGGGACCCGCCTACCCGCAGTCCCCGTGACTGTTGGGTTCCCTCAACAACGTTGGACGAGTCGCCGTCAGTCTCGCTTACGCGAAGACTTGCCGCACATCTGTTTAGAACCGGAGGAGACAGTTGCCGAAAAAATAGGGATTGGGTATCCCTAATTGGGTAGACCCTTCTTTCTAAATAATTGTTAGTTATTGTAACAGAGGCATCTTTGAAAAAATGCCTTTGTTAATTAATGATAATAGAACAATTTCTGCTAGTTGATAAACTATCACTAATTCAAATCCTACAGTGGCGAAACGAATATTTTTGTAGTAAAACCATAACCTAATAATGTAATTGTTTGTTTAAGGTAAATATCTGCATCCTCTCACTATACTGTTCTTCCCTCCAACGGAGCCTATTTTCTGCCTGACACAAGTGGTTGAAGAGCACATCTGAAATTATTATGTTTGTATTTTTCCCGGATGCAATTGTTTTTAAGTTGGTCAAACTGGCCGTAGATTTAAAACAAGAATGTGTGAACATTGTTTAAGTTTTATAAACCGTAACAACTACTCAGTGTTTACTAATAATCTGTTTGAATGTAATCACTCATCTAATTTTAATCCCAAAATTTTATACTTTTCTAACAAAAGTGCTAAATCGTATTTTTTACAAAACTTTGAGATTGTTTTAGCTTTTAAAAAATCTAGTAATGAGGTTTTTAATGATTTAAACCCAGATAAATTATCGCCCCTTTTCACTGTGCCTCTCCTCTCCTCTTTTAACTTTTGAAGCGGTTGGTTTTTATGTTTCCCCTCTCCTCGTTTGCCTATCCCCTCTCCCCTATCTACAAGGATCCTTCCACCCCTCCCTTAAATTTCCTCCTCCCCTGAACCTCCTCTTCATTTCCTATCCCGTATGGTACCCTGTTTATATATAAATCCACCACCTCTGTACTTGGCATTCTACCTCTGAAGATAATGTGTGGACATTAAAACCGGTCAGGCTCCTTGAACATGAAAATAGTGTGGAAAATTAAAAAGTTATAATAATTATACTGTGTCTAAATTCCACAAAGTCAGTTCTTCGACTATCTTGCATATCTCGTATTTACTTATTCTTCTCGGCATAAGATCTGCCCTTCTTTATCCCGTCCATAAAACGTTTTCCCTTTCTTCCCCTTCCCCTCTTGCCCAACAACCTTACATTAGTCCTAGTCTTGAGCAATACATGTTATTTACTTACTCCCGCCACTTTATCAGCGTATCCCGGATGACATTCCTAAGTTTTCTCTCTTCACCCACTACTCTAAGCACTTACTCAATTGTCCTCCTTTCCGTCCAAAGCACCTTCTCCATTCTGGTTTCTCGAAGCAAGCGAATAAATCGCCCAATTTCACGTGCATAGCCTTCCAAAATCCTGTCTTAGGCGCATCATTGGGTTCTCGACAATTCAACGGCATGCTGCGGATAGTCTTTCTTCCCTCTGAATATGAGTGAGGAAAGCTGCGCGTGGAGTCTGCTCGCCATTTCGGGGATATTTCGGCCGCATTCAAACGCTTTTTTCTGTTTTTTGGCCTATCTAATAAAATCTGAGGGGCGAGCCTCAAGGACATAAAAACTCTCAGATTTCAGTATTCTCAGAAATCAACCCAATAATATTTGGTCGATGCCTAAGGACAATATTAAACTATGCTTTTATAATCCTGTGACTATCGGTAAATTCATTTTTAACTCTAAAAATCCCTATCACAATTTGGAGAGAAGCGGGGTGAACTCCCTGAAGTGTCATTCTCCCGGATGCAATTATTTTTACGTCGGCAAACTGGTCGCAAATTTAAAACAAGAATTTCCGAACATTTTCAATGTTTTAACAACCATGGATACAGCTCTGTATTTGCTAAGCATCTGTTTGACCACAATCACATTTCTAATTTTAATCCCAGTATTTTCGATTGTTGTGACACAGGTGCCAAATTTGATTTTTTTAGAGATTTTTTTAGAGAATTTTTTTAGCCTTTAAAAAATCTAGTCAAAGAGTTTTAAATTATTTTATTCCGGACAAATTGTCGCCCCTTTTTACTGTGCCTCACTCCTCCTCTTTTAACTCTTGACGCTGTTGGTTTTACATTTCCTGTGTCATCGCTTTGCTAACCCCCGCCTCTCTACCAATATCCTCCCCCCCTCCCACCACCTCCTTACTTCCTTCCCCGTGTGGTACACTGTATACAAATATCAAGTCACCACCTCTGTACGCTGTATTTTGCCTCTGATGATGATGTGTATACATTGGAACTGGACAGGCTTGTTTACTAGTAATAAAGCAGTGTGGAATATTACAAAGTTATTATTATTATATATTATGCATAGCACTACGTCATGCTTGTTATCTTTGCGTGATATGTTACATATGTGCTGTAATTACAGGCTGTCAAACAATATATGTACGTTTTGAATCAGAATAATTTGTTTCTCTACGTGACACATTAACAACCATCGGAACCATTCTTCTTGCTCGATTAAGAACTTCTTCAGCTCGGCGTTCGACCTGCCTCTCATTCGTCGGATCTGTTAACTTCTCCCTCCCTGCCTACGCAACCCCCTACGTCCCTCTTCAACGATTCTCATCATCCTTCGCATAACCCATTCCGACCATCTACTCTGCCCCTCCTAATCTCCCTTACCTGTCTTCTCACCCCAATCTCCATACCATGCACTTCCACGACCGTCTTTCTTTCCACCAATTGAACTTTCTCCATTTAAACCCATCCCTGATACGCATGTCATGTACTTCTTTCCTACTTCCTTGGTGGCTGTGCTCAGCACCGCACATAATTCATCCGAAATGAGACTCTGCTAAAGGCACTGAGTTTTTTAAACCGAGATCCCCAGTAGGGGCTTGGAAAAGATTCTAAATAAAATCCTCTATAAAATGACCACTCGGCACTCAAGAATTCGAAAACGAATTTCTCAGGTACGTACATTCTACATAATCTCATTAAGTATACTAAACCGACAATTATTTCCAAAATTCCAATCCATTTTAAGGAACATCGGAGCGAGAATCTGTAATGGCATACTAATGAGAGGGTATCATCCTCTGATGGAAGTGAGACCACTATATTTGAGAGCTAATACTTTACCGTAGGGCCCTTTTGACGCTATCATCGTGCATACGACGGTCAATAGGACGATAAGTTTAATTGGTTGGTGAATGCAAGTCCGCACAATGATAATCATTAGTTACATTAATTACAGTTAATCATTACTTTAAAGTGGTAGCACTGCTATCACGAGAAGAAACTGGAAATGATGAACATCGATAATGAAGAAAACAATTATTAAGGTGAAGCATATGACTTTAATGAATTACTTATCGATAAAACATAGAAATGTGTAATTTGCTTTACTAACTTCTCAAACGCCTTAAAATACCACAGGAACATATAATTCCGTATCTCGTTAGCTTGATCTTTATATGTTCGTCGCGATTCCCAGGTGAGGGGGTGACAGAAAGAAATAATCCCTCGCTCCTTGCGTCCGACGGAACGAAACACGGCAATTATGAATCATCATTGACCGCTCATACATCATATCTAAAGATGTGTAAACAAAGGTTCTTGAAGGCGAATGGAATATTATCGGCGAGGAAAGAAATGGAGGTGACGGGTGAATGGAATGGGTTTGTTTGGGTTTGGAGTGCGCGGCGAAGGAAGAGGGGGACGGCTCGGCGGAGTAGGTCGGGGAGAGAGCAGAGTGGCCGAGGGAGGAAAAGGAATGGCCCAGGGAGGAGTCAGCGTGTTGAGTGGGTCCACTAAATGAGGAGTGGGGTGTTTGGGAGGTGGGGGTGTTATGAAAGAATGGGATGTGTCGAGGAAAAGTACACAGTAGTGGAGGGGAATGGTTTACAGAGAAGTGCTTAGGGGACGGCGCGCGAGGAGGAATCGTAATGTGGGGTGGCGGAAGATGAAAAAAGAGAGAATTCTATAGAATGGCTAAAGACTCTTTACCCATTCTCTCTTTTACTAAACTACTTTACTAAAGAGGGAGCTAAAGTGTAGTGGGTGGCATGCTTTGACCTCACGACAATGACCGCCCTGTTAAGTTAGTCCGAGCGAAATATCCTTTTACTAAGAAATCAATGAATTTGGTCTCATTTTAATGAAAAATATCTCACCCTTCCAATGATGCCGAAAATTTTAACCCCTCACCACATTACTTTCCGAGATATTTTCCAAAGTATACCAGCCCTTTTACATGGTAAATGGCCAGGGTATGACTTCCAGAGAGGAATTATTTACAAAATGAGGAATTTCTAGTACTTAGATGTCGTAAAAAACTAACAGTGTGTAGTTTGTATGTTTTCTCAACTATTTTTTAAAATGAATCATATTGTCTCCACAGTAGGTTCTTGGATGTTACAAAAACCTTCCATTTAGAAGGAGTTTTAAACGCACCGCGCATTTATAATGCAATATATAATTCATGTATCTTATAGCTGGTGAAATTTAAACGTATAATTCGGAAATGGTCTCAATTATGACTAAGGAACTATCTCACTCGGACTACCTTCAGTCTTGTCACAATCCTACTGCTACCTCTTAGCCTAAATCGTTGGAAAAGAATAAGAAGACAGTCGAAACACGATGTGCAGCGAGAGACTGGCGTTGTTAATAGGTACGTCTCGTCATCTCGGCATCATTTCCTCGCGAATTTCCGTGTCTTTTCTAACAAACATCCATGGTTAGATCTTACGAAACTTGAGATATTCTCATTTTTTTACATTTTCTTCGTTCTACCGAAGGTCCATAGAAGTGAAATTTAGTTTGATTAAAACAACGGGCAGTACCCCTCCTTAATTAGCATTTGTATAACCTATCATATGCAACATACGCTATATTTTAGCACAATGAAATAGAAATAGAAAGCCTCCCTCTTGGATTCTGCCGCGCCTGGGGATATTCGTTCACCGTGCGAGAAAAGTGAGAATACATGAGAGTTGAGTGAGGAGGTGGAGGGAGTGAGGATTTTATAGGATTCGAGTCTTGCTCTATGACGGCTGCGAAAGGCGCTAGAGAAGATATGTGATAGAAATATATGTTCGTATGTTTATTCCGGTGCTTTGATTTATTTGAGATTTTATGGTGAAACAATCCCCCGACTCCCTTTAACGGTGGACGTAGTGCGGTCTTTCGGTGTACTTCATTGGATCACGGTGCTACCGGACCAATGGATGGTCTATTCGGACCAATTCTTGTCAATTATAGGACCCTTCACGTCGGTAGTCCCCGCCCGCCGATTATTCGCAGAGGTTGTAAAATGGTACGCTTCAAGAAACAGCATGCACTATAGTGTTGTGAAGAGGGATTTCCGTATATAGGTTCCGCGTCAATGACAAAAATCGGTCATGGGCAGTGACCGATTGTACGACTGTGCGAGTTGTCATCTATATCAGTACTACCTTCCGCCCAGGTTATTGCGGTAGTTATAGAGAAGTTGTGCTGTGTTGCGATAAGGTTGAGCGAGGAGGTATTGCATATTGATGGAGGAGAGGAGAAGCTGGTAGCGGAGGTCCGCAGGAGGCGAAAGAGATGGATGTAGGACGTCCTGAAGTGGGAGGGAATGTTAAAGGCAGTAGAAGATGGGAGAACACTGTGGAAGAGGCAGGAAGAGGATAGTAATTCTGGACGGAATAATCTTTTGAAATCCTAGAATCGTCCCTCTCTTCTAATTTCGTTCAGAATACCTATTCTCTTATTTATTCTTCCCCAGTGTTCTTCCCTCTTCTACTACCTTCAGCATTCCCTCCCCTTTCAAGACGACCTTTCTTCTACCTCCTCCAAACCTCCGCCATCAGCTTCCTCCCCATTCGTCCTTCTCACCACCCACCTCACCCTTTCAATCTTTCTCCACATCCACGTCACGAACGCCTCAGGTATAGACGTTGAACTGGTATGGATAGATTGCTGGCGAAGCTGGTGGCGGAGGTTTGGAGGAGACGGAATAGATGTACGAAGGACGTTTTGAAAAGAGAAGGAATGTTGAGTAGGGTAATATTGGGGATTACACTGGGAAATCGAGGGGGAGGAAGGAAAAGGATTGAAATTCTGAACTAAATAAGAAAACGGAGACGATATGAGGAATTTAAGAGGGAGGAATAACGATAAACCTAGGGAAGAGGAAACCGAACGATATGCCGGAAATTTGGACGCCAAGAAAGGACTATCTAAAAACCGACCAATTTGCCGTTAGAATACTCAAATTAATAACTTAAATTGGTATTAAATCATCTTCAGGAATCTGAAACTAGTTGTACCAAAATAAAATAATTAGTGAAAAATTATCTACTTTTCATTAAATTATTATATATCCTAAGGTTTTTTTAGGATGTATTAGAAAAAAAATCGGAAGAAAAAAATACGGCTTATCTAAACCTACATTAAAATCAAAAGCATCGAATATATTCTCTATGTGTTGTCATAACTTGTTTCCATATCCTTATGTCAATGACCTTTTGGACGGTATTTCAAGTTTTATCATGCATACATTTGGGGTAGATTACCTTGTGATTGTACTTGCTCCAATACAAAATATGTTATCCTTACTATTATTGGGAAATATATTTTTGCAGAATTCAATGATTTTTTTATGTTGCAAATGTTTGTTTCACATTGACATAATTCCTTAATTATACAGAATTATGCCATTATAAAACAAACCATTTGCTTTATGCTTGTATGAGACTGATTATATATATGTAGTGGTAAAATTGTATTAATTTGGTTTCAAGTTGCTTTTTCTTAACTTTCTTATATCTTGTAACTTTGTCTTTTGGCCGAAAGTTTCTCATGGGTATTTCTTCAAAAATTCACCTGCTATGTTAGAATCTTTTAAACAAATATTCATTTATATAATATAAAAAGGACAGAGAATGAGTATCTAATCAATTGTTAGTTATTGTAACAGAGGCATCTATGAAAAAATGCCTTTGTTAATTAATGATAATAGAACAATACTGCTAGTTGATAAACTATCACTAATTTATATCCTACCGTGGCGAAACGAATATTTTTGTAGTAAAACCATAACCTAATAATGTAATTGTTTGTTTAAGGTAAATATCTGCATCCTCTCACTATACCGTTCCTCCGTCCAACGGAGCATATTTTCTGCCTGACACAAGTGGGATAAGAGCGCATCTGAAATTATTGTTTTACATTGTTTCTAGTTGATGCACGTTCCTGAAGTTTCCAACAGTAAGTTATCTATTTTTGTGTGGCGTAAGATGTTTTTGAAGACACGACAGTTTTGGTATTCTGATAGTTCAATTGCGGCGCTGTTTCCCAGCCTACTTTGTAGTTATATCATTGGGATTCCCATAATTTACGTTGTTGCTGTGCAGGTAACGACAACGATACCCAGAGATAAGTTCCGATTGGGCCCGGAACCATGAGCGCGTACCGTATGTCCATCCACCACTTCACTTGAACTGAAACTATTCAAAAGAAGGAACGGTTCCGGAACGTTCAAAATTCTACTATCGTTCCGTTAACGAGACTAAAGTCAAGCTGTACATATACCGAGACTATAGTCAAAAAGGAACGAAACAATGTGCTTGGTTCCGGTTTCGCTTAACATCGATTTTACGATAACGATTTTAGAGGAAAAACGGAGCTTACACTTAGCCCATTTACCATTGTATTTCTTCCCAATGTGATGGCACAAATAGTTTTCATATACTTATTTCACGTAGCCCATTGATGATATTTCAAAGGATGCATGTACTTGGGATAGATTATTTCTTGTAAAACTGGGGGTAGATTCGGTAATTATACGTGCGCTACATAAATATTAGTTAATTCGGTTTTGATGCTTACGATCTCCTACAGATAAAATTAGAAAAAAATGTAATGATGCAAAGATTTTCCACTAATATTTTATTTTGGTACAGTTTCAAACTTCTGAAGATGCGTTGATACCACATCAAGTCATTCATTTGAGTATTCTAACAGGTGATAGGTAGGTTTTTTGATTGTCCTTTCCTGGCGACCAAATTTCTTGCATATCATTCCGTTTTCTCTCCGATAGGTGATCCACAGTAACATTCCTCTTTAATTCCTCATGCGCCTCCCTCTTCTAATTTCGTTCATTATTCATATGCTCTTCCTTCCTCCTCATCGCTTACCAAGTGTACTCCTCTTTATCGCCCACTTAAAATTTACTCTTTTCATACCGTCCTCATTTCTTCTATTCAGCCTCCTCTGAAAATCCGTCACCAGCTTCTTCACCACTCTATCCATATCAGTTCAACATATATACCTGAGGCGATCGAGATGTCGGTGTGGAGAAGGATGGAGAGGGTGAGCTGGCTGGTGATAAGGACAGACGACGAGGAATCGGATATGATTTGAGAGGAGAGGAAGCTGGTGGTGGAGGTTCGGAGGAGGCGGAAGAGATGGATGGAGGGCGTTTTAACACTAGGACGCCCGGACTTTTCAACATCATTCAACGCCCAAAGCGGGTCATTTTGACCCACTGTAATTAATGAGATTATTCCTCACTTTGCACTATTAAGTTTAAATTTTTACAGTTTTTATTACAAACTGTCACTCTTTCTCTTTACATTCATCGATTATTTCACTTTATAACTTTCATAACTTTGACAATATCGATGATTTATTGATATATAAACTTACGAAATTTGTGTCCATTTATCGTTTTTTCAATTTTATTTCATTTTTATTGCTTATTGTGTCATAGCTCAATATATTACGAAGACTTTTCACATTATTTAATACATATCTATTATTTTTCAAAGTTTGGTTGCAATAAATAAGTTCAAAATATTATTTTTCGGTCGAAGTAAGAATTTTCCCGAAAATCATTAGTAACTATGGGATTCTTATTATTGCAGTGATGTGCATGTACATATCTGATGTATTAGGAATAAAAATACATTGCATTGTTTATTGTTCATAATAATAATAATAATAATAATTTTACTGTTTTCTGTTAATGCATTTGGCACATGTGAATACAATTTTTTTATGGCACTGGCCTCAGTGTTGCAGAATTGGCCTTGAAAAATGAGAAGGGTGGGGATACGAAGTGGAAGGAAGGAATATGAGAATATTTTTGAAAGGTGATCCAGGCATTGAAAGGAAACCGAATGAGGAAGATAGGACAGAGTGGGACGGACAACATGTGCAGCGGAATAACTAATAAACACTAATAACAAAGAAGTTTTGGTGATGATACAAATTGCAAATACATATCTGGGTCAAAATGACCCGTAAGGGCGTTCTAGGTAAATTCTAAAAAAACGAATGTACGGATTACTCCAGGAAGGTGAAAATTTTTGGACATAAAGGCATGTTAAAATGAATAAAAGTCACGGGAGGAATTCCTGCTCTTATTGAAAATGAAATAAAAAATTGAATTCAAAATCACGTTTGGGTCAAAATGACCCACCTGGGCGTTCTAGTGTTAAATAGGTATAAATGTTGAAGGCAGTGGATGAGAAGGATTACCCTGGGGAAGAAGAAATCAGAGAATAGGAATGCTGAAAGAAATAAGAAGAGAGAGATGGTACGAGGAATTCACGAGAGATTATTTCGTTCAGAAATTTTATCCTGTTCCTGCGTCTTCCACCGTGTTGTCCCATCTTCTAATGCCTTTAATATAACCTCCCATTGCTAGACGTCCTCCATTAATCTCTTCCGCCTCCTTCGAAACTCCGCCTCCAGCTTCTTCAACCTTATCCAATACCTCCTCACTCATCCTACTCGCCACTTAACACAAATTCTCAATCCTCTTCGACTCGTACTTCTCAACTCCTCAAGTATATCTACATCCTCCATTCGCAATGACTATGGCCGTTTTTGCACTAACTTTGAAAACGCATAGTTAACTGGAAAATATTATCATGACCCCAAGAAATTCGGAGTGGAATACTCACTTGACACATTCGAAGCTGTCTTCCGACAGAAGAACAATCATGCGACCATCATCTCGTAAAACATACGAGAAACGGAATCTTGTTCAATAATGTTGGTGGGTCGATTACTTCTTAAAAATGCTTTCCATTTTATGGGACAATTTTCTGTCACTTTTCAACAGCGCCGCATTCAGTATTAGAGTTTTCAACAGCCTTTTTTTTCGTCTCCACTCAAACCTCTTCTTAACTGTACCCTACTCTTTGAAAAAGCTTCTTTAGCCATGGCCATTCTAAATCTTATTCCTCTACCGCTTAACACATTCCCCTCCGAAATGCTATCCAAAATGGTAAACAGCTTAGTTTCCTTTATACTATTTCCTCCCACCTTATATTTATCCCTGAATTCATGCTTCTAGAGAATCTCATCAGTTTCGTCTTTTTATGGCCAGATCAAGCGATACCAAAATTTTAAAAAACAAAGGTAAAATTTCTAATGTTGTTTTCATATTGAAAATGGATTGACACGAGGTCATGCGTGAATATATCGATTTTGATTTAGTTTAAATTATAAACATGAAATGAAAGTTTCAGCAAAATACACGAATACGGACGCGGTTTATATATTATATACATTTTCTGAGTGAATGCTACTAATCACCAACACTGAAAATCGTTCATACATGTGAGACAAGTTTAAGGAAAGGAAAAAGGGGAGTACGGTGGGGAAGAGGAAGGAAGAGGATATACATTCTGGACGAAATAATCTCTCTCGAATTTCTCGTATCTTCTCTCTATTCGTAGTTCGATCAGAATTCATATCTTCTTAATTCTTCTTTCCCAGTATTTTCCCGTCTTCCACTACCTTCAAAATTCCCTCTCATTTCAAGACGCCCTCCATCTCGCCTCCTCCGATCCTACGCCACCAGATTGCTCCAACCACATTTAATTCCTCATCGTTCTTCCTTCTCACCACCCATCTCACCCTCTCCGACCTTCTCCACGCCAACATCTCGGGCACCTCAGGTCAACAGATGTATGCTGAAGTGATAGGGATAGAGTGGTGAGGAAGCTGATGGCGGAGGTTCGGAGGAGGCAGAAGAGATGGATGGAGGACGTTTTGAAATGAGAAGGAATGTGAATAGGGTAATAGAGGGGAGAGCGGAAGCGGGGAGGAGGAAGGAAGAGGATAGGAATACTGAACGAGAGAAAAAGAGAGATACGATATGTGGAATATATGAGGGAAATAATATCGTATCACCTTTCAAAGGGAAATCGGAACGTTATGATAGAAAGTATAGCGCCAGGAATGTACTACCTAAAATCCAACCAATCAGCTGTTTTAATAACCGAATGAATAACTTGATATGGTATGATGGGATAGGCGATAGAATTTGTCGGCGGTGGCGAAGGGGCGAAGAAAGAGATCAACAATGGTAAGTTCTTCACCAAATCGTATTGTTTACAATTATTATCTCATCTAAAGGAGGTGAGATTTTTTTTAATCGAACGGCACAGGTGTGTTAAATGGAAACTTGCCATGTATATTAAAACCAAAAGAATTTAGGCCTTGGTGGGTTATCATTAATCTCGCAACACTTGTAGTTAGTTAATATTGTAGGTAAATATCCTAATATAAAAGCAACAAATTTGGAAACTGCATTTTTATCTTAACCTTCGTCGCTTCAGAGGTATTTTTAATCTAAAAATACAAGAAAACGTTTCCCAACCTATACATTCCAAAGGCCAATGCAGCTAAGGCCAATTTTGTCAGCAGAAAAACCGATGTATCATTCATCCCCTATGTCTTTGTAAACTACGATTAACTATGCCGAAAAGCGTATCCCGGCGTTCTTGTAGTTAACACTAGATGGGATTGTCATTATATACCAGTAGAATGCATTTTAAGGTATGACAAGGTTAAACGTATTTGAATGGCCATTTATGATAGGAAAAATATATCTAAATTATCCTAATAATGTCAACGCATTTACATGTTCGATTTCATTACCATAAAACCGGGAAAAATTAACCGAACTCTCTTGGTAGCAAGGGCGTGACATTGAATCAGATGCAAATCGAAACCAGGTAAATGGAGAACTTACTCCGTGTTCACCTTCCCCAGCTACTCATATTCCTTCCCTCTACCTCGGTAGTCAACATCCCTTCGCTCCACATTTCCTGATCCAACCACCGAGTGAAGTCTTCGAGATCAGTTCATTTGCATCATCGCCCGTCACGAATTTTCCTTGCGTTATATAGTATGAATGCTTGACTATCCATGCCTCTAGGACTTGTCTATATTCGTAAATTAAGCCATACAAAGATTGATATGGGATAGAAAGCTCCAAAGTATGGCGTGTAATATTTGGGTGCAGAAGCGTGCTGCTTGGGGAAGCGAAACGTTAGTTGACGAAACGAAGTGGAAGAGATTTGTCGGTCGACAGAGGCGACTCATCGTTCAAGGGACTAACCCCACCAGAGATAATTATAATGGTATTGAACTAGTTTTGGATGGTTAAAATCTAAATACGTAAAAGATTGTTTGGTTTTAGGGACGCCGGCCATTATTTCGATACTCTATTAACGTATTACTTCAGCGATCTCATTCACCTCCTTCATCAATTCATATGTTCATCATCCCCGTTTTCGCACATTCAGCCACGTAAAAAGTAATCCGTAATTCTCTTCAAATGTTCTCCTTAAGACATTTTTCTGATTCCAACCGGTCATTTTTAAGAAAATGACAAATTCGAACAGGGAAACACGGTCCAGAAGGATAGAACACTTGGTCACGAATCGGATTGCTAAAAAGCTTAGAAAAAAGAAAATAGACAGAGATTTCCCACGATGAGTTGCGAAGGAATAAATCACTTTTCAGTTGAAACCGAGGTTAAAATATGAAAGAACTACAATTTCATGAAGGAGTTAAGCTACAAATATTACCAGTTAGAGACCAAAGATTTAAATTAAGAGGTACATAAATGTTTTATGCCATGTTCCGCTTATTATAAGGAAACGCTGTGTCATTAGGAATTAATCAATTGTATCTTTGACATACATCATCATCATTCAGTCGTTCAATCTTAGGATTGGTTGATTACTGTAAAATTCCTATACAATTCCTAATGCGTCTCCCTCTTCTAATTTCGTTCAGTATTCCTATCCTCTTTCTTCCATCCTCATCGCTTATCAATTGTAATTCTCTTTATCGCCCTCTTCAAATTTCCTCTTTTCAACCCAACCTCCTTACATCTATTCAGCCTCTTCCGAACCTTTTTTCACCAGCTTTCTCACCACTCAATCCATTTCAGTTCAACACATATACCTAAGGCGTTCGAGATGTCGGTGTGGAGAAGGATAGAGATCGTGAGATGGCTGGTGAGAGGACAGACGACGAGGAATCGGATATGATTTGAGAGGAGAGGAAGCTGGTGGTGGAGGTTCGGAGGAGGCGGAAGAGATGGATGGAGGGAGTTTTGATTGGGGTAGGAATGTTAAAGGCAGTAGATGAGAAGGATTCCACTGGGGAAGGCGAAATAAGAATCAGAAATTCTGAAAGAAATAAGAAGAGAGAGATGGTACGAAGAATTCATGAGTGATTATTTCGTCCAGAATTTAATCCTCTTCCCCCCTCTTCCACCGTGTTCTCCGATCTTATAATGCCTTCAACATAACCTCCCATTTGAATGCCAATCCTAGGATTGGTTGACTGCAGCCCTACGCCCTTCCCTATCAAATGCCAATTCCTTTACATTCTGGTATCTCTTCCTATGTACCTTTCTTTTTATTTGGTCAATGGACTTATTCCTTAGTCTTCCTCTCGGGACTTCTCCCTCTATTGTTCCTTCAATTATGTTCTTCACAAATCCATTGTCTCTTATGGTGTGTCCTATCCATCTTGTTCTTCTTTTCTGTATGGTGTCCCATATCTTTCTTTTCTCTTTTACTCTTCTGTACACTTCATCATTTATTATTTTTTCCGTCCATGTTATCGTCAGAATCCTCCTCCAGCACCAGGTTTCAAAGTCTTCTATTCTATTTTGGTCAGCTTTTTCGATGGTCCATGCTTTCGATCCGTTCAGTGCTACGCCCCACACTAATGTTTTCACATTATGACATACATTTGTCATTAGGATTAATTTTTATGAAAGAAATATTTACAGTTAGATGACCAACTTTGAATGAAAGTACAAAACAAGGTTAATTTTTGAGTGCTAAAAACATAAGAAAGTATTTTTTAAATGCGTAGAGAGGATACATCAAAGCTGAAAATATTCCGAAAAATATTTTTAAGGACTACTAACCCCGAAAAAATTTCTATTTGAGCTGAATAGATCCTTGAAACACATTTTTGTTAATGCAAAACTTAAGACTATTATTAAGGATTCGTGTTACAACTCTATGTACCTGTGCATTTCCCTAATGATGAGTTAATAAATTTGAAGTCAAAATACCTGATTTTGTTTAGGGTATTTTACGACCAACATAATCTTATCATAATCTCATCTCAATGGCTAGTTTTTTTGTTTTGATTTAAGGACAGATCGCGAATCTCATAATGGTATCCTAGTTCATGGAAAACATTTAGTAAATATATTATTCCGTATGAAAATATTTGAGAGCCCAAACTGTAGTCGCCCCGGCTATGATTGGTATTATGCCTCTAATAATTCGTCGTCGTCTTCGGTCGTTCTGTCTTTACATTGGTTGACTGCAGACATCCACTCTTCCCTATCAAATGCTAGTTCGCTTGCATCATGATAGCTCTTTTTATGCCCTCTCCTCTTTATTTCATCAATGGCCTTATTCTCGTATCTTCCTCTGGTTCCTTCAATTTTTCCTTCGATCATATTCTTTACTAACCCATTGTGTCTCAGGGTGCGTCCAATGCATCTGGTTCTTCATTTTTCAGGGTTCCATATGACTCTTTTCTCTTATCCTCTCTTGAAGACTTCATAATTTCATATTTTGTTCGTCCATGTCTGTTCTGGTCTTTTTTCCAATGGTCCATGCATTCGATCAGTTGTGTGCCGCGCTCTGCATACATTTTAAAAATACCATTCCTAGTTTGTTGTCCTATCTCCTTTGGCTGCAGCAGTTGTCTATTTACTATGAACGTTTTCTTTTCTTAGGCCATTTTTCTGCATATTTTTGATTACGGACAAGATACGCTCTCGCCTGGGCATTTCTCAGAATTTTCCGTTGCATGTACGTAAGCGCCTGAATGGGTACGAATTATCGATATCCATATACTTAATATGGCAAACGGCGAATGTATCTCCAAATTGCCAAGAATTTCAATGATTTCTGTCCTTTATTCCTCAAAGTGTCTCCCTCCTCCACTCAATGACTTCTCCGAATCGCCTAAAATTATTTTCTTTCAATTCATTAATTGCAATATTCCTATCCAAAAATAATCTCTCATATTCCATAAAATCGTTCTGCGCACCAACATGTATTAATTTTAATTTCGCGTGTAGTACTTCATCCTCAAACTAGTTACTATTCTCCAATTTCAAATTCAATTCATTTTCATTTTACATAAAAAGAGTTTCCAATTACCAATTAACCGTGCTGAAATCGTGATAAATTATCCTTCTTTGACATTTATAAAATGCAGGTCTACCTTCGCTTCAATCCTGCACTCACCCTTGAAAGGCACTTCCTCTTTCCTCTCCTAGCATTCTCCTATCCTCACATTAACCTCCAGTGTTTCCCATTCTATGCTCCCTCGTTCCCCTAAACTATCCTCTGCGGTAATCTATACGATGCGGCTGCATTCCTGATTGAATGTCTCCACATTCCCTACATTATATTTATCCCTTTATATTTCCTCTTCTTAATGCTTCCCCATGTTATCCTCCTATATTCCACGTACCTTTCATTCCGAATTAATCCTCCCACTTTCCTCATTTCACTCGTTTGAATTATCCGTAATGTGCGTTTGCGTTCCTCATCATATCATTGGTCCTTCAATCCTAAGATTAGTTGACTGCGGTCCTCCTCCCTTCCCTCTCCAATGTAGGTTCCTTTTCATCCTGGTAGCTCTTCTTATAAATGAACTTTCCTTTGTATTCGGTCCATAAACTTATTCCCGGGTATTCTTCTTGGGAATTTTATCCTCTATTTCCTCTATTTTCAATTTTTTTCTTCACTAACCCAATGTGCCTTGGGGTGCGTCCAATCCATCTGGTCCTTTGCTGTATAGTTTTCCTTGTGATTCTTTCCTCTTCCACGCGAATGTTTTCACATAATGTTTCCTAGGTAGTAGACCTATCTTTTTGGAATAATGAAGTCGAATTTTCACCATGAACGCATAGTTAACTTTGTCTGTTCTCTTGATGTCTGTTGTGGTTCTTCCGTCTCACGTGACGGTTCTTCTTAGATAGATGGAGGAATGCACTGGCTCAAATGTCAATCCTCGCATTGCGACTTTTGCATTGAGCTTCTCCATTCCACATGCTACGAATATAGTCTCCGTCTTCTTTATTTTCATGTCGTATTATTGGAGAACTTGGTTCGTTCCGTTGATCAATCGATCATCAATGGATCAATCGATGACCATCGCCATTTCCTGCGATAACTGCGATATCGTATGCAATTCGGGGCACGTTTATTTCTTCTTCGTTATTTTTGCTTCGTTCAGTCCAACTTTTAAGCCTCATTCAAGTACGTATTGAACAGAGTTGGTAAGAGTTTACGTCATTGTCGCACACCTTTATTAATCTGACCTTCAAATTGACTTCCGTCTTTTATTCATATCACAACGACTTGCCTACTTTAATCTACATCTACATCTAGATCTACATACTACCCCGCGAGCCGCCGCATGGGCGTGTGGCAAGGGGTGTTAGGTCACCAGCCGTGTAGAGATGTAAAATTTTTGGAGGTGAAACTGTGACATGTACTATGGGAGTGTTTTGAACGAGATCAGTTTTTATTGTGGTCGCTAAATTGTGCGCGGATAGAACTAGTTTTTGTACTTATCTGTTCGGCAGGGTATGTCTCTTATTTTATCGCATTTGTCAGACCTAGATATGAAGTGAGACGTCATAATAATATTCTATGTGTCGCTTTGAAACAAACCAGTTCATGATTATCGATGTAACCTAAGCCTAGCGTGTAGGCGTCGAGTCTCTAGGGGCTCCCACTTTAACCCCACTAAAAGTTCTGAGATACTATTTTGAGCCCGTTGCAACTTTTAACTTTAAGCGTGTTGCCTATCTTTGTATTTTATTAATTTTTTGGTTAAATCTTTATGACCATGGTCCCAAATGCTCGCGGCGTATTCGAGGTGTGGCTTATCCAAAGCGAAGTAGCATCTCTCTTTGACTTTTTCATCCGAGGACCTTCCTATTATACGCTTAACAAAACCTAGTCTCTTTAATGATGTGCCGCAGGTGTTTTGTATGTGTATTTTATAGTAGGTAGATTATTCCTCTGTCGCTTAAGTCCATTCCAGGTTCCATCAGTCCGAATATATTGTATTAATAATAATTGCGGAAAAGAACAATTTTTAGGCTTAAAGTTCGCATTTGTAATTTAAATGAAAACTATCGAAAGTGTTTTGAATGACTTTATGAAAATCATTTGTAAGAAACAGTCGCAGCGGTTTATTTAGAATCAAACAACGCCAAACTATATGTAGCCTATTAGTAACAAGCGGTCTTTTGCGTGGGAGAAGTAAAAGTTTTTGTGAAAAGTCAATTTTTAAATATGTGTTCTAAAATAAATTTAACTTTTTAGACAGCTCTTATCGCAAAATGAAGGAATTTTTGTACTCTCCCATGATTAATTATAATAAGGAAGTACATTGAAATATGCATTGCCGAAGATAGCAGGGGGAAAATGTAGCATCGTAAAATGCTATTTAATTGATGTGATAAAATTTTATCTTTTGCTTTGAAATTCGCCTTTTTTAGTTTTAATAAAAATGCGTTACGATATGTTAATAAAAATGTGTACGTTAATGAGACTTGTTAAATGCTTAATGAATTATTGCTAGCCTAATTTTTAAACAAGGGAACACAATAAAATGCTATTAGAACTTATAAGAAGAATTATTATTTTTCCCATCGTCAGTAAAATTTTGTAGAAAGCAATGTAGACTAAAACATACAGTAATCTCTTAATAATCATCGGAGAAAGTCAATTAAAAAGACAATTATTACGTCTTTTGACAAGGATAGCGAATAAATTCGGAATCCCGGTGGCGGTGGGGTAAAGACCTCCCCTGCTAATCCGAGGGTCGCGGGTTCGAGTCCCGCCTAAATAAAATATTATCTGCCCAGGACATGGGTGTGTGTGTTTGTCTCTTGTAAATGTTAAAACACCCGATGTAAAAGTTCTTTTGTGCTGTTTTCGGGGTTGTGAGTATAATATTAAATCATGATTTTTAAACAAACAGAGGGTAGGTTATCAGTATCTTCAGGATAAATACAATGACTTAATTAATTCATTATCTGGTCACCGAGTGAATTTCTAGAGTATCCTTTTCAGTAGAGATGAGGCAAAATCTTTGTCTATTGATATGAGAGTAGCGGGTTCAAATTCCGCCACGGTGGAGTTTTCCACTTGGAGAGGAATAGTATGGATGTCGTGGTTCTCTGTTAAACACAGAAATCTATATTGTTCGTATCCCTGAGCATCCATGGGCGCAGTATCTGACTTGATATCGATTTAATACTCCAGAACTCGTGGAAATAGATAAAACAGTCGTCTTAAGCGGCGACCGCAAGACCAGAGAATTCCTGTCAGGAATGGTGTCCATATGCCTTGTGTGGTGTTTTCGGCACGGCAAAAAATATTGAAATAGACAAACGTATCAACGTTGTTTGATACAGACACCAAATGTCTTCGGAGTATTAGTTCCCACGGTTCTCAATATTGCAGCTAGAATGACCTTCACGTTGAAGGATAGGGGGAAATATAAGGCTGCGTAGATTCCTCGCGAATTGGAGTGAGGGTGGGTGACGGAATAAGTCGGGACGAGGGCCTCCGAAGGAGAGGGTGGAAGCAGAGGGGGGGAGAGGGAGGGGCAGTAGCTATGAGCGCCCCTCACCCCATTATAACGCTACTAAGTCTTTGGCGAGGGGTACTTAACTTCAAAAACAAGGGTACACCGCATTTCCATTTCAGCCATTTCTATCCATTTCTGTCCATTTCTGTTCATTTCTGTCCATTTATATACATTTCTGTCCATTTCTATTAATCTCTGTTCATTTATAACCATTTATGTCCATTTCTATTCATTCATTGTCCATTACTGTCCATTTTTATCAATTTCTGTCCATTTCTATTCATCTCTGTCCATTTCTATCCATTTATTGTACATTTTTATCCATTGCTGTCCATTTCTAACGACTGATATCTATTTTGGTCCATATCTTACCGTTTCTGTGCATTTTTAACCATTTTCGGCCAATACCATCCATTTCTGTCCATTTCTAACCATTATTGTCTCTGTCTAAAAATTTCTATCCATTTCTATGTATTTCTAACATTTCTATCCATTTCTATCTATTTCTAACCATTTCTATCCATTGCTAACCTTTTCTATCCACTTCTATCCATTTATTGTCCATTTTTATCCATTTCTGTCCATTTCGCTACAATTCTCCACAAGCGTACACCATTACTCAATGTTGCATACCTCTCGGTCTTTGGAACACGTCCGTGAGGATGACGGAATCTACAATAGCCCCGCTCGGTAAAAAGTGCGACGCCCGACGGTGCTTGGCGTCCAGGAGGCGGGGAAAGAGTGGAGATGGCACGGAGGGCGTGCTGTGGAAGAAGGCGACCTGAGTCAGTGGAGTGTGGACAAGGAGAGGATATTAATCAAGTTGCTGAACAATAAAACAGTTAAAAGGAGGTATTTGAATTTCCTCGTTTAAATCCCTGCCAAATTGTCATTTTACCACGTTGTGAGACGGGGACGTCACACCCATGGGCTCAAGTGTCGCCTAAGGAACTCCTGCACCTTAATCCACGATTGGAACATTATGTCAGGTGGGAGGGTCTCTTGGTTAGCCTTTCATTCGATAGTACATTCACAAAACGGAAAATAAATCCCAAGGAAAGCATAAAAAGAGGGCAGCGAACCAAGATGGTTTGACACGGAAGTGAGATAATCGTAAAGGCGACAGAGAGCATGCCGCGGCAAAATGTAAGAAATCTGTTCAGACTTCAGATTTGTTCGTTGATTATCACGTGTCAATGAATGAAAAAATATATATTTTCTTGAGTCGCTACGAAGGAAGGCATTGCATTCATGGATTTTATTAGGAAACATATACAGAAGAGTTACACGATAACCCATTTTAGTCATACGTAAGGTTAGATAAAGGCAAGAGTTCTGCATAATATCCAGTGAGATCGATCTCGGCGAATGAATTTAAAACAGTTCAGACAAAGCATATTAATTAGACTCCTACTTCCCAAGTATGTACTCTAAGCCTTCACAGATTACTTCCGTGACGATTTATGTTTGTTTTCGGCAACCAATGTCACATATTGCCATTTGTGCTCGCAGAATAGAACAATTGATGAAAATAGCACAGTCCAAATAAATCATCAGGTCTTGAAAAAATTTCACATCTATGTCGTGCAATGTCCATAAAAATCTGTATCTATCTTCACGTTATCCCGTAAGGCGTATCAAGGGAGGTCGAGAGGGGGTGATATATCACCTACGATAATGCAGGAGTAACTTCCACTGACATACACTACCACGAAAGGTATGCTACCAATGCTAGAGAAACTATTGACTTTATATATTAATCAACTACGAAAGTCAAATACAATAGCCTTGTAAGTATCATGCAAAAAATCATGTCATTTGTTGCAGATTAAGCAAGAAGCCAATGGGAGAAAATTACATATGGAGAAACACTACTTGTCGATTAACCATCTTCAACTCTCGATTTCTTCTATCGTCGTTCATGTCGAACTTACAAAATTGATACAGTAGCAGGTCCTCTACTGCACGTCCGCCCACGTAGAGGTCAATCTTTTACGTCCTGTAACGTCCTTTGCCCAGCGTTCACAACTGACGTATTCTGGCATGTGTCACCCCTCCCGCAGACAACTCCCGCACTCTCCTCTTCCCCCCGTACACCGTGAGCGGAGCGCGCCTCGGCGATTTTCGACCTCAAGACGATAGTCGTCGTGCGCAAGGCGCGAGGGGTGAGGAGCCGGTGGAATAGAGAGGTGGAAGGGACAAGAGGAGGCAGATGGAGACAGGCGGGCGGGGGAAGGAGGGGGAGGAACGGGGAAGGAATGGTTAGGAGAGAAGGAAATGGGTCAGTGATTTCTCCTTGCCCCCCGCACGTCGTCCTACACTGCCTCGGTATTTTCAAGGTTTGCGAAGGGGGCGGACGGAGTGACGCGGGGTTTCGTTGTGGAGGCATACACTGCCGCATACCCTCGACGATACAATCTCGTCATCTGCCAATCACCGGCTGCTGGTAGCGTATTTGAAGTTTTCCATTGCCCGTTGGCAATTACCCTACCGTCGTAGCGTGTAGTACGTGTTGTGCAATGATTCGTGTTTTAATTGATGAATTGACCATTAAAGTTGTGTTGATTTGGAGGTAATCAATTTCTGTGAGTTCATTGCTCACCGGATCTCATGACGTGTGTTCTAGTTATGCGTGTAGTATTCCCATTGTCATAGTAGGTAATTATAAGTTGTGAGCCGATTTAAATTGATAGGGAAGCGGTATTATTCGTTAGCTGGTTGGTTAATGTTTTCGTGTGAATGAAATTCTGTGCCGAATCATATTACATGCTCCAATTGATTTGCTCCTTAAATATGATGTCAGGGAATGGGTTTATATTTAGTCTCTTTAAATTATCGTGGGTAAATTTATATGCAATGAGTGGGTGAATAAATTATTTTCAGAGTTATTTTTTATCCAAAATTTACCTCAAATTACAATTATCACCACGGAAATCGACCCTTTACCTTATTTAATGTCACGTATTTAATAAATCAGGCATTGTATGTGATGAAAATAGAAGTAATCGTCGAATAATTCAAACAGTAAATTGGGTATTAAAAGGAGCTGTCTGATATTGTGGAAATGAAAAGGTGATTTTGATTGAACCGAATGAGTTGTCTGCTGGAAGGTTAAAAATATCCAGGTAAGGTATTAAAAGTTTTCCTTCGCTGTGATAGGAGAAAAACATGTGTTACTGGAGTAATTAAACACAAATGAAGTGTGAAAATGAATAAAATATAGGGTTAAATGAAAGTAATTGGGTAAAAAACTTCGCTCATCACTCCTGGCACTCTCCTCCTGATCTCATCCAGAACCTCTTCCTCTCCATAGGCACCATACAAAGGCCTTCCTCGTTTCTCTACCTTTGCGTGTTCTGAATCTTCTCTCTCCTCCTCCAACCCAACATCTCGAAAGCATTCGATTAATATTCGTCGTCTTTCTTGAAGCCACTCTGCCCCATGATAACCCGAACTCCTTATAAAGATTCGATATTATTATCCAGCCTCTTTTCCATATAATCACCCAAGTTCCACATCATCTCTCTTTTATTTTTTATTCTCCCTTCGCTCAAGTTATTCTCCTACAGTTTATTTGCTTCAAATGTTTTTTCAATTCATCTCTCGAAATGCCTTATTTATTTCGTTACTAGTGCCACGGGGCCGAGGTTATTCTTCTATTCTCCTCTCTCATTACATATATGTTATGTAATAAAGGTCTGTTACCCCTTTAATAGTTGTAGTAATGGTTAAGAACAGTTTTTTTTAAAGCTATGATATATTTCCCCTCCATTTCAGCCCGATAAATTAAATTACATTAAATTAAAAAATTAAATTAAATTAAATTAAAAAATTGAATTAAATATTAACGTCGCAGAGGAAAATTTTAACTGCAGTCACAGAAAGTGAGGAAAAAGGATGAAATTTACGAAGTCCAAGAAAATATTACCTCCATTATAGGGGCATGTTTGGAAAGACATAAACGAACGAAATATATGATCCCCTTTAATATTATTTGAATGCCAGTAAATGCTGCATGATGAACTACTTCACCAAATCTGTCAAAAATTCTTGAAAAATGATCCGATACTTAGAGATCCAAACACCCCATACCTTTTCATTATCCTCCACCTTTTCTGCCAACAATTGCTTAGTTTTCTCCTAGGAACGAATTGCCCTCTTCTAACTGAAAACTCAAAATAACTTGTTGTTTTTCTTATTTTTATTTTGAGCGAACGTTTCATTGCATATTCGATATCTTTAGATTTGAAGATGTCGCCAATGCGATGAAACCGGTCGTTCAATCTAAAGCTGTGTGGAATAATTACTATGTCAATTTTCATTTTCAGGATGGATTTTCACAAAATAAAGTCCGAAATTATCGACATTAGTCTTTTTACTAATTTATGGAAGTGTAGCACCTTCAGTCCTCCATCTTCCCCCTTCCCAAATCCTTCTTCATCTGCCCTTTCTCCTAGCCTCTCCCCATCTGCACCGTGTCTCTCAAAAAGATTGGATTGGATTTTGGGGAGGCGACCGACAGCTCAGGTCATTTGCGCCATAGGGGATCGGTTAGGAAGGAAGGGTGGATAGAAACCCGGCGTAGGCATTAGACTGCTTTTAACGAAAGGCGCCATGGGGTCCACGGTTTAACGTCACATCCGACAGACGGAGTACTGTACTTGAAGTGCCCTCAAAAATACACTGAAATAGGGATCGGGTTTCCTCTGAAAAACATCTTCCTCTACGGGATTTGAACCCTGGCCTTCCGTATGGTTTGCCAGTACTCGAGCCACCACACCAACCCGATCTCCTCTTAAAAATATACATCTCTGTCATGGAACTTATACAATATGGAGTATGCTGTTTTTACGCAGTTGTCATTGAAAATGACTGCGGAGCCGATTATTTTATGCGTTTCTCTTGTTTTATGCATGGGACCGAACCATTGCAGAATGGTATTATTTATATTTTCTTCATATTTTCTGGAGAGTTAAGTCTCCAATAAATCCTAGCCACTCGTTCACTTAACGGCGTATTTCCTGATTCTCTTCACTCCGAAATTCAATCTGAGTAATCTTGACGTCAAATTATTTCAATTCAAGCGCAGTACTCCTTCTGTCGGATGTGACGTCAAACCGTAGTATTTCCATTTGGTTAACCCTTTAGGATTTTTCTGCTGTATTTTAAATTCTCTATACATTGACTGCCATTATTTGTAGGCTCACATTTTTTTTACCACGCTTGGATTCCTTCGCGATACTTTTGCAATTAGCCGTTATTGGAATAGGACGATTCCCATTGTTCCTGAGCTTTTATAGACTTATTTGACCAACTGTGTATATGTTTATGCATCCCATAGGAATATAACTAAAAAGTAATTTACTAAAAGGCACACAGTCAAATGCTATTTTGGGAAGATCTGGCCTTTGGAATCTAAGCTGATGTTTTTATTTGCAATATCTCTATATCTTTAAGTGGACCATGATTAAATTGATTATTTTATGCGCAAATGCTTTGCTTAAGATCGACGAGAGAGGGATAGGTCGGTATTTTCTGGCGTCTATTTCATTTCTGCCGCAATAAACAGGTGCGTTTTTGGCCGCTCTTCTGTCCTTCAGAAATACGGTAACTGATAGCAATTTAGTAGACTAATCTACTGATATGCTGCAATTTACGATGCCAGTGTTTTATATACGCACGCAGATTAATGAACAGGACATTAATTTTATCACTATATGTAGTTATGGCATTTGTGTGATGACTTTCGTAAGAAGTGAACTGCGGTGCATTTAGTGACATTTAATTCTAACCTCAACTCCCGACACCAGGAATGAACGTAGTTAAGGGCCCATGATAGAGCTTCAAAGTCCGCGTCTTCGCTCATTTCACGATAGGTTACTGTATCGTCTGCAAAGAATATTAATTTACTGATAACTGTAGAACTTAGGTTATTTATATAAATAATGAATAACAGAGGGCCGATCACACTTCCCTGAGGAACACCGGATGTGACTTCGACCATATCAGAGTTAAGACCCTCAATAAATACCTTTTGTTTCGATCGAAACATGCGATCGTTTATTACAATTTTGAATTCGAAGTTGTAATTAACTATCGTATCGACGTTTGTGACAGCATAAAAAGAAGAACGGCGTATTTTAAACTGCGCTTCATTCGCCAGTCTTATTCTGATTGGGCGCATGACTACACCTAACGGAAAAACCTTTGTTGGTTTATTGGATTAGAACGTTGAGGAAAATTGCGGTTAAACTAATTTATGACAAAATTCCTCTAATTAAATACCAGATTTATATTTATATAGATTTAGCGGCAATGAGTATCGAAATCTCCGCAGGTTATATGCCCGGTTAGGTATTTGTTTGGCGACGTTTCGATGGCTATCGCCATCATCGGTCTGATAACACTTCAGTTGGATAATGAAGGATCGTAGGCTTTCCCGGTTGATAACATTAAGGAAGATTTCTTGGATGAGGCATCATGCTATACCTTCAGTAACCGACATTTCGACGAGCCTCTCTGTCATCGTCTTCAGAGCAAAGGACTCAGTCATATCTCAGCTTATCAATTCTTTATCCTGCGGACGATAAGCGAGTTGCTCGTCGAAACGTCGGCCGTGGAAAGCCTAACCCGTAATTATTCCGGAGAAGTATTCATAAAATTAGGTTGAAAAATTCTGTGTTCTTTTATACACCAATCTCATATATGAAATTTGACCTGACCTGAGCCGTTGATGAGTACAAGAACGCAGAATTTTCCAACCGACTTGATCTGAGGATGATGGCGGAGGTAGCTATCGAAACACCGGTCAACCAACCAACTGCCTGTTGGCCAAGGAAGTCCGAACCCGGTGGTAAACCCGCGATATGATGCGCTAAATATGAACCAGAGTTATTCATGTTCAATATTTACAGTTAAGACGTTTTTCTGCCTGTTTATCAAAATCGAGGTTTTTATTTCAGTTTTTGTCATAGCCGGCACCGCTGAATTTGTATTGGTCTAAAGGCTTAGGTCAATCCGCCTCATCTTACCGTTAACCTCTATTATAAGACGACTATAACAGCCATTTCCAACGCTATATATATATATATATATATATATATATATATATATATATATATATATATTCAAACTCACGAGATTGTGGTTATCATGCGGCGCATTACTAACCCGGATTTAGTGATTCTTCCTCGTCAGCTCGGTAGTAATCGGCTCCGCTGTCATTTTCAGTGACAGCTGCGTAATACAGCGTACTCCTAATGTACTTCCCATCTTTTAGTTATCCTTTTAGTAGCAGTGTAGATGTTATCCTGTTGATGGCTGATTGTCCTTGCCCTGTGTTAAATGCAGCGCGTCCTTCATTATTCTTCCAACTCGCCTTAGACTTCCAATTTGGCGTCGTTTCTCGATAAATCTTTTTCGCTATGTAGGCTCCAGTCGAACTGCTCTCTCTCCGGCCCATTCGCTTCAAAATCCACGGCCTTCCTGCATTCTTGGAATCCCTTCCGTTAAGTCGTTCACGCGTCCCCTTCTTTCTTCGGAATATTGAGTCAGTATTCGCATAGTTGGACGGAGGAAAAGGCTGTAGTTAGCTTTTTTAGACTTCATTGCCAACTGTTACTGAAAACGTGGTGGTTGTCTACCTGGATCGACATTTCTGGGTTAAAGATTTCTCTGCTGGAGAGAATAAGTCACCGTCTTCTTCGCATCTCGGGTAAGTTAACCATATTACCTGGTCTTTCACTTATACATAACTCGTAACTTAATACATATTTGAGAATATTCAATCCCTCTATCAATAATCGCAAACATTACACGTTTATGAACCCTATTGCTAGGTACAGGATATAGTTGTCTTACCAGGCCGAATAATGAAAGATTCGCAATCATATCCAGGTTGTGGTATCCAAAAACCTGGTATGTCGAAACCTGGGTCGGTTTAAACGAATCTTGTGTGGAAGTTTCTATTGGTTTATTTTTTCGCTTGAACTACTTTAAATGTGGGTTTCTAGGATAATTTTAACGGAATTCAGATTTGTAAATGGAGATTGAAACATAAGCTCTTATGTAGATCGCTCAAAAAACAGCGGAAATACGTCGAATTGAACGGGAAACCATATTGAAGCAATTAATTAAAACTACTTATACGAAGCAGTCTAGGAAAAGTTAGTAAAGAGAAAATATGGCCACCTTACGACATATTTTTTAAGATAGCTACGAATTACGCCCGTATTTGAAGTCAGAATACGGTAATTTAATGCAAGTGGCGCTGCCTCCTTATGCTTGATGAATGTAGCCATTAAAAATATGTCCCTGGAATTATGTGCATATTTTAAACCTTAATTTTGGTTTCCAGTAGGTAATCCGTTTCACAAGCTAAAGTAGGATTTTTCAAACTGAATTTATAAAAATGAGTGATTTTGTATTCGTCTTGACACAAAAGAGATGCCAATTCGCTCTGGGAAGACCACTACTCGAATTCGCCGCGAGCATTTGGGCCCCTAGTCATAAACATTTAACCAAAAGATTATGAAAATATAAAGAAAAGCAACATACTTTATTAAAACTGTTACGAGCAAACATACAGTGTCTCAGAACTATGATAGTGATTGAAGTCGGCGCCCATAGAGACTCAGAGCTACACGCTAGGCCTAGCTTGCTTGAGGAATTTAAAATTGGTGTGTTACTGAGCGACACAGAGAATATTTTCATGACACCTCGCTACATCTCTAGGTCTGACAGATGCGATAAAATAAGAGATATACATTGCCGAACAGATTGGTATAAAAACGTCTAAAACTTTTGAAGTCTTAATAGATTATTTCTCCGATTACAATTGGATAATATTTTTTTAATTTTCGTATTTTGGTCTCTGCTTTATCAGGTTCTGATTTACCTTCTTTTCCTTTTTGAACGCTAAAACACTCCTCGCGCATATTAAACCCACTCAGTTTTCGCGCAATCTTTGCAGATGCATCTTCATCACCGCATCCTCTTCTTTTACAGCCAGTCAACTTATTTCCAGCTGTGTTACCCCTCCATATTCCTTGATATAAATACGTTTTTACGTCTTGTGTCTTTACGTGGATGGTGACCTAACACCCCCTGCCACACGCCCATGCGGTGGCTCGCTGGGTATTACGTAGATGTAGATGTAGCCAATATGTCTTCCATTAATGATATTCTTTAAACGAACGTATGGTGGATATTGTACTCTCATCGTATTCAAAGGAAGGAAAGGAAACTGTATCGATGACCGAAATTGCTGATATTTCCGCTACTAGACTAAAGTTTTTAACGAAATACTTTTCAATTTATCTCTATTTTGTACGTTCATCATCGTTACGGAAAGCCAACCTTACTAATTGTCTAACTGCGCCGCATAGACCTCAATGTCATTTAAAAATTCGCTCGGACGATGAGCGGTAGTTGGTTAGAATGGGGGTAGAAGGAGAGTGAGGGCGGGAAGAGGGAAAGAAATATATTCAATACTAATTTTTGATGACATGAATTAATCTTTTTACTAAAAAAAGAGCATCTTTTTGTCTCACCATAAAATCTCAAAATTAATCAGGGCATCGGCATAAACATACGAACAGTTATTTCTATCACATATCTTCTCTAGCGCCTTTCGCAGCCGAAATAGAGCAAGGCTCGAATCCTATAAAATCCTCACTCCCTCCACCTCCTTACTCACTTCTCATGTATTCTCAGTTTTCTCGCACTGTGAACGAATATCCCCAGTCGCGGCAGCATCCAAGGGGGAGACTTTCTATTTCTATTTCATCGTGCTAAAATATAGCGTATGTTGCATTTGATAGGATATATAAATGCTAATTAAGGAGGGGTACTGCCCGTTGCTTTAATCAAACTGCATTTCACTTCTATGGACCTTCGATAGAACGAAGAAAATGAAGAAAATGTCAAAAAAATAAGGATACCTAAAGTTTCATAAGATCTCAGCATGGACGTTCGTTAGAAAAGACACGAAAAAATTCATGAGGAAATGATGCCGGGATTACGAGGCGTACCTATTAACAACGCCAGTCTCTCGGTGGACATTGTATTTCGACTGTCTTCTTATCCTTTTCCAACGATCGCGGCTCAGAGGTAGTAGTAGGCTTGTGACTAGACTGAAGGTAGTCCGAGCGAGATAGTTCCTTAGTCATAATAGAGACGATATTCGAATTATACGCTTTCGTTTCACCAGCTATAAGATACATGAATTTAATATTGCGTTATTAATGGTGCAATGATATATTTTAATATGACCGAAATTACAAGTAATTAATTGAAAATATATGAGGCTTTAACTTGACTCATTTTTTTCGCGCGGTGCGTTTGAAACTCCTTCTGAATGGAAGGTTTTTGTGATATCCAAGAACCTACTGTGGCGACAATATGATTAATTTTAAAAAAATTGTTGAGAAAACATACAAACTACACGCTGTTAATTTTTTACGACACCTAAGTGCTAGAAATTCCTCATTTTGTAAATAATTCTTCTCTGGAGTGAATACCCGGGACATTTACCATGTGTAAGGGCTGGTATATTTTGGCAAATATCTCGGAAAGTAATGTGGTGAGGGGTTAAAATTTTTGGCATCATTAGAAGGGTGAGATATTTTTCGTTAAAATGAGACCAAATTCATTGATTTCTTAGTAAAAGGATATTTCGCTCGGACTAACTTAACAGGGCGGTCATTGTCGTGAGGTCAAAGCATTGCACCCACTACACTTAAGCTCCCTCTTTAGTCAAGTAGTTTTGTAAAAGAGAGAATGGGTAAAGAGTCTTTAGTCAGTCTATAGAATTCTCTCTTTTTTCATCTTCCGCCACCCCGCATTACGATTCCTCCTCGCGCGCCGTCCCCTCAGCACTTCTCTGTAAACCATTCCCCTCCACTACTGTGTCCTTTTCCTCGATACACTCCTTCTTTCATAACACCCCCACCTCCCAAACACCCCAATCTTCATTTAGGGGACCCACTCAACACGCTGACTCCTCCCTGGGCCATTCCTTTTCCTCCCGCGGCATCTCTGCTCTCTCCCCGACCTACTCCGCCGAGCCGTCCCTTTCTTCCTTCGCCGCGCACTCCAAACCCAAACAAACCCATTCCATTCAATCGTCACCTACATTTCTTTCCTCGCCGATAATATTCCCTTCGCCTTCAAGAACCTTTGTTTACACATCTTGAGGTATGATGTATGAACAAAGGTCAATGATGATTCATAACTGCCGTGTTTCGTTCCGTCGGACGCAAGGAGCGAGGGATTATTTCTTTCTGTCCCACCCTTTCACCATGGAATCGCGACGAACATATAAAGATCAAGCTAACGAGATACGGAATCATATGTTCATGTGGTAATTTGAGGCGTTTGAGAAGTTAGTGAAGTAAATTACACATTTATATATTTAATCGTTAAAGTAATTCATTAAAGTCATATGCTTCACCTAAATAATTGTTTTCTTCATTATCGCTGTTCATCATTTCCAGTTTCTTTTCGTGATAGCAGTGCTACCACTGTAAAGTATCAGCGTTACTAATAATGATTATAATGTGCGGACTTGCATTCACCAACCAATTAAACCTATCGTCCTACTGACCGTCGTACGCACGATATTAGCGTCAAAAAGGCACTACGGATGAAGTATTAGCTAATAAATATAGTGGTCTATATAGTGCTATACATAAATATAGTGGTATAAATGATACCCTCTAATCACTGTGCCATTACCGATTCTCGCTCTAATGTTCCTTAAAATGGATTGGAATTTTGAAAATAATTGTTGAAACAGTATACTTAATGAGATCTATGTAGAATGTACCTACCTGAGAAATTCATTTTCGAATTCTAAGTGCCAAGTGGTCATTTTATAGAGGATTTTATTTCTAATGTCTTCCAAGACCCTCCCGGAGTACTTGGTTCAATAAACTCAGTGACTTTAGCAGAGTCTCAATTCGGATGAATTATCTTCGGTGCAGAGCACGGCCACCAACGAAGTAGGAAAGGAGTACATGACATGCGTATCAGGGATTGGGTAAAATGCAGAAAGTTCAATTGGTGGAAAGAAAGACGGTCGTGGAAGTGCATGGTATGGAGATTGGAGTGAGAAGACAGGTAATGGAGATTAGGAGGGGCAGAGTAGATGGTCGGAATGGGTTGTGCGAAGGATGATGAGAATCGTTGAAGAGGGGCGTAGGAGGTTGCGTAGGCAGGGAGGGAGAAGTAAGTGGATCCGACGAATGAGAGGCAGGTCGATCGCCGAGCTGAAAAGTTCTTAATCGAGCAAGAAGATTGGTTCCGATGGTTGTTAATGTGTTACGTAGAGAAACAAATTATTCTGATGTAAAACGTACATATATCGTTTGACAGCCTTAAATTACAGCACGTATATGACATATAATGCAAAGATGTCGAGAATGACGTAGTGTTATGCATATTATATTATAATAATAACTTAGTAATATTCCACACTGTTTTATTCCTAGTAAACAAGCCTGACCGGTTTCAATGTATATACATCATTATCAGAGGCAAAATACAGCGTACTGAGGTGGTGGCTTGATATATGTATGCGAATGACCTTAGTCGTCGAAGCACTCAATCACCCTAATACTACTACTTGATGTATGTATACAGTGTACCACACGGGGAAGGAAGTAAGGAGGCGGTTGGGAGGGGGGGAGGATATTAGTAGAGAGGCGGGGGTAAAAAAGCGATGACACGGGATGTGTAAAACCAACAGCGTCAAGAGTTAAAAGAGGAAGAGAGAGGCACAGTAAAAAGGGGCGACAATTTATCCCGAATAAAATAATTGAAAATCCTATGACTAGATTTTTTAAAGGCTAAAACAATATTCTAAAAATATTCTCTAAAAAAATTCAATTTGGCACCTTCGTCAGAACAATGTAAAATACTGGGATTAAAATTAGAAATGTGATTGTGGTCAAACAGATGCTTAGCAAATACAGAGCTGTTGCCATGGTTGTTAAACCATTTAAAATGTTCGGAAATTCTTGTTTTATATTTGCGACCAGTTTGACCGACGTAAAAATAATTGCATCCGGTAGAATGACACTTCAGGGAGTGGGGACACCTCGCTTCTCTCCAAATTGTCATATGGATTTTTGGAGTTAAAAAGGAGGATACCGATAGTCACAGAATTATAAAAGCATTGTTTAAAATTGTCCTTAGGCAGCGATCAAATATTATTGGTTTGATTTCTGAGAATTCTGAAAGTTGAGATTATTTATGTCCATGAGGCTCGCCCCTCGGATTTTATTAGATAGGCCACCAAAAAAACAGAAAAAAGCGTTTGAATGCGGCCGGAATATCCCCGAAATGGTGAGCGGACTACACGCGCAGCTTTCCTCACTCATAGTCTGAGGGAAGAAAGACTATCGGCAGCGTGCCGTTGAAATATCGAGAACCCAATGATGCGCGTAAGACAGGATTTTGGAAGGCTAAGCACGTGAAATTGGTATATTTATTCGCTTGCTTCGAAAAACCAGAATGGAGAAGGTGCTTTGGACGGAAAGGAGGACAATTGAGTAAGTGCTTAGAGTAGTGGGTGAGGTGAGAAAACTTCGGAATGTCATCCGGGATACGCAGATCAAGTGGCAGGAGGAAGTAAGTAACATGGATTGCTCTGACTAAGACTGAAGACTGGGGTAAGATAAGGGTATTGGGCAAGAGGGGAAGGGGAAGAAAGGGAAAAGGTTTTATGGACGGGATAAAGAAGGGCAGATCTAATGCCGAGAAGAAAAAGTATAATTATTATAACTTTTTAATTTTCCACACTATTTTCATGTTCAAGGAGCCTGATCAGTTTCAATGTCAACACATTATCTTCAGAGGTAGAATGCTAAATAGAGAGATGTTGGATTTATCTATAAACAGGGTACCAGACGGGGAAGGAAATAAGGAGAAGGTTCAGGGAAGGAGGAAATTTAGGGGGATGGGTGAAAGGATTCTTGTATAGAGGGGAGAGGGGATTAGCAAAGCGAGGAGAGGGGAAACATAAAAACCAACCGCGTCAAAAGTTAAAAGAGGGGAGAGGCACAGTGAAAAGGGGCGATAATTTATCCGGAATAAAATCATTAAAAACCCTATGACTAGACTTTTTAAAAGCTATAACAATCTCAATTTTTTCTAAAAAATCCAATTTAGCACCTTTGTTAAAAAGTATAAAATTTTAGGATTAAAATTAAATGAGTGATTACATTCAAACAGATTATTAGTAAACACTGAGTAGTTGTCACGGTATATAAAACTTTAACAATGTTCACACATTGTATTTTTAAATCTACGGCCAGTTTGACTAACTTAAAAACAATTGCATCCGGGAGAATCTCAACTAAGGGAGTACACCGCGCATCTCTCCGGATTGTAATGCGAATCCTTCAAATTAAAAAGATGTTAATCATAGTGGTATCAATAAGGTACTGGATAATACATCCGTTTATATAAATATACTATGAAAGACTATGATCTGTACAATATCACATTTACTATGATCTGTACAATAGTCACAGGGTTGTAAAAACACAATTTAAATTCTTTTTCGGCAGCACACGGCTAAGTTTATAACTTAATTGGTTAATGAAGGGTAACTTGTACCATCTCCTGGATTTGTCTAGGGAAATGGGGGTGAGGAGAGTGGAACTCAATATGACTTTCTTGCGTAAATGACGCAATTACAACTTATCAATAAGGTCATTTTTATAGCCGTTACGTGTAACGATGCATTTAATAACATTGAGTCCCGTTGAAAAATCACGGTCACTAAAAGGGATGTTAATGAGTCGATGTAGGAGGGAATGGAATGACGCGAGTGTGTGGCGATGGTGGTGGTTGGAGTCAATGGGGATGATGACATCACTGAAGGACGGCTTACGAAAAAAAGAAAAGGAGTGTTTATTCTCCGAAATTGAGATCTAATCATAAAAAAAGATGGAGATCTAGTCATAAAAAAAGATGGAGATCTACTCATAAAAAAGATTGAGATCTAGTCATAAAAATGTAGTAATAGGGTTTAAAATTGTGTATTAATGTGCTCATATCACCATGAATATTACCACGATTAAGAAAGCGATGATTTAATTTATCCGATACAAGAGCTGCGAGGTGAAATAGTACTTTTAAGGTTCTACTTCACCTCGCAGCTCTTTCTGCTGTCTTAGAATTAACTGGAAACTTTCGGGGAGAATATACTTGGTTCATTTAGATGTAGATACTTTTTTTCCTGACCGTTATATTAAAAGCATATGTTCTCGAGTCTACTTATCGTAATTTTACGAGTCATAATATTCAAGTAGATGGCAATGGAACCTTGAAGCATGATTTCATGTGATTTATATTCATTTTGTTGTATTTGGGCTATGCTTCCTTTTTATCCCAGTTTTTCCTTTCTCACATCCGTCTAGCTTCGTATTCTTACTACAAAACGCCGTATATGTATTCTCGCCGGCTAAGCAATTTGTAGCGTCTGAACTAGGGTTACCTGGTGCAATGTGAAGGGGGAAGTATGGAAATTTAGAAATTTATTTTACCTAGTCCGCGGTAATTGTTCATTCCATCGCTAAGTGTTTTCATGGCATTCTCAGATCCTTTCCTGGGAGTCTCATATGGCACAAAGCCTCGCAGTTTCGGTGCGCAGCTATTTTATTATTTATGACTTATCATCATTTAGCTTCGCACTCATTGTTGCTTAGCTACGGGCTTAAATTACGTGGAGACGTAATAGTGCAGTAAATTGCACTGAGTGACTGAGCGAGTCTCATTGACGGAATTGAACCGTGAGACTTTCAAAACCTGGAGCGATAACGTCGAGAGTTCGCAATGGATATTGTTTTGGATATTGTCGAAAAACTGTAAGAGGAGAAGACAAATGAAAATTATTTTGAGACGGGGTGATGTGAACAATGCGAAACTTATATTTTCCGGAAATTAAGACTTTATAATGAGGGCCGACTGTGGCTGAGCAGAAAAGGACAATGGAACTCGAAGAAATCGCAACTAGTATTTGGCCACATTTTTTGGAGAAATTTGGTACAAAAGTTGTCAATAGGAAGGTTAATGTTCAAAGAGTGATAATTAGCCATTGGAAAGAATGCAAGGAGATAAGAAAAGACTTCACAATTGAGGGAAAAGTTTAGCGGTCATCACTTGAGTATGGTTTGAAATATATTGTACTGCCCAATCCAGCGCGCGTGTAATCGATAAAGCAACGGTCAGAAAAAACAACTTTATATTTCTACTTCATACTTTATACTTCATCCGGATTTTTCGGCTTACGGATGTTTGACATAGGACGATAATTTGCGCGCTTAGTGCGATAAATGAAATATAAATCAATTGCAACCAAGTATTTCGCTTGATTATCTTGGAGACTTAGTCTATGCCATTGGCTTAACACGAATGGTAGTGGAAGATTGCTTTATCAAATATGTTTACCTTGCATGTTATAAAAAATAACCTATTATACGTAGAAAAACTGTACAATCGTTAGAATTTTTGTCTACACGAATACAAAGGATTTATTCGTTTTCAAATCTTAATACGTTTCTGTTTTTTCCTTATTCCCCTCAGTTCACACCGAACATATATCATGGTGAAAATCCCTGCCAAATAATGGCATGTATGTAACATGCTTCTTTGCAATTTTAGAAATTGTGCCCTTTAGTTAGGGATTTCATGTGAGATAACCATCTGTTTGTCAAAGATACTATGAAAGAAATGAGAAATGTAATGAGTGTAGTGTGATTTGGAAGATATCTGGACCCTATTTTTTTTCTTAATTGTTGATTTCAGACCTTTCCGTTAATTTTATTGATATGGCCTATGAAGGCAGAGGTCCCAGTCTTCGGGTATTTCCCACTAACTGCACAAAATATCCGATAAATGGCGATACAGCGCAAGAATATCACCGAAAAAGTGTTCCCTAATATAAACACCTAATTTTAAAATGTACGAGATGATTCTCTTTTCTTTTATCCAGAGATTTAACTCGACTTACAATTAGATGTGTTTGAGTCGTTTATCCGCCATAAGACTTCGACATATGTGAATAAAATGATGTTCAAAATTGATTTACGATCAGCATGATCAGATTTGTTCTCCCTAATTTTAAGATTTGATCCTCTGCGCAATACTGAGCGAAACGAATACGTCGGAGCAGGAAGAGGCCCCAGAGAAGATAATGAATTTATCCGGCCACCGATTCATTGCCTAAGGAATGGATTTGGGACGGAGACGTCCGACGTGTTGGTCGTATATTACTAGTGTTTCCAACGGAATGGTTACTCTCATTAACTCCCTTAGATATCTCTTTCCGGGACCCCAGACGCCCTCGGGTTATTTACTAGACAGCGATGTATAAAGCGGGCAGATGTGAGCTCGAGGGACACGCAGGGAATGGGATGTGAGTCAGGCTTTGACCGCGGGGACCACCCTCACTCCCTTCACACTCGGCTACGGTGAATATTTACGAGGAGCAATGCAATCTCTGGTGTTATTCCAACCCGCAGGACATCATCACTTCTTCCCTCCCATTATGGAGTGCAGGCGAGATTGAGGCGGGCAGATCGCCCCGACTCTAATTTGGTCCCACTCTTAAGTTAATTGAATCGCATGCGTGTGGCGGCTAGATTACTCGCTTCTCATTTTGAAGGCCTAGGTTCGACTCGCGGCGTTCGGAGAGAAATTTTTGAGGGATCACGATCCCTACTTGGCTGAGAGTGGAAAACATTTTTAGTGAAGTTCTCTTTCTATCGGTCGACTCCTTAAGCCTACAACAGATACACCACCATTCTCCAAGCATTCTCAAACATACCGCTGGAGAAAAATAGTGAAGGTAATCAGAGTTGTCGGCTGCCATTCCAATGACCACTGCTATTCCCAATTTATTTTCTATGCGTGACGAATAGCATTTTTAGGTATTACTTTCTATAAAAGGTAAAGTAGGATTTTGTGCAGCTAATGGAAGAGTAATATGAATTTTATTCTGATTTTAATGTGAGAATGTGGTACTACAGAAAATTTTTCATAGAAGATTAAAACTGACTAGTTCTTTGTTGTTTTTTTTCCACCAAGGGATTATGGAATAACTTTCATTTTTATTGCAGCCATAGAGCAGTTTCATAATAATTGTAGATTTGGTAAAACTCCTTTTCCCTTACTTTTATAGTTACTGCAGTCAAGAAAGCTATAAAATATTATTGGGTTGATTTCTGTATCTAATAACCTCTATGCTTCAAATTTGTTAAGGAAAATTGTGAAGAGCCATTTGTTGACTGAAAGAGGATCAAAAAGTTTCTCTTAAGGACTGAAATAATTTTGAATCAATATTAATTTCCACACCTATTTTACTCTAGTTTTATGACTAAGAAGCTTTGGGACTAATTTTAATGCATATCTTGTAAGAAAAAAGTGCTTTCTTGCACTTCCCATAGAAATTTTTTTCTTTGTCGGAAAGTGACGGATTTCCAGGTTCCATTTCGAACTGTTTCCAAACATTCAATGCTTATTGTGGAAATATTCCCATTAGCATTGCAAATATGTTCGCCATATTTTACCGCTCACCGAAAATAAATGGGAAGTAGAGTTGAATGGGTAAATTGATAGAATTCTCAATTTTATTCCCTATCCTGTGTTTTGCAAATTATTATTTACATTTTTCTTCCCCTAAATCGCATTAGTACTACGGTGATCTCGTAAACACGTGCATTTTCCTGGTTGTCAACTCGGATTTGAGTCCGCGAAGCCTCGGAACTTAGGAATCCTTGTGTCAACAGTTACGTGCACATATTTACGAGATATTTATTTTCCACCCCGATGGTCATCTAGACGACGGAAATAGATGAATAAGATTTAACATCCATTTGATTTCATTGACGGTTTGGATTCATATTTAATTTTAAAATTTAGAATGAATTGGCTATATAGTAAATAAAAAAAATCAAGTGTGCCATTTCTTGGATGGATGTTTTTTCTTAGTTGGAGGAAAATGATTAGGGATGTAGGAGGTTAGTATATTTGACAGGCATGGGACATCGTTATACACTACTTTGGGTGAATTTATTCCTGTATTATTCCTATTATATTTTATTCCTCTTCACCATGATTCCTCAACATTTCTATAGAATTGTATCCATAGGCTTCCTCACTTTTTAATATGCATGCCTACCCGTTCTGTGAATGTTGTCACCGTTGGCACTTTCAACTAGAGCAGTACGGTTTTCTCTTATTTCGTAGTTGATTTCTGCTGATCCAATATTCCATGATGAAAAATGATTGCGGGCACTTCAAAAAGTTCACCTAGCACCATCTAATATATCAAAGAGAATATTTATTCGTTCGTCATCTATGCGTTCATTCATCAGATTACGTTGAAAGTTTGGTGAGTTGTGCGCGCACCGCGAAGGCTTTTGAATAATTAAATCCATTGTGCAATAGGTGGGGTGCGATTCGTTTCAACAAATGATTGTTGCCATCTCAAACAAGCAAAATTGGAGTTTTAAAGAACGTTCTTGAAAGTTTTTAATTTTTGCTCTACTTAGCATTAAAATGATATATTTAATAGGAAACCGCAGAAGCGTAACATTAATTTTTTTTTGACAACGGCGGTAAGGCCAAAACTATTGTGTATCACAAAACACTTGAATATTTTATATTAATTTGACTAAACACAAAAAATTATTGTCTTTTCTTCATTTTGCACATGTAATTGTGTCTGCTTAGTAGCCGTGCCTACTAGTAAAGAAAAAGAGGCACTGCAATGCATGCCGGGAACAGCTAGTTAATATTGAGCGTACTTCTCTCAAGTGGCTATCTTCAGGCACTGCTACTCTTTTCTCACCAAAAGTGTAGCACGCGGCCGCACTGAAGATGAAACTACTTCTGCTGCTGAGGGTATCAGCAAAAATGTTAATCTCTTGTGAGGCCAATGATATTTATTTTTGTCCTTCTGAGATTCACCTTTTTTGTAGATTTCGATTATCAAAACACTTGCTCATAGCACTAACTCGTGTCCCTCATTATCTCGCTATGAGACTATAGTATAGAGCATTGCTTAAACAATCGTGAATAATTCTTTTTCTGGTAAACTAATACCTGCATTTCAATTCTGTAATGTAAAATAAAGAAATATGAAAAACCGTGAATATGAATATCCGAGCAGTGCAATATTTGAAATATTAAATTTGGCAATCCATTTTGAAACTCTGTGTATATATACTCGCCGACATAATATACCTGATAATGATTCTGCCATGAAATCCAATATCTTCGAATATTGGTAATTGACAATACATCAGAAATACCACCCAGGTCTGCTATTGCATCCCTCGCGACTTATCTGTGTGCATTTGCATAGTCGTTTTTCTCCCACTTGTATTTAAATCTTAGCATGTGTTTTGTCTTTGTGTTGATTTTTACTCTAAAGTTTTCCATAAATCTTCCTTTGATACTCACTCCTATATGCCATTATATCGACAATTTAGGTCATATTTAATTGGGTCAGTGTTATGAATATGATAGCCCTCTAAATTTGATTGGACGTGGGGAAAGTGTGATAACTACCAGTTGGCGAGTTAAATATTTAGGACATTAAAAAGGAAGAATTGTTTGGAATATTGTATTATTTAGCTACTTTTCGACTTGTTTCTGTAATTTGTATGATCCTCATGTTATGTTTGGATTTGTGGGCTTCTTAACATTTCAAGGTGGTGTAATATTTGCCTACGTGTGTATGGGATAAAACAAGAACCCTTCCTTGCATCTTCCACTTCTTTCAGCCAAGGATGGGGCAAGTTGTCCTCAACGGTTGTCATGTTAACAAACCGTCTTCTAGACATCCGTCCGTTTCAATTCCGCCGCGCACACAGATTTTGTGTGTGCGTATTTGGATCATTATCATACCCTTCGGCATACAAAATGTCAATTAAAAATATGTTTGTGCTTCCATATGTGCTTGATCATGAAGGAAAATCCTTTATTTCAAATGTTTATCCTTTATCGTTTGATTAATATTATTAAAGTTGGAAACGCAACTTCCTTCAATAGTGCTCTGAATTGAGTATTAATTATGAGAAACCTATGAATAGTTGTGTCAGAACCGTTTGGATTTTTTAAAATTATTTGTTTTGTATTTTCATTGAAAAATAAAAATGTTGTGAGCCATTTTTTTCAAGTCCTCTATTCAAATGAATTAATTTCAGATCGACCTTACAGTATTCCTTCCTAAGGAGTCTTATCTCCGGGTGAATAATACGAAATCCATTTGTCTTTCCCTCTCTCTCTTTAGGCAGAATCCAGACCGAAACCCCGCTCATTATAAGATAAGACAGTGTCGCCCACTGCTTTAGCGAGGCTGGTGTGGCGATGAGGAGGCAACACGTGGTGCAGGCCTTGGTGCGACGCGAGGTGCGTACCGGTGCATTCGTGCTCAACGAGTGCTCGCTCTTCCACGTGGAGGCTGGCGGCGTAGAGATGCGCATAGCGACAGTGGAGGACGAAGCGGCGACAGAAGCGGCAGAGACTGCGACCGCTGAGGCCGAAGACGCGGGCGATAGCAGCTTTTCCCTCGAGGACCGCGTCGCGCCGGAGTGTTTACTGTAGTAGGGTCAGTGTACCCCCCGCTACGCCCCCGACCCTCCGCCTCCTCGCGAGAGGAGAGAGTTTATGTCCACTGCAGGTGCCCCATCCTGTGACTTCCTCTGCGAGCCGTTCGGGTGAATGACTCTTCTGCGAGCTGTTGAGATTGAATTGAATTGAAAATGGTCTTTATTGTTCTGGGACTATAAGTCCCCTGGAACATAGAGAAAAAAAATAATTACATTCCATAACAAAATATAAACAAAAATAGTTAAAAATGAAGTGGTAACAAGACAAACAGCATCACTAAGTTCAATATGGAGCGACACATATAAAACAAATAAAAAATTGGTAGGTAATAATAATATGATACACAACAACAAAAATTAGCGCGAATGTTCGGGGATTTATGGTCACAATTAATGGATTGAGATGGTGACAAAGCCGTTAAAACAGGATGATAAATACAGTGGTGCATGATGAATTTCATTCAACATCACTATACACAATTAGCCGTTCGGGGTGAGTACTTACCCATAGGGCCTTGACGATCGAGACGACTTGTCACATACACTTCATCATTTGGAGCAGAGCTTCCCAAACTTACCCTGTGATGGACTATTTGTAAATACTAAAATTTCAACACCATGTTATATACTATACAATGTATATACATGCACCATAAAAACATCTGTTTGTGTCTGTGGAACTCCCGTGCTCCGCGGTAAATGGCTTCGGAAACATATCTAGAAAATATACCTACCTTGAAAGGCGTCGATGAACTTATTCCTAGGTATTTTCCTGGAGGCATTTCCCTCTATTTCGCTATCACTTATGGTCTTCACAGAATGTATTGTATCTCAGGGTGTGTCCAGTCGCTAGCAGATTCCGGCGACAAAGAAACCGAACGTCAGTGCTGATAGAATTCGCAGAAAATTATTATTTTTCAGTGACATGGGCCTCGTTGGGATTAATCTATGATGGTTTTTCGGTGAGCCATAGACACCATGGTATGAAATGATTCATTCTACACAAGGTGTATGACATATTATCGAATCCACCTTTTTTTCCGCAATATTGTGGTGACAATTACCGATGCCATTATAGTAAACAAAATAATAAGACATTACGAGAGTGCTCTCAAAGAAATTATCGCTTATGCTGATAACCTACAAATAGATCAGGAACGCTAAACACGAAAATAGAAGGAAAGATGACAAGGAATAGACAAAGGTGGGTAAGAAAGACAGAGATGTGAGAGAAAAAAGGAGAGATAGAAGGGAATGCAGTAAGGGAAGAGAAGGCTAGCTGGGAAGAAAGAGACGAGAGAGCCAGAATGCGATATAGATTGGAAAAGAGAGTTGGTGGAGAGGAGATTTGTGGGAGAGCGGGAGATAGAAGAGAAAATAGTCGGGAAAGAAGGTTTGAGGTAGAAAGTGTGAGGTTCGTATGATATCGCGGTTGTGCGTCCACTGTCACTCTTTTTTCCTAATGCCAAAGAGGCCATTGACAGCTTAGGAGTTCGCTGCTGTTGTGAAGGGAAAGGAGAAAGAAGGGGTAAAAGTTTCTTCGGCCGGCCAAGAGGAGAGAGCGGAGAGTGGGTCTTATTCTCCCGTGCGTGAGAAATACGCTCTCTCTGCCTAATATTAGGATTAAGCTGATTCGTTGTTATTGGGTCTCGTTCAATGAGGTAAGACAATCCCGTTATTTTTCGTTTTTATATTACAACTTTTCTCACTCCTCCTAATTCATTCCCCTCCTTTGCGTGAGGAATGTGTGTTCTCTCTCTTGTGAGGAGTGTGCGTTCGAACCATCGACTGCATCGTCGACACTAACTCTCAGAGAACTACAAAACCTATTCAAAGGTACTTCATTCAGACTCCTCCCGATATACTACTCCTAAACATCTTCCTAGTGCGAGCGGAAGAATCCCCGACATTACTTTCACTAGCACACAACCCCCGCCTTCCTGAACTCACGACCCGAGCATCACCCAATCGGAAAACGTCACAATGAAGGGGCAAAAAACGAGCAGACTTTACAATGTGCAGCCATAGATTTTTAAATGAATTTAACCAAGAAAGTAAATCCCAAATTTTTTCTTCCTCTCTCCCCTTATGTTTAAATCTTTGACCTTTTGTGTTTTAAACTTCCAATGAGTACATAGTGTTTGGATTGTGTAATCAGCTTAATCCTCACTCCTTTTCCTAAATACATTATGTAGCTTCCCGAATACTTTTTAGACTAAGTAAGTGGTGTTGACATTCACCGTTGGCATGTTAGTTAACAAGAGAGATGAAATATTGCGAGAGTGCTTTCAAATAAGTGAATGATAAAATAACTCAATTGATTTAAAGTGTGTTGTAACGTAACAATCACCTTAATTCGAGGAAGCATAAAACTATGCAGGTATTCTTATTATGCAGACAGAGTAAAACTTAAATGTAGATGAATAGGATATGGTGAGTCACACTCTTCCCTAACCGCTCCCCTACACACTGCCCCATATTTAAAACGTCTTCTAAACTTGCCTCAGGAGTACGGTCTCTGATGAAGATTAGAGAATCTTCGAAACAGTCGAACGTATTGCAAAAAAGAACTCCATTGATATAAAGTGTGCTGTACATCATTTCAGGGCTAATTTGTGTTATTTAGTAGAGAAACATCTTTTCTGTACTAAAAGAACAATTTGAGAGAAAAAGGATACACAAAGGATATTGAATTGTCTATTTTAATTTCAACTTATAATACACGTGTTTCATCTGACTAGCAGTCATCATCAGGTACAACTTAAAATCAGTTTACCTGATGTTACAAAATACCTGACAATGACAGCTTTTCAGTTGAAACACCTGTTGTACGAATTGAAAATAAAGTAGACAGTGCGATAACTTTTGTGTATCATTTGCAAATGCTGTTTAACCTTCTCTTGTAGGAAAGTGGAATAATTTGAGAGGTAGAAATCAAACATTTAAGAAAAAAATAATTTATCGCGTTCTAGAGTAGGGAGTTGATATAAGGTGACGTGGATTAAGTATGAGGATTAAAAACTCTTAATTAGTAACGCAGTTATAAGTGAAAAATGACGCAGACAAAAAGAGGTAAACAAAGGATTCTTAAGTTTGATGACATAGGGGGAAACATCCATTGGACGTAAGTATTTCATATTCATTAGAAGAAGAGATTGAGAGATGTTTAAGTCTGAGCACTTTGATTGTTGCGGGAAAATTACGACGTTATTTCAAAATTTAATTGTTTCATTAAGCTTTAATGAAGCATTTATCAAACGGTATATTTACTTCGCGACTGCCCGTACTTTAGTCTGATCGACAGTATTCTCATTCTCCCCACGGGAAGTCGTGGGGAAGTATTTCAAGCCTTGGGAACCTGAAATTGCATGAATTGTGTAAGTTCATCAGCTTTGATACAAAGAGGATAGATGGATTTTTTTCACAGTTCAATTTATTCGGTACAGTAAACTCCCGTTTATCCGAAATGATCGGGACTGCGGCCGGTTCGGATAATGAAAATTTCGGATAAACCGAAGTCCCACGTGAAACACCCCGAATTGCATCAATACTACAAAATATTATCGTAAAACGTGCGTACATAAAATGCTATTACTATGGTTGTGAACAAGCCTACATGTTTTTGATTGAAAAATATTTGTTGGCGAGTTAAAAAGGCGCCAAAGTATGATTGAAAAGTCAAATATTTTAAATGCTGAATAGAAAAGCACGTTTATTTTGCGTTCACACAGAAAAAATCCACCTCATTTGGCAGCGGGAAAAAACAGGAATTTTAATTATGAAAAAATAAACTACAAAATTATTAAAAAATACTAGGGATTACTCAAAGATACGGAAAGTTTGTCAAGAGCACGGAGAAAACAGTGGTTTTTTAATGCACAAACTTTAAAGTAAAAAAACAAAAAAACTTTTAACTATTAAATCTTGAAGTTCTAGGACTTTCCATTAGAATTTATTTTTTGGAAAAAAGTCCGTAATGTTTTTTTTTCCCTTGAGAAACTTTTCTCTGTGTGAGGAATCTTTTTCTCTTCGTCATCAGAGTCGTCTCCTTCTGACGCTTTCTGATTGGTCGCAATTTGGACGATTTTTAGTTTTTTGTTAAAATATTCACTGAGTATAAACAATTAAAATAATTATTGATAAATTAATAACCTATTATCGTCTTATTTAAAGATCTTTTTTATTTGCGCCTGAAGTAGATGACGCTAAACTCACTACATACGATATATCGCAGCAAGCGACGTAGCCTTGAGCTGAAGCTCTATTCAAGTTAGCGTTCGTTCGTATGTTTGCATTCCGTGCTATCCATCCGTCCGTCCGTCCGGTCCGTCCGTCCGACCGTCGGAATGAGCGGGTGCATGTGCAAGATTGGTACGCGTTACGGTCGGACGGACGGATGGATCATGCGGAGCGTGAACATGCGAACGATCGTTGCCTTGAATAGCGCCACTGCGTAATTTACGTGGTTGATAGAGTATGTAAATATATGAAGAGGTGTTACCACCAAATAAATAACGGGTCGCCATGGTATTCATTGGATGAAGATCGGGTAGGGGCAGTTGGAAAATTTTGTTCGGATAAAGCGGATTTCGGATAAACGCGATTCGGATAAACGGGAGTTTACTGTACTTGTATATTTCACGCAGAAGTGCCATTTCAGGTTTAAAATTTTGTTTTAAAATCGATCCCCCCCTCATTGAAGCCTGCCATTTATCTCATGAGTGAACTCACCCAAACCCCACTATGAACCCATAATCCCCACTCCTCCAGCACTTTCGACCTGCCTCCCTCTGCACTCGCCACCTCAGTACCCCTTCCCATTCCACCGCGACCCATAAAAAAACCTATCCACCCCACTCCCACCTTCATCCTTTCTTCCTCCCTTCCCCAATCACTCCTCTCAGTCCTTCCTCCCTCCACCCTCTCCGTCCTCCCTTCCCGTACTCCCATTCCTCACTACCCCCATCTGTTCTTAGAAAGCGTAGGGTATAGAGGAGAAGAATATAGGGGAAGAGAGAGAAAAACATGGAGAGAGAGAAATAGGCAAGGGACCGAACGGGAGGAAGTGGGAAGAGAGTAAGGAAGAAGCCGTGAGATATTGAGAGGTAGGAGAGAGGAAGACAGCTTTAAAGAAATAGTAATGTTATCGTCATTTTTTCCGGCAAGAATGCCCGAAAATTTAAATGTTTGTTTAAAGACATACACAAACTAGCCTTCAAAAATTTCGTTCAAGTATTCTACAGGATTAATATGTTCTTGCACAGCACTTATCCTAATCCGTTTCCCCTCCTAAGGATGGCCCGCCATCGTTTATCTCATTATACCTACGACTTTACTACACTAAAATTAACTCCACCTTTATTACTTAAAACCGTTTCCCATGAATAAAAAATGTTTGCGGGGGCCATTTCCGCCTGTCCAACATATAACTTCGCGCCGGGTGACTGCGGTCCGCCGCAGCGATCAGCTGATACCTGCAGCACCCTCCTTAACCTTCGCCACACTCACTTCTTCCCCAGCCGAAGGTCGCGGGAGGAATTTCCCATTGGTTACACACATACATTCATGGTGACACGCACGCACACAGCTTCCACTGCTACGGTCGGCCACCCATTGCGTATCTCATTAAGCCTGCGACGTCTTAGTTTTTTTATTACTGGCATGACAACGGTGAATGCCACCACAACATAGAGAAAACGAATTACCATACTCGACATCATAAAATAATCTTTGTGTAGAATGGGTTATTTCATGCCACGTTTTCCATGGCTCACTAATTCCCCATTTTGGATTTTTTTATTTTTTCATTTTGCGTAAAAATTGTTCTATACAATAGTTAGTAATTCATTATCATCCATGGACGGAATAATTTTAGAAATAATCTACTTCTATATCTACATGATACCACGCGAGCCCACCGAGCGAGATTAAAAATAATGTAATAACATAGCAGCGAGGTAATGAAAAATTAACATATTATTTAAATCAATTCAAAAAATAAATAGAGCTTAATGATCCATAATGTATAAAAAAGAGAAAAACAACTATTTTCATTGAAAATCAATAATTTTACATGTTATATACCGAAACCGTGAGGTTATTTTTCCCCAGAGGATGAGCCGAGTTCAAGGATTCAGGAGCTAGGAATGACCAGAGTAGCAAATTCATTACAAGATGCATTATGCTGGTAAAATCGGCGGTTGCGAGCACGAGTAAACGAAAACGGTACATTTTGGGCGAGCGAAGTAAAGGAACATTTGGCGGACAGTTGAACATGGACTGTTGCGTTGTACGTGTAAACGTGGACTAGGATGAAAAGGATGACATGAGTCTTTTGGAGATCTGGTGAGTAGTGCAAGAAAGAAAGTGCGGAGGACGGAAAGGAAGGCAAGCGAAGCGGTATTTGGCGAAGTGGGTGAGGAGATAACTTGTAGAAGAGGTTAGTATGAGGCAGAAAAAGTGGTTGTATGAGGTAATGGAGCGATGGAATGCTAAACGCCATGAAAGAAAGGAAGGTTTTGATTGATCTATTGCAATAAATAACAATTAATTAGATACTCATTCTCGGTCCTTTTTATATTATATAAATGAATATTTGTTTAAAATATTCTAACATAGCAGGTGAATTGTTGAAGAAATTGCCATGAGAAAAATTCGGCCTAAACACAAAGTTACAAGATAAAAGAAGTTAAGAAAAAGCAACAAAACAAAATTAATACAATTTTTTCACTACATATAGATAATCAGTCTCATTCAAGCATAAAGCGCATGGTTTGTTTTACAATGGCATAATTCTGTATGATTTAGGAATTATGTGATTGTGAAACAAATATTTTCAACATAAAAAAATCATAGAATTCCGCAAAAATATATTTCCCAATAATAGTGAGGATAACTTATTTTGCATTGGAGCAAGTACAACCAAATGGTAATCTGCCCCAAACGTATGCATGATAAAACTTGAAATACCGTCCAAAAGGTATGTGAAATAAGGATATGGAAACAGCTTGTGACAACACATAGGGAATATATTCGATGATTTGGATTTTAATGTAGGTTAAGATTAGCCGTATTTGTTTCCTCCGATGTTTTTGCTAATATCTCTTAAAAATAAAACAGGAGATTAACGATTTAAAGAAAAGTAGATCATTTTTCACTAATTATTTTATTTTTGTACAACTAGTTTCAGAGTCCTGAAGATGCTTTAATACCACATCACGTTATTCGTTTGAGTATTCTAACGGAAAATTGGTCGGTTTCTTAGTCCTTTCTTGGCATCCAAATTTCCGGCATATCATTCGTTTTTCTTTTCCATAGATTCCTCGCTATTCCTCCCTCTTAAATTCCTTATATAGTCTCCGTTTTCTTATTTAGTTCCGAATTTCAATCCTTTTCCTTCTCCACCCTCGCTTTCCCAGTGTACTCCCCACAATTACCCAACTCAACATTCCTTCTCTTTTCAAAACGTCCTTCGTACATCTATTATTTCTCCTCCAAACCTCTGCCACCATCTTCGCCAGCAATCTATCCATACCGGTTCAACGTCTATACCTGAGGCGTTCGTGACGTGGATGTGGAGAAAGATGGAAAGGGTGAGCTGGGTGGTGAGAAGGACGAATGAGGAGGAATCTGATGGCGGAGGTTTGGAGGAGGTAGAAGAAAGGCCGTCTTGAAAGGGGAGGGAATGCTGAAGGTAGTAGAAGAGGGAAGAACACCGGGGAAGGAGATATAAGAGAATAGGAATTCTGAACGAAATTAGAAGAGAGGGACGATTCGAGGATTTCAAAAGATTATTCCGTCCAGAATTACTATCCTCTTCCTTCCTCTTCCACAGTGTTCTCCCATATTCTACTGCCTTTAACATTCCCTCCCACTTCAGGACGTCCTACATCCATCTCTTTCGCCTCCTGCGGACCTCCGCTACCAGCTTCTCCTCTCCTCCATTAATATGCAATACCTCTTCGCTCAACCTTATCGCCACCCAGCACAACTTCTCCATAACTAGGTACCGCAATAACCTTAGCGGAAGGTAGAACTGATATAGATGACAACTCGCACAGTCGTACAATCGGTCACTGGCCATGACCTATTTTCTCATTGACACGGAACCTATGTACGGAAATCCTTCTTAACATCACTTTAGTACATGAATTTTCTTGAAGCGTACCATTTTACAACCTCGGTGAATAATCGGTGGGCGGGGACTACCGACGTGAAGGGTCTTATAATTGACCAGAATTGGTCCGAAAAGACCATCCATTGGTCCGGTAGGACCCTGATCCAATGACGTACTCCGACAGACCACACTACGTCCACCGTTAAAGGGAGTCGGGGGACACCCAATCTCATATTTTTCGGCAACGGGCTCCTCCGGTTCTCAACAGATGTGCGGCAAGTCTTCGCGTAAGCGAGACATACGGCAACTCGTCCAACGTTGCTGAGGGAACCCAACAGCTGCGGGGAGGCGGGTCCAACTGTCGTCCTTTTGACGTCAGTCCGCCTCATGGTGTTGGCCTCGCAGGGGTTGTGTGTTTCGCTGGCCCTTTCCCACTCCCATTATCCCTTTCCCACGGTTTACGTACCAAGGCGATAACCTGGTAGCTTCAATACCGGGGGGGGGTGGGGGACTTTCAACCCGTGTGAGGAGACTAGGAACAGATTCCTCTACGAATACATCCATGTTAAATTGCTCCTTAAAACCGGATTAAAAGTTTTCTTACTCAAATCCTTCAATCCACATTTTCTCTTCAGTATCTAAATTAGTTCCTTGGTCTGTATGTCAATTGTACGAATATAAACTTTGTTAAAAGTCTGAACTGTGAAAAATAACAAGCATTATTATAAATATAATTCATCATCAAAAGAAGTTTGGAAAACCTGATTTGGCCAATGATTTTCCATCTTCTAGCACATCTTTTTCACTTTAAAATACATGTAACAATTCTCAAAAAATATTTAGGTTCAATTTTTTCTTGGCAAATTATTGTATATGATTTCTCAATTAATATAGTTAAATCTTGCAATGTAGTTACTTCTTGCACGTCTTCAAAAGTAAAAATGTTTTCGTGATATGTCCCAAGTGAAGCATCAGGGTCTACTTCTACATATTTTAACACTTTTATAACTTCTGCTCGCAAGTTCTGATACCCGTAGTTTTCCTCTTGCTTCTTTATTCTTTTATCTAGGAATTAATTATCTATTTCAATAGTGCATTAGAGAGGGAAATTCATATATATTTTATAAGAAAATTATTCTTATTAGTACGAATATAAACTTAGCCAAATAGTCTGGAAAGTAAAAAATAACATATGTATTTCTTTATATATTTCTATATAAAAAACTGTTGGGAAAAAATAACTAGGCCGATGATTGTACGTCTTATTACTCTTACTTTTCCACTCTTCAAAATATGGAACATTTTCTAGTAACCTTAACAAATAATATTTTTTCGTCCCAATTTAACACATTTTTTCGTTTTATTTAGTATAGAATTTTCTGATCCTAATAATTGAAAATACTCTTTCTGTACTGCCTATTCTAAGACCTCTCGGGTGATTTTCAAGAAATATGCTCATTTATCTTTCGAATAATGTCGAAAGTATTCCGTGGAAAACACTTCAAAACTTGCCAAATGAGAAATATTGTAAATAACAAACGATTACCATTAGACCTTGGCAAGAGAATGGTAGGGATTACGTGAGTAATACGCTGAATGACCACGAATTTGAGGTGATTTATCTTTGGTAGAGCCATGAAAATTGTACTAGCGGAAGTAAGGTCCGTTTATTAGAGCAACCTTCTAAAAGTAAGGTGAGATCTAGGGGAGGGGTGGCATATACCAAAGGACAGACGTATTTTACAATGCATATAGGGAATGAGACAGTAATATAGAAGGATATCCTCGGCCCCATGATGCTCATAACGAAATAAATAAGGGCGTTCACTGAGGCGTGAAATCATTCGGAATGAAAACTGGCGTAAAAGAAAATGCGAGAAAAACAAAAGAGTTTCAGAGAGAAGGGAAGGTAGGTAGGCTTGACACAAGAGTAAAAATTTATTCGGTTGAAGATTATTAACCCTTTGAGTGCGGAGTGACGTGATATTACGTCATGTTTTTTTTACGCAGGGGCTGATGACGTGAAATCACGTCAAGGGTGCCTCGAGTGTTCCAGCTTTCACTAGGGGGCCTAGTGAAGATTCCTCAGTGAAAGCTGGAACACTTCAGGCACCCTTGACGTGATATCACGTCATCAGAACCGGCGTAAAGACAACCATGACGTGATATCACGTCATGCCGCACTCAAAGGGTTAAAAAGATATGATACCTCTCGAATAATACTGTGCATAACCATCACTATAACTATTACAGTGGTAAAAGAGCTATTCCATAATACAAATACGGAATCAGAGAGTGGTACAGAAGAATAACCTCGGCCACGTGATACTTAAAACGAAATAAATTAGGCATTTCGAGAGATTAATTCAAGAACAAATTTGGAGCAGAGAAATAAGTAGGAGAATAGCGTAAGCGAACTAAGGATTTGGTAATAAAAGGGAGGTGATGGGGAACTTGGGTAATTATATGGAAAAGAGTCTGGGTAATAATATCGATTCTTTATAAGGAGTTCGAGTTCTTAAAGGGATAGAGTGACTTCAAAAATGACGACGAAAATAAATCGTATGCTTTCGAGATGTTGGGTTGGAGGAGGAGGGAGAAGGTTCAGGACACAGAAAGGAAAAGAAACGAGGAAGGCCTTGGTATGGTGCATATGGAGAGGAGTAGGTTCTGGAGGAGATCAGGAGGAGACTGCAAGGAGTGATGAGCGTCGTTGGATAGTTCACATAGGCGATGGTAATTGGGATTGGAAATTGGATTAGGGATGGAATGGAAAGGAAATATGGGATCGGGGAAAAAGAGAAAAGGTTATATGGACGGGATGAAAAAGGGTAGGACGCACTTGGGGATGAAACGAAAAATATAGGTGGACAATGGGCGGGCAAATGTAAAAATCTAGAAAATTAACCAGTTACTTTCATTTACCCCTATATTTAAATCATTTTCACACTTCATGTTTGTTTAATTACTCCGCCAACACATGCTTCCTCCTATCACAACGGAGTAAAACTTGAGATGCAGCAGTGTATGCCTCAACAACAATCCCTCCCCCCCTCCGGCTCTCGCCGACCGTGGGAGTACATGGCGGCAAAGGAAGACGTGTGCGGCCAGGGGAAAACTCGGCCGTATTCCCTTCTCTCCTAAACCTTTCCTTCCCTGCACCTCCCCCACTTCCTCCGCGCTCTTGTCTCCATCCCTCCTCCACTTGTCACTTCTTCCTCTCTATTCCTCCCGGCTTCTCACGCCTCGCGCACGGCGACTGTCGTCTGAGGTCGAAAATCGCCGAGGCGCTCGCCGCTGCCGATGGGTGGGGAGAAGAGGAGATTGCGGGAGTTATCTGGGGGAGGGGTGGCAATACCAGAAGACGTCAGTTGTGCGCGCCGGGCAAAAGACGTACCACCTTGTGATCTCTTCGTGGGCAGACGTGCAATGGAGGAACTGCTGCTGTTTCGACATGAACGACGACATAAGATGTTACTCCATCTACTGCAAGATTTGAGTAGCATCTCTACACAAACCAGTATCCCCAGGTGCGCAAATATTCAGTGACGAGTCAATTAATGATGCTCGGAACGCGGCGGTAGGACGGGCGTCTCACTTGTGTCTGAATTGCGTTTCATCACTGAACAGACGACCAGATGCACATTATGCATATGGTTTCTATTACCTCGGGGCCATTTATTTTTTGGTGTATCACGTCAATTAGATCTTTGGGGTAGTCATTTAAAAATTTAAATGTTCATAAAATACTTGAACAAAGTTGCAAGCGCACTATTTGATAGAAAATGGCCTACTTCGATAATACGTCGATTTAGAATCCACTGGTTTATATGTGTGCATGAGAAGCAGAGAGTGATTTGATAATTAATTTAAAATTATGAGATTGTGGAATTTATCTCACGATTATCGACTCATATATCTGCAACATTTTTGAAATTATAATACCTGTCCGCTAAAATATAATTTACTTCTGGCTATTTAAAATATAATAACCATCATTGGATGTTTAAACTTGTGAAATCAAACTACCCCTTCGGAGTCGCACGTTAATTACGGGTGAATGTCGGGATCTATTTGACAGTTAGCTTACGATACGTTTTTCTCGTCTTTTTCCAATATGTTTCAATGACCATCCTATAAATCCTAATTCCTAAATCTGCGTCGCGTTGAAGAGAGCGTGAGAAATGGCGATGAAGAATAAAGATGGCTGGAGAAAAAAAGAGCAAAAAAAAAATCACCTCCTGCTGATCGCCTACCTATTGTGTAGTATGTCTACCGTTTTAACAGAAAATTTACTTCCTTTTGTTCTTCGTAATACCCGCATTTTTTCAGCGGAATTCCTCTTGCACACATTTACGTAACGTGGGATCGGATTAGAAATGTAATTTATAGTCATTTCCTTTGATTTTCACGTAACGTACATGTAATAATAAAAGGTTTTGAAAAGATTTGTTGATATATTTCAATTTTCCACAGTCAGCCGAAGTTGTATAAAAGCTGGTCTCTTATTTTTGATAGAATTACTCCGGTGAGTCACCGCGATAGGCATCGTTTCTAAGCCCAAATTCATTGAGTCGAATTACCCACTTCTGACCTATAATGACACTGACAAGTGCAAAATAGCTTCCTTCTCGCACTCTCTCATCGCACTTGTCCGAAACACCATCTAATCACACCAACTAGTGTAGCAGACCATAGATTGGGATTCGTTGGGGGGCTACGAATCCCAATCTATGGTCTGCTACACTAGTTGATGTGATTAGATGGTGAACAGATTAGATCAGATTAGATTGTGACAGCTCAGGCGAAGTAAAAGTTACATCGGGTGTTCCCCAGTGAAGCGTTAGGTGTCCAATATTATTTCTTCTCTACGTAAATGACTTGAATACAGTAGTAAAAAATAGCAAGCACCGTCTTTTTGCCGATGATGCAGTTGTGTATAAGGAAATTAGAAATGAAGAGGACATCCAGCCTTTAGCTATGGATTTAGATGCGATTGATGATTGGTGTGATAGTTGGCAGCTAGAATTAAATTTGAAGAAATACGCGATAATGAACTTTTGGAAAAAGAATGGTTTCCCCCAATACATTGAGTCGAATTTCCCACTTCTCTCTTGCTGGACACCACCTTATGAATATTCGCCGCCAGTGATTGGGATCCTCATGAGGTAAACTTAATAACAGAGTAAGAACGGGTTCATAGAAGACCAGCAAGATACGTGAAAGGCCGTCATTTGAGTCTCGTTAGTGTTACTGATATTTTGAAACAACGGGGATGGGAATCGCTTTATGACCGTCGATTTAGAATCGTAACTAAACTTTAATTTATATACAAAAACGATTAATTTTTTCACAAAGCTGTTAATATCTTACTCCCTACTGTATTTAATCAGATGATGAGAATAAAATCTGAAAAATAGGCTGCAGAACAGACTGGTAAAAAATGTCATTTATCCTTCGACTGAAAAGAGACCCTAATGGCTGCCAATGAGGCGTTGAAGTAGGTTGGTCGACGAGTAGTGTTGCTGAGTACGTGATTAGCTCCCTTAGGCTCGTTTCTTAATCTGCCACAAAATACTTGCATCATTTTTTGCATGAAGCCTGGCAAGGCTTTTTTATCTCATTTACGTAGTCGCATCATATATCAATTCAATAGTTTCTGTAGCATACCTTTGGGGTTGTGCATGTGGGTGTAATTTACTTATACAGTACCGTGCATGTTGGTGGTAAATCGCCCCCATGGTGACTTATTTGGACTGCGATTTAATCATCAATTCTACAATTTCGCGAGCACAAATGCCAATATGCAACATAGTTTCCCAGTGACAAACACGGATGTACTCACGGAGTAACTCAGTGAAGGACAAGTGATCATACTTAAGAAGTAGGAGTCTAATAAATACGCTTTTTCTGAACTTTTTAAAAATACTTCGCCGTGGTAGTTTCTCACTGGATAAAATTGAGAACTCTTCCCTTTATCTACCCTTACGTATAACTAAATTGGATTTTGGTTATCCTGAAACTCTTCTGTATATGTTTTCCTTTTGATATCCATGAATGCAATGCGAAAGCCTTAGTTCGTAACGGCTTAAGACAACTTACATTTTTCCGTTATTGATTCGTGATCATCAGCGGACAAATCTGAACAGATTTCTTTCATCTTGCCGAGGCATGCTCTCTGTCACCTTAACGATTGTCTCACTTCGGTGTCGAACTATCTTGGTTCGCTGTTCTCTTTTTATGCTTTATTTGGGATATTTTTACCGATTCATTTATAGAGTAAGGATGGATTTTTTTAAAGATAAAATTTGAACCCATGGATGTGAGACCTCCACCTTTCAACGGGGTATTGGCGGCGATTTAGCGGAAATTTTAGTCAGGGGATTAAAAGACCCTTTTTTTATTGTTTTACTTATCAGCAAGTTGATTAACTACCTCTCCTCCTCCACCACCCCACTGACTCATGTCGCTTCCCTCCACAGTACTCTCTCCGTGCCCTTCCCTCCCTCTCGCCTCCTCTTGATCGCCTCGCATCGGCCGCCGAAGGACATTTTACGGAGCTGGACAAATGCAGACGCTGTCGCCCTCACGGACTAGTTCCGAATGGCTCAAGAGCGCGAAAAGATGTGAGGAGGAGTGCGCTCACAGCCGCTGAGCCTACCTCCATTCCCACCCGCTCCCACCCCCTCCTCCCGACTGCCCTCGACACCCGCCTTCACTCCACCTCGCGAGGAATCTGCGCAGCCTTTTATTACCTCTTCCGGATCGTTCACCGTGCGAGTAATTCTAGCTGCAATAGTGAGAACCTAGAGAACTGGTGCTCTGAATCAGATCAGTGTCAGCATCTAACAACGTTGTTACTTTGGTTTCTTTCTTTACTTTTTGCCATACCGAAAGGATCACTCAAAGAATTGTGACATCATCAATGACATTTTGGGTGTGTGCCTTGCAATATATCCAATTCATAAGTTAGTTTCGATAAATATAATTAACGCCAACAACCGGTATATTACCACGAAGTTTAGTTATAGTTCTACGTTGTAACGCCATTAATAGTGGTTCAATAAACATAAAACCAAAATACATGGTATCTTTAAGTGCAAGGTTTATTAATAACTTCTATTCACAACGCATCATTTGAAAAATACGGCGAAATAAACGACTGTATCTTATAATGTTAGGTTTATCCCAAATCTTGGGATATTTTAAGGAACGCTGAGACATTAAATTAATTTTCAGCACATATTTAGTCATTTGCTTTTACCCAAAAACATTGCACTACCTTTTGAATTGGAAATATTGCAAGGTACATGCCCGAAATGTATCGTAATCATCAAATTACGTGTTAGGTATGGTCTTGATAAGGCCCGCCATTTTTTTAGACTAGTACCAGTCTTCGGTTAGGTATATCTGAGTAACCCCTTCTGAATTGTGAAAATAGTCACGTGAATTGTAACCTGTAGACTTGTAGCTCTGAGAAACAGGCCCCAGGTCTCTCTCTCTCTCGCCATCTTCTGAAGCGGCATTGCCAATATGAGCTCCCACTTCGAAGGCGTCCGCGTCCACAGGTGTGCCCACAGACTGGTGGCTATTCCTCATATCCATTCGTCATGGGAGGTGCGCGCATAGCTCCTCCCTCTTCAGAGCGCCTCCTACGATTCTCCTATTGAATGTTCACCGGACGCGAACCTAATTCCTTCATGCCGAAACGCATCAATCCAACCACTAGAAATCGATATGAGAGAAAAAAAAGGCCTTCATAATTTCACATATAATACAGAATAACATAATATACATAATAACCAAACATGGCTCATTTCAAAGCAAAAGATATTATTTCATCCTATCATACATTTAGCATTATATAGCCATATAGTTTTTCGCGTAATATTTTTTGCAATGCATCTAATTTTTGAAACTAGTTATGAGAATGTTAAATAAAAGTTACCTTAAAGATTATAATTTTTTGTAAAATCCAAAAATTGAATTTGCACCTATAATTGATATCGCAACTAACAGCTTTTATCCAGGCTGGTGTCCGAACACCCCCCACCACACGCCCATGCGAAGGCTCGCATGGTAGAATGTAGATGTAAATGTAATAACTGATAGGCTAATAATACTTTGGCGACGGTCGTTTCAAGAGCAATCAAAGCGACTTATTTTCCGATTGATTTTCATAATATTATTCGAAACACAACTTAAGTCGGAATTTTCATTTAAATACAAATGCGTACTTTAAGCCAGACTGTTTTTTCATCACACAATTTAATGAAGATGTTAGAATTGCCGGAAAAACTTTACTTGGACTACAGCGACATAAGAGTAATCAGCCTAATGTAAAAGAAGCAAGTCGTCATAACGGAAATAAGAGACGGAAGACAAAAAGAAGCTCTGATTAAGAAAGGAGTATGACGAAGACGCAAACCCTGACCAGATTAGTTCAATATGCACTTGGAGAAGGTAAAAAGAGAAGCATTAAAATTGGACTAAACGGAATTCAGATTAACGAAGAAGAATTAAACAGAACCGACTCGCAGACGATATCGCAGTCATCGCAGGAAATGGCGATGATCATCGATTGATCCATTATTGATCGATTGATTTTCGCTATGTACCAAGTTCACCTAAAAAACAACATGAAAATAAAGAAGACGGAGACTATAATGGAAGCATGTGGAAGAGAGAAGCCGAATACAAAAGTCGCAATAAGACGATTGAAAATTGTGCCAGTGCATTCCTTCACTTATCTCGGAAAAACCGTCACGTGGGACGGACGAACCACAACAGAATCAAGAGAAAAATGGACCTAGCTAATAATGAGTTCACAGTAAAAATGCAACCGCAGTGATCCAAAAAGATAGGACTACTAATTGAGAAGAAGTATGTTAAAAAATTCGCGTAGAGCGTGACACTTAATCGATCGGAAGCATTGACCATTGGAAAACCAGAGAATAAAAGGTCAAAATCTTATTTAAGGAGTTGCTGGTGAATGATGCTGAAGATCCATTAGATGGACAAAATAAGAAATAATTAAGTTTAAAGAAGAGAAGAAGAGGAAAGGACCACATGAGGCAATATACAGATAAGAAGAACCTGACACGGGACACATTTCGGACACATTTCGGACACATTGAGGCACAATGAGTTGGTGGAGAACATAATTGAAGGTAAAATAGAGGGAAAAGTCTCCATATAAAGACCAGGGGATGAACTCATGGACCAAATGAAGAGGAAAGAACATAGGAAGAGCTCCCAGGATGAATGGGAATTAGCATTAGAGAGGGAAGGAAGGAGGACCGCAGTCTACCAATCTTAGGACTGGAGAACTAATGATATGATGAGGAAAGAAATGAACATTACGGATAATATAGGAGGGTAAAATGTGGACTGTAGGAGGATTTAATACAGAATGGAAGGTACGGGGAATCTAGTAGAGTTACAAGGGGATCAATGAACCATTCAGAGGAGAGAAGATAAAGGGATAAGGGAATAAATAAGCTATGCTGCGTCTTAACGGGACACAATAACGACCGACACTCGGTGACACACACCAATTTTCTCCGTTAAGACGGCTCTGAGAGGTGTGTCGCGAAACCCACCTGGAGGTGTCGCGACACTATTGTCTCTGGCCACAATGTCCCGTTAAGACAGTACCGAACCGACCGGTCATGACACTACAACACTGATCTAGGAATTTCCGGCAGTCCGTAATTTAAGTCGGAGTGTCGTGGCAGCCGGTGGCGTTCCAGGGGCGTGCTATGTTCGAAGAGCACGGCTACAGATTACCTTCTACTTCAGCTAAAGACAAATAGCTTTGTCCGAAAAAACCCTTGAACACACGTGTTCTTTAGAAAAAGGAGACATCACTTTTTTATGGTTGAAAGGAGGGGTGGGCTTGGTAAAGAAGGCAGGGGGAGAGAGATGTGGAAGGCTGTGACGGGAAAACCAAGAACATCAAAACAAGGATAGGACAAGGGAGCGTGGGAGACCAAGGGAGGCGGGAAATCAGGGAAAAAACAAGGAGAGAAGAGGGTATGGGTAGAAAAAGATGAGCAAGCGCGGTCATTAGCAGCGGAAAGGTGGCAGATAGTCGTTATGAGGAAGTTGGGAAATTAGCACGAATGGGAAGTTCGCAGAAGGGTTGGTCAGCGGAGTGAAGGTGAAGACGGATAGGGATTGCAATGAAAGAATGAAAGGAGAGGAAGGATGCTAGATGGATACTTAGGAAGGGATTACCGATAGTGGGAAAATCACAATGGAAAGAGGAACGTGAGATTAAAGGGAGGAAATGTGTGTCACACCGTCTTAACGAGAGCTCTTTCACCCTCGAGACACTGCTCTCCCGAGAGCTCCAGTACGGCGCTCACTGTCTAACAAAATGCCCTCCCGTTTAGCGACTGCTGGAGTATCTTCAATTTTAGCTTTAAAAAGAAAAGGAAACAGATAAAAGGGAATCGAAGATCCAAAAGTGAGCGGCTGTCAAAAAGAAGTCACTTCGGTGCCTACTAAACTGAGAGAGGTGTCTGAGAGCTACCGTTAGGACGGTGCGAACCACTGCTCTCGCGAGAGCTACACTCAAAAGCGAGTCTCGGATACCCCGAGTGCGCCTCCATTGAGACGTTAGTGCCCGGTGTCGTGACACAAATGTCGAGACGCAAGTTTCCCGTTAATAAGTACCTTAATAATGCGTTCATGGTGAAAAGGCAACTGCTGTGTTACAAAAAGATGGGACTACTAATTAATGAACCCCTTGTAAAAACATTCGCATGGAGCGTTGAATTCATGGATCGGAGGCATGGACCATTGGAAAACCAGTCCAGAAAAGACCGAAATATTTAGTAACAAGGTGATGAAGATCAAACGGATTTACAAATTAAGAACTAATTAACTTTAAAGAAGAGTAGAATAGGAAAGGAACATATAGGACACTATACAGAAAAGAAAAACCTGATGATTTGGACACACACTGAGTCACAATGGGTTTCTGAAGAACATAACTGTAGGATAACTAGAAGGAAAAGTCTCCATAGCATGACCCAGGGACACGTTAATGGCCCAAAATTAAGAGGAAAGTACATAAGAAGAGCTGCAAGGAGGTAAGAGAACTAGCATAAGATGGATCCGGCAGGAGGCTTGCAGTCAACCAATCTTAGGATTGAAGGACCAATTATATGATGAGGAACGCAAATGCACATTACAGAGAATATAAGAGGGAAAAATGTGGAATGTAGGAGAATCAAATTCGAAATGGAAGGTACATGGAATATAGGAGGGTTACATCAGGATTTAAGAAGCATTAAGAGAAAAAAAGATAAAGGGATAAGGGAACAAGGTAACAACGCGTTCATATTGAAAACGCAACTGAAGTGTTCCAAATAGATAGGACTACTAATTAAGAAACAGTATATGAAAACAATCGCGTGGAACGTTGAATCCATGGATGGGAAGCATGGAACATTGGAAAACCAGACCACAAAAGACCGAAATATTTAGTTACAAGATGATGGAGAAGGATGCTGAAGATCAATTGGATGGAAAAAATAAGAAATAATTAAGTTTAAAGAAGAGAAGAAGAGGAAAGGACCACATGGGGTACTTCAAAAAAAAAGAAGACCCAGGGATAAGTTCATGGACCAAATAAAAAGAAAAGTACATAGGAAGAGCTACCAGGATGAACGGGAACTAGCATTGGAGAGGGAAGGATTGAGGACAACCAATCATAGGATTGAAGGACCAATGATATGATGAGGAACGCAAATGCATTTTACGGATAATATGGGAGAGTAAAAAGTGGAAATTAGGAGGGTCAAATTCGGAATGAAAGATACGTGGAATATAGGCGGATTACATGGGGATCCATTAAGCACTAAGAGGAGAATAGATAAAGAGATAAATATAATGTAGGGAATGAGGGGACATTCAATCAGGAATGGAGCTATATTGTACGGATTACCGCAGAGGATATTTTAGGGGAACGAAGGAGTGGTGAATGGGAAACACAGAGGGATAATGTGAGGAGAGAAGAATGCCTGGAGGGGAAGGAGGAAGTGCCATTCTAGGGTGAGGGCAGGATTGAAGCACGAGTAGACATGCAGTCAACCAATCTTAGGATTGAAGGATCAATGATATGATGAGGAACGCAAATGCACTTTACGGATGTAGGAGGGTGATATGTAGAATGGAGGAGGATCAAATTCCTAACGGAAGGTGCATGGAATACAGAAGGATTACATGGTGATACACGGACCATTAAGAGGAAAATGGATGAATATGTTATAGGGACTACGGAGACTTTCAATCAGCAAAGGAAATGTAGTTTTCAGAGAACTGCAGAGGATAGATTGGTTTAACGGAGGAGTATAGAATGGTAAACATATGAAGATAACATGAGGAGAGAAAAATGCCTGGAGATGAAAAAGGAAGTACCATTTGAGGGTTAGTGCGGCATTGAGATTGGCGAGGAAGTTTATTTATTAATATTAAAAGAGGATGATTGATCACCAAGGCAGTATATATAATTGGAAAATGGATAGTCATATTATGTGAAATGAAAAATAATAGAATCAGAAATTGGGGAATAATTCCTTGTAAGAATATAATGTATTACTCGTGGAATAGAGATTATAAAAGAGCGTAGAACGATTTTATATAACACGAGTCATTATTTTTGGGTATGAATATCGCAACCAATGAGTTGATAGGGAATTATTTGAGGATTGGCGGAGAAGAAAATGAGGTATGAAATTTGAGGAATATAGGACGGAAAGCCGTGCAATTCTTGGCAATATGGAGATTAATTCCCCATTTGCCGAGTTTATCTTATGTATGCACCTTCACTCACTCAGGTGCATAGAATGATGCAAACATTAATGTATTTAAGACCACTCGCCAGCCCACAACACGTTATTTTTTACGCGATATAAATGTCGAGCCACTCTCTAATGAACCAACAATTCTTCGCTAGGATTGTCATTTTAACCACTTTATTATTAATATTTGAATATATTAGCCAATGGCAACGAAATAAACATCCTATTCTATATATTATTACTGAAATACCATAGCAGTTAGCTCTCTGATGAAGGAGGAAGACAAAACGAAACAGTCGAATTATTAGGAAAATAAAACGTTATTGTCCTGAAATTAGTGTGTCATAATTACACAATATGTAAGTCGGGGAACCACTGACAACATGGCAATACGGGACTCATTCGGTAAAATGTGTAGACACTATTCTGTACTCCCTAGAATAATTTGAGATGTCGAAATTGAAAATCAACGAAAAATTAAGAATATGCCATTCCCTTGTGGGAATCCCAAGTGGGATGAGATGTAAGGTGACGTAGAAGAGGTATATAGTGACCAATGACATTAAATGACCCATTCTGTCACAGATATTGGTATTATGTCAAGTCTCATATTCTTTTTTGACCACTATATGAAGAGATTCTTCTTTTTTATGTCAGTAAACAGAAGTGCTATAGTGTTACAATAGTACACTCAAATAAATAATTGCTTATGCTGCAAAGCTATTAGCACTTAAGAAACGTTGAAATTTTGCGAAAAACTCACTAACGTTTCCTTTGACTCTGAGAAATCGTTATAATTTTGATAGACGTCATGCCGCTCATGACGGCGGCTTGTATCCGCGCCCGATCTGTTCCGATCCGATCGGGAAGATAGGAATAACAGGGAGTATACGGGAGTAGCGTCGGAGAGGAGTGGTAAAGTAAATGAGAGAGTGATGGGAGAGGGAGCACGCGAAATGGAAGGAAGAGAGTCGGGAAAGAGAGAGTATGCATTGCAGAAAGGGAAAGAGAGAGTATGCTTTGCAGAAAGGGAAAGAGATAGGTGAAAGAGAAGACGAACGGCTTTTACGCAAGGATTGGCAATGCTGTCTTTTTTTCTTTTACCGGTTAAAATACTCGAAAAACTTTCTCTCTTGCGTAAAGGAATACTCAAATACTCAATACTCAAAGTAGCCTCGTCAAATTTCCATTCTATCATCTGATGGTAGGATTTTGCACAGTGTCTATCCTCATTCGTTTCCATTCGTACGGATGGCCCGTCATTTGATGCCTCTTGAATTCCTCATCTCGTCTTACTCTTTTCATCGTCCAGAATTCTAAACCTCTCGAGGATCTGTTTGGTGTAGTCAATAGAATATCATACGTACGGCCAGGGTTCAAATCCCTGCAGAGGAGAATATTTTACAGGGGAAACTACTTGGGTGTCATGTGGAGGGCCCTTCAAGTACAGTATTCCGTCTGAGTTAATACCGACGCTGGAGTTTCTATCCACCCTTCTATTCTTACCTATCCTCTACGGCGAAAATGACCTTACCTGCCGGTCGCCTCCTCAAAAATCCAATCTAACCCTATCCTCTTCTTCGCCCTTCCCTTTATTCCCCATTGCTCTCCCCTCTATGACTCTCTTCAACATTCCCCCTTTTCTCGAGACGTCTCCCATCCATCTTATTCTCCTTTCTCCAAACCTCCGCAATTAGCTTCCTCTCCTCTACAATCATATTTAATACCTCCTCCTTCGTTCTACCCGCCGCACAGTTCCCCTCCTTCATCTTTTTGCATCCCCGAATCTATAAAGTCTCTAATATATCTATATAGGTATATTAATTTTGTAGCGTGTCAGTCATTCTGTATCCGTTTTGCTTCTTTCTTTGTCAATTATTGAGCTAGAAGAGAGATGTTTGGTGCGTTGAATGTGGAATCTCTGCCTTCATGATTTGGTATTAGTTTTTTATTTTTATAGCTTGGGCTTGTGGCATGGGGTGTTAGGTCACCAGCCGTGCAGGGGTGTAAAATATTTGGAGGTGAAACAAGTGCAGAGGTTTCTCTTTCCGCATATGTAAAATCGTTCTACTAAAGATATAAGGCTATAGTTTTCGCCATTTGATGGATAAAAGATTGGAGTTCCTTATTTTTTCGTTCAATTTTCTTATACGAATAAAATATCTCTTGAAATCGCGTTTTTAGTGTCAAAATCATGAATTTTACTTCTGTCAACAATATGATATTTCCTTGGTAACCGTGGAATTAGTATTAGTTTTAGTAGGGAAATGGGACCTTTAAAATGGTGGCTGGGTTTTATATCTAGAGATAGGTATTACAGTAGAAATCTAGGCCGTATACTGAAATGTTGCTGATTATGATATTTTCAGAGATTTTTTTGGCTAAAATTGGCAAAATTCATTCTTAGTGGACAAAATTGAAGTTGGACCCCTGTAAAACAAGAGAATACACGATGTTGTATTAATGCGGAAAGCCTCTGAAATGCCAATGGCCTGCTGTTTAGTTTCTATATGTTACTGCAAAAGAATGTCGAAACCCGATAAACATAATGTTGTGCGGTTTTCATTTGTTGAATAAAAATATAAAACTAAAATTGTAGCTGAGTAAAACAGGAGAATGGCACGATGTTATATATTAATTTTGTAGCGTGTCAGTCAGTCTGTATCCGTTTTGTTTCTTTCTCTGTCAGTTTTTTAATCAGAAGAGTAAGGTATGGTGCGTTGAACGTGGAATCTCTGTATTCATGATTTGGTAGTAGTTTTGGATTTTTTTGGGCGTGTGGCAGGGGGTGTTAAGTCACCAGCCTTGCAAAGGTGTAAGATATTTGGAGATGAAATGGAGACATAAATTAAAAGGAGTGGATTTAATTAGTTTAAATATTATCTAAAAGAGCGGCTGCTTCGGCGTGTGGCAGTGGGTGTTAGGTCACCATCCGTGCAAAGGTGTAAGTTATATTTTTGTGTTGTGGTTGCAACAACGAGATGCTGGGAAACTCAGGGACAAGGGAGAAAGGCCAAAAGGGAGAGTGGAAGAGTTTAAAGATTAAAAACAAAAGAAACCCACAGTGCTCTCCTATTCAAATTGGTTTAAAAACAACAAAGGTCAGTTGAAACACGTGTAGTACGAGTTGACAATAATGAAGTCACAACGATATCCATTAGGTATCACTTGCAAATGCTGATCTACAACATCTCGCCTGAGAAAGTGGAATAATTTGAGAGGTTGAAATCGAACAGCGAGAAAAAATTAATATTTCAAATTCTAGAAGGAGCTGGTTTTACATGACGTGGATTAGGTATGAAGATTAAAAGCTCTAGGTAGTGATGAACACATAAGTGATAAACGACGCCATCAACAAGAGGTGAATAAAAGATTGTTAAGATTGGGGAAATTGGAGGGAACATCTATTGGACGTACGTATTTGATAGTCATTAGAAGAAGAGATTGAGAGATGTTTAACTCTGAGCACTGTGATTGCTGCGGAAAAATTAGGACGTCATTTTAAAATTTAATCTTCTCACTAAGCTATATTGAAGCATTTTTTAAACGGTATGTTTACTTCACGAATTGCCGTACCTTAGTCTGATCGTCTTCATTTTCATTTTTTCCCCCGGAAGTGGTGGGGAATTTTTGTAAGTCTTTGGAAAATGAAATTGCATGAACTTTATAAGTTCATCCGCTTTGATACAAAGAGAACATTTTTTTCACAGATGAAGGCATTCGGTACTTTTAAATTTAACGCAATAGTGTCATTTCAGGTTCAAAATTGTGTTTTAAAATCGCCTTCCCCTCCTCATCGAACCCTCCCATTTATCTCATCAGTAAACTCACCCTAACCCTACTATGAGCTCAATGTCCCCCACTCCAACACCTTCGACCTGCCTCCCTCTGCACTGCCACCTCACCACTCCTTCCCTTCCCACCGCGCACTCCTAAAAAAACCTATTCACCCCCCTCCCACATTCTTCCTTTCCTCCTCCCTTCCCTAACCGCTCCACTCAGTCCTTCTACCCCCCCCCTCTCCGTCATCCCTTCCCGTACTTCCATTCCTCATTCCTCCCCTCTTCCTTCTTAGAAAGGGTGGTGTGTATATGAGGAGAAATTTGGGTAAGATTGCAATAAACGTGGAGAGAGAGAAATAGGAGAAGGGTCGAACGCGAGGAAGAGGAAAGAAAGTCGGAAAAAATCGGGCTAGAAGTGAAGATATAGAGAGGCAGGAGAGAGGAAGAACAGCTTTCAAGAATGGATTGACAAAAATAGTAATGCTATCTCATTTTTTTGTCCGGTTAGAAACCCCGAATATGTAAGCGTTTGTTTAAAGACGTACTCAAATTAGCCTTAAAAGATCTCGCTCGAGTCTTCTACCAGAGTAATAATAGGTTTCTGCACGGCACTTACCCTAATCCATTTCCACTCATATGGATGTCCCGCCATCGTTGATATATTTGCGTCTACTACGTTACTATACGAAAATTTACTCCTTTTTTTAATTGAAAACTTTATCCCATGAATAAAAAATATTTGCGAGGGCCTTTGCCGCGCGTCCCACGTACAGTTTTGCGCCGGGTGAGTGCGATCCGCCGTTCCCATCAGCTGATTCCTACTGCACCCTCTTTAACTCTTTTCTGCTGCACCCTTTGTCACACTCGCCCCTCTTGAGCCTAGATTCGCGCGAGAGATATCCCCTGGGTCACACTTGTTCATTTCTGGTGAAACACACTCACACAGCTGCCACTCCTATGGATTGCCTGTTATTGCTTATCTTATAACGCCTACAATTTTTCAACAGAGCTCTCCGAAGTCATTTGCTTTCATTTCCGGCGTGACTTCGGAGTGACACAGAGTGGCCAACTCCCCCCCCCCCCTCTTGTTCAAGGGGACCTCCGTGGCGTTCCGGAAATACGTTTCCGGAGCGTTACGAATCTTCCTGTCCAACGTCCACCCTGACATCCCCAACCGGACCATTCTTGACTCCTTGGCTCGCTACGGCCGAGTGGTGGGCCAAGTCAAGAGGCTCAAGGCGGCGTGTCACAACCCACTCTTCGCGCACGTACAGGGCTTCAGGAGACTGGTGAACCATGTCGTCGACAGCCCCGAAGTCCTGCCTCTCAGCATCCCACTGATCCACCACGGAGCCACGTACCACGTATACCTTAGCCTGGAGGACATCACCTGAGGCGTGTGCGGCTACACCGGCCACCACTTCTCTCGGTGCCCGGAGGGGCCAGCACCGACGTCCGCGTCCTCAAGGCCTCCCCATCCTACCTCCCCACCCCTCGAGCCAGACGCACCACCCGAGGGGCCAGAACGGACACCCGCGCCCTCAGGGCCCCCCCCCCAGGAGTCGGACGCCGCACCCGAGGCGTCGAAGCTGATTCCCCCACCAACTACGGATCCCCGGCCGCACCACGACGCCGCCCCGGTAGGCTCTCAAGCGCGTCAACCGCCGGCCCCGGCTCCTGAGCCGTCTCTGACGGGCGACGAGGAGGACCGGTTGGAGGACTTCGAGTCTCAGGCGAGGGCCCAGAAGCGGGGGCACGTATCTCCTCCCCGGAACATCGCCAAAAACCACGCGGGCGCAGGGATCGCTGGGGAGTCCGACGTTACGTCCTTGACGTCGGAGGAGCGCGGCTCTGCCGAGGCGGGCGAGCCCACGGACCCGCACCGACCCCCTCTCCCGGAGGCACCTTTTTCGCTCATCATGCGCGACGTCAGGAAGAGGGACGATCTCCTCGATTACCTGTCCTCCCTCGGCGTCGACCCTCAGGCCCTAGCCGACATGCTGAAAGCGGCGAGGGCCAAGCTATCGCGCAGATCGGAGCATAATAAGAAGCGTCAGGGGTACAACTCCCTGCTCGACCGCCTTCGGGCGGCGACCACCATCCACTGAGATGGCGGGCTCTCCCGGACCAGAAAGCTCCTCTCCCTCGGACACCACCCACCCCTTCACGGTCGCCCACGTCAACGCCGAATCCTTGCGCGCACACTGGGGAGACTTCGTGTCCCTCTTCCAGGAGCGAGAGGACGCAGTCATCGCGGTGTCCGAGACCCACCTGAGCGGGGAGTTCGCGGACGCAGCCGTCGCACTTCCCGGGTACACCCTGCTCCGAACCGACAGGCCCTACGCTCGGGGGGTGGGGGGGTAGTTGCGATGTACGTCCGAGAAGGCCTCGGCGTATGGACAGTCCAACGCTCCAGGGCCACGTGTACGGATCGGGAGGAGTTCCTCTTTGCCGCAGTGGCGGTCGGGACGTCAGCGTCCTTGTGGGCGTTGCATACTGCCCAAATCCCAAATCCCAGATCCCAAATCGGGATCTCCATGCTGCGTGCTGGACAGGTTCTTGGGATGCCTTGGGGGGTGCTCCAGAGCGGTACTCGTCGGGGACTTCAACGTCCCCGTCAACAGAGATGCTTCCGCGCCCAGGGTGTTCCTGCGCGCCGCCCACGACCTGGGTCTCTCCATCGTCTCTCGCCGACCGACCCACCACACCGCCACCTCCAGTAACACCCTCGACCTGATCGTCGTGGACGACACGACCAGCATCCTTCGGCACGGACAGGCGCACGCGCCTGGCCTCTCCCGCCACGACCTGGTGTTCTGCCCACTCCCCCTCGACACCCTCAGGCCCCCGAGGAGATCGATCACGGTTCGGCACCTGGATCGGATCGAAACCGTGGCCCTCCTCAACGATCCCGCCCTCTGCCGTCTGGAAGCCATCACCGAGGAGGGCGACGTCGACCGGAACTCCCGGCTGGTGAGGGACGTCATCGTCAGCCTGATGTACACTCACGCCCCCCTTCGCAGAGTCTCCGTCCGGAGACCCCCCCCCCCTGGCTGACCCAGGCCCTCAAGGGACGAGATGGCAGAGCGGGACAGGACCTACAGGCGCTTTCTCGTCAGCAGGACTCCGGAACGGTGGGAGGCATACCGTCGGGTGCGTAACCTCGTTAAGCAACGGGTGCGGAACGCCAAGACGAGACATTTCTCCGACTTGACCACCGAGAGACCCGTGCGGTTCTGGATGACCGTCAAGGACCAGGGAGGATTCCGCGGTGGGGCCCTCGGGGACGTGGCGGTGCCTGCCGACCGCCTGATGGCCAGCTTCCTGGCTGCATCCGGAGACGATGCGGAAAGGGACCCACCACCCCTCCCAAATCACAGTTACCCATCTTTCTCCTTCGGCCACATTTCGCCGTAAGACGTGGACGGCCATCAAGGGTCTCCATTCCAACACCCCTGGCCCCGACGGCATAGTCCCGCGAATTCTGCGAGTCCTCCTGCGGGCGCCCGGCTCTTCAACGCGAGCATCCGCCAATCGAGGTACCCTTCCAAATGGAAGGACTCCATCATCATCCCCCTCCCCAAAGTCCTCAATCCGACGGAGTGCCGCCACTACCGTCCCATCGCGGTGGGGAACTGCCTCGGCAAGATCCTGGACCGGGTGGTGCTCGGGCTGCTGTCGGACCACGTCTGGGGGACCGACATCCTCAGCGGGTCCCAGTCTGCCTTCCGGCCACACCACAGCACTCAGCTCGCCTTGGTCGGTGTGCTCGACCCGATCAGGGAGGCAATGGACATGGGGCGACTGTCCATCGTTGTGGCGCTAGACCTCGCCAGGGCCTACGACTCCGTCCTCCACGGCCGGCTACTGCAGGTGCTGGAGTCCCTCAACTTCGGTCGGGAGGCTACGGCCTGGGTGGGAGATTACCTGTCGGGGCGCAGGGCCGCCCTCCGGCTGGCGGAGGGCCTCGGTGATTGGTGGGAGTTCCCGGTTGGGATTCCCCAGGGCTCTTGTCTCTCCACGCTCCTCTTCAACCTCTTCATCGACGAGGTGTCTCGTCTGGACACGTTCGGCAGAATCATGCTCTACGCCGAGGACGTGCTCCTGATCAGCAGCGATACCCACGGAGCGTCACTGGGGGCCGCGATTCACTACACCAATCGGGACATCGCCCTCATAGCCGACTGGTTCAGGGGGATGGGAATGACGATCAACGGGGGGAAGTCTTCGGCGATGATCGTCGGGAGCAGGAGACTGAGGGCGAACTTCGTCGGGCCCCACACTCCCCGGGTCTGCGTGGCGGACGTGGGAAATCCCTATTCCCCAGACCTCAAATACCTCGGCGTGACCGTCTCCTGCGACCTCTCCTGGGAGAAACAAATATCGCAGACGATCTCCAGAGCCCACTGCGGGCTCAGACGTCTCAAGGGTATCCAGTTTCGGCCTGGGCAGAGGCACAGGCTTCTTCTGTTAAAAACCTTGCTTTTCCCAATTTTGGACTACTGCCTGATTCCCTGCACGGACGTCTCCGGAGGGGACCTTGGCTGTCTGCAAGTGGCTCAGAATGCGTGTCTGAGGTACGCGCTTCGCCCGGGGTTCCTCGAGCACATGACCCCCTACTACCTCCGGGAACGTCTCCTCAAGATCAAGGAGAGGATGGCCCTCCAGGTCCTTCAGGCGGGGCGGGAGGTCTGGGAACGACTGCGACCCAGCTACGTGTTCCTGAACATGACCCTCCTGGGACAGGTACACGGAAGAAACACCAGGAACGCCCCGGTCTCTTTCGTCATGCCCACCCATCGCACATCCCGGATGGCCGGGTCCTTCCTGGCAACTTTCCTGAGGGCCTACAACTCCCTGCCCGGCAGTATGAAGGAGAACCCCACGAGGACGAAGCTCTGCAGCCACCTCCTGCAGAGCTAGGAAACAACGGGAGGAGGACCAATGCCATAAAAATGACCCTATTTATTCCTACCTATACTATTTATTTTATTTATTGTATTTATTACCACAAAAGTATTCACCTGCACGAAGCCATTCATATGCATAATTAATCATCAATTTATTTCTTTTGATTCGTCACTCTTGTACCTGGTTCCTTTGATGTCTTTATATCGCGTATTTATTTCTTTTTAATATTTTTACCACGTGATATATACTTATTTTTATTTCACTGTTATTTTTACAAGTCTCCTTTTCATGAGTGTTCATTGTTTTATTGGCAACTACAAGGCTAGCTTTTAATTTTCTGTTTTTAAGTTCAGTACGGAGACGTTACATTTTACGTACTTTTACATATTTATTGCATCTTTTCTATAGCTTTTTAACTCTCATCCTTTATTTTTATTGTACATTTTAGGCGTTTTTAACTGTTATTGTCGGCACACCTCCAGGCAAACTCGCGCGGAGTATAAACGTCAGTAGCGGGTCGTCGGCGGATCGTAGTCCCTGGAAAGCCAACCATGACTTAGGAACCCACTCGACTACCTCGACCCCGGATGCTACGATGATGAAATGTTTTACTGCTTACTGCTGTTTACTTGATGTTGTGATTCTTTTTACTATAAATTTTTACCAAACTCTGTAAAGAGCCCTGGGGCGGGGGAAGAGTGGGCCTCCTGGCCTCATCTGCCCCAGGTAAAATAAATGCAAGGCAAGTCAAGTCCTTCTTTCTCTCTTACATCCCTTCTCTCTTACTAGCCTTCTCTTCCTCGTCCCTCCCCCCCTTCTATTTTTGCGTTATTATGTTTACTATAATGACATCGGTGAATATTACCATAATATTGCGGAAAATGAATTCGGATTCAATAATATATCATACACCTCGTATAGAATGAGTCATTTCATACCATGTTGTCTATGGCTCACTGAAAACCATCTTAGTTTAATCACTGCGCTGCCCATGTCACTGAGAAATAATAATTTTCTGTGAATTCTATTAGCACTGACGCTCGGGGACATCGACGCTGTAATCTGCTAGAGTCAGGACATACCCTGAGATACAGTGGCTTTGTGAAGAAAATAAGTGATGTCGAAATAGAGGGAAAAGTCCCCAGAGAAAAAGCAAGGAATAGCCCATCGACCAAATTAAGAGAAAAGAACAATGAAAGAGTTATCGGGAGGTAGAGGAACAGGCATTTGATAGGGAAAGGTGGAGGGCTACAGTCAACCAATCCTAGGATTCAACGACCAAAGACGATGAATGAAAGAATACCGATGGCGGTACTGCGAGTAATAACTCCTCTTCCGCATTAGCCAGCAAAAATTACAGCACACATATCAAACAAGCATGACCTAACTTGGTACATGCAACAGCATGGAGCCATTGATACTTGGCCTCTTGAAAACATATCAAATAACATCATACTGTAGCACATACCGTTTTAACACTTTTCAAAGGGACAGAAGTCGAATTAACTTCGTGGAATCCAGAGACTCTAGTAAAAGAAAAAAACGTTGTAATGTTAACCGCTATATTGCAATGCGTCAGACTGTTTCAAAGATTCTCTAATCTTCATCAGAAATCTTACTCCTAAGGCGAGTGTAGAACTTATTTCGCGTATGGTAGCGGTAGGGGACGTGTGGGCTTTGGAAAGCGGGGAAAAGATTAAACTGGTTATATATTGCAAAAAAAGCATCCTTAATGGTAGCGTTAAAACAAAAAGTTAAATAATGTAAAGATAAGGATAGAGGGAGATAAAAAGGGAGGGACAAACTTTCAGAAATAAAATCTTAAAAAATCTAATACTATACATATTTAACTGCTTGTGCTGCAGCTAGAGCTACATGTCTGAACTGCCTGAGGTAATTTTTAAACATTTTTACAAACTTCTGTGGAAAACTGTTTTATATTCACACCATATCCACTTCATCTACAGCCACGTATTACCCTCCCAGCCTCCTCAGTGGTGTTTGACAGGGGATGACTTTCACTAACACGAACCAAACTTTAGGTATGCTAAAAATGGTACAGAAACTCTTTGTCCCCTCCGTCCTTCTCGCCACCGAGCTTACCTTCTCTATTCTTATCCTCACCTTCATCTGAAATGCCTCGTGTTTACGTACATACTCTCTCTGTAATTACCGAAAGACCGAACCATACAGCGCTGCGGAGGCGGTATATTTGAAATGAATGACAAATTCTATTTAAACGTTATTTCCTTCATGACATTACTTTGGTGATAAAATTCTGCTTTTGAGACAGCCATAGTGCTTGAATTTACTTCTCGCACATTCCTGCCAAACTCTCGTTCCTTCTCATGCACTTTACTGATAAAAACATTCTCTCACTGCTACAACTATCGTTGACGCTGCCTCGCCATATTACGGAATGGTTATATATGCTGAAATTAAAAGAGTAATTGCAACGCAACAACGAATTTGAATCGTAACAGTCTACTGGACAGCGGATACAATGGAAACTCATGACAGATATAGAAAGTGCATCGTACTCACCAAATGTCTCATCAGCGCCCTCGTCGATCGTAGGGTGTGACCCGTGCTCTGTTTCGTGCACGTTTTACGCGGATTACGCCTTCCTCTGTCTGTCGTGGATTCCCCTGCAACACTAGATCAGCCCTGCGTACTGGAAATCTCAGGCATCCGTCTCGGGGTTCGTAAGGGACCACAGCCATATCTCTCCTTTCCGCAGCTGATTTCGTCAATTGTCCCGGCATTCTCGTTACCCCCGTTTCTTCTCCACTCTCTGCGATTCTTGATAACGGCGGGTTCACAGCTGATGGATTGTTCTGACAAATATTTAAATTTGCCTCAAGCATGGCGGCCAATGCTCGACACTCTGGGTCTTCTGCGGCCGCCCCAGCCCGAGGGATCTCACTTCCCCGATCCATTTTCCCTCATTGTTCACTTCTCGTGTAATCTTATCGTCGCTCAGCTTGCTGAGTGACTTCGTGCCTGCGTCGCGGCTTTTCGTTCGACTCGTGTATGAAACCACTGTCTTCCACTGTCAGAAACCATTCCACTCCCACCATGATTTCCTCTCCGCTTATACTCAGTTGCGTAAGTCGCCGCTGTTCAGCGTTACACATTCCTACGAGTGACGCACTGCCTTGTATCCAGATCTACAAACTACCTTCCGAGCTGCCGCATGGGCTGGAGGCAGAGGGATCTATGGCATTAGCCGAGTAAATGTGCAAATTTTGAGGTTTCGGAAGGTAAAATTGCGAAGTGTATAATTGGTGTGTGTTAAGCAGAGTTCCGGTTTTATTATGGTTACTTATTTTGCGTGAAAAGAAAGATTTATGTACCTATCTGTTGGGCAATGTGTATCTCGTATTTTTTCGTCTTTGTCGGTCCTAGAAATGTTGTGTTTATCTAGATGTACGTCTTCTAAATCCCGGGATTGCTGTCCATTGAATTCGTGAGTCCTATTGGAAAATCATTCGGATGTGAAACAATGACTTTACAGGCAATCACGAATCAATCAGGCGATATCTTGTAGAAATTGGTTATAGATATCATGATCTCAAAAAATAGAATATAGTTATATTTATTCAGATTTTTTACTGAATCACACTGACCTAGGTATTGACAATACTATGTCATATTCAAGATCAAATGAAATTCAAACCATGAAAATGACAAGTTGTTGTCGTAACCTAGGTTGATCTGATATGAAAAGAGTTGAGTCGAAATATAAATAAGTTGTACTTCTTTGAGGTCATGGTATATATAACCAATTTCCATTAGGTATTGTCTGATGCGTTAAACTTTAACCTAGAAGCTAGCACAGCAGCTAAAGCATAGTTGTTCCGGGAACTGCTCTTCTGTAATTACGACCATGTTTGGATACTTCCTAGTTCTATTTGTTAATAATGAAGGAAAAACAATAAGGAAAGCTTTCGTGGGAATTATGAATCCATATTTGAAAATATGTAAAATTTTCCGTGAAGTATTCGTGAGAGATGTTCAGGCAAATCCGGGACGAAGCGTACAAATTTAGTGTCCGCAAACGAAATAATTATGTTTCGATTGTTATGCTCGTATACATTGAAAAAGTAACGAGACTTATAACCGCTATTGATATTTTAACTACCAGCAAAAATAGTACCACTTGGCCTACTTGTGATCATCATGTGGAATGTATTACGAAAGTAAAGAAAATGATGAATCATTGTTACTTCTTTAACTATAAATCATTTGCCAACGTAATTGATTCATCACTGATGGTTGAATTTGAATGAGGCAACCACAGGTACTACTATCATATAGTGCAATCAGAAAGGAATTACACTTGTCAAACAAATAAATCTCAAGTTCTCGCTAATTTCCTTCATAAGCCTTAGGTATTCCCTTTAATTAAAAACTGAAAATATCCCAAATAGCCGATTCAAACCTTGTAATCAAATACCAATTTCAAATTCTGCACAAGGATAATTGATGCAGGTTCATATATTATCATAAAAATTAATTAAGTTTGCAGAAATCTGTATTTATTTATTCCTCATCTTTTACAATGGTGGCATTCTCTCATATTTAGGGAGACACGTAATGCATCACATGTCCTACGGAATCGATAATCGTCTCTGTGGTCCAAACTCGCATGAAAAACTACATTAATAAATCTGTCTGTGGAATTAGTAAATTTAAGTCTCAGGGTATCAATGGTTCATTGATTTTTTATGTTATTTTTTAAACATTGTCATTATATAAAGAGATGTGTCATAATTTCTAAGTGACTTATAAGGTTTTGACCTAATGACATAGATCTGTATTACTTTGCTTCTGTTGAATGACATCGTTGATGAGTGATTGTATGACGCAAAAGATGATGACAATTGATGTCAAAAAACACTGAAATACACGCATCGTAATGCTTACTTTTCATTTTTTCTTGAAAGTGATTCTATGGACTCCCCTAGTGCCAGTCAGTTGTGGTCAATCACAAGATATTCTTCGGCGATTTCCATCGACATGGACAAAATGAGAGCGATGGATGCATGTTTGGAGCTTCCCACTGTGAATGTTAGACCTTTTAGTGTATTCAGCCACGATGCCTGGAAGATGCTGGTGGATCCTATTGTGCAGGTAAAATATTAGAATCTTACATATTTACATTTTGGTATGCCGGACTGCAATGTCTCCACTTCTTTTCTCTGTGGGCAAAGTAGTTTCCAAGTTTCAATTAATCGTCGAAATATGACGTACTGCTTGCTGAGAAAGGCTAACGGAGAAACAAAAAAAAATCCCCAGAGAACATAAGAGGAGGATGGTGAGCTTCTCAGTTGACACCGCAACATGCATAGACAGCTCCTTGTTGAGCAATCAACGTACAATTTTGTGAAGGCAGCCGAGGATTCCCTCCACTGCTTCGTTATGGATGATTTATTCTCATGACCCACGAGTAAAAAATCTCGTCCTTTCCTCGCACAATAAGCGACCACATTAAAAAATGAGCTCCACTAATTACACTCTCATAATACACGTAAAATTTTCACTTTCCTAAACCTTATCCCTTACATCCTTACACGGCTGGTGTCCTAACACCCCATGCCACCCGCCTACGTGGTAGCTGTTAGGGTAGGATGTTGGTGTAGATGAAGGTGAGTGCTGTTTTCAAGGATGAGATACAAGAGGTCCTCCGATCCTACTGCGCGACGATGGGCCAAATTTAATAGTAATTACCGACAACGCCTCCGATATTATAAGGTCCTTCCACCTTACTGAAGAAGCTAGTCCCGGAAACTTACAAGAGGCCGATATACCTTCCGACTCGAAGGACAGAGAAGATGAATTTAACAAATGAAATTATAACGACGACATTACATTAGGGGAGAAAAACAGTGATTATTACATCAGAGGAGGAAAGTAGAGAAAACAGTAGCGAGAGTTATGGCTGAGATGCTAATAGGTTTAAGACTCTGACAACCAGGCGATTGGTCAAATTTTAATTGTCATCACAAACAACGCCTCCAATATGAGTCCCGGTCGAGACGGATGGTCTTTATTCTGTGGAATTTTGAACATTGTACATTGCAGGTGACTCCATAAATATCCGGTTTACTCAAATATCCGGTAAGACAATATTCCGGTATACTCCGTCCCAGTAAACTCAAAATGGGTTAAAAGTGCGAACATCTCTTCGGTCTCTAATACGGCTCTATCTTCCGGGCTGTGGCGCTTAGCGCGCGACTGCATAACACATTGCATGATCGGCTGTCTGGAACATCTTGCCCCTTAAAGCCTACAAATATCCACTGGTGAAGAGGTAGTTTGGTAGTTTAACTGGATATAGCACTTGGCCGGAAATCATAGGACCCAGGTTTTGTTTCCGATCCAAGCAGATGATTTTTCCCCTGTGGAATTTCGGACGGATAGTCTACACATTGATTCTGCTCACAGAGCTAAATTTCACCATGTATATTCTCAATGAGTTAAAAAATTATTATATTATCTTTACTAAGAGTTTATAATATTTAGCAATTTAAGTCCTTTGTGGATTTCTTTTCAGCCATTATGTCAGAAGAGGATGTGTCTACTTTGACCGAAGGGTATACAACTCTGATAAATAGTGTACGCTTGTTGAGACTTGGTCGCAAAATGGACAGAATGGCTGAAAATGGACAGAAATGGATAGAAATCGACAGAAATGGACAAAAATGGATATAAATGTACATAAATCGATAGAAATTGACAGAAATGGTTTTAAAATGGAAAGGAATGGACAGAAATTTTAATAAATGGACAGAAATGGATAAAAAATGGATAGAAATGGACAGAAATGGAAATAATTCAAAATAATGGTCGGAATTGAACAGACATGGCCAGGAATTGGCTGGAAATGGTTAGAAATGGAAAGGAATGAGCTAAAAATGGTTGAAATGGATATAAATGGTCAGGAATGGAAGAAATGCAACGAAATGGTCGGAAATTGACAGTAATATTATGGACATTATTTGGACAGTAAAATTATAAAATGGTTAAAATGATTATGCAAGCGAAGAATTGAAGGTTCATTTGAAATTGGTTCGGTAATTATACGGAAGAAAAAGTAACGTGGTGTTGGCTGGCGAGTAGTTTTAAATAAATTAGTGTTTTGTCCCGCACTAGATACAGGGTTTTACTGCGCGTAATAATAATAGTAAATGCTGTGTACATCCTGCTTAAGCCAAAACGAATGGTCATACCACGGATGAACTGATTACATCAATGGCGGCCAAAATAAGGGATCATAGATTCATCAATCGAGACATTGTATTCATTAGGAGCACTTTAAATAAATGCTCTATTCAACTCATGTACAAGTCCTCTCATTTTTCCCATTTAATCTCCAGGGGGCAATTCCGAATTGTCGCATTCATGAAGAATACGGAAAATTTCCCCCCAGAATAGTAAAAAAAATATAGGGGTGTAGAATCTTCCGTGAATGTTTTGCATCGAAATGTTTTATGTGCTGGATAGCATAACCACAAGTGTGCTAATCACCCTTGACCCATTTTCCCTCCCTATAGTTACCTTTTATTGTCGACTTTTGAGCAATAAAATCCTGGCATGGAGCAATATTCTGAGAAGTAACTTCAGGAGAATCTTTTCTTACTTTCCTCTTTTTGCCTCCAGAATGTGAAATCTCCGTATTTTTTGGTGTTTGATCTGGAACTTTGGTCAATGTGATGGAATTCTTCTTCTCTAGGTCTGCGGTCTGTATAACAACATCTCTTTCTGCACAGAGCTGACGACGTCTATGGCGGTCCTATCGATTGCAGTCTTCATCACCCGCGTCTCCGTCGGTGACTCCAGCTTCCTCGACTGGAGGACTGGTATACAGATATCGATGACGGACATAGGAACTTCTTCAGGATTATAAAATTCAAGTTGCACAAAGATCTCGTCGACAGCCAGATCACCTAAACTATGATTTAAATACATGGTATTAGCTGTAGGTTATGCCCATAATTATTTTTCGTCGAAAAATAGGAGAATATTATAATTTGAAAAAATTAATAAAAAGCTCATTTCATTATCTAGAGCAGGGGTGGCCCACCAAAATGATCCTGCGGGCCACTTTGGAAATACATCATCATTCCGCGGGCCGCATATAAAACTATATTTTTCCCATATGAGTTTTAGACCCACTATCGACATTTTTTGAAGGGAAAAATTGAAACATAATGAGTTATTATTATTGTGTTAAAGTTATTGTATTAAAATGTGATGAATCATGCGGGCAGGAATAATTTTCAATGCGGGCCGCATGCGGCCCTCGGGCCGCGGGTTGGCCACCCCTGATATAGATTGATTACTTTCATTCTTTTCCTTTTATATATTTCAGTATATTCTAGATTATCTCATTTATGTACGCGATGTAAACTAAAACAACAAATAACAGGTGGAAATTATATTTGAGGTAGTAATTCGTGATGAACATCCTTTCTCGGGAAAGCGCCTAATGGGTACGCCGTTCACGATTACGTAAGTGACTTTCAATACCATAATATGTAAACAAGTATTGTTTGGTGAATATGTCTCCCGCCGCCGGTTTGAATTTGTACCTGAGGTTGGCCAGCGGGCTGTTCCGATCAAGTAGACTGGACGGTGAAAACGAGAGGATAGACTTCCTTTTCGAGGAGTCTACAGTCCGCTCTCGAGGTGAAAGCACGTACAAAAGTGGAGGAAAGAGTTCTGTACAATTCTGTGTTTATGCGAATGAATCATTGGGCCACTGAACAAATGGTCCTTCGGGCCGGATCCTCGTTTATTCGCGACTGTGTGTGATAAGTGCTGCACGAGGCTACAATTGCAGTTGAAGATATTGTGAATTACAGTGAACATTACACTGCCATTCGACCGGGGAGGTGCCTGTGGACTTCGTGTCGTCGCTCCGTCTCGCCGCAGTGAGTTAACCCATACCCAAACTTTTGGATGGTGGACTTTGTATATCACTCCTCCCACTGACTCCCTAACCTCCCTACTCTCGCAAAAGCCTCTACTCCTCTTCCCCCGCGAATGAGCGTGCTCTACTTCCCCTCGCCTCGCTGTCCGTCTCTCCCCTCCCTCCTTCCACTGACTCCCTATCCTCCCTCCTCTCGCAAAATCAGCTGCGCGCTGCTCGCCCTGGTTAGCGAAGTTTTTTACGGGGCTGTTACTCGTCTGTTTTTCGCACTCTTTCAGGCGCAAAGTATGTAAAGAGTTTATTTGCCTACGTCTTTGTTTTGAGCATTACTGCTATACCGGCTGCCCGTTAGGATCCTAGTAAACATCATGCTTATGACAACGAAGCAACTGATTGCGCAGCAGGAACAACGGGATCATGCAATTACTAGGTTAGTGCCGAATTTAAAGAAGACGGGTGCTTCAAATATCACTAAGGAAGCCATTCAGAGTAGAATCGACTCCCTTAAGCAGTATTGGAACGATTACACATCCACGCACTTTGAGCTGGTGACGCGGGAAGATTGTCGAAGGAGCGTCATTTAGTGGATGGACAATATGAAAAGACGGAGGAGAGTTACTATGATACGTGCGCTGAACTAAAAGCCATGCTCGCCCAGTTACCTGATGTACCTACGACCTCATCTGGACAAGGTGGAGCTGGTCAGGCCGATTACGCTAATTTCCAACTTCCCATCCAGCTTCCGAGAACAACGTTACCGAGCTTTTCGGGTATATTTGCAGATTGGGAATCGTTCTGCGATCTATTTACAGCAATAGTGGACGGAGAACATCGATTTTCTCCTGCTACGAAGTTGCAATATTTAAAGATGTGCCTAAAGGATTCAGCAGCGGAGTTTGTAAAAAACATCTCTGTTACGGACGCCAACTACAAACCGACCTGGGAGGCCCTGAAAGCCAGGTACAGTAATCCAGGACTGTGCTTGCACACTCATTTGTCTACTCTAATGAATTTGCCAAAGATGATGAAGGAGTCAGCATCGGAATTGCGGACTTTAGTCGACCGAACGATTCAGGTGGTTCGAGAGCTAGAGAACCTGGGTCGTCCAGTGGCAACATGGGACGACTGGCTTGTCTTTATCACGGCTCAGCGTTTGGATAAAGAATCGCGAAAGACATGGGAGTCGCACCTGACGACCAAGGACCGGTTGAGTAATCTCACACCAAATAGTTAAACGAATCCAAACTTATTTCCCAGTTTTAGGGAGCTCATAGAATTTCTCGAGGGTCGTATCCGTGCCTTAGAGATGATAGCTCCTCTTACGAGTTGGGACAAAGGAAGTATCACGACGCCCAAATTTTCCTCGTCCGGGGCGAAGTCTTTTCACGTTGAGACTAAGCGACTACCTTCCACAAGCACCCGTAATTGTCCTATATGCTCAATGGACCACTATATAGCCGTCTGCTCCGGTTTCCTAGAAAAGACTCCTGTTGAACGAAGAGATGAGGCTCGAAAATTACACCTCTGCTTCAACTGTCTGGGTCGTCATCACTTTAAGGAGTGTAAGTCCGTTAAGCGCTGTGTCACTTGTCGTGGACGACATCATTCTTTGTTATATACAGTAACGGTTGGCAACGATGTGTATGACGCTAAAGATACTGAGGCTGAACCTCAATTAAAGTCTCCTGTTGAGGACAATGGCACAGCATTCAACACTCACCGCCAACGTGGCTGCTCCAATCCACTCCGTAATTCTCGCTACGGCTCAGGTACTGGTCACGGGTCCTCAAGGGGTCCAAGTATGAGCTCGGGCGCTGTTAGACAACGGCTCCGAAGTATCTTTTATTACCGAGGCCTTAGCACAGCTTCTTCATTTACCCCGCCAGCGAACGCAGATTCATCTGACAGGAATCGGCGCATCTGAGGATGGCACTGCACTGGACATCGTTCAACTCTCACTGTATTCCGTTGATGAGCCATCGTTCTGCCTTGAAGTTAAGGCATTAGTACTACCACGGCTCACGGATCAACTACCTGCAAGAGAGATAATTGAGACAGATTTGTCTTTGTTCTCCAATCTGCAGATGGCTGACCCACTATTTTATAAGCCTGAGACCATCGACCTCATCCTTGGTGCGGATGTCTATGGACTATTGCTACGCCAAGGGCTGCAAAGATTCCCTCACCGACAGATCATCGCTCAGAACACTGATCTTGGATGGATCATCTCGGGGCCAACTGAAGGGAGCGAGTCACGGCGGGCGGAATCCTCTCCAAGACGGTTTCTCATCTCATTGCACTGCGCGGCTGCACAGAATCTGCTAGATGATCTTCAGCGATGGTCTAATGTAATACTGTGTCGCTGGCAGATTCATGACTTATTCATACTGATATCGAATGAATGCTGATGGTGATATTGAAGGTGTTCCCCTTCTTCTACTGAAAACAGTGATCGTCTAGAGAGCACATATCAGGCATGATCTTAATTGATATTAGCAACAGCATGGTGCCGGTATTAACTGTCATGGTGATAACTCATCAATGAACAAATCTTACAATAGGACATAACATTCATTTATTCATCATCATCGATCGTAAAAACCTAGGATTAGTTGACTGCAGGCCTCAACCTTTTCCTATCAAATGTTAGTTCCTGTTTGCTCTTGGTACACTTTCCAATGTTCTTTTCTCTTAATTTGATCTATAAACTTATTGATCGGTCTTTCTCCGGGGACTTTTTGTTCTATTTTGCCATCAATTATGCTTTTTACTAATCTATTATATCTCAAGGTTTGTCCTGTCTCTAGCAGATTCCGACGTCGATGTAACCGAACGGTCAGTGCTAATAGAATCCGAAGAAAATTATTAGTTCTCAGTGTCATGTGCTGCGCTGGGATTAATCTAAGATGGGTCATCAGTGAGCCTTAGGCAACGTATTATGAAACGATCCATTCTACACAAGGTCGATGACATATTATCGAATCCGCATTCTGTTTAGGCATTATTGTGGTGACATTCACCGATGACGTTATAGTAAACAAAAGTAATAAGACACTACGAGAGTGCTCTGAAAGGAATTATTGCTTATACCGATAAACTCTGAACGGATCACGGACGTTGAAATGCGATGAACTTAATAAAACTTAACCAAATTTGTTTTGTGACACGAGAAAATCACCTAAGGTTTTGGAGGGGGGTCATGACCCCATCCTCCTTTATGTATCCGCATCCAGTGAAAAGATTTGTTGAGACGGCGAAAAGACGGATAGCGGCGGAAATATGAGAAGAGAGCTAGATAGAGAGGAAAAGAAGTAGAAAGAGAGTAGAGAAAAAGTTATACACGTAAGGAGAGTCAGGAAAGAGAGAGAGGAGGGGTAAAAGTGAAAAGAGTCGACATAGAGAGGTTCTGGAAGTTGAGAGACAGAAAGGAGGAGGAGGCATGTATGAGAAAGAGAAAGAGCCAACTAAAATGTGCGTTAGTTTTTCCTTTTTTTTAAGTTTCAGGCGTGAATTTCCGACAAATATAAAATACCAGGTGTACAAAAAGAAACCATTAAAATTCATGTGTACTCAATACTTCAGACAGAACTATACATTCCTTGGATTTTTATTGACAGAGTTATAGCGAGCTAAATATAAATTATGGTCTGGAGAAATAAATTTTATAGCCAAATGCATTGTATAATCACCATTAATAGATATTATTGTCATTCATGGAAAGATCGCCACACTGAACAGTTAGTGTCATTACATTTTACCGAAAATTATTTCTCATAGCCAAATGCTACATTAAGCCTATATTACTCCAGGAGATAGAAGAGGATAGAGTGGGGGAAAGGAAGCTTAACAGTGGAGAGGGGAGGAACGGGAAACAGAGTGTAAGAGTATCGGGTAAGAGAGGATTTGTAGAAGATAGAAGGGGCGATAGATAGGAGGTAGAAAGGAAGATATAGGTGGAAAGGAAGTTTAACAGTGGAGAGGGGAGGAACGGGAGACAGGGTGTAAGAGTATCGGGTAAGAGAGTATTTGTGGAATATAGAAGTTGAGACAAATATAAGATAGACGGGGAGAGAGTGGGGGAAGGAAGTGTAACAGTGGAGAGTGGAGAGGGGAGGAACTTGAGACGGAGTGTAATAGTATCGGGTAAGAGTGGATTTGTGGAAGATAGAAGGGCAGATAGATAGGGGATAGAAGGGGGGAGAGTGGGGGAAGGAAGTTAACAGTGGAGAGGGGAGGAACGGGAGACAGAGTGTAAGAGTGTCGGGTAAGAGAGGATTTGTAGAAGATAAAAGGGGCAATAAATAGGAGATAGAAGGGGGAAAATTGGAGATAGAAGGGGAAGGAGTGGGGGAAGGAAGATTAACATTAAGAGTGGAGAGGGGAGGAACTGGAGACAGATTGTAAGAGTATCTGGTCAGATAGGATTTGTAGAAGAATGACATAGTAGAGAGAAGGATAATCTTTTAAAATTGTAGCCATAATGTTTTAAGTAATTAGAAAACTCTTCCCGATAAACTTCCCGTATTTTACTGTAACTCTTTATTTTTAGGTAATATGAACCGTGAGTACAGGCACCTCACGCTAGATTAGTCACTGCCTCTTTCTTGTCTCGGATTCCTGCGTCGAGGTCATCGAAGAATTAGTGTTGGTGGATTTTCCCGAAAATATTATTATTAATTGACGTGTGCATTGCTTGGTTTTCATTAGGAATTTACGAGCATTATTAAATTAAGGGGGTACACCACTGTGAACGTCCAAAAAATAGGGCATTTTCGCGATTTTTTTTCGCAATTGAAACACATCGCGAGAGTAATTTTTTTGAAATTAACTTTTTATATTAACTTTAGACTACAAAATGACATATTATTAGCCGGATCTCGGAGGTCATGTGGCCGCTACATTAGGTCGCGCAGCCGTCCTCCGTCAGAGAATTGTTAACTGGCGGGGTAAATTGCTCCTTACCAGGTCATCCTAGAGCAAAAAATTGTTTGAAGCATTATAATAGGTATTATTTCGCGTAGAAGTACGTAGGAGATTTGAAAAAAGTAGGGTTTTACGAAAATGGCGGCCTTCCAAAGAAAAAGTCAGTTTTTTTCACCCCAAAAATTGGCACATCATGGTGTCCCAAAAATCTAATTTTCAAAATAACGCGAATCCGCTACGTACTTCTATGCAGTATTCAATTCTCAGTAGCGAAAACAAATCCGTGTTAAAATCCGATATATACAGTTCGAGTTATTTCCCCCGCCATTTTGAAAAGTGAAGTTTCGAGATAAACGCGTTTAAAGTTTAAGTTTCACTTTTCTTGTACATTTAAATTAAATTAAAAATACCTTTAATCTGCTATCCCAGCGCCATACAATTGCCCTTCAACATTTTCATCCAGGTATTCCTGATGTTTCCGGGCCGAGACGATGGCCCTGCGGGCCTCTTTTGCCGCGTCTGTAAGTCGAGCCTCTGCGCGCTCCACGCGCTTAGCATCGGCGTCGAGACAAAAGTTGTAGCATGTCGGCCCGATGGCAAGCTGCAGCACCTGCATTAATTGCATGATGCTCACGAGTCCATCATTAAAATTGCAAGCTGCAATACTGGCCGCAATGTCCATCACTTTTTTTCCGCTGTGAACAATTTTCGGAGCCATTTGCCAGAGTGTCGCGTTGAAGCTTTCGTTCGAATTTTGTGTAAATCCGCCCAAGCACCGTTGCAGCAAGTCATCCCGGCTCAGTTCGGTGTACACTGGTTTCAGAGCATCAAAAATTTCCTTCTTCATTGCTGGCTTGTGTTGATACCCCTGCAGTTGACCCTTCGCTTTCGCCTCCTGCCAGGAACACCAAGAACTCGCACCTACTGGGCACTTGCTATGTTGTGGTTTTCCATTAGTTGATATTTTGTGGTATAAAGTGGCCCATATATCGCGTTTCATATTTTCAACTGATGTTGCATTTCTCCGAATTGCCAATCCATAGAAAATGGTCAGCTCATCGATTAGTTTGCCCGTCAGTTTGCCCTTGCCTCCAAGTCCTTTCTTTGTTTTTACGAGTGTGCGAAGATGTCTGCCCATGCGCTTCTGCACATGGTCTATACACTCTTTTTTTTGCACAACAAAGTTTTTGTATGGGTCTGCTGCGAGAACGCCTTTGAACGTCTTGCTGTCGCCATCCCCGATGTATTGGCCGTACTTCACTCCATGCAAGTTTTCTGAGCGCTGGAACATCTCGACGACAGCATCGACCTCCATTTTCCCCGCTGATCCCTCGTGATTTCGCTCGCAAGTATCCTCATGGTTTTCTACCCATTCATCGTATTCTGCAGTCCCCTCCCTGCCCTTCCAGCTTTCACAGCATTTACAAACCTTAGACTTTACCTGAAGGTCAATTACTTTTCCCGTGCGCCAGCCGATTAGGGTAGTAACGCCCAACAAAGAAGAAAATCCCCTCTTCCTCCATGTGCCATCACCAGAGATCGTCAGACCACTCGACCTTCCATCTTTCTGCGACAACTCCTTCTCCGTCGCAGCTGCATTCTTCAGTGACATGTCTCGTACGGCAGATGCGGCAATGGAAATCGTGTTGACAACTTTGTCGTAAAATGACTGGAACACTGGATTCGGCAGGCACATGAAGGCACAAAACTTGGATATTCCATTCCGTCCAATTCCGAGAATCCGCATCGCCAAGATTGTACGTCGATTAATTTCGTATGCATTGCCGATCAAGGGGCTGGAGTTTATGAACCGAGGTTCACACGTAGCGCAACAAACGGAGATTTTAGATCCCAAACCTCGAACACTAGTTTCCAGGAATCGTATCTCCGAACCGCACTGTTTACAGACAACTAGCTCAGCAATTGCAGTAAACACACTCATGAACTCGATCAGCCGATAGCCGAAAGTTTGGTCCACATTCACGTTATACTCCTTTGTTGACGTTCGGAGTTTTTTCGCAGACGTAGACACTTGTTCGCTGTCTCCTTCCATCGAATACCGATTTAAAAATTTTCGCTTCCTGATGGGGTGGTCCCGCGCGCGCGACGCATTATATTTATCGCCTTTTTTCGTCGCGTACACTTTTTTCCCAGCCATGACAACGCAGGTTGGACGACTGGCACGTGGTTGACGCGGAATGACGCACGACGAATTGAGTAATGCATGATGGGAATTAGCAGAGGCCTCTGGATGTCCGTTCTCAGCACTACTCCCTCATATGGTCTGTAGTGTATCATCGGCAATCTAGAGGACTTGGCAGTCAAGGTCATTGTAGTAGGCGATGCCAGCACCATCCACAATGTACTAATTTGGGACCAACTTTCACGATACTCATATCGGTAAAAGAGTAATGGCGGGAAATGCCGAGGGCGCCTCGGCGCTCGCTCAGCGCGTCGGGACGTTTCTCAGAAAATCGTCCCTTGAACCTATTAAATGTTACTGGCGAACATAGGATCAATGCTAAATTAAAGTATACATTCCAAGGAACATTTTCAGCCCAAAAAATAAAAATCGATTTTTTGCAAATGTCACAGTGGTGTACCCCCTTAAATGAAGCAAGATTTTTTAATGAAGAGGGGATAAATTCGATATTTCATGATAATATTTATGCAGTAAGGACCGCGACAACTTCCCACTGGCAATCCTGAGGCAATGATGATTGAAAGAAGCGTTCAATGGATTGGTTTTGTCACTATCCCGCAGGTGAGGTAGGACGATATAAACGTTGCCTCAGCTGAAGCTGGCAGACTGTATGTCACCCACAGACGATTATGTTCCGCCATGATGTGCCCGAATATGTTTATTTAGCTAGTTTTTTCAGACTTCAAGTATACTCTCTCTATTTAGATAGATTAAATAATTTTTCTAGTTGATTAATTTTCTAAACAATGGTCCGAAAAGCCCGTTCCTTACCTTTTTTTAAATTGGACACTTTGATATGTGATATTCACACCAAGAACCTAATCATTTTAGATTATTGGAATAGTAATAAAAACTCAAACATGCTCAACTATTATGAAAGTAACTTAATATTCTTTGGATAGATATTGATGGAGTTATGCCAAGTCAATATCGTAATTTCCTTCAGAATACAAATTTTCTTGTGCGAAGACGCTGAATCAGCTTTTTTCCCTTGGTACGTATTTTACCATGATTTTAAAAATAAATTGAACGACACGTATCCAACTGAATGGCCGTGAAATTTTAGTTTTAAACAAAAACAAGCTTTGCATAACTTACGCATAAAAGTGCGAAAATTTCGTAATTATAGTGCGATGTCATGCCTTTGGATCACGTACGGCTAATAATGATGAAAAAGTCAATGAGAGATGCAACTTCGCTCTGGTTAGGCCACACCTCCAACACACTGCGAGCATTTCGTACCCTGGTCAAATAGATTTAACCAAAAAGTAATAAAATACAAAGGAAAGCAACGCCCTTCGTAAAAAAACTGCTATGAGCGTACATACAGTGTCTCGCAACTTTTAGAGGAATTAAGATGGGCGCCCATAGAGACTCGGAGGCTGTACTCCAGGTATAGAATGCTTGAGAAATGCAGAACTGATATTTCTCAGAGCGACATAGAGAATATTATCATGACTCCTCACTACATCCCTAGGTCTGACAGATGCGATAAAATAAGAGAGATACTTTGCTGAACAGATTGGTACCAAAACTTGTGTTTTCCGCTAACAATTAGCGACCACAATAAAAATTGAGCTCCACAAAATACATTCCTATAAAACATCAAGGAGTTAATTTTCGTATGGTAACGTCTTAGACGTAATGAGATAAGGATGGCGGGCCATCCATAGGAGTGGAAACAGATTTGGATAAGTGCTGTGCAAGAACCTGTTATAAATCTGGTAGAATATTATAACGAAATCTTTCAAGGCTAATTTGAGTACGTCTCTAAACAAAATTTTACATTTTCAGGCATTCTAACCGTAAAAAATGACGATAGCGTTACTATTTTTGTCGACACATTGTTGAAAGCAGTTCCTACTCTCTCCTACCTCTCAATATCTTCACTTCTAGCCCGCTTCTTCCCGACTCTCTTCCTTCTTCCTCCCGTTCGACCCCTTTCCCATCTCTCTCTTTCTCCACGTTTATCGCTCTCTTGCACTCCTCACTGTCTTCTCTTCTATACCCCGCCCTTTCTGAGAAGGGGTGGGAGACATGAGGAATGGAAGTACGAGAAGAGATGGTAGTGAGGGGGGAGGGAGGAAGGAGTAAGGAGAGTGGTTAGGGAAGGGAGGAGGAAAAGACGAAGGTGGGAGTGGGGTTCGGTGCTGTTTCTGTGGGAAGAGGAGAAAGCAGGGAGTGGGTTTTATGCTCCCGTCCGGAAAAATACGCTCCCTTTCTCTCTACCTAAGATTAGAATTAAGTTGATTCGTCGAAAATGGGTCCCGTTCGGTAAGGTTAAGCTGTCCCGTTATTATTCTTTATTGTATTACATCTCTCTTTGCTCCTCCTACTTAATTCCCCCCCTTTACGTGATGATTCTAAGTTCTCCTTCTAGTGAGGAGTGTGAGAAGAGAGTTATTAATATTTAGAGGATATTCTTTCTGTACTCCAATGCATTATATTGAGATTCAATTGATACAAACAGGATATCGTTCGGTCTCATTTTTTTTAAACTCATACTACACGTGTTTTAGCTCACTAGCAGTCATCATCAGGTACAGCTGAAAATCAAGGTACCTGATGTTACAATGTACCTGATAATGAAATGATCCATTCTACACAAGGTGTATACAATATTATCCTAATCCGAATTCTTTTAACGCAATAATGTGGTGACATTCACCGACGGTATTATTGTAAACAAAAATAATAAAATACAGCGAGAGTGCTCTCAAAACAATTATCCCTTTTTTTTGACAAACTATAATCTAATCAGGAACGCTTAACTGCGATGAAGTGAATAAAATTCCACAAAAGTTCTTTCGTGACACGGGAAAATCACCTAAAGGCTGGGATGGGGGCCACGACCCCTTGCCTCTGTCATGAATCCGCACCCAGTGATGAGATGGTTGGGGACGGTGAAAAGAGGAATAGAAGCGGAAATATGTTAAGAGAGCCGGATAGAGAAGAAATGGAGTGGAATGAGAGAAGAGAAAAAGTGAAACAAGTGAGAAGAGTATGGAAAATGAGATAGAAAGAGGGATGACATTGGAAAGAGTCGGGAGAGAGTGGAAAAGAAGTTGAGGGAGAGATAGGAGAAGTAATAACGGCAGATGGATGGGAAGAGTGGCGGAGAAGAGACGATGAGTAAGGGTGAGAGAACTTGGGTATTCGACATTTTTTTACCTTTTTTAAACTTTCAGATGTGAATTTCCAACAAACATAAAATACTAGGTGTTCGAAAGGAAACCATGAAAAGTCCTATGTCCTCAATTTTTCAAAAGAACTATACGTTCCTTGAATTTTTATCGAAGGAGTTATCGCGAGCTAAAATTTGATTATGTTTCGAAGAAATAAATGTTATGGCCGAATACAATACAAAATAACCTCCGATAGCGTCAGTCTTATATCCTCATGCACGGAAACGAACGCTACGCTACGCTGCTACAAATGCTACGCTGGGCTAATATTACGCCTGGAGATAGAAGGGGAGAGAGTGGGGGAATGGAAGTTTAGCAGAGGACAAGGGAGAGGAGGGGAGAAACGGTAGACAGAGTGTAAAAGAATCGGGGAAGAGAGGTTTTGTGGTGGAGTGAGATAGGAGAGAGAAAGAGTACTATTTATAATTTGTAGCCATTCAGTTTGAAATAATTAATAGAATCTTTCAGATTAATTTCCCCGTACTTCACTGTACCTCCAAGACTAATTTATCACCTTGGACCTTTTCTACGCTTACCTTGGGTAGCTTGGATTCGCCACCCTTCCGTCACTAATTTTGTCATTTAATTTTAGTGTTAAAAATCATAAATAATAATCAAAATAATGAAAAAATTCATAAGTCGCATAGCACAATAATATGAACCGTAGGTAAAGGCACCTCTTGCTTGAAGAGTTTATGGGGACGAGAACTGGCACTGTCTTGTCTTAGATTCTGCGACGAGGTCACCGAAGAGTTAGTCTATACGGATTTTCCCAAAAATATTACGACTAAGTGCCATGTACATCGCTAGGTTTACATAAGGAAGTTCAAGAGGATCATTACATATCTGTGCTTTACATATATTACATATTGACTCAACAAAGAGGTAATATGCCACACGTTCCATATAACTGAAGCGGCATTATTTTCAATATTTTATGATAATATTTCTGCAGATTCGACCGCGACGATTTGCCAATAGAATTGCTGAGGCAATAGTGCCAAAATGAGCGCTCAATGGATTGGTTACATCACCACGCTGGTGAGGTTAAACGATATAACCGCTGCCTCAGCTGATGCTGGTGGACTGTATTTCACGCACAGACGATTATGTTCCGCCACGATGTGACCGGAGTAATTCATTACACTACTTTTTTTTAAGACGTCAACTGTACTCTTTCTATTAAGATAGAATTAATAATTTTTCTAGTTGATTTACTTTCTGAGAAGTGATCTAGAAATCCGGCTCATCAATCTTTTTTTATGATTTAGGACGAAAGAACGACTGGTGTATGAAAGACGACAAGTCAGCTTTCGTCCAACACATGCTAAATACGGGACACCGGAGTGATTTCACAACAGAAATACTCCGTTTCTCCGAGAAGGGACGGAAGTTGGATGCATTAGAGAAACGAGCGACAACCTGGAAGACATCAATGCCTGCTCAACGAGGTCGTATTCCCCAACCCATACCCCCTGTTACGTAGTATTTTGCCTCCCATTAGATTTATGGACACCTTTACAGATACTTCAAAACCCCGGGCACCATATGATTAATTTAAAAGCTCACCTTCACCTTCTCCCAATAAGTGTACAAACCTCCCCTCCTTCCCTTCCTTCCCAAATCAAACCCCATGATCCTCGGTATGATATATAAAGAACTGACAACTATACTTTGTACCTAGTGATGGCGTGACAGCCGAAACCGATCGAAAATAATCAATAAATTGTGGAAGTCACACAGTTTGTCTTTATTTTCATAACGTCTTTCAACCACGTGAAAGCTTCAAGTTTTCATTTTATCATACCTAAAGTTTAGTGCATGCTAGTGGAAGTCGGCCTTACAGCCTTAGGTTGACTGGCGGGGTAATACGTACTTATAATTAAATAGGATATGAGTAGTCAAACTAGTATAAAGTAATCAATCGATATAAATTCTACTGTAACGCTACAATAACCATAATTCAAGTCAGCATGCAGGTATTTTTACCAATAGTTGTAGTTACATTAAGTTTGTGTAGCACGCGTGAACACCGAATCTAAGATTTGTTTTCTTCATTAATGATTCCATACGTTTCAGTTAATTTGTTAATTCGTTAATTAATTCAGTAAATCAGTTAACTCACCCAAACCCCACTATGAGCCCTTAATCTCCCCCTCCAACACCATCGATCTGCCTCCCTCTCTACTCGTCACCTCACTACCCCGTCCCATCCCACCCCGCCCTTCCAAAAACCTATCCATCCCATTCCCACCTTCGTCCTTTCCTCCTCCCTTCCCTAACCACTCCCCTCATTCCTTCCTCCCTCCCCGCTCACTGCCATCTCTGCCCGTACTTCCACTCCTCATGTCCCCTTTCCACTCCTATGGATGGCCCGCCATCATTATCTCATTACGTCTAAGACGTTACCATACGAAAATTAACTCCTCTTTTATTATTGAAAACCTTTTCCAGGGAATAAAAAATATCTGCGGGGGCCTTTGCCGACTGTTCCACTCATAGCTTCGCGCCGGGTGAGTGCGGTCCGCCCTTCCGATCGCCTGATCGCTGCACTCTCCTTTATCTTTCGCCACACTCGCGCCTTTTCGAGTCGAGGGTCGCGGAATGGATTTCCCCTGGATCACACAAATACATTCCTGGTGACACGCTCGCACACAGCTTCCACTGCTATGGATGGCTGGCCGTGGCCGGTCTCATTAACCCTACGATGTCTTAGTTTTTTTTCATTACTGGCATGACAACAGTGAATGCCACCACGACATAGAGAAAACGAAAACGAGACTCGACATGATAAAATATACTATGTATAGAATGGGTTACTTCATGCCAAGTTTTACATGGCTAACTTATTCACCCCTTTTGGATATTTATTAATTTATTTCTCATTTCGCGTAACAATTGTTTCATACAACAGTTTGTAATGTATTATCGACCATTGATAAAATAAATTTTGAAATATTCTACTTCTACATCTACATAATTACCCACTAGTAGTCGCATAGGCGAGTGGCAGAGGGTGTTAGGTTACCATCTGTGTAAAGGTGTACATTTTTGGAGATAAAACAGGGACAGTTTCGACCGGTTTCGGCTGTCACGCCATCACCAGGTACAAAGTATAGTTGTCTGTTCTTTAAGTATCATACGAGGATCATGGGGTTTGATGGGGGAAGGAAGATAAGGAGGGGAAGTTTGTACACACTTTGGGAGAAGGTGAAGGTGAGCTTTTAAATGAATCATATGGTGCCCGGGGTTTTGAGGTATCTGTAAAGGTGTCCATAAAGCTAATGGGAGTCAAAATACTACGTAGCAGGGGGTATGGGTTAGGAAATACGACCTCGTTGATCAGGCATTGATGTCTTCCAGGTTGTCGCTCGTTTCTCTAATGCATCCAACTTCCGTCCCTTCTCGGAGAAACGGAGTATTTCTGTTGTGAAATCACTCCGGTGTCCCGTATTTAGTAAGTGTTGGACGAAAGCTGACTTGTCTTTCATACACATACATGCAGAATCTAAGACAAGACAGTGCCAGTTCTCGTCCCCATAAACTCTTCAAGCAAGAGGTGCCTTTACCTACGGTTCATATAAGTGTGTTATGCGACTTAGGAAATTTTCATTATTTTGATTATTATTTATGATTTTTAACACTAAAACTAAATGACAACATTAGTGACGGAAGGGTGGCGAATCCAAGCTACTCAAGGTAAGCGTAAAAAAGATCCAAGGTGAAAAATTAATCTTGGAGGTACAGTGAGGTACGGGACAATTTATCTGAAAGATTTTATTAATTATTTCAAACTGAATGCCTACAAATTATAAATAGTACTCTTTCTCTCTCCTATCTCACTCAACCTCAAAACCTCTCTTCCCCGATTCTCTTACACTCTGTCTACCGTTTCTCCCCTCTCTCCCCTCTCCTCTGCTAAACTTCCATTCCCCCACTCTCTCCCCTTCTATCTCCAGGCGTAATATTAGCCCAGCGTAGCATTCTGCACTGAGAAACAATAATTTTCGTCGAAAAGCATCGACACCAACTGCTCGGTGACGCGTTCTTTACCGTGAATGAGGATATAAGACTGACGCTATCGGAGGTAATTTTGTATTGTGTTCGGCCATAACATAGAATTCTTCGAAACATAATCATATTTTAGCTCGCGATAACTCCCGTATTTCTCCTATCTCTCTCTCAACTTCTTTACCACTCTCACACGACTCTTTCCAATGTCATCCCTCCTTTTATCTCATTTTCCGGACTCTTCTCACTTATTCCCCTTTTCTCTTCTCTCTTTCCACTCCATTTCTTCTCTATCCGGCTCTCTTAACATATTTCCGCTTCTATTCCTCTTTTCACCGTCCCCAACCATCTCATCACTGGGTGCGGATTAATGACAGAGGGAAGGGGTCGTAGCCCCCATCCCAGCCCTTAGGTTATTTTCCCGTCTCACGAAAGAACTTTTGTGGAATTTTATTCAGTTCATTGCAGTTCAGCGTTCCTTATCTGATTATAGTTTGTCAACAAAATTGATAATTTTTTTGAGAGCACTCTCGCAGTATTTGATTACTTTTGTTTACAATAATGACGTCGATGAATGTCACCACATTATTGCGTAAAAAGAATGCGGATTACTTAATACACCTTGTGTAGAATGGATCATTTCATTATCAGGTACATTGTAACATCAGGTACCTTGATTTTCAGCTGTACCTGATGATGACTGCCAGTCAGTTGAAACACGTGTAGGCTACAGATTTACAAGTCTGCACGATCCTTTTCCCCTTCATTGAGACATTTTCCGACCGGGCGATGTTCGGGTCGTGAGTTTAGGAAGGCGGGGGTTGTGTGCCAGTAAGAGTAAAATGGTGGAGTATCTTCCGGTCCCACTAGGAAGAGCTTTAAGATAAATATATCGGGAGGATTCTTAAGTGAGAACCATTGAATAGGTTTTAGAGCTCTCAGAATCAGTGTCGACCCTGAAGTCAATGGTTCGCACACACACTCCTCACAAGAGGGAGAACACAGAATCATCACGTAAAGGGGGGGAATGAAGTAGGAGGAGCAAAGAGAGATGTAATACAAAAAAGAATAATAACGGCACAGCCTAACCTTACCGAACGGGACCAAATTTCGACGAATCAACTTAATTCTAATATTAGGTAGAGAGAAAGAGAGCGTATTTTTCCGGACGGGAGCATAAAACCCACTCCCTGCTTTCTCCTCTTCCCACAGCAACAGCACTGAACTCCGCGGCTGCCAATGGCCTCTTTGGCATAAGGAAAAAACAAGGAGTAGAGTAACTCTAGTCTCTTTATACCCTACTACTTCCTTTTCTTGTCTTATCCTACTATTTTCTCTTACATTCCCCCCTCTCCCATAACTCTCCTCTCCATCATCCCTCTCTTCACATCTATCTCCCATTCTGGCTCTCTCATCTCTTTCTCCCCAACTACGAGAGTGTTCATTCGGTTTTTTATTAGTCACTCACTATATGTCTTATGAAGATTATTTTTAAAATTACCTCCATGGTTATCAAAAAAACAGAATTGTTTGTGTTTATGGGTTTAAATGCTTCAATATAACCCCTCTATAGAAGAATATGATTACATCGTCAATTGCCAAGTATCTGATTGAGTGGTAATATTTAGTTAAATTATCATTGAGCATACGGATACCTTTTCTAAATTTCCATAACCTGCCATGATTTCCGTCATTATTGTAAGGCGCTTTTATTTTGCAAACGGGACACTGCAGCAATCGTAGAGATTACTTGTACACCCATGAGCAATTCTATACTCTCTTCTTTAGCGATGAGGCGTAACCGCGCTCTCCATATTTTGTTATGTCGTCATTTTGCCGACAACGACAATGCGATACGTACATAGATTTATTCATAGTTTAAAAAAGTGAGGAGGTCGTGGCAAATTCGACGCGTACCCTCTGCTGGCTGAAGTTGAAATGCGACGGAGAAAAACATACTGGCAGTTAGAAATGAGGTATTCAAGATTATCGCTAAGGACTTTCACTTGGATTGGGGGGAGGATTTCCCTTTTGTCTGCTCAGTTCATTAGGCAACATCGTTATACAGACAGTAGACCCAGTGGAGAAAGATCTTATCACTGTGCCTGAAGTTCCTGACCGATTGACAGAGATTTCACATTCAGGAGGTAACGGGATGAAAGTAAGGAAAGTTTCTCCTGAGGCTACTTTTCAGACTATTGCTCGAAGTCGAGACTTCATTGCTCAAATGTCGACAATAAAGGTACAATTAGGGAGAGAAAATGGACTAACGGTGCTTAGCATTTTTATGGTTATCCCATCAAGTACATAAAATATCCCGATGCGAAAACATTCACGGAAGATTTTTCATCCCTAGATTTTTCATGTATTTTCTGGGGGAAGAACTTCTATAATTGGTGAATTTAAGTGTTAGGTACGCACTGCAGGAAAACAATGTCAAATTTCACTAAACCCTGGGAGAAATGTACTTTCCTTGGCATTCTATACGTTAGCGGTAACGTGCCTTTACCAAGAAAAACAATGTAATAGGAGGGAGCTGACTATGAAAATAACAATCATATTAGTAATATCATGCGAAGTAATCGTTAGTACTTTTCCGTAATTTGCATGCATGCAACTACATGGAATTGCCCCCAGAAGATAGAATGGGCAAACTGAGAAGGCTACGAACATCTCACTTTCTTGTTCATTGTTTGCTTGAGCGGAATGGGTCAGCGGATTACCCAGTTCAGTATGACTGTGTCAGTTCGATGCATATCCTTATTTGAAATTTTATCCAATAAATTACAGCGGGAGAAGAAATTTTCAAAAAAAACATGAAACTTTATATTGGGGAATGCACTTCCCAGTGTTTCCACAAACTTCCTTAATTCTGACTCTCCTAAGCTTATATTAGTCGCTTTTACTACTCCGGCATTAACCCCTTCATTGATGTAGGCCTGCATGCAGTAACCAAGGGTCTATACAGCAACCCACGCCTTTAAGCCAAAACGAATGGTCATACCACGGATGAACTGATTACATCCATGGCGGCCAAAATAAAGGATCATAGATTCATCAATCGAAACTGAATTGCTTTCATTAGGAGCACTCATAATAAATGCTCTATTCAACTCATCTACAAGTCCTCTCATTTAGCACATTTAATCTCCAGGGGGAAATTCCGAATTGTCGCATTCATGCAGAATTCGGAAAAATTTTCCCCCAGAATAGTAAAAAAACATATAGGGGAGTAGAATCTTCCGTGACTTTTTTGTAGCGAAATGTTTTATGTGCTGGATAGCATAACCATAGGTGTGCTAATCACTCTTGATTCATTTTCTCTCCCTAACGATACATTTTATTGTCGAATTTTCAGCATTCTGGCATAGAGCAATATTATGAGAAGTAACTTCGGGAGAATCTTTTCTTTCTTTCCTCTTTTTGCCTCCAGAATGTGAAATCTCCGTATTGATTGGTGTTTGATCTGGAACTTTGGTCAATGTGATGGGATTCTTCTCCTCTAGGTCTGCGGTCTGTATAACAATATATCTTTCCGCTCAGAGCTGACGACGGAAAGGGTGGTCCTGATTATGGCAGTCATCATCTTCCGAATCAGCGCCGTCGGCGACTCGTACCACGTCGTCAGTACTGGTCGAGATATCGATCACGGACATAGGAACTTCTTCAGGATTATAAAATTCAAGTTGCTCAAAGATCTCGTCGACAGCCAGACCACCTAAACTAAGATTGAAATATATGGCATTAGAGATAGGTTATGCCCATAATCATTTGTAGTCGAAAAATAGGAGAATATTGTAATTTGACAAAAAAATAAATAAAAAGCTCATTTCATTATCTAGAGCAGGGGTGGCAAACCAAAATGATCCTATGGGCCACTTTGGAAATGCATCATAATTCCGCGGGCAGCATATAAAATTAAATATCCACATATGAGATTTAGACCCACTATAGACATTTTTTGGAGTGAAAAAATGAAACAATGAGTTATTATTGTTGTGTTAAAGTTAATGTATTAAAATGTGATGAATCTTGCGGGCGGGAATAATGTTCAATGCGGGCCGCGGGTAAGCCGCCCCTGATCTAGATTTAATACTTTGATCCTTTTCCTTTTATATATTTCAGTATATTCTAGATTATCTCATTTATGTACGCGATGTAAACTAAAATAACAAATAACAGATGAAAATTATAATTGAGCGTGTAATTCGTGATGAAAATACTTTCTCGGGAAAGCGCCTAACGGGTACGTCGTTCACGAATACATAATTGACTTTCAATACCACAATAAGTTAACAAGTATCGATCGCAGCAAACGTATATTTTTATAATATTTTTTATAATTTTACAAACATGTCAAAAATATATTCGCATTATATACATACTATGCCAAGTTGTCCTTTTCCGAAGAGGCCTGGAACTGACGTTATCTTCGCTAAGTACAATGTCGCACAAACTAGAATGTATTTAGTCATGAGTCGCAAACCACCCGAGTGGGCGGTAATGGGTTAATAAATATCGACCATGCTTTCGACACTCTCACAAAAAGTAAACCAAAGTAAGAAGATGAGGGAGGGTGGAGGGAGAGGGGGAGACATTTTCTTAATGGTCACAACATTTTGGAGGAGGAAGAGTTTTATTTTGGAGTTTAAATTCTGTGTCCACACATTAAAAAACCTGTTCATTATTTTTCTCTCTCCATCTACCCGCTCATTATCCTTACTTCTGGAAACTAATCCCTTCTATCTCCTATTCTCCCATATCTCTCTCCAATTCTATTGCACTCTCTCCGGACATAATTCACAGATATTCCCCGCTCTTCTTCTTTCCCCTGTCTTACCCCATACCTCCACCTGTATTATTGTGTCACTGGCAGGTTCATGACTTATTCATAATGATAATGAATGAATGCTGATGGTGATACTGAAGGTGTTCCCCTTTTTCTTCTGAAAACAGTGATCGTCTAGAGAGCACATATCAGGCATGATCTTAATTGATATTAGCAACAGCATGGTGCCGGTATTAACTGTCATGGTGATAACTCATCAATGAACAGATCTTACAATAGGACATAACATTCATTTATTCATCATCATCGATCGTTAAAACCTAGGATTAGTTGAATGCAGGCCTCCATCTTTTCCTGTCAAATGCTAGTTCCTGTTTGCTCTTGGTACATCTTCCAATGTTCTTTTCTCTTAATTTGGTCTATAAACTTAATGCTTGGTCTTTCTCCGGGGACTTTTCGTTCTATTTTGCCATCAATTATTCTCTTTACTAATCCATTGTATCTCAAGGTGTGTCCTGTCTCTATTAGATTTCGACGTCGATGTAACCGAACGGTCAGTGCTAATAGAATCCTCAGAAAATTATTATTTCTCAGTGTCATGTTCTGCGCTGGGATTAATCTAAGATGGGTAATCAGTGACCCATAGGCAACATGTAATGGAACGATCCATTCTACACAAGGTGTATGACATATTATCCAATCCGCAATCTGTTTATGCATTATTGTGGTGACATTCACCAATGTCATTATAGTAAACAACTGTAATAAGACACTGAAAGAGTGCTCTCAAAGATATTATTGCTTATGCCGATAAACTTCAAACGGATGATGGACGTTTAAATGCGATGAACTTAATAAAACTTCACCAAATTTGTTTTGTGACACGAGAAAATCACCTAAGGTTTGGGAGGAGGGTCCTGACCCCATCCTCCTTTATGTATCCGTACCCAGTGAAAAGATGGGTTGAGAACGTGAAAAGAGAATAGCGGCGAAAATAGGAGAAGATAGCGAGATGGAGAGGAAAAGAAGTGGAAATAGAGGAGAAAAAAGTGATACAATTGAGGAGAGTCCGGAAAGAGAGAGAGAAGGGGGGGTTAAAGTGAAAAGAGTCGGCATAGAGTGGTTCTAGAAGTTGAGCGATAGACAGGAGGAGGAGCCATGTAGGAGAAAATGAGAGAGTGTGAGAGAGAGAGAGAAAGAGAGAGAACCAACTTATGTATTCGACAGATTTATACCTATTTTTAAAACTTTCAGGTGTGAATTTCCAGCAAATATAAAATACTATGTGTACAAAATGAAACCATAAAAAGTCATGTGGACTCAATGTTTCAGACGGAACTATACATTCCATGGATTTTTATTGAAGGAGTTTTAGCGAGTTAAATATTTATTATGGTTTGGAGAAATAAATTTTATAGCCAAATGCATTGTATAACCACCTTTGATAGCTAATATTGTCATTCACAGAAACGAGCGCGACACCGAAAAATTAGTGTCATTACATTTTACCGAAAATTATTTCTCATAGCCAAATGCTACATGAGGCCTATATTACTCCAGGAGATAGAAGGGGAGAAAGTGGGGGAAAGGAAGCTTCACAGTGGAGAGGGGAGGAACGGGAGAAAGAGTGTAAGAGTATCGGGTAAGAGAGGATTTGTAGAAGATAAAAAGGTAGATGAATGGGACATAGAAGGGAAGAGAGTGGGGGAAAGAAAACTAAACAGTGGAGAGTGGAGAGGAGAGGAACGGGAGACAGAGTGAAAGAGTATCGGGAAAGAGAGGATTTGCAGAAGATAGAAGGGGATATAGATAAGAGATATAAGGGGTGATAGATAGCAGAGAGTAGGGGAGAGAGTGGGGGAAGGAAGTTTAATAGTGGGGAGTGGAGAGAGGAGGAACGGGCGACAGTGTGTAGGAGTATCGGGTAAGAGAGGATTTGTAGAAGATAGAAGGAGCGATAGATAGGAGATAGAAGGGGAGAGAGTGGGGGAGGGAAGTTTAACAGTGGAGAGTGGAGAGGGGAGGAACGGGAGACAGAGTGTAAGAGTATCGGGTAAGATAGGATTTGTAGAGGAGTGAGATAGTAGAGAGAAGTATAATCTTTTAACATGTGTAGCCATAATGATTTAAATAAATATGAAAATCTTCCAGATAAAATTACCGCATTTTACTCTTACTCCAATATTTATTTTTTAACACTGACCTTTTTTATGCTTACCTTGGGTAGCTTGGAAAGTTGTTGCATATATATTAATTTAGATCGTGCCTGATTTGTGTTCTCTCGACGATCACAGACTGCTGTAAAAGAGGAGTTGACACCCGCAATATCACCATCAGCACTTAAGCATTATCAGGATGAAAAAGTGATGAATTTACAGATAACACAGTTATACTGGCTGAGGGAGGGGTAGAGACGGAAAAGAAGAAGAGCAGGGAATGTGTGTGAATATAGTCCAGAGGGAGTTCAATATATTTTGAGAGAGGGACGGGGAAAGGGAGTATGGGAGAGAGGAGGGAAGAGTTTCCGGTAAGTAAGGCTAACGAGTAGATAAATGGGGAGAGGGAAAGAATGAATTTTCAAATGTATAGACAAAAAGTTTTATCTAATGATCTAATTCCAGAAAGTTAATCCTCCTTTTTTACGTTCCCTTTTTATTATCCTTTAATCTTTGACCTTTTTCACCCTACTATCTGGGTTCGCTTCTCTTCCGTCAATAATTTTGTCATTTAGTTTTTGGCTGAAAAAATCTTTATGGATAATAAAGTAATAAGAAAATACATAAGTCTCATAACATTATAGGTAATATGAACCGTGGGTACGGGCACCTCTCGCTTGATTAGTCACTGCCTCAGTCTTATGTCGGATTCCTGCGTTGAGGTCTCCGAAGAGTTGGTGTTGATGGATTTTCCCGAAAATATTATTATTAATTCACATGTGCATTGTTTGGTTTTAATCAGGAAACTTACGAGCATTAGAGCATTAAACGAAGAACGATTGTGTAATGAAGGATAATAAATTTCGATATATCATGATAATATTTATGCAGTTAGGACCGCGAAGGCTTCCCATTGGAATTCCTGAGACAATGATGATTGAAAGGAGCGTTCAATGGATTGGATATTTCACTATCCCGCAGGTGAGATTAGACGATATAACCGTTGCCTCAGCTGACGCTGGCGGACTGTATGTCACCAACAGACGATTATGTTCCGCCATGATGTCCCCGCATAGGTTTATTATTACTTCAACTATACTTTCTCTGTTTAGATAGATTAAATAATTTTTCTAGTTGATTAATTTTCTAAACAATGGTCCGAAAAGCCCGTTCCTTACCTTTTTTTAAATTGGACACTTTGATATGTGATATTCACACCAAGAACCTAATCATTTTAGATTATTGGAATAGTAATAAAAACTCAAACATGCTCAACTATTATGAAAGTAACTTAATATTCTTTGGATAGATATTGATGGAGTTATGCCAAGTCAATATCGTAATTTCCTTCAGAATACAAATTTTCTTGTGCGAAGACGCTGAATCAGCTTTTTTCCCTTGGTACGTATTTTACCATGATTTTAAAAATAAATTGAACGACACGTATCCAACTGAATGGCCGTGAAATTTTAGTTTTAAACAAAAACAAGCTTTGCATAACTTACGCATAAAAGTGCGAAAATTTCGTAATTATAGTGCGATGTCATGCCTTTGGATCACGTACGGCTAATAATGATGAAAAAGTCAATGAGAGATGCAACTTCGCTCTGGTTAGGCCACACCTCCAACACACTGCGAGCATTTCGTACCCTGGTCAAATAGATTTAACCAAAAAGTAATAAAATACAAAGGAAAGCAACGCCCTTCGTAAAAAAAACTGCTATGAGCGTACATACAGTGTCTCGCAACTTTTAGAGGAATTAAGATGGGCGCCCATAGAGACTCGGCGGCTGTACTCCAGGTATAGAATGCTTGAGAAATGCAGAACTGATATTTCTCAGAGCGACATAGAGAATATTATCATGACTCCTCACTACATCCCTAGGTCTGACAGATGCGATAAAATAAGAGAGATACTTTGCTGAACAGATTGGTACCAAATTTCGTGTTTTCCGCAAACAATAAGCGACCACAATAGAAATTGAGTTTCACTAAATACACTCCTATAGAGCATGTCCCCGTTTTATCTCCAAAAATGTACACCTTTACACGGCTGGTAACCTATAACCCTCTGCCACTTGACTAAGCGACTACTAGTGGGTAATTATGTAGATGTAGAAGTAGAATATTTCCAAAATTATTTTATCAATGGTCGATAATAAATTACAAACTGTTATATGAAACAATTGTTACGCGAAATGAGAAAAAAATTAATAAATATCCAAAAGGGTGAATTGGTGAGCAATGGAAAACGTGGCATGAAATAACCCATTCTATACAAAGTATATTTTATCATGTCGAGTCTCGTTTTCGTTTTCTCTATGTCGTGGTGGCATTCACCGTTGTCATGCCAGTAATGAAAAAAAACTAAAACATCATAGGTTTAATGAGACCATGGAGAGCCATCCATAGCAGTGGAAGCTGTGTGCGAGCGTGTCACCAGGAATGTATGTGTGTGATCCAGGTGAAATCCATTCCGCGACCCTCGACTCGAAAAGGTGCGAGTGTGGCGAAGGATAAAGGAGGGTGCAGCGATCAGGCGATCGGAACGGCGGACAGCACTCACCCGGCGCGAAGCTATGAGTGGGACAGGCGGCAAAGGCCCCCGCAGTAATTTTTAACTCACTGGAAAAGGTTTTCAATAAAAAGAGGGGAGTTAAATTTCGTATGGTTACGTCTTAGACGTAATGAGATAAGGATGGCGGGCCATCCATAGGAGTGGAAACGGATTAGGATAAGTGCTGTGCAAGAACCTGTTATAAATCTGGTAGAATATTATAACGAAATCTTTCAAGGCTAATTTGAGTATGTCTTTCAACCAACTTCTACATTTTCCGGCATTCTAACCGGAAAAAATGACGATAGCGTTACTATTTTTGTCTACCCATTGTTGAAAGCAGTTCCTACCCTCTCCTACCTCTCAATATCTTCACTTCTAGCTCGCTTCTTCCCGACTCTCTTCCCTCTTCCTCCCGTTCGACCCCTTTCCCATCTCTCCCTCTCTCTCCACGTTTATCCCTCTCTTCCCCTACTGTCTTCATTTATATACCCCGCCCTCTCTGAGATGGGGTGGGGGACATGAGGAATGGAAGTACGGGAACAGATGGTAGTGAGGGGTGAAGGAAGATGGACTGAGGGGAATGGTTAGGGAAGGGAGGAGGAAAGGACGAAGGTGGGAGTGGGGTGGATAGGTTTTTTGGAAGGGTGCGGTGACTTTGACTTTGACTTTTTATTGTTTAACCTGGCCCAGGTGAAGCCACAAACCGGCCCCCTCTTCCCCTGGGTCAGGGCTCTTTTACATTGGTTCAAATATTTCTCATGTACATTTTTAGTAAGGCATTTTTGGTTTTGTAATCCCATTAATCCAATGGTGTTTTGCCAAGCCAGGAGGTCAGCCACTGGTGATGTTGTCTTTTAGTTTCTACAGAAAAATATATCGGCAGGCGACCTCCGTACCACTATATGAAAAATAATAACAATAAATTAACGGTACTGTTAGGTTTAACAGTAAATAAATAAATAGCAGCTAAAATTTGATTTTTATTCATAAAAGAGTGGAGCTAAAATAAAGGACGTGAAAAACCATGAATAAAAGGGAATAGTTAAAATTTTAAGTAAGTAAAAAAAAATAAAAAATGACAATTAAAATGAAAGGATGAATTACTATAGTATATTGTGAAATGAACAACGCATAAAATATGTCACAAGGCATAAATAAATAAATAAATAAATAAGCGGTTAAATGAATTAACATGTAGGTAGATAAAAAGAAACAAGAATGATTAGGCGATGTAAATAAATACGGTAATAAATACGGATCATCCCATACGTCTCCATAAAATCTGTGTAAACGTCAAGGAGAAAGTTGTCTAAAATCAGGAGTAACTAAAACCTTAAGAATTATAAAGAAATAAACAATTAAATAGGTTGAGGGTGAAGCAGAGGGGTTAAAAAAATATATAAGGAAATAAATAGATATTAATATTTTAGGGGTTAAATAGATACATAAATAGGTAAAATGAGTCTCAAAAAAAGGTAAATAAACAAATAAAAGAATAAATAAATAAACATAGAAATAAATAATTGAATGAAGCGTAAATAGGCGATGTAAATAAGTACGGTGTTCTTACTCCTAGCGTCCCCGTAAAACCCGTGTAAACCTCATAGTAAAATTGAATAAAATCCGGATTAGCTAAAACCTGTAAAAGAGAATAAAGAAATAAATACGTAGATAGCTAGAGAGCAAAACAGGGGGGTTAAAAAGTTTATAAGAGCATAAAGAGATATATAGATTAAAATTTAATAGGTACATAAATAGATAATGACTCCATGAGCCAAAATAGTGGCATGGAAGGTGTCGTAATTAATAGGTTAAAAGAGAAGCTAAAAACGAGACTTAGGAGAGGTTAAGAGTCAGCAGTACGAGTACTGATAAGGTGTTTGAACAGACGACGCTTGGTGAGGCATGTCTTGATGTCACCAGGCAGTTTGTTATACTCCCTCGCGAAGGACACGAGGAAGGATGCCGCCATTCGAGAGCTCCTGTGGTGGGGTATAATAAAAGAGGAGTCAGCTTACCTAGTGTTTCGTGTGTGACACTGCCCCAGGAGGGCCATGTTTATATAGATATATGATGGCAGTTTGGTTTGCCACACCTTATGCCCCGCCATCGTGGTAAGAAGGGACTTCTCTCTTTTATTTTCAAAGTCTTCCGTTGATTATAGAGCGGAGTTAAATGTTCGTCCCATGCCGGCCGAAGGGCGTAACGCAGGCACGCGTTTTGCGCCACCTGCAATCGCTGGACGTCCCGCCCCGACAAATCGCTGCACGGTATCAGGCAATAGTCTTAGAGGGGGAAAATGAGCGATTTAATCAGGGTCAGTTTAGTGTTAGTGTTCGGTCTGTAATGCATGCCACGAAGGTGGCGAAGGGCCCAGTGCACCCTGAATATTGTTTGGGAAATTTGACGTGTCCACCTTAGGTCCTCCTCGATCGTAATCCCTAAATACCTAATGTTGGAGACGTATGGGATGATGGTGTTCCCCAATTTGATGGGGGCAGAGTGTGAGCCAAAGTGCCGGTCTCTAAGTCTCCTGTTCCCCACCACCATGGCCCTGCTCTTCCCGGGATTGATCGTGAGCCCCATCCTTCTGAACCACTCGTTCATACACACCAAATCCACATTCATTCTTTCAACACATTTATTCAGGGATGGGGCTGGGGAGTCGTTGATCAGCAGGACGTCGTCGGCATACATCATGACCCTCGAATAGGTCTCCAGGTGACCCACTCCGTCTATAAAAAGATTGACAAGAATTGGGGAGAGACAGGAGCCTTGGGGCACCCCGGTCGGGAACGGACGCCAGGCCTGGCGCACTCCCTCCGGAACACGGATGGTCGCCGTCCTGCCCGTCAGGTACGCAGCCACCCACTCCACCGCCGTTGGTGCGAACTGCAAGGCCTCCAGCACCTTCAAGAGCGTCTCGTGGGCTACCGAGTCCTATGCCTTCGCGATGTCCAGGGCGGTGATGACGGTGAGATGCCCGCGATCCATCGCCTCGCGAATCGGTTACAGGACACCGGCGATTGCAAGATACGTACTGTGCTGGGGACGGAAAGCAGATTGGGACGCGCACAGCATGCCATGTTGTGTGACGTGAGTCGTAATTTGGTGGTGAGCGACTGCGTCGAAAATTTTCCCCAGGCAGTTTCCCACTGAGATTGGGCGGTAGTGCTCGGGGGACGAGGGCGACGGCACCTTGGGGAGGGGGATTATGAGGGCCTTCTTCCACTCGCTGGGATAGGCCCCGGAGGAGAAACTGGCGTTGATCAGCTTAGTGAGGGGCTTTTTCAAAACGGACAGAAGGAGCCGCACCATTTGTGGGAGGATGCCGTCGGGTCCGGGCGTGCGGGTGTGAAGGTTCTCCACTGCCTCCTCCATATCGGACTCACTCGCCGGTGCAAAGGCAAAGGGTGGGTGCCAGGTGGGAATGGGTATGGGCGGGGCGAAATTTGGAGACACCCCCCTCCGAGACGAGATCAACTCCAGCAGTTCTTCAGGGGGGACGGTGGTCTCTCCCAAAGGACCGGATCTGAGTCCACCCTGGTTGCGTATGATCTTCCATAGGTCAGTGTGTCCACCCGCGATACTGCCGGAAAAATATTTACTCTTCGCATTCCTGATCTTTTGCTTGGTGGCATTCCTAGCCACCCGGAAAGCCTCCCAGTAAGCAGCACACTTGTCCCTGGTGTAAGTCTTGTAAAGTCTGTCCCGGTTCATCATGTCCTTCCTAATGTCCGGGCTGAGCCATGGAGCTGGTGGCCGGCGGACCTTGACCTTGCGCAGTGGTGCGTGCCTGTTAAAAACCTCCAGCACCACGTCCCGGATGGCGATGGCGCATGCGTCGAGGTTGGAGTCGTACTCCAAGGCGTCCAGACCGCCCAGCGCTGGGTCGTCGAGCAAAACAGTGAGGTCGACGGACTTCAGGTCCCGAGTGTACACGGATCTAGGTGGAGGCCGAGGGAGTTCTTCCGGAAAGGGTGAAATATATTAAGTCGTGCCGGGAAAGTCCGAGTGCGGGCTCCTGCCCATGCCCTACCACCTGGGCGTCACCAGCTGTGAATACCAGGTCGAGGGCATTATGGGAAGTGCTGGTGTGGTGGGTTGGCTGTGACGACAGGAGAGATAACCCGGCATCACCAGCTGCCTGGAGGAAAGCCCGCGAACGAACGTCGTCATGGTTCACTGGAACGTTGAAATCCCCGAGGATCACTGCTCGTTGATAGTGAGCCGCGAGTTATCAAATTTGCTAAGGGCCGTCTGTGGGGTCCGCATTTTCGCGGGACACTAGGCAACCCATACCAGAAGGGGGAATGCTCCATCGTCACCTCCAGGAAAAGGTATTCCCCACGGTCCTCGTGTGACGCCGATGACGCACACAGCACTTTGGTGCGAGAGCCTTCTTTGATGTACAGGGCGATTCCACCTCCAGCCCTGTACGTACGATCATTACGATAAAGATGATACCCAGAGATGTAGAAAGCCTGGTCGTTATGCTCCTGAAGAAGGTGCGTCTCTGAAACCGCCATGATGGCATCCGATCTTCGGCCCATGACTTCACAGAAATCAGCCCAATGACCCCCCAGCGACTCAGCGTTGACATGGGCTACACCAATGCGGGAGTTGGAGGTGTTGTAGGATATATTTCTTTCTGTGGTGCCCGCCATTAAAAGTCTAACTCCTTCCTGAGGCGGTCGCATAGAGTACGGTATCTGATGCCTTTTTTACCGCGCTTCTGCTTGGGAGTCATCGCGTGGAATTTGTCCTCTACCTTCCGAAGGAAGGCCACCGGATCATAGTTAAGGGACCGCAGGAAGGGCACGATGTCTTTCACGTTGTGAATCTCTTTCATCGCACTTATATAGGTGCTATCGGAGGCCGGTATGTCTACATCATGCAAGGCGTCGTGCGTCGAATGATCCGATTCGCAGGTGGTTTGCGATAATCGATCATCCTCCGCCCCTGGCAACTCCACAGCAATCTTCTTCGTAGCCTCCCTGGGAGGCGATAGGGGGCCACGCTTAGCAGCGCGGGGAATCGTAGTCTCAGCCTCCATGGGTTCCTCTATTGGATGCGTCGCTGTGACTGTCTCAGGTTCGGCGAGTGGTGCGGTAGGGCTTTCAACATTTGCGGTCGAATCATCGGTACTATGCGGCTCTACCGGCGACGGTTCAGCAACCGGGTCCGGAGAGGCAGGTGCGGCTACAGCATGTGGGGGTGCAGGTGTTGCCTCCGTGCGGCCGGTCGGTCTCACGACACCGCATTTGGCCTGGTGATGCCCAGACCTGCCACAAGACGAACAGGTGATGTCGTCTAGGTTTAAAAAGATGGTATGGAAAATCCCGGCGTGATGGACGGGCACTGCCAACGGTAAGTCCGCGATGTTGTCCAAGACGACGTTGGCCAGACGCCTGAACCCCCTAACGTGCCCCAGAACCGACTCCTTACAAGATGACTTAACGGGATTGATCGCCCCCACTACTTTTCCGTATTGCGAAAGGATCGCGTGCAATTTCTGGGAGGGAATATCCGGGATACCATTAGACAGGAAGATACGTGTCGCCCCGGACACGTATTTCCTGTAGTTGAATTGTCTTCCTCGATATAGCAACGGGGATGCAGCGACTACCCTCTCCGCGAGGGCCAGTCTTTAGGTAGATGCAGACTCTTCCGTTACTAATTTTTGATGCGTAGATTATATCTAATGGTTCAACCACGGACAAGATGGCCATCAGGTAGTCATCCAGAGGGAGGCCATCAGTGGCTTCACACACTACCGCCGTCCTTTTGTCCGGGTTATCCAGATCAGTACGGACGTCTGTGATGTCGTTTGCGGTATCGCTCTGGAGGGCTGCTGCGTAGGAAATGGGCGGGGATGTCGGGACGGTGTTGGCGGTGGGGGTGGACGTAGTAGTGGACGTAGATGGGGTGGCAGTTGGTGATGGAGTGGCAGAAGGTGGTGGGGTGGTGACGGATTGTGGAGTGTTGGGCACTGGGGAGGGGCGAGGGGTTGGGGGTGCGACCGGGATGGTCATGAGGGGTGGTATTTCATTTTCGGAATTGGCAATGCGGGGAGTCATGCCAGGCGGAACTGGACCCCTTGATGTAGTGGGCTTCGGGCTAGGCACCCTACCACCCCTCCGCCCCTTATTCTGGTCCGCCATGGTGCGGACCAGAGGTCTCAAATTTGGGCCCTGCCCAACCTGTGGAAACGTAGATCACCGACCCCGAGGGAAAGTAAGGTACAAAAGCGCTGACGCGCAACAGGAAACTTCACGGACTGTGTAGCGCGAAAGCACTGAGGACACGACACGACTCAAGTCCCAGCAAGAAATGGGAAAAATTTAAAAAATCGATAAATCGGCCTCTATCTGCCGTAGACAGATCGGGTTTGCACCGGTCCCCGAGAGGACACCACCAGAAGCCGAGTAGCAACCCGAGGGGGCAGCTCGTCAGGGCCGGTACCCGAAAAACAAGTAACAGGAAGTCACAGAAAAACTTGAAAAATCAATAACTCGACCACTGGACGCCGTAGAGTGATCGGGTTCGCACACGACCGCACAAGATCACCACCGAACACGAAAAGACAAACCAGAGGGGCAGCTTGTCAGGGCCGGCTAGGGTGATCGACAAAAGACGATCGCCTCCAAACGTAAACAACACTACAACAGGCGAAAAACACACGACAGAACGAAAATTAAGCACTCCAATGCATCGTAAGTTTGAAATAAACGCCCAATACACCTTCTGGCACCTTAAGTAAACCGCAGAATGGAAAAATAAGTACAAAATGTAACTCCAACAACACTTCGTCCTGTACTCCCAGGCGAACATCAAAAAACAGTAATATAATCAGAACCGAGGCATGAACGTATAGAAAAGCACACGAGAACAAGGAAAATAGAACCGGAACACAAATCAGCCTCGATCAAGAGGCGTATCCCGAAGTTTTAAACAGTAAAATAAAGTTTCACTCCTAAAGTACGAAAAAAGAAAACACTCGAAAAATCAACAAAAAATCAAAACGAGGGACAGGATTTTCACAGGGAGTGTATGAAGTGAAGAACTATAGGAAACAAAACACATTTCGTGGGGCAGGGCCACCCCCTAGCCAGGGGGGGACTGTAAGTTCCGCCCGCTAAGGCAGGCTAGTGACAGACACTAGAAGTATCGCCAACATGCCAAAAATCACTCGATTGAAAAGATTTTTGCACTGATGAATAGCGGAACACTTCACGGAGCGAAACCACCACAATATATGCGGTTAATTGAAAATTTTAAACAATAAACACTCTATCACTCGGGAGCGACAAACAACACGTCTGACCTCTGAGAGAGAGAGATCATTTTTCTCATTACTTTATTATAATTTACGATTTTTTCACCCTAAAACTAAATGACAAAATTATTGACGGAAGGGAAGCGAACCCAGATAGTAGGGTGAAAAAGGTCAAAGATTAAAGGATAATAAAAAGGGAACGTAAAAAAGGAGGATTAACTTTCTGGAATTAGATCATTAGATAAAACTATTTGTCTATACATTTGAAAATTCATTCTTTTCCTCTCCCCATTTATCCACTCGTTATCCTTACTTACCGGAAACTCTTCCCTCCTCTCTCCCATACTCACTTTCTCCCATCCCTCACTCAAATTATATTGCACTCCTCTGGACTATATTCACACATATTCCCCACTCTTCTTCTTTTCCGTCTCAGCCCATCCCTCAGCCAGTAAATTGTGTTATTTGTAAATTCATCACTTTTTCATCCTGAAAATGCATGAATACTGATGGTGATATTGCGGGTGTCAACCCCTCTTATACAGCAGTCTGTGATCGTCGAGAGAACACAAATCAGCCACAATATAAATTGATATATGCAACAGCTTTCCAAGATACCTAAGGTAAGCGTAAAAAAGGTCAAAGGCAAAAATAAATAATGGAGTTACAGTACATCACCTTCCCCCACTCTCTCCCTTTCAATCTCTTATCTGTCTCCCCTTCCATATTCTACTAATCTTCTCTAACCCGATACTCGTACACTCTGCCTCCCGTTCTTCCTCTCTCAACTTTCCACTGTTTAGCTTCCTTCCCCCAATCCCTCCCCTTCAATCTCCTATATGCCTCCCCTTCCATATTCTACTAATCTTCTCTAACCCGATACTCTTACGCTCTGTCTCCCGTTTCTCGCCTCTCCACTCATCACTGTTAAACTTCCTTCCCACACTCTCTCTCCTTCAATTTCCTATCTTTCTCCCCTTCCATATTCTACTAATCTTAGAAATCATTTGGTTGAAAGAGAGAAGAGACAAAGTGACACAAGTGAGAAGAGTATGGAAAGTGATATAAAAGGAGGGATGACATTAGAGTGAGTCGGGAGAGTGTGGAAAAGAAGTTGAGGGAGAGATAGGAGAAGTAAGAAAGGCAGATGGATCGGAAGAGTGACGGAGAAGAGACTATGAATAAGGGTGAGAGAACTTGAGTATTCGGCATTTTGTACCTTTTTTAAACTTTCAGATGTGAATTTCCAACACACATAAAATACTAGGTGTTCGAAAGTAAACCATGAAAAGTCTTATGTCCTCAATATTTCAGTAGAACTATACGTTCCTTGAATTTTTATCGAAGGAGTTATCGCGAGCTAAAATTTGATTATGTTTCGATGAATTCAATGTTATGGCCGAATACAATACAAAATCACCTCCGATAGCGTCAGTCGTATGTGCTCATTCACGGAAAAGAACGCGTCACCGAGCATTTGGTGTCGATGCTTTTCGACGATAATTATTGTTTCTCAGTGCAAAATGCTACGATGGGCTAATATTACACCTGGAGATAGAAGGGGAGAGAGTGGGCGAATGGAAGTTTAGCAGAGGAGAGGGGGGAGAGGGGAGAAACGGTAGACAGAGTGTAAGAGAATCGGAGGAGAGAGGTTTTGTGGTGGAGGGAGATAGGAGAGAGAAATAGTACTGTTTATAATTTGTAGCCATTAAGTTTTAAATAATTAATAAATATTTCAGATAAATTGTCCCGTATTTCGCTGTACCTCCAAGACTAATTTTTCACCTTGGACCTTTTTTACGCTTACCTTGGGTAGCTTGGATTCGCCACCCTTCCGTCACTAAATTTGTCATTTAGTTTAGTGTTAAAAATCATAAATAATAATGAAAAAAATGAAAAAATTCATAAGTCTCATAACACAATAATAAGAACCGTAGGTAAAGGCACCTCTATAATCACCACCTCTATAATTACCATTTGATAATATTTCTGCAGATTCTACCGCGACGATTTTCCAATAGAATTGCTGAGGCAATAGTTCAAAAACGAGCGCTCAATGGATTGGTTACGTCACCACGCTGGTGAGATTAGACTATATAACCGCTGCCTCAGCTGATGCTGGCGGACTGTATTTCACGCACAGACGATTATGTTCCGCCACGATGTGCCCGGAGTAATTCATTACGCTACTTTTTTTAGACGTCAACTCTACTTTCTCTAGCAAGATAGAATAATTAATTTTACTAGTTAATTTACTTTCTGAATAGTGGTCTAGAAATCCGGTTCATCAATTTTTTTTAATGACTCAGGATGAAAGAATGACTGGAGTATGAATGACGACAAGTCAGCTTTCGCCCGACACATACTAAAGACGAGACACCGGAGTGATTTCACAACCGAAATACTCCGTTTCTCCGAGAAGGGACGGAAGATGGATGCATTAGAGAAACGAGCAAGAACCTGGAAGACATCAAACGCCTGCTCAACGACGTCGTACTCCCCAACCCATACCCTCCGCTATGTAGTATTTTCCTCCCCACTAAGTTCGTGGACACCTATCCAGAAACCTCAAAACCCCGGGCACCATATGATTCATTCAAAAGCTCACCTTCAACTTGTCCCAATAAATGTACAAACCTCCCCTCCTTCCCTTCCTTCCCCCATCAAACCCCATGATCCTCGTTATGATATATAAAGAACTGGCAACTATACTTTGTACCTGGTGATGGCGTGACAGCCGAAACCGGTCGAAAATAATCAATAAAATGTGGAAGTCACACAATTTGTCTTTATTATCATAACGACTTTCCACCACGTGAAAGCTTCACATTCATTTTATCACACCTGAAGTTTAGTGCATGCTAGTGGTAGTCGGCCTTACAGCCTTTAGGTCGACTGGCGGGGTTTTACGTACATATAATTGAATAGGATATGGTTAGTTACTCTAGTATAAACTACCCAATCGATATAAATTGTACTGTAATGCTACAAAAACCTTAATTCAAGTCAGCATAGAACTATGCAGGGATTTCTACCAATAGTTGTAGTTTCATTAACTTTGTGTAGCACGCGTGAAATGCCGCATGTAAGATTGTTTTCACCGTAAATGATTCCTTACGTTTCAGTTAATTTCAGCAGCATTTCGGCCCCGTTTGGATGGTAACTGTGTACGTTCGTGTAACCAGGAATATATGATTGTGACGCAGAGGAAATCTCTGTCGCGGCTCTCGGCTTGAGAAGGTGTGAGAATAGCACAGGGTTAAGAAGATCGCAGCAGGAATTAGCTAACAAGAATGGCGAACCGCAATCACAGGCGCGAAGCTATACGTGGGGCGGGCGGCAATGTCTCCCTCCCATATATTTAAATCATGGAAAAAGGTTTCCAATAATAAAAGTGGAGTACATTTTCGTTCTTTTAGTCTGAATAAAAGACTATTTAAGTTAAAATGAAACAAACACGATATTGTACTGTCTACTTTTTTTTCAACTCGTACTACACGTGTTTCACCGGACTAGCAGACACCGTCAGGTACAAGTGAAAATCATTGTACCTGATGTTACGATGTACCTGATGATGACTGCTAGTCAGTACAAACACATGTCGTACGAATTGAAAATGAAGTAGACAGTACGATAATCTTTGCGCAACATTTGCAAATGCTGTTCTACAACAATCTGCCTAAAAAAGTGGAATTATTTTGGAGATTGAAATCAAACATCTAAGAAACAAACAATACAAAGTCACATTCTAGAGAAGGGAGGTGATTTTAGATGGCGCTCATTAGATATGACCATTAAAGGCTGCAGGTAATGACGTACACATAAGTGTGATAAACGACGCAGACAATAGGAGGTGAACAAAAGATTCTGAAGTTTGGGGACATAGGAGAGAAGAGCCTTTAGACGCACGTATTTACGTACGTAGTTTATCAGCTTTGATACAAAGAGAACAATTAGTGTTTTTTTCTCAGCTTAATTTATTCGGAACTTTTTCGCGCTAAGGCGTCATTTAAATTTCAAATTTGTGTTTTAAAATCGATCCCCGCCTCATGGAAGTTTCCCTTTTATATCATCAAAGAACTCATACACACCGCACTATGAACCCATAATCCCCCCCTCCAAAACCTTTGACCTGCCCCCCTCTCTACTCGTCACCTCACTACTCCTTCCTATCCCACCACGCCCTTCCAAAAATCCCATCCACCCCACTCCCACCTTCGTCCTTTCCTCCTCCCTTCCCTAACCATTCCCCTCAGTCCATCTTCCTTCACCCCTCACTACCATCTGTTCCCGTACTTCCATTCCTCATGTCCCCCACCCCATCTCAGAGAGGGCGGGGTATATAAATGAAGACAGTAGGGGAAGAGAGGGATAAACGTGGAGAGAGAGGGAGAGATGGGAAAGGGGTCGAACGGGAGGAAGAGGGAAGAGAGTCGGGAAGAAGCGGGCTAGAAGTGAAGATATTGAGAGATAAGAGAGAGCAGGAACTGCTTTCAACAATGGGTCGACAAAAATAGTAATGCTATCGTCATTTTTTCCGGTTAGAATGCCGGAAAATGTAAAAGATTGTTTTAAGACATACTCAAACTAGCCTTGAAAAATTTGAGTTATAATATTCTACCAGATTTATAACAGGTTCTTGCACAGCACTTATCTTAATCCGTTTCCACTCCTATGGATGGCCCGCCATCCTTATCTCATTACGTCTAAGACGTAACCATACGAAAATTAACTCCACTTTTATTATTGAAAACCTTTTCCAGTGAATTAATTATATCTGCGTGGGCCTTTGCCGACTGTCCCACTCATAGCTTCGCGCCGGGTGATTGTGGTCCGCCGTTCCGAAAGTCTGGTCGCTGCACCCTCCTTTATCCTTCGCCACACTCGCGCATTTTCGACTCGAGGGTCGCGGAATGGATTTCCCCTGGATCACACAAATAGACACAAATATATTCTAGATTATCTCATATTGTATGCGATGTAAACTAAAACAACAAATAACAGATGAATATTATATTTGAGCGTGTAATTCGTGATGAACATACTTTCTTGGGAAAGCGCCTAATGGGTACGTCGTTCAGGTATACATAATTGACTTTCAATGCCATAACATGTAAACAAGTATCGATCGCAGCAAACGTATATTTTTATAATATTTATGATAGTTTTTCAAACATGTCTAAAACTTATTAGCATTAAATGCATACTATACCAAGTTGAACTTGTTGTACAGGCATGAGCTTAATTGGTATGATCGACAGCATGGTACCTGTATTAATTGTCATGGTAATAACTTATCAATGAACAGATCTTACAATAGTACATAACATTCAATCATTCATTTTCATCGGTCGTTAAAACCTAAGATTAGTTGATTGCAGGCCTCCACCATTTCCTATCAAATGCTAGTTCTTGTTTGCTCTTGGTATCTCTTCCTATGTTCCTTTCTCTTCCTTTGCTCGATGAACTTAATGCTTGGTCTCTTTTTGACGACTTTTCGTTCTATCTTGCCATCAATTATGAACTTTACTAATCCATTGTGTCTCAAGGTTTGTCCCGTCTCTAGCAGATTCCGACGTCGATGTAACCGAACGGTCAGTGCTAATAGAATTCGCAGAAAATTAATATGTCTCATTGTCATGTGCTGCGCTGGGATTAATCAAATTTGGTTATTCAGTGAGGCATAGGTAACGTGTTATGAAATGATCCATTCTACACAAGGTCGATGACATATTACCGAATCCGCATTCTGTTTACGCATTATTGTGGTTACATTCACCGATGTCATTATAGTAAACAAAAGTAATAAGGCATTACAAAAGTGCTCTCAATAAGATTATTGCTTATGCCGATAAACACTAAACGGATCAAGGACGTTTAACCGCGTTGAACTTAATAAAACTTCACCAGGGGCACCTTGTCAGGGGCGCTGGTAACAAAAACAAAAGACAGTCGGCTCCAAGTACAAAAAGTTGATTAAATTAAGGTATACTCAAAAATTTAAAACGAAATGACACTCAAATAATTACGCTGGCATTACTTCGCATCTTTTAGACACAAAATTAAACCGTGAAGTATGAAAATAGCTCAAAATTTGCGAAACTAACGATCGTAAACAACACGATCGAACACGCCCACAATGTGACCAAAATAACGAAAACTACTGCACAGAATGAGAAAATAACACTGGGTAATCACCACAAACACTCGATGAACACTTATCACCGTAGATATGGGATGATACCGTAGAATTGAGGCAAAAAATAAAGAAAAACCTCTCCGTGGAAACGTTAACAAAGAAACACTTGTAGGGGGATGAAAAATAGAACTGGAGACACAATAATTTCACAATGAGTGAATGACACCGTACGCTCAGAGACACATGGTAAAGGTGAGGGGTGAGAGCCACCCCCTGGCCAGGGGGGACTTTGTGCTGCATCGACACCCAACCGACCGTTGACGATCACTTAAACTGTTGTATAAACTCCAAAAATGGACGGATTCCAAAGGTTCCTTCACCGATCGGTAGAGGAGAACTTCGTACACACGACAATAAACAATTTTGGCAGGTACCTGCACAAAAACCACTCAAAAACCGCACTTTCTCGGGAGCGACAAAAACATACGAGTTCATTCTGAAGGAGAGGGGTTTTAAATTGGAAATTAAACTCTGTGTCCACACATTTTAAAAGCTGTTCATTCTTTCTCTCTCCCCATCTATCCGCTCATTATCCTTTCTTCTTGGAAACTAATCCCTTCTATCTCCCATTCTCCCATCTCTCTCTCCAATTCTGTTGCACTCTCCCCGGACCTTATTCACAGATATTCCCCGCTCTTCTTCTTTCCCCTGTCTCACTCCATCTCTCCACCTGAAATATTGTGTTACTTGCAGATTCATGACTTATTTATACTAATAATGAATGAATGCTGATGTTGATATTGAAGGTGTTACCCGTCTTCTACTGAAAACAGTGATCGTCTAGAGAGCACATAACAGGCATGATCTTAATTGATATTAGCAACAGCATGGTGCCGGTATTAACTGTCATGGTGATAATTCATCAATGAACAGATCTTACAATAGGACATAACATTCAATCATTCATTTTCATCGGTCGTTAAAACCTAGGATTAGTAAACTGCAGGCCTCCACCATTTCCTATCAAATGCTAGTTCTTGTTTGCTCTTGGTATCTCTTCCAATGTTCTTTTCTCTTCATTTGTCTTTCTCTGGGGACTTTCCGTTGTGTTTTGCCATTAATTATGCCCTTTACTAATCCATTGTATCTCAAGGTGTGTCCTTTCACTAGCAGATTCTGACGTCGACGTAACCAAACGGACAGTACTAATAAAATTCGCAGAAAGATATTGTCTCAGGAAAGAGAGGGGAAAAAAAAGATGAACAGTGATACACAAAGGAATATTAAGTTCCTTTCATAAGAGTTGCGCATCTTTGAGTTATTATGACAATTCCAATAATCTAATATCATTAGGTTTTGGTTGGAATATCAAATATCAAAATGTCTACATTTAAGAAAAAGGTAAGGAACGGGCTTTTCGGACCATTTCTCAAAGAGTTAATCAACTAAAAAATTTATTTAATCTATGTTAATAGAGAGAGTATAGTTGAAGTCTTAAAAAACTAGCATAATAAACTAATGCGGGCACATCATGGCGGAACATAGTCGTTTTTGGTTGACATACAGTCTTGCCAGCTTCAGCTGAGGCAACGTTTTTATCGTCTAATCTCACCTGCGGGATAGTGACATAACCAATCCATTGAACGCTCCTTTCGATCATCATTAAGTCAGGAATTCCACTGAGAAGTCGTTGCGGTCCTAACTGCATAAACATAATCATGAAATTTCGAAATTTACCCCTTCATTTACGTAATCCATTTGCCATTCAACCAATCGTTCTCCATTTAATGTAATAATGCTCGTTAAATTCCTGATGATAACCAAGAAATGCACATGTCAATTAATAATAATATTTTCGGTACAATTCCATCAACACTAACTATCGGTGACCTCGACGCAGGAATCCGAGAGAAGACAGAGGCAGTGACTCATCAAGCGAGAGGTGCCTGCAACCACAGTTCATATTACCTGTAAGGTTATGAGACATGTATTTTCTCATTACATTATTATCATTTACGATTTATTCACCCTAAAACTAAATGACAAAATTATTGACGAAAGGGAAGCGAACCCGGATAGTAGGGTGAAAAAGGACAAAGATTAAAGGATAATAAAAAGGGAACGTAAAAATGGAGGATTAAATTTCTGTAATCAGATCATTCAAAACTTTTTGTATACAGAGTTAAAAATTCATTCTTTCCCTCTCCCCATTTATCCACTCGTTATCCTTACTTACCGGAAACTCTTCCCTCCTCTCTCCCACACTCCCTTTCCCCCATCCCTCTCTCCAATTATATTTCACTCCCTCTCGACTATATTCACACATATTCCCCGCTCTTCTTCATTTCCGTCTCACCCCCTCCCAGAGAAAGTATAACTGTGTTATTTGTAAATTCATTACTTTATCATCCTGATAATGCATGAATGTTGATGGTGATATTGCGGGTGTACACCTCTCTTTTACAGCAGTCAGTCATCGTCGAGAGAACACAAATCTGCCACGATCTAATTTGATATATGCAATAGCTTTCCAAGCTACCAAAGGTAAGCGTAAAAAAGGTCAAAGATAAAAAATAAATAATAGAGTTACAGTAAAATACGGGAAATTTTATCTGGGAGATTTTCTTAATTATTTAAATAATTATGGCTACACTTTTAAAAGATTATCCTTCTCTCAACTATCTCACTCTTCTACAAATCCTCTCTTACCCGATACTCTTACACTCTGTCTCCCGTTCCTCCCCTCTCCACTCACCACTGTTAAACCTCCTTTCCCCCTCTCTCTCTCCTTCTATCTCCTATATATATAACCCCTTCTATCTTCTACAAATACTCTCTTACCAGATACTCTTCCACTATGTCTCCCGTTCCTCCCCTCTCCACTCACCACTGTAAACTTCCTTTTCCCCTCTCTCTCTCCTTCTATCTCCTATATATATAACCCCTTCTATCTTCTACAAATCCTCTCTTACCCGATACTCTTACACTCTGTCTCCCGTTCCTCCCCTCTCCTCTGTTAAACTTCCTTCCCCCACTCTTTCCCCTTCAAACTCCTATCTATCTCCCCTTCCATATTCTACAAATCTCCTCTAACCCGATACTCTTACACTCTGTCTCCCGTTCCTCCACTCCCCACTCTCCACTATTAAGCTTCCTTTAACCCACTCTCTCCCCTTCTATCTCCTGGAGTAATATAGGCCTAATGTAGCATTTGGCTATGAGAAATAATTTTCGGTAAAATGTAATGAAACCAACTGTTCGATTTCGCGCTCGTTTGCGTCAATGACAATATTAGCTAGTGGTTATACAATGCATTCGTGTAGAAAGTTTATTTCTCCGAACCATAATAATATTTAGCCTGCTATAACTCCTTCAATAAAACTCCAAGGAATGTATAGTTCCGTCTGAAATATTGAGTACACATGATTTTTCATAGATTTCCTTTTGAGCACCTAGTATTTTATGTATTTTGGGAATTCTCACTTGAAAGTTTTAAAAAAAGGTGATAAGTGTATAATATTTAAGTTGGTTCTCTCTCTCTCTCTCTCTTATCTCTCTCCTACATGCATCCTCCTCCTTTCTGTCTCTCAACTTCTAGAACCACTCAATGCCGACTCTTTTCACTTTTACCCCTCTTCTCTCTCTTTCCGGACTTCCGGACATGTTTATGCAATTTCAGTTTCCCAAGACCTATAATAATTCCCCACGACTTCCAGTACGGATAATGGTAATACTTTCGATCACACCAAAGTAGGGCAATTCGTGAAGTAAATATACCCCTTAATAAATGCTTAAGTAAAATTAAATGCATAAATTACATTTTAAAATAACGTCGTAATTTTCCAGCTACACTCATAATGCTCAGATTAAAACAACTCTCACTTCTTCTTCTGATGAATATGAAATACGTGCGTCCAATGGCTCTTCCCTCCTATGTCCCCAAACTTCAGAATCCTTTGTTCACCTCCAATTGTCTGCGTCGTTTATCACACTTATGTGTACGTCACTACCTGCAGCCTTTAATCGTCACATCTAATGAACGCCATCTAAAATCACCTCCCTACTCTAGAAAGTGACTTTGTATTGTTTGTTTCCTAGATGTTTGATTTCATTCTCCCAAATTATTCTACTTTCTTTGGCGGATTGTTTTAGAACAGCATTTTCAAATGTTGCGCAAAGATTATCGTACTGTCTACATCATTTTCAATTCGCACGACACGTGTTTGTACTGACTAGCAGTCATCATCAGGTACATCGTAACATCAGGTACAATGATTTTCACTAGTACCTGACGATGACTGCTAGTCAGTTGAAACACGTGTAGTACGAGTTGAAAATAGAGTAGACAGTACAATATCGTGTTTGTTTCATTTTACTCTGAAAATATTATATGGAATGCAGAAAGATATCCTCAAAATGTTAGCCCGATTAGCAAGCATTTAGAGGGCTCTTGAGAAATAGGTGCACTGCCCTTCAATTCCCTAGATTGGACGAAAAAAGCATTGAAACGCACTACGATCCCAGACTAATAGAACGAAAATGTACTCCACTTTTATTATTGGAAACCTTTTGCCATGAATGAAAAATATTGGCGGGAGCCATTGCCGCGTGCCGCCCGTGTAGCTTCGCGCCTGTGATCACGGTTTCCCTTTCTGGTCAGCTGATTCCTGCTGCGATCTTCTTAACCCTGTGCTATTCTCACACCTTCTCGAGCCGAGAACCGCGACAGAGATTTCCTCTGGGTCACAATCATATATTCCTGGTGACACGAACGTACACAGTTACCATCCAAACACGGCCGAAATGCTGCTGAAATTAACTGAAACGTATGGAATCATTTACGTTGAAAACAATCTTACCTGCGGTATTTCACGCGTGCTACACAAAATTAATGAAACTACAACTATTGGTATAAATCCCTGCATAGTTCAATGCTGACTTGAATTAAGGTTTTTGTAGCATTACAGTACAATTTATATCGATTGGGTAGTTTATACTAGAGTAACTAACCATATCCTATTCAATTATATGTACGTAAAACCCCGCCAGTCGACCTAAAGGCTGTATGGCCGACTTCCACTAGCATGCACTAAACTTCAGGTGTGATAAAATGAATGTGAAGCTTTCACGTGGTGGAAAGTCGTTATGATAATAAAGACAAATTGTGTGACTTCCACATTTTATTGATTATTTTCGACCGGTTTCGGCTGTCACGCCATCACCAGGTACAAAGTATAGTTGTCAGTTCTTTATATATCATAACGAGGATCATGGGGTTTGATTTGGGAAGGAAGGGAAGGAGGGGAGGTTTGTACACTTATTGGGAGAAGGTGAAGGTGAGCTTTTGAATGAATCATATGGTGCCCGGGGTTTTGAGGTTTCTGGATAGGTGTCCACGAACTTAGTGGGGAGGCAAAATACTACGTAGCGGAGGGTATGGGTTGGGGAGTACGACGTCGTTGAGCAGGCGTTTGATGTCTTCCAGGTTCATGGTCGTTTCTCTAATGCATCCATCTTCCGTCCCTTCTCGGAGAAACGGAGTATTTCTGTTGTGAAATCACTCCGGTGTCTCGTCTTTAGTATGTGTCGGGCGAAAGCTGACTTGTCGTCATTCATACTCCAGTCATTCTTTCATCCTAAGTCATTAAAATAAATTGATGAACCGGATTTCTAGACCACTTCTCAGAAAGTAAATCAACTAGTAAAATTAATTATTCTATCTTGCTAGAGAAAGTAGAGTTGACGTCTAAAAAAAGTAGTGTAATGAACTACTGCGGGCATATCGTGGCGGAACATAATCGTTTGTGCGTGAAATACAGTCCGCCAGCATCAGCTGAGGCAGCGGTTATATCGTCTAATCTCACCAGCGTGGTGATGTAACCAATCCATTAAGCGCTCGTTTTTGAACTATTGCCTCAGCAATTCTATTGGAAAATCGTCGCGGTAGAATCTGCAGAAATATTATCAAATGGTAATTATAGAGGTGGTGATTATAGAGGTGCCTTTACCTACGGTTCATATTATTGTGTTATGAGACTTATGAATTTTTTCATTTTTTTTTATTATTATTTATGATTTTTAACACTAAACTAAATGACAAAATTAGTGACGGAAGGGTGGCGAATCCAAGCTACGCAAGGTAAGCGTAAAAAAGGTCCAAGGTGAAAAATTAGTCTTGGAGGTACAGTGAAATACGGGACAATATATCTGAAAGATTTTATTAATTATTTAAAACTTAATGGCTACAAATTATAAATAGTACTCTTTCTCTCTCCTATCTCCCTCCACCACAAAACATCTTTTCCCCGATTCTCTTACACGCTGTCTACCGTTTCTCCCCTTTCCCCCCTCTGCTCTGCTAAACTTCCATTCCCCCACTCTCTCCCCTTCTATCTCCAGGTGTAATATTAGCCCAGCGTAGCATTTTGCATTGAGAAACAGTAATTTTCGTCGAAAAGCATCGACACCAACTGCTCAGTGACGCGTTCTTTTCCGTGAATGAGGATATAAGACTGACGCTATCGGAGGTGATATTGTATTGTATTCGGCCATAACATTGAATTCTTCGAAACATCATCAAATTTTATCTAGCGATCACTCCTTCGATAAAAATTCAAGGAACGTATAGTTCTTCTGAAATATTGAGGACATAAGACTTTTCATGGTTTACTTTCGAACACCTAGTATTTTATGTGTGTTGGAAATTCACATCTGAAAGTTAAAAAAAAGGTACAAAATGTCGAATACTCAAATTCTCTCACCCTTATTCATCGTCTCTTCTCCGTCACTCTTCCCATCCATCTGCCTTTCTTACTTCTCCTAACTCTCCCTTAACTTCTTTACCACACTCACCCGACTCACTCTAATATCATCCCTCCTTTTATATCATTTTCCACACTCTTCTCACTTGTTTCACATTTTTTCTTCTCTCTTTCCACCAAATGATTTTTAAGATTAGTAGAATATGGAAGGGGAGATAGATAGGAGATTGAAGGAGAGTGAGTGTGGGAAGGAAGTTTAACAGTGATGAGTGGAGAGGGGAGAAACGGGAGACAGAGTGTAAGAGTATCGGGTTAGATTAGATTTGTAGAATATGGAAGGGAAGACAGATAGGAGCTTGAAAGAGAGAGAGAAGGGGAAGTAAGCTAAACAGTGGAGAGTTGAGAAGGAAGGAACGGGAGGCAGAGTGTGATAGTATCGGATTAGAGAAGATAAGTAGAATATGGAAAGGGAGACAAATAACAGATTAAAGAAGAGAGAATGAGGGAAGGAAGTTAAACATTAAGGAGTGGAGAGGAGAGGAACCGGAGGCAGACTGTTAGAGTATCGGGTTAGAGAGGATTTGTAGAATATGGAAGGGGAGATAAATAGGAGATTGAAGAGGAGGGAGTGGGGGAAGGAAGCTAAACAGTGGAGAGTGGAGTGGGGAGGAACGGGAGACAGAGTGTGAGAGTATCGGATTAGAGAAGATTTGTAAAATATGGAAGGGGAGACAGATAGGTGCATGAAGGGGAGAGAGTGGGGGAAAGAACTTTAGAAGTGAAAAGTGGAGAGGGGAGAAACGGGAGATAGAGAGTGAGAGTATCGGGGTAGAGAAGATTAGTAGAATATGGAAGGGGAGACAGATAGAAGATTGAAAGGGAGAGAGTGGGGGAAGGAAGTTTAACAGTAAAGAGTGGAGAGGGGAGAAACGGGAGACATAGTGCAAAAGTATCAGGATAGAGAAGATTTGTAGATTATGGCAGGGGAGACAGATAGGAGCTTAAAGGGGAGAGAATGGGGGAAGCAAGCTAAACAGTGGAGAGTGGAGTGGGGAGGAACGGGATTAGGAGTGTGAGAGTATCGGATTTGAGAAGATTTGTAAAATATGGAAGGGGAGATAAATAGGAGATTGAAGGGGAGGGAGAGAGGGAAGGAAGCTACACAGTGAAAGGTTGAGAGGGGAGGAACTGGAGGCAGTGTGACAGTATCGGACTATAGAAGATTAGTACAATATGGAAGGGGAGACAGATTGGTGCTTGAAGGGGAGAGAGTGAGGGAAGGAAACTAAACAGTGGAGAGTGGAGATATGGAGGAACGGGAGGCAGAGTGTGAGAGTATCGGTTTAGAGAAAATTAGCAGAATATGGTAGGGGAGATAGATAGGAGCGTGAAGGGGAGAGATTGGGGGAAGGAAGCTAGACAGTGGAGAGTGGAGAGGGGAGAAACGGGAGGCAATGTGTGAGAGTATCAAGTATGAGAAGATTAGTAGAATATGGAAGGGGAGATAGATAGGAGCTAGAAGGGGAGAGATTGGGGGAAAGAAGCTAAACAGTGGACAGTGGAGAGAGGGGGAACGGTATTCACAGTGTGAGAGAATCGGGTTAGAGAAGATTAGTAGAATATGGAAGGGGAGAAAGATAGGATATTGAAGGGGAGATAGTAGGGGAAATAAGTTTAGCAGTGAAATGTGGAGAGCGGGGAAACGGGATATAGGATGTGAGAATATAATGAAAGAGAAGATTAGTAGAATATGGAAGGGGAGACAGATAGAAGATTGAAGAGGCGAGAGTGGGGGAAGGAAGTTTAACAGTGAAGAGTGGAGGGGGGAGAAACGGGAGATAGAGTGTGAGAGTATCGGGTTAGAAAAAATTAGTAGAATATGGAAGGGGAGACAGATAGAAGATTGAAGGTTGAGGGAGTGGGGGAAGAAAGCTAAACAGTGAAAAGTTGAGAGGGGAGGAACGGGAGGACGCGTGTAAGAATATAGGTTTAGAGAAGATTAATAAAATTTGGAAGGGAAAACAGATAGGATCTTGACGGAGAGGGAGTGGGGGAAGGAAGCTAAACAGTGGAGAGTATAGAGGGGAGGAATGGGAGGAAGAGTGTGACAGTATCGGGTTAGAGAAAATTAGTGGAATATGGAGGAGGAGACGGATTGGAGTAGGAAGGGGAGGGAGTGGGGAAGGAAGTTCAACAGTGAAGAGTGGAGAGGGGAGAAACGGGAGAGGGAGTGTAAGAGTATCGGGTTAGAGAAGATTTGAAGAATATGGAAGGGGAGATAAATAGGAGATTGAAGGGGAGAAAGTGGGTGTAGGACTCTAAAAAGTGGAATGTTGACAAGGGAAGAACGGGAGGCAGTGTGAGAGTATCGGGTTATATAAGATTAGTAGAATATGGAAAGGGAGATAGTTAGGAGTTTGATGGGAAAAGAGTGAGGGAAGGAAACTAAACATTGAAGAGTGGAGAGGGGAGGAACCGGAGGCAGAGTGAAAGTATCGGGAAGGAGAAGATTAGTAGAATATGGGAGGGGAGACAGATAGTAGATTAAAGGAGAGAGAGTGGGGTAAGGAAGTTTTACAGTGATAAGTGGAGAGGGGAGAAACGGCAGGCAGAGTGTAAGAGTATCGGGTTGGAGAAGATTTGTAGAATATGAAACGGGAAACCGATTGGAGCTTGAAGGGGAGAGAGTGGGGGAAGGAAGTTAAACAGTCAAGATTGGAAAGGGGATGAACGGGAAGAAGAGTGTGAGAGTATCGGGTTAGAGAAAATTTGTAGAAATAGGAAAGGCCGATAAATAGGAGGTTCAAGAGGAGAGAGTGGGGGAAGGAAGCTAAAAGGTGTAGAGTGGAGTGGGGACAAACGGGAGGAAGAGTGTGATAATATCGGGTTGGAGAAGATTAGTAGCATATGGAAGGGGAGACAATTAAAATATTGAAGGGGAAAGAGTTGGGAGAGGAAGTTAAACAGTGGAGTGGGAAGAGGGGAAAAACGGGAGGAAGAGTGTGAGAGTATCAGGTTAGAGAAGGTTTGTAGAATATGGAAAGGCAGATAAATGGGAGGTTGAAGTGGAGAGAGTGGGGAAAGGAAGCTAAAAGGTGGAGAGTGGAGAGGTGAGGAACGAGAGGAACAGTGTGAGAATATCGGTTTGACGAAGATCAGTAGAATATGGAAGGGGAGACGGATAAAAGATTGAAGGGGAAAGAGTGGGGGGAGGAAGTTTAATAGTGTCGTGGGGAGAGGGGAAAGCCCGGAGACAGAGTGTAAGAGTTTCGGGATAGAGAAGATTACTAGAATATGGAAGTGAGACAAATAGGATCTTGAAAAGGACAGAGTGAAGGAAGTAAGCTAAAAAGTGAAGAGTGGAGAGGGGAGGGACGGGAGGCAGAGTTTGAGAGTATCGGTTTAGAGAAGATTTGTAGAATATGGAAGGGGAGACAAATAGAAGCTTGAAGGGGAGAGAGTGAGGAAGGAAACTAAACATTGGATAGTGGAAAGGGGAGGAACGGGAGGAGGGTTTTGAGAATATAGAAGAGTGTGACAGATAGGACCTAGAGGGGGAAAGAGTGGGGGAAGGAAGCTAAACAGTGGACAGTGGAGAGGGGAGGAACGGGAGGCAGAGTGTGAGCGTATCGGGTTAGAGAAGATTTGCAGAAAATAAAAAGGCAGATAAATAGGAGGTTCAAGAGGAGAGTGTGGGGGATGGAAGCTAAAAGGTGGAGAGTGGAGAGGGGACGAACGGGAGGAAGAGTGTGATAATATCGGGTTGGAGAAGATTAGTAGCATATGGAATAGGCGACAGATAGGGCCTTGAAGAAGAAAGAGTGGGGGAAGGAAGCTAAACAGTGGACAGCGGAGAGGGGAGGAACGGGAGGCAGAGTGTGAGAGTATCGGGTTTGAAAATATTTGTAGCATATGAAAGGAGAGACATATTGGAGAAGCGAAGGGAGTGGAGGAAGGAAGCTAAACAGTGGAGAGGGGAGGAACCCGAGGCAGAGTGTGGGAGTATCGGCTTAGAGAGATTTAGTAGAATATGGAAGAGGATATAGAGGAGAGATTAATGGGGAGACAGTGGGGGAAGGAAGCTAAACAGTGGAGAGTGGAGAGAGGAGGAACGGGAGGAAGAGTGTGAGAGTATAGATTTGAGATGAGTAGTTTATTTTGGAAGGGAAGACAGATAGGAGAGTGAGGGAAGGAAACTAAACAGTGGAGAGTGGATAGGGGAGGAACGGGAGGAGTAACGGGTTAGAGAAGATTTGTACAATATGGAAGGGGAGACATATAGGACGTTAATGGGGAGAGAGTGGGGGAAGAAAGCTAATGAGTTGACAGTGGAGAGGGGAGGAACAGGAGGCAGAGTGTTAGAGAAATTAAGTAGAATATGGAAGGGGAGACAGATAAGAGATTGAAGTGGAGATAGTGTGGGATGGAAGTTTAACAGTTGAGAGTGCAGAGAGGAGAAACGGGAGACAGAGTGTAAGAGTATCGTGTTAAAAAGATAAGTAGAATATAGAAGTGGAGATAGATAGGAGCGTGAAGGGTAGAGAGTGAGGAAAGGAAGCTAAACAGTGGAGGGTGGAGAGGGGAGAAACGGGAGTATGAGTGGGAGAGTATCGGGTATAAGAAGATTATTAGAATATGGAACGGGAGACAGATGAGAACTTGAACGGGAGAGAGTGGGAGATGGAAGCTAAACAGTGGAGAGTGGAGAGGAGAGGAACGGGAGGAAGAGTGTGAGAATATCAGGTTAAAGGAAATTTGTAGAAAGTGGAAGGGGATATAAATAGGAGGTTGAAGCGGAGAGAGAAGTGGGGAAGGAAGTTTAACAGTGAAGAGTGGAAGCGGGAGAAACGGGAGAACGTGTATCGGGTTACGACTATCGGGTTAGAGAAAATTTGTAAAATATGGAACGGGAGACAGATAAGCGCTTGCAGGTGAGAGTGTGGGAGAAGGAAGCTAAACAGTGGAGAGTGGAAAGGGGAGGAACGGGAAAAGGAGTGTGAGAGTATCGGGTTAGAGAAGATTAGTAGCAAATGGAAGGGCAGATAAATATGAGTTTGAAGGGGAGAGAGTGAAGGAAGGAAGCTAAACAGTGGAGAGTTGAGGGGGGAGAAACGGAAGACAGTGTGTATGATTATCGGGTTAGAGATGTTTAGTAGAATATGGAAAGGGAGATAGATAGGAGCTTGAAATGGAGAGAGCTGGGGAAGGAAGCTAAAAAGTTGACAGAGGAGAGGGGAGGAGCGGTAGGCAGAGTGTGAGAGTATCGGGTTAGAGAAGATTAGTAGAATATGTAAAGGAAGACAGATAGGAGATTGTAGGGGTGGGAATGAGGGAAGGAAGTTTTACAGTGAAAAGTGGAGAGGGAGAAACGGGAGAAAGAGTGTGAGAGTATCGGGTTAGAGAAAAATAGTAGAATATGGAAGGGGGACAGGTAGAAAATTGAAGCGGAGGGAGTGGGATATGGAAGTTTAACAGTGTAAAAATGAGAGGGAGGGAACGGGATGCAGATTAGGAGTATCGGTAGGGGAGGCAGATAGGAGCTTGAAGGGGAGAGAGTGAGGGAAGGAAACTAAACATTGGAGAGTTTAAAGGGAAGGAACGGGAGGCAGGGTGTGAGAGTATCGGGAAGGATAAGATTAGTAGAATATGGAAAGGGAGACAGATAGTAGATTGAAGGGGGGAGAGTGGGGGAAAGAAGTTTAACAGTGAAGAGTGGAAAGTGCAGAAACGGGAGACAGAGTGTAAGAGGATCGGGTTAGAGAAGATTTGTGGAATATGGAACGGGAGACAGATAGGAGCTTAGAGGAGAGAGAGTGAGGGAAGGCAGCTAAAAGGTGGAGAGTGGAGTGGGGACGAACGGGAGGAAGAGTGTGAGCGTATTGGGTTGGAGAAGATTAGTAGAATATGCCAGGGGAGACATAAAATATTGAAGGGGAAAGAGCGAGGAAGAAAGTTAAACAGTGGAGTGGGAAGAGGGGAAAAACGGGAATCAGAGTGTAAGATGATCGGGTTAGAGAAGATTTGTAGAATATGGAATATGTGGAGACAGATAGGAGTTTGAAAAAAGGAGAATGGGGGAAGGAATTTAAAATTTGGGGAGTGGAGAGGTGAGGAACTGGAGGCAGAATGTGAGAGTATCGGGTTTGAGAAGATTTGTATAATATGGAAGGGAGATAAATATGAGTTTGACGGGGAGAGAGTGAGGGGTTGGATGCTAAATATTGGATAGTGTAGAAGGGATGAACGGGAAGCAGAGTTGGAGAGTATCGCCTTAGAGAAAAATTGTAGAATATGGAAGGGGAAACAGATAGGAGATTGAAGGGGAGGATGTGGGTTAAGGAAATTTAAGAGTGAAAAGTAGAGAGGGGAGAAACGGGAGACAGAAGGTAAGAGTATAGGGTTAGAGAAGATTTGTAGAATATGGAAGGGGTTACAGATAGGACCTTGAAGGAGAGAAAGTGGAGGAAGGAGGCTAAACTGTGGACAGTAGAGAGGGGAGGAATGGGAGGAAGAGTGTTAGAGTATCGGGTTTGAAAATATGTGTAGAATATGGAAGGGGAGATATATAGGAGCTTTAAGGGGTGAGAGTGTGGGAAGGAAGCTAAACTGTGGAAAGTGGAGAAGATAGGAACGGGAGGAAGCGTGTGAGAGTATAGGTTTAGAGAAGATTAGTAGAATTTGGAAGGGAAAACCGATAGGAGCTTTACGGTGAGAGAGTGGGGGAAGGAAGCTAAGCAGTTGAGAGTGGAGTTGGATGGAACGGGAGGAACTATTGTGAGAGTAACGTGTTAGAGAAGATTTGTAGAATATGAAAGTGGAAATAAATAGGAGATTGAAGGGGAGGGAGTGGGGGACGGAAGCTAAACTGTGGCAGGTATAGAGGGGAGGAACGGTAAGAAGGGTTTGAGTGTATCGGGTTAAAGAAAATTTGTAGAATATGGAATGGAGACAGACAGGAGATTAAAGAGGAGAAAGTGGGGGAAGGTAGTTTAACAGTGAATAGTGGAGAGGGGAGAAACGGGAGACAGAGTGTGAAAGTATTGGGTTAGAGAAAAATAGTAGAATATTGAAGGGGAGACGAATACGAGATTGAAGGGGAGGGAGTGGGGGAAAGAAGTATAACAGTGAAGAGTGGAGAGGGGAGAAATGGGAGACATAGTGTAAGAGTATCGGGTTAGAGAAGATTTGTAGAATATGAAACGGAAAACCGATAGTAGCTTGATGTGGAGAGAATGGGGGAAGGAAGATAAACAGTGAGGAATGGCGAGGGGAGGAACGGGAGTAGAGAAAGTGAGAGGTTCGAGCTAGAGAAGATTTGTAGAAAATGGATAGGCAGATAAATTGTACGTTGAAGAGTAGAGAGTGGGGGAAGGAGGCTAAACCGTATAGCGTGGAGAGGGGAGAAACAGGAGGAAGAGTACGAGAGTATCGGGTTGGAGAAGACTAGTAGAATATGGAAGGGGAAACAGATAAAAGATTGAAGGGGAAAGAGAGGGGTAAGGAATTTTAACAGTGAAAAGTGAAGAGGGGAGGAACCGGAGGCATAGTGTGAGAGTACATATTGGGTTTTAAAATATTTGTAGTATATGTAAGGAGAGACAGATAGGAGCTTGAAAAAGAGAGAGTGGGGGAAAGAAGGTAAAAATTGGAGAGTGGAGAGGAGAGGCACGAGAGGCAGAGTTTTACAGTATCGGGTTAGAGAGTTTTGTAGAATATGGAAGGGTAGATAAATAGGAGATATACGGGGAGGGTGAGGGGGTAGGAAGCTAAATAGTGGAGAGTGGAGAAGGGATGAACGGGAAACAGAGTGTGAGAATATCGGGTTAGAGAAAATTAGTAGGATATGTAAGGGGAGACATAAGAAAATGGAACAGGGGAGAGTGGGGGAAGGAAGTTTAACAGTGAAGAGTGGAGGGGGGAAACGGGAGAAAGAGTGTGAGAGTGTCGGGTTAGAGAAAAATAATAGAATATGGAAAGGAAGACAAGTAGGAAATTGAAGGGGAGGGAGTGATGGAAGGAAGCTAAACAGTGAAAAGTTGAGAGGGGAGGAACGGGAGGCAGTGTGAGAGTATCGGGTTATTCATGATTAGTAGAATATGGAAGGGGAGACAGATAGAAGCTTGAAGGGCGGAGAGTGAGTTAAGGAAACTATACTGTGGAGAGTAGAGAGGGGAGGACCCGGAGGCAGAGTGTGTGAGTATCGAGAAAGAGGAGATTAGTAGAATATAAAAGGGGAGGCAGATAGTAGATTGAAGGGGAGAGAGTGGGGTAAGGAAGCTAAACAATGGGCAGTGGAGAGGGGAGGAACGGAAGGCAGAGTGTGAGAGTATAGGGTTTGAAAATATTTCTAAAATATGGAAGGAGAGACAAATTGGAGATTGAAGGGATGGAAGAGGGGGAAGGAAGCTTAACAGAGGAGGGTGGAGAGGGGGGAAACGGGAGGCAGAGTGTGAGAGTATCGGGTTTAAAAAAATTATTTGAATATTGAAGGGGAGGTAGTTAGGAGGATAATGGGGAGAGAGTGGGGGAAGGAAGCTAAACAGTGGAGAGTGGAGAGGGGAGGAACGGGAGGAAGAGTGTGAGAGTATAGGTTTAGAAATGATTAGTAGAATTTGGAAAAGAAGACATATAGGAGCTTGAAGAGGACACAGTGGGTGAAGGAAGCTAAACAGCGGAGAGTGGAGAGGGGAGGCTAAGAGGCAGAGTGTGGGAGCATCGGTTAAGAGAAGATTTGTAGGATATGAACGGGAAGTTAGTAGGATATTGAAGGGGAGGGAATGGGGGACGAAAGCTAAACAGTGGAGAGTATTGTGGGGAGGAACGGGAGAAAGAGTGTGAGTGTATCGGGTTAGAGAAAATTAGTAGGATATGGAAGGGGAGACAGATAGGAGATTGAAGAGTAGGAAGTGGGGGACGGAAGTTTAACAGTGAAGGGTGGAGAGGGAGGAAACGGGAGACAGTGTGTTTAAGTATCGGGTTAGAGAAAAATAGTAGAATATAGAAGGAGAGACGGATAGGAGATTGATGGGGAGGGAGTGGGGGAAGGAAGTTTAACAGTGAAGAGTGGAGATGGAGAAATGGGAGACAGAGTGTAAGAGTATCGGTTTCGAGAAGATTTGAAGAATATGAAAGGGGAGACAGATAGGACCTTGAGGAAGAGAGAGTGGGGGAAGGAAGCTAAACAGTGGACAGTGGAGAGGGGAGGAACGGGAGGCATAAGGTGAAAGTATCGGGTTTAGAATAGATTTTAGGAATATGGAAAGGGAGATAAACAGGTGATTGAAGGAGAGGGATTGGGGGAAGGAAGCTACACAGTGGAGAGTGCAGAATAGAGGAATGGGAGGCACAGTGTGAAAGTATCGGGTTAGAGAGATTTGTAGAATATGGAAGGGGAGATAAATAGAAGATATACGGGGAGGGAGTGGAGGTAGGAGTAAGATTTGTAGAAAATGGATAGGCAGATAAATAGGAGGTGTAAGAGGAGAGTGTGGGGGAAGGAAGCTAAAACGTGGAGAGTGGAGAGAGAAGAAACGGGAGGAAGACTCCGAGAGTATCGGGTTGGAGAAGATTATTAGAATATGGAAGGGGAGACAGTTAGAAGATTGAAGGGGAAAAAGAGGGGGAAGGAATGTAAACAGTGAAGAATGAAGAGCGGAGGAACCGGAGGCATAGTGTGAAAGTATTGGGTTTTAAAATATTTGTAGAATATGGAAGGAGAGAAAGTTAGGAGCTTGAATAGGAGAGAGTGAGGGAAGAAATCTAAAAAGTGGAGAGTGGAGAGGAGAGGAATGGGAGGTAGAGTTTGAGATTATCGGGTTAGAGAAAATTAGTAGAATATGGAAGGGGAGACGGATAGGAAATTGAATAGGAGAGAGTAGGGGATGGAAGTTTAACAGTGATGAGTGGAGAGGGGAGAAACGGGAGAAAGAGTGTGAGAGTATTGGGTAAGAGAAAAATAGTAGATTATGGAAGGGAAGACAAATAGGAAATTGAAGGGGCGGGAAGGGGTGAAGGAAATTTAAGAGTGAAGAGTAGAAAGGGGAGAAACTGGATGCAGAGTGTAAGAGTATCGGGTTAGAGAAGGTTTGTAGAATATGGAAGGGGTGAATGATAGGACCTTGAAGGAGAGAGAGTGGGGGAAGGAAGCTAAAGAGTGAACAGTGGAGAGGGGAGGAACCGGAGGCAGAGTGTGAGAGTATCGGGTTTGAAAATATTTGTATAATGTGGAAGGCGAGACAAATTGGAGATTGGAGGGTAGGGAGTGGGGAAAGGAAGCTTAACAGTGGAGAGTGGAGAGGGGGGGAACGGGAGGATGAGTTTGAGAGTATCGGGTTAGAAAAAATTATTAGAATATGGAAGAGGAGATAGATAGGAGCTTAAAGGGGAGAGAGTTGGGGAAGGAAGCTAAACTGTGGAGAGTGGAGGGGGGAGAAATGGGAGAGAGAATGTGAGAGAATCGGATTAGAATAGATTTGTAGAATATGGGGATTTGTAGGGGAGAGGGTATAGGAAGGAAGCTAAACAGTGGGCAGCGGAGAGGGAAGGAACGAGAGGCAGAGTGTGACAGTATCGGGTTAGAGAATATTTGTAGAATATGCAAGGGGAGACAGATGGGACCTTGAGGGGGAGAGAGTGGGGGAAGGAAGCTGAACGTAGGATAGTGGAGAGGGGAGGAATTGGAGGCATAGTTTTAGAGAATCGGGATAGAGAAAATTAGTAGAATATAGAAGGGGATACGGATAGGAGATTGAAGGGGAGATAGTGGCGGAAGGAAGTTTAACAATGGAGTGTGGAGAGGAGAGAAACGGGAGACAGAGTGTTAGGATAATGGGTTAGATAAGATTAGTACATAATAGAAGGGGAGATAGATAGGAGCGTGAAGGGTAGAGAGTTGTGGAAGGGAGCCAAACAGTGGAGGGTGGAGAGGGAAGAAAGGAGAGGCAAAGTGTGAATATATCGGGTAAGAGATATTAGTAGAATACGGAAGGGGAGACTGATAGGTGCTTGAAGGGGAGAGAGTGAGGGAAGGAAACTAAACTGTGAGGAGTGGAGAGGGGAGAAACGGGAGACATAGTGTTAGGGTATTAGATGAGAGAAGATTTGCAGAATTACGAAGGGGAAATAGATAGGAGCTTGAAGGGGATAGATTGGGGTAAGGAAGCTATGCAGTGGAGAGTGGAGAGGGGAGAAACGGGAGACAAAGTGTATGAGTATCGGGTTAGAGAAAATTTGTAGAAAATGAAAGGCCAGGTAAATAGGAGTTTGAAGGGGAGAGAATGGGGGAAGGATGCTAAACAGTGGAGAGTGGAAAGGGGAGGAACGGGAAAAGGAGTGTGATTGTTTCGGGACAATTTCTCTTACCCGATATAGTCACACTTTGCCTCCCCTTTCTTCCTTCGAAACGGGAGAAAGTGTATGAGTATCGGGTTTGAGAAAATTTGTAGAATATGGAAATGGAGATAGATAGGAGCTTGAAGGGGAAAGAGTGGGGGATGGAAGCTAAAAAGTGGACAGTGGTGAGGGGAGGAACGGTAGGCAGAGTGTGAGAGTATCGGGTTAGAGAAGATTAGTAGAATATGGAATGGGAGACAGATAGGAGATTGGAAGGGTGGGAGTGGGGGAAGGAAGTTTCACAGTGAAAAGTGGACAGGGAGAAACGGGAGTAAGAGTGTGAGAATATCGGGTTAGAGAAAAATAGTAGAATATGGAAGGGGAGACAGATAGAAGATTGAAGTGGAGGGAGTGGGATAATGAAGTTTAACAGTGAAGAGTGAAGACGGCAGAAACGGGAACAGATTAAGAGTATCGGTTTAGAGAAGATTTGTAGAATGTGGTACGGGAAACAGATAGGAGCTTGAAGGGGAGAGAGTCGGGGAAGGAAGCTAAACAGTGGAGAGTGGAAAGGGGAGGAACGGGAGGAATAGTGTGAGAGTATCGGTTTAGAGAAGATTTGTAGAAAATGGAAAGGCAGATAAATAGGAGGTTCAAGAGGAGAGAGTGGGGGAAGGAAGCTAAAAGTTGAAGATTGGAGAGGGGACAAACGGGAAAAAGAGTGTGAGAGTATCGGGTTGGAGAAGATTAGTAGAATATGGAATGGGAGACACACAAAATACTGAAGGGGAATGAGTGGGGGAAGGAAGGTAAAATTAGGAGAGTGGAGAGGTGAGGAACCGGAGGCGGAGTGTGAAAGTATCGGGTTTGAGAAGATTTTTTAAAATATGGAAGGGGAAATAATTAGGAGATTGACGTGGAGGGAGTGGGGGTAGGAAGCTTAATATTGGAGAGTGGAGAGGGGATGAACGGGAAGCAAAGTGGGAGAGTATCGTGTTAGAGAAAATTAGTAGAATATGGAAGAATAGTAAGAAAGAATATTGAAGAGGAGAGAGTGGGGGAAGAAAGTTTAACAGTGAAGGGTGGAGAGGGGAGAAACTTGAGACAGAGTGTTTAAGTATTGGGTTAGAGAAAAATAGTAGAATATAGAAGGAGAGACGGATAGGAGATTGATGGGGAGGGAGTGGGGGAAGGAAGTTTAACAGTGAAGAGTGGAGATGGAGAAACGGGAGACAGAGTGTAAGAGTATCGGGTTAGAGAACATTTGTGGAATATGGAAAGGGTGAAAAATAGGACCTTGAAGGGGATAGAGTGAAGGAAGGAAGCTAAACAGTGGACAGTGGAGAGAAGAGGTTCTGGAGGCAGAGTGTTAGAGTATCGAGTTAGAGAAAATTAGTAGAATATGGAAGGGGAGACATATAGGAGATTCAAGGGGAGATGGTGGGGTAAGGAAGCTAACCGAGGAACGGGAGGAAGAGTGTGAGTGTATCGAGTTAGAGGAGATTTGTAGAAAATGGATAGGCAGATAAATAAGAGGTTGAAGAGGAGAGAGTCGGGGAAGGAAGCTAAACAGTGGAGAGTGGAGAGGGGAGAAACGGGAGGAAGATTACGAGAGTATCGGTTTGGAGAAGATTAATAGAATATGGAAGGGGAGACAGATAGGAGTTTTATAAGCATAGAGTGAGGGTAGGCAGCTAACAAGTGGAGAGTTGAGAGGAAAGGAACGGAATTAAGAGTGTGAGAGTATCGGGTTAGAGAAGATTTGTAGAATATGGAAGGGGAGATAAATTGGATATTGAAGGTAAGGTAGTGGGGGTAGGAAGCTGAATAGTGGAGAGTGGAGAGATGGGGAACCGAAGGCAGAGTGTTAGAGCATAGTATTAGAGAAAATTAGTAGAATATGGAAGAAGAGACAGATAGGAGATTGACGTGGAGGCAGTGTGGGAAGGAAGTTAAACAGTAAAGAGTGGGGAGGGGATGAACGGTAGACAGAGTAGGAAGGTAACGGGTTAGAGAGGATTCGTAGAATATGGAAATGGACATGGATAGGAGATTGAAGGAGAGTGTGGGGGAAGCAAGCTATACAGTGTAGTATTGAGAGGGGAGGAAGAGGAGAAAGAGTGTGCGAGTATCGGGTTAGAGAATATTAGTAGAGAATGGAAGGGGAGACAGATCGGAGAGTATCGGTTAATAGTAGATTAGTAGAATATGGAATGGACGACAGATAGGAGATTGAAAGGGAGTGGGGGAAGGAAGCTAAACACTGGAAAGTTGAGAGGGGAGGAACTGGAGGCATTGTGAGAGTATCGGGTTACAAAAGATTAGTAGAATATGAAAGGGGAGACAGATAGGTGCATGAAGGGGAGAGAGTGAGGGAAGGAAACTAAAATGTGTGTAGTGGAGAGGGGAGGAACGGAAGGCAGAATGTGAGAGTATCGGGAAGGAGAACATTAGTAGAATATGGAAGGGGAGACAAATTGTAGAAACAAGGGGAGAGAGTGGGGTAAGGAAGCTAAGCATTGGAGAGTGGAGAGGAGAGGAACGGGAAGAAGAGTGTGAGCGTATCAGTTTAGAGAAGATTTGTACAAAATGGAAGGGCAGAGAAATAGGTGGTTGATAATGAGAGAGTGGGGGAAGGAAGTACGACAGTGAAGAGTGGAGAGGCGTGAAACAGGAGACAGTGTATGAGTATCGGGTCAGAGGAGATTTGTAGAATATGTAAGGGGAAATAGTTAGGAGCTTGAGTGGAGAGAGTGAGGGAAGGAAACTAAACAGTGGAGAGGGGAGGAACGGGAGGCAGAGTGTGAGAGTATCGGGAAGGAGAAGATTAGTACAATATGGATGGGGTCAGGTAGTAGATTGAAGGGGAGAGATTGGGGTAAAGAAGTTTAACAGTGGAAGTAACAGTTTAGTAGAATATGGATGGGGAGACAGATAGAAGATTGAAGGGAAAAGAGAGGGGGAAGGAATGTAAACAGTGAAGAATGAAGAGCGGAGGAACCGGAGGCATAGTGTGAGAGTATTGGGTTTTAAAATATTTGTAGATTATGGAAGGAGAGACAGTTAGGAGCTTGAAGACGAGAGAGTGGGTGAAGGAAGCTAAAAAGTGGAGAGTGGAGAGGGGAGAAACGGGAGACAGAGTGTGAGGGTATCGTATTAGAAAAGATTAGTAGAATATAGAAGGGGAGATAGATAGGAGCGTGAAGGGGAGAGAGTGGGGGAAGGAAGCTAACACAGGAGGGTGGAGAGAGGAGAAACGGGAGGCAAAGTGTGGGAGTATCGGGTATAAGAAGATTAGTAGAATATGGAAGGGGAGACAGATAAGAGATTGAAGGGGAGAGTGTGTGGGAAGGAAGTTTAACAGTGAAGAAAGGGAGGGGAGAGAAACTAGAGACAGAGTGTGAGAGTATCGGGTTATAAATGATTAGTAGAATATGTTAGTGGAGATAGATAGGAGCCTGAAGGGTAGAGAGTGGGGGAAGGAAGCTAAACAGTAGGGGATGGAGAGGGGAGAAACGGGAGGCAAAGTGTGAGAGTATCGGTTGAGAGAATATTTGTAGAATATGGAAGGGGAGACAGTTAGGTGCTTCAAGGGGAGAGAGTGAGGGAAGGAAACTAAACAGTGGAGAGTGGAGAGGGGAGGAACGGGAGGCAGAATGTGAGAGTATCGGTTTAGAGAAAATTAGTAGAATATGGAAGGGGAGACAGATAGGAGTTTGAACGGGAGATAGTGGGGGAAGGAAGTTTAACAGTGGAGAGTAGAGAGGGGAGATCCGGGAGACAGAGTGTGAGGGTATCGGATTAGAAAAGATTAGTAGAATATAGAAGGGGTGATATATAGGAGCGTCAAGGGGAGAGAGTGGGGGAGGGAAGCTTAACACTGGAGGGTGGAGAGAGGAGAAACGGGAGGAAAATTGTGGGAGTATCGGGTATAAGAAGATTAGTAGAATATGGAAGGGGAGACAGATAAGAGATTGAAGGGGAGAGAGTGTGGGAAAGAAGTTTAACAGTGAAGAAAGGGAGGGGAGAGAAACTAGAGACAGAGTGTGAGAGTATCGGGTTATAGATTATTAGTAGAATATTTTAGGGGAGTTAGATAGGAGCTGGAAGGGTAGAGAGTGGGGGAAGGAAGCTAAATGGTGGAGAGTGAAGGGGGGAGAAACGGGGGACATAGTGTAAGAGTATCGGGTTAGAGAAGATGAAACGCGCCTCATAGGGCCGGGAGGTTCGGAGGAGTTTTTATTAAAAGCAGACAAAAAAAACTAGGTTGGAAAAACTAAATACTTTATTTACTAGAAAACGAAAGACAACAACGGTCGTTAACAATAACCCCCCCCCCCCCCCCCGAATTGTGAACTGGCTAAAAAAAAAGGGGTAGAGTCGGGATAAGAGGAGCTAGGAATTTTTAGGTTAGTATTATTCCTTGGCTGCGGGAGGTAGCGGTTGTCTTCAAAAGGTACCGTGCGTCCGTCTCTCGGGGGCAGCTGAAATAGGCGTCGAACACTCGACGCTAGCCTCGAGGTTAGGCTAGCTAGGTTAAATTACAAAAAAAAAAATTTCTCCAGCTGCGTTGCTGAACCCAAAAGGTAATCAGTTACCAACAACAAAACTCCCTTCGGCAAGATACAAGAAAAACAAGGGAACAAGGCAACCCGGACAAGTCACAACATCCGTCAATAGACCTTAAGTTGAAAAATCAACAAACAACAAAAAAAATAAAAAAAGGAAGAAAAACGAGAGCGACGCGGTTGCGCCTCTTCTCAGACCACCGCCATCTCAGAGCCACTCATAACAATACCCAAATGAAGGTTAGGAAGGCAATGAAGGTAGGGACTACTGGGAAGGAAGGATTGGAGTCTCTCGCCGATTGAAAGATTTATTTTGAGATACGTGACATCTGCGTGAATACTCTCCCGTCTCCACATCCTTCAATTCTACAGCCACCGGGCTTGTAAAGCGGCTTATTCGCCATGGTTTGGACCATTTCGGCAAGAATTTCGCTGATTTTTTGTTAACCGAGGAACTCAAGGGGTGTAATTTATATACGACTATCTGGCCTACTTTAAACGGTTGGTCTCTCCGATTCCTATTATAATTTCTCGCTACGACCTTATTTGCACGCTTCAAGTTTCGAAGGGCCTCGGTCCACCTTTCTTCGGTGCTTTCTCCCCGTTTGGCCTCAGCGACGCTGTCATCGATAGTCCAGCGCATGGCCAAGGGATGATTTAATTCTCGCCCCTAAAAGAGACTCGCCGGAGTGCATTTTGGGCTCTCATGGAAGGCGGTATTAAACGCCATGGATATGGTATGTAGGTTTTCGTCCCACCGGTCCTGTGCATCATGGTAAAAAATAGTGAGCGCTGTTTTTAGGTTCCTATTAAATCGCTTGACATGAGACGGTTGAGGATAATAGGGACTTGTGGTGACGTGTTTTATCCCCCAACCGAAACACATATCTTTTACCTCCCTTGAAGTAAAAGTCGGGGCATTGTCGGATACCATTATTTTGGGAAAACCTGCTACCGCGAAAACACGAGTGTTGAGGATTTTAACCGTATTGGCAGCCCTCATGTTGCGTGTGGGAATAATAAACACGAATTTCGAAAAAGCGTCAATGACGGCAAGAATCGAAGTATTCCCCGACCGCGTACGCGTTAGTGGCCCCATATAATCAACGAAATATTTCTCTCCCGGCTCGGTAGCCACCTCAGACGAATGGTACCCAACCATAGTGTTTTGCGCTGGTTTCGCGCTTTGACAGCCAATGCAAGACCGTACATACATTAATATGTCCCTATGCATATTCGGCCAAAAGAAATCCCGAGATATTTTTTCCCTCGTTTTACGATATCCTAAGTGACCGCCGATTATTGAGTCGTGGAAATAAGCCATTACCATCGGTCTAATCCCTATGGGAATGTAAACTCGATTACGTTTGCTCTTACGCGCGCGAAATACCAGAAGTCCCTGGCGCAACTTCACATTCCTTACCCCGACCCCATTACTTAGTCTTTGTTTTAGTCTTTGACATTCTAAGTCTTTCTCCTGATGTTCTAAAATGGTCGTGAATGATATCGGTGTGTCCTGCAGGACACACAACCCGGGTCGTGGGACTGGTTCGTGATCATTTTGGTTTTCATCAAACATCCGTGACAAGCTATCGGCCACGACGTTATCCTTCCCTTTCACGTGAGTTACTCGAAACTTATAACTAGATAAACGTAACATCCACCGTCCGACCTTTCCCAACTGCTTAGGATGATTACGCATCCATGACAGGGCCTGGTTATCGGTGTATAGCTCAAATTCCCGGCCCCTCAGATATTGCCCAAATTTCTCTACGGCAAATACGACTGCCAAGCATTCGGCTTCATATGCAGCGTGTTTTTTTTTCGCGTCGTTAAGGGTTCGACTAGCAAAGGCTACAGGTGCCAAATGACCGTTGACTCTCTGTGATAATACCGCCGCTACAGCATTGGAGGATGTGTCTGTATGTACCACAAAATCTTTAGTGAAATCAGGGATATGCAGCACAGGGGGCGACGCAATTCTTTCCCGTAATTTTTGGAAAGCCTGCTGTTGAGCAGGCCCCCAAAAGAAGCGGGAATTTTTTCTTTTTTAGCCGATTCAGTGGGGCCGCAATCTCCGAAAAACAGGGACTGAAACGCGCATAGTAACTGCACATTCCTAAAAAACGTTTCGTCTCCCTCAGATTCCTCGGAACCTGGAAGTTACTCACTGCTTCCCCTCTGTCTGGATCTATTCTAATTCCCTGGTCCGACACAATGTGTCCTAAATACTTGATTTTATTCAATCCAATCGAAATTTTCTCCGGATTTACAGTCAATTTCGCTCACCTCAGTCGCGAGAAAACGTCTTCCAAGTGTATGATGTGATCATCAAAGTTTTCGCTGTACACCACGACGTCATCTAGGTATGTAAATACATATTTGTATTTTATATCACCCAAAATCCTATCAATTAAGCGTGAAAGAACCTGTCCACCCGTACAAAGTCCGAAAGGTAAACGTTTATATTCATAGAGATCGAAAGGAGTTATAAATGCCGTCGCCCGCCTGCTTTTGGGAGTCAGAGGAACCTGGTGATACGCGGCATTTAAATCTAAAATGGAATAATATTTAGCCTTACTGAAATGCAGAAAGGCGTTTTCCACAGTGGGTAGGGGAAAGGCATCATAAACTACTTTCTTATTCACCCTTCGGTAATCAACTACTAGCCGCGAGGATCTGTCTTTCTTGGGCACTAAAAACACGGACTAGCGTACGGGGAATTAGATTCTTCAATAACTCCCTCCTGTAGGAGATCCGTCACATGCTTCCTCATTTCTACCATCTTAGGAGGGTTGCATTGAAATGGAGGGGATCTAACCGGCGTATCATCTGACAAGGTTAAATCTTACTCCATTACGTTTGTACATCCTAACGATTTGGTGACTACCTCTTTATATCGGTTTAGTAATCCCTGTACTTTTTTTCTTTGTTCATGATTTAATTACTCGAGTCGTGACGTCTTATCCTGCCCGATTACTACGCCGTTATTCGCTGGTTGAGAAAGGAATGAGGCCATGATCTCGGGTCTAAACTTAAAACTGTAAGTCTTACTTACAAAATTTAATACCATTCCTGTTTTAATCATAAAATCAGCACCTAAAATTACCTGAACTGGGGAAGCGTCAAGAATGAAAAACTCATGTTGCCACGAATTTCCTTGTATTTTAATATGGAGCTTGACCTTTCTAGTTATGCTAATGGGCGTCGAATCCACCCCATAACAAATTTTCTCTAAATTAATAATTTTCCGTCGAGCCCCTGTCAGTGAATTCAAAAAATCTTCCGAAATGCACGACCCAAACGCACCCGAATCTAAAAGAGCAGTGCAAGCTAAACCATCAATAGAAATGTTTATTTTCGGTGATGGATCGAATTTGATTACCGAGGGCCGGCCACGAAACGCCACTAACCTTCCGCGATAGCCTCGTGGCTTCATAACTCCGCGGACCTCTCGTTTCCCGTACTTCCGTGGGTTTCCCGTATTTCTGTGGGTAAAATGTGGCTCCGCCGTGTGGCCTCCTCTTTGCCACCCTCCATACCTACGTGGGGGCAATTGTTCCCTTTGTGGATGCTGGCTACTTCTAGGCCAACGTTCGGTTGGGTATAATCGTTGCCCCGATCGCCCATTTCGATCCCCGAATTCAGCGTCAACCATCTCTTCTATAGGCGGAGGGTCTCTATATGATTCAGCGATGGCTCGTCTTTCATCATAGTTACGTCCCCAAAGAACAAGCTGTTCGAAAGATTGCGGTTTATCTATTAGATGCCAAGAATAATCAGGGTTAAGATTACTGCACACTATCTCCAACAGTTCGTCTGGTGAGAGTTTTTTTTCTAACCTTTGATTCATATTTTTCATGACGATAATATATTCGCTTAGCGTTTCACGCCTACCCTGAGTGCGGTTATACAGGTCTCTTTTCAAGCGTGTCTGATAATTTGGGACACCAAAGGTCGCTATCAACTCTTCTCGAAAATGGTTTACATCCCGAAATTGATTGGCCCAATACCAAGCGTCGGCCCCACCGGATAAAACTTCGGGAATTACCTTGAACGCCATACTATCGGCCAGTTCTACCTGACTCGAGAACCTACCGAAACGTTCTAAGAATCCCACTACACTTTCCCCCGGTTCACCATCGAATCTTAAATCCCAACGGTGTGCGGCAGCCACGAGACTTTCTAACATCTTTACATCAAATTGCTTAGGACGGGGGACCTGGACCTCGGGAGGTGTTACCTCTGAAACATTTGCGATCAATTCAACGCCGCTCCCATTATCCTCCCCATAATCTAGCGAATGAACATACTCTCGCAGAACTTTCCGAAGTTCATCCAACGTGCCATTTGTTTTTAACCCGAATCTACCGCAAAAGTCAAATGCTTCTGCTTTCGTTAGTTCGTTAATCCAACTGGTTCCGGTAGGTAGCTTCGCTGCCATCTCTCGCACTCCTTTTTCTTTACTGTATCCAGCAACCACGCTCTGCTACCATTGAAACGTGCCTCACAGGGCCGGGAGGTGCGGAGGAGTTTTTATTAAACGCAGACAAAAAAAAACCAGGTTGGAATAACAAAATAATTTATTTACTAGAAAACGAAAGACAACAACGGTCGTTAACAATAATTCCCCCCCCCCCCCCCGAATTGTGACCTGGCTAAAAAAAAGGGGCAGACTCTGGATAAGAGGAGCTAGGAATTTTAGGGTAGGTATACCTTGGCTGCGGGAGGTAGCGGTGGTCTTCAAAAGGTGCCGTGCGTCCGTCTCTCGGGGGCAGCTGAAATAGGCGTCGAACACTCGACGCGAGCCTCAGCAAAGCAATGCCCGACGCTCGGGGGACAACGATCCTATTTATACCTGGGGCCCATTTGCCACCAGGTATGATCGGCCCCTCTTGACCGGGTCCCAGTCCTCAGCCAAGCGCAGCTCGGGAACCGAACTCGTGGGCTGCAACTTGCCCTCGAAGCGTCAATGCTCCAGCGTCCCGCAGTTCACAACTCGACGCGCCACTCGCTGCGTCCCTCGTCAATCCATGAACCGAGCGATCCACCGCTCTCTCAGTGTGAGGCACGGCTCAAAGATTTGTAGAATATGGAAGGGAAGACAGATAGGAGCTAGAAAGGGAGAGAGTGAGGGAAGGAAGCTAAACAGTGGACAATGGTGAGGGGAGGAACGGGAGGCAGAGTGTGAGAGTATCGGGTTAGAAAAGATTTGTAGAATATGGAAAGGGAGATAAATAGGAGATTGAAGGAGAGGGAGTGGGGGAAGGAAGTTTAACAGTGGAGTGGGGAGAGGGGAGGAACGGGAGACAGAGTGTAAGAGTATCGGGTTAGAGAAGATTTGTAGAACATGGAAGTGGAGACAGATAGGAGCTTGAAAAGTAGAGAGTGGGGGAAGGACGCTAAACAGTGGAGAGTGGAGAGGAGAGGAACGGGAGGAAGAGTGTGAGAGTATCAGGTTAGAGAAGATTTGTAAAAAATGAAAGGGCGGATAAATAGGTGGTTGAAGGGGAGATAGTGGGGGAAAGAAGTTTAACAGTAAAGAGTGGAGAGGGGCGAAACGGGAGACAGAGTGTATGAGTATCGGGTTAAAGAAGATTGTAGAATATGGAAGGGGAGATAGATAGGAGCTTGAAGGGGAGAGAGTGGAGAAAGGAAGCTTAACAGTGGATAGGGGAGGAACGGGAGGAAGAGTGTGACAGTATCAGGTTAGAGAAGATTTGTAGAAAATGGAAGGGCAGATAAATAGAAGATTGAAGAGGAGAGAGTTAAAGAAGGAAGCTAAACAGTAGACAGTGGAGAGGGAAGGAACGGGAGGCAGAGTATGAGAGTATCGTGTTAGAGAAAATTAGTAGAATATGGAAGGGGAGACACATAGGAGATTGATGTGGAGATAGTGGGGTAAGGAAGTTAAACAGTAAAGGGTGGAGAGGGGAGAAACTGGAGACAGAATTTGAAGGTATCGGGTTAGAGAGGAATGGTAGAATATGGAAATGGAGATGGATAGGAGATGGAAGGGGAGAGAGTGGGGGAAGGAAGCTAAACAGTGGAGCGTAAAGATGGAAGGAACAGGAGCAAGAGTGTGAGAGTATCGATTTAGAGAAGATTAGAAGAATATGGAAGGGGAGACAGGTAGGTGCTTGAAGGGGAGAGAGTGAGGGAAGGAAACTAAATAGTGGAGAGTGGAGATAGGGGGGAACAAGACGACGAGTGTGAGAGTATCGGTTTAGAGAAAATTAGTAGAATATGGAAGGGGAGACAAATAGTAAATTGAAGGGGAGAGAGTGGGGTAAGGAAGTTTAACAGTGAAGAGTGGAGAGGGGAGAAACGGAAGATATAGTGTAAGAGTATCGGGTTAGAGAAGAGTTGTAGAATATAGAACGGGAAACAGATAGGAGCGTGAAGGGGAGAGAGTGGGGGAAGGAAGCTAAACAGTGGAGTGTGGAGAGGGGAGGAACGGGAGGCAGAGTGTGAGAGTATCGGGTTAGATTAGATTTGTACAATATGGGAGGGGTGATGAATAGGAGCTTGTAGGTGATAGAGTGGGGGATGGAAGATAAACAGTTGAGAGTGGATAGGGGAGGACCGGGAGGAAGAGTATGAGATTATCGGGTTGAAGAAGAGTAGTATAATACGGAAGGGAGACAGATAAAAGATTGAAAGGAAAGGGTGGGGGAAGGAAGTTTAACAGTGGAGCGGGAAGAGGGGAAAAAAGGGAGAAAGAGTGTAAGAGTATCGGGTTAGAGAAGATTTGTAGACTATGGAAGTGGAGACAAATAGGCGTTTGTAGAATATGGAAGTGGAGAAAAATAGGACAAATAGGAGAGGAAAGGGTGGGGGAAGGATGCAAAAAAGTTGAGAGTGGAGAGGTGAGGAACGGGAGGCAGAGTGTGAGAGTATCGGGTTAGAGAAGATTTGTAGAATATGGAAGGGGAGATAAATAGGAGACATACGGGGAGGGAGTGGGGGTAGGAAGCTAAATAGTTGAGTGTGGAGAGGGGAGGAACGGGATGCAGACTGTGAGATTATCGGGTTAGAGAAAATTAGTTTAATATGTAAGGGGAGACAGATAGGAAATTGTAGAGGAGAGAGTGGGGGAAGAGGGTTTAACAGTGAAGAGTGGAGAGGGGAGAAACGGGAGAAAGATTGTGAGAGTATCGGGTTAGAGAAAAATAGTAGAATATGGAAGATGAGAGGGATAGGAGATTGAAGGGGAGGGAGTGGGGGAAGGAAGCTAAAAATTGGAAAGTTGAAAGGGGAAGAACGGGAGGTAGTGTGAGAGTATCAGGTTATAGAAGATTAGTAGAATATGGAAGGGGAGACAGATATGAGCCTACGGGGAGAGAGTGGGGGAAGGAAGCTAAACAGTTGAGAGTGGAGAGGGGAGGAACGGGTGGCAGAGTGTGAGAGTATCGGGTTAGAGAAGATTTGTAGAATATGGAAGGGGAGACAGATAGGAGATTGAAGAGTAGAGAGTGGGGGAAGGAAGTTTAACAGTGAAGAGTGGAGAGGGGAGAAACGGGAGACAGAGTGTGAGAGTATCGGGTTAGAGAAACATAGTAGAATATGGCAGATGAGAGGGATAGGAGATTGAAGGGGAGGGAATCGGAATAGGAAATTTAACAGTGAAGAGTAGAGAGGGGAGAAACGGGAGACAGAGGCCGGTATTCATAGACGGGATGAATAATCAATGATTGCTGAATCAACGATTATTCGTCAATCATTGATTATTTCATTTATGTATTCATAGTCAGAAAACAATCTCCAATTCAAAAATCACTGATTCATGAATCTCTAATTATTTGGGACAATCTGTAATTGGTGAATTACAGATTGGATATATGTTTCTTTTTTAGTGGTATGAGAAATTGAAGAGGCAAAACTTTTTGTGGGTATCGTTAAATTTTTATTCTAGTTGAGTATATATAGTTTTATTAATTGCATATTGAAAAATAAAATAAAATTGGATTGGCAATGTTTTTTTGATAAAAATGAATTATCCGTGCCTACATTAGAATTATTTCTTATGATTATTCAACGTTAATGATGGCGTTGCTAGGGAAAATCAACAAACAGTAATCTCGTATTCCGGCAAGTGTTGTTGAAGTAGCGGGTGCTGTTTAACGTCAGGAATTGTCCGACCATAAGTGTGGTCTCCTCTTTTTTCTATTCTCACAAAGAGACAACTGAGGCACCTATTCGTCGCCTGAACATCATAAGAAACAGGCGGCCTGATGGTGTCAGCTATTTGGACGGCCAAAAGATTAGTTATATGTTTCACAGTTCTGGACACCGTTGGCTGCGAAACAGAATTAGAAATCCCTACATATGTACGTAAATCACCAAAGAAGACGAAGAGTAGCAGTAGCTGTATTTATAACTGATCATTACCGATAAAGAAAATTTGTAATAAGTTATTAGTAGCAATTTATGATAGCTTACGAGTAAAACATTCATGGAAATTTCGGCCGAGGTTAAATTCAGCATGAAGATTTTTTTTAAATACTGCGTGATTAAAAACCGCTGTGATATATTTTTTAAATTTGTAATATGATCTCAACAATTCAATATTGATGCCTAAGCGTAAAATCTCAAAGCAATGAGCCACAGTAGCACAAGAGGAACTGTCAGTCCCCGCGGAAAGTGTCGATATATGAACGTTAGTTCTAACAGGAATATACTCGAACACTACGGGTTTTGACAATCGGTATCCTCTATTAAACTCTTCGTCTGTCAACACTCGTGTCTATTGTTACAGCAAGTTAGATTACGGATTTTAAACAGAGATTGACGTATATAATAAGCGGTCCATCACCAGACCCCAGTGAGTCCATTGACATTAAAGATTCACCCTGGAGTACGAATTTCGTGGACAGTATCACGATAAAAAAAGGCGAGGTGAAGTCATATGATATGACATGTAACTCGGAGGAAAAAATTCTCTCTACTCGTGAATATAGAGATGGAAAAAAAAACGACCGCCGAGAGTCTCGAACCGCATGACCCTCACGGGCACGGCGACGCTCGCCACTACAACAAACATACTTATGTTGAAACAGGCGATAATAATACTAATGCGCAAAGTCGCTTTGAGGCTGATTGAGATCTCCACTGATTAGCTTCCTTCCCCCACTCTCTCACCTTCAATCTCCAATTTGTCTCTCCTTCCTTATTCTACACATATTTTCAAACCCGATATTCTCACACTCTGCCCTCCGTTCCACCCCTCTGCACTGTCCACTGTTTATCTTCCTTCCTCCACTCTCTCCACTTCAAGGTCCTATCTGTCAATCCTTCCATATTCTACAAATATTCTCTAACCCGATTCTCTTACACTCTGGCCGGTATTCATAGTCCTCAATAATTACAGATTCGTTTCAATCTATGATTATATCTCTAATTAATTACTGTTGCTTATTCATAGTCGTCAAAGAATCAGTGATTCGTCAATCGATGATGCTTGAATCAGAGATTCATAAATCTCTGATTATTATGTATTCATAGTCGTCAAATAATCATTGTTTATAGTTCTAGTATTCATAGTCAAGCAAACTGTAATTATTTGGCCAAATAATCATTGATTCGTGAATTAAGCTCTCGACCATAATTAATTAGAATTTTTTCTTTCTTGGACGTCGGTAGTTTTGTGATTGTTTACGACATATTCGTGTCTTTACGTTCCAACTGTTCAATTTATGCAGTGCTAAAGGCATAGAATACTCTATATGAACGCTTAATTGATTAGGATTATTGATTTCCTTGAATTGATTAGGATTTCCGTGCAATGGAAATTCGTTCGGATATATTGGCGTATGTGATTTTCGATGATGATGTACCAGCGTATCACTAAAGGCTGCGAAAAACACACATTAGGGATCCAACAAATCCAAATTACTCTTATGGGGAGACTACGTACCCTGACTCGCCGATTTGAATTCCGTATTTACTATGTCGTGCACGAGGTCAAAGGCTAGTTCGCCTTGGACTTCGTCAAACGTATCCTAGTTGTATTGTAATTAATCAGTTTATAATCAGAAATATCCGCCCTTAGTATAAAAAAGCTGGGAAAATGTACTCTCGCTAGGTTGTTCCGGAGCCTCACATCACCCGTCTCAATCAGCCTCAAAGCGACTTTGCGCATTAGTATTATTATCGCCTGTTTCAACATAAGTATGTTTGTTGTAGTGGCGAGCGTCGCCGTGCACGTGAGGGTCATGCGGTTCGAGACTCTCGGCGGTCGTTTTTTTTTTCCATCTCTATATTCACGAGTAGAGAGAATTTTTTCCTCCGAGTTACATGTCATATCATATGACTTCACCTCGCCTTTTTTTATCGTGATACTGTCCACGAAATTCGTACTCCAGGGTGAATCTTTAATGTCAATGGACTCACTGGGGTCTGGTGATGGACCGCTTATTATATACGTCAATCTCTGTTTAAAATCCGTAATCTAACTTGCTGTAACAATAGACACGAGTGTTGACAGACGAAGAGTTTAATAGAGGATACCGATTGTCAAAACCCGTAGTGTTCGAGTATATTCCTGTTAGAACTAACGTTCATATATCGACACTTTCCGCGGGGACTGACAGTTCCTCTTGTGCTACTGTGGCTCATTGCTTTGAGATTTTACGCTTAGGCATCAATATTGAATTGTTGAGATCATATTACAAATTTAAAAAATATATCACAGCGGTTTTTAATCACGCAGTATTTAAAAAAAATCTTCATGCTGAATTTAACCTCGGCCGAAATTTCCATGAATGTTTTACTCGTAAGCTATCATAAATTGCTACTAATAACTTATTACAAATTTTCTTTATCGGTAATGATCAGTTATAAATACAGCTACTGCTACTCTTCGTCTTCTTTGGTGATTTACGTACATATGTAGGGATTTCTAATTCTGTTTCGCAGCCAACGGTGTCCAGAACTGTGAAACATATAACTAATCTTTTGGCCGTCCAAATAGCTGACACCATCAGGCCGCCTGTTTCTTATGATGTTCAGGCGACGAATAGGTGCCTCAGTTGTCTCTTTGTGAGAATAGAAAAAAGAGGAGACCACACTTATGGTCGGACAATTCCTGACGTTAAACAGCACCCGCTACTTCAACAACACTTGCCGGAATACGAGATTACTGTTTGTTGATTTTCCCTAGCAACGCCATCATTAACGTTGAATAATCATAAGAAATAATTCTAATGTAGGCACGGATAATTCATTTTTATCAAAAAAACATTGCCAATCCAATTTTATTTTATTTTTCAATATGCAATTAATAAAACTATATATACTCAACTAGAATAAAAATTTAACGATACCCACAAAAAGTTTTGCCTCTTCAATTTCTCATACCACTAAAAAAGAAACATATATCCAATCTGTAATTCACCAATTACAGATTGTCCCAAATAATTAGAGATTCATGAATCAGTGATTTTTGAATTGGAGATTGTTTTCTGACTATGAATACATAAATGAAATAATCAATGATTGACGAATAATCGTTGATTCAGCAATCATTGATTATTCATCCCGTCTATGAATACCGGCCTCTGTCTCCCGTTTCTCCCCTCTCTACTCTTCACTGTTAAATTTCCTATTCCGATTCCCTCCCCTTCAATCTCCTATCCCTCTCATCTGCCATATTCTACTATGTTTCTCTAACCCGATACTCTCACACTCTGTCTCCCGTTTCTCCCCTCTCCACTCTTCACTGTTAAACTTCCTTCCCCCACTCTCTACTCTTCAATCTCCTATCTGTCTCCCCTTCCATATTCTACAAATCTTCTCTAACCCGATACTCTCACACTCTGCCACCCGTTCCTCCCCTCTCCACTCTCAACTGTTTAGCTTCCTTCCCCCACTCTCTCCCCGTAGGCTCATATCTGTCTCCCCTTCCATATTCTACTAATCTTCTATAACCTGATACTCTCACACTACCTCCCGTTCTTCCCCTTTCAACTTTCCAATTTTTAGCTTCCTTCCCCCACTCCCTCCCCTTCAATCTCCTATCCCTCTCATCTTCCATATTCTACTATTTTTCTCTAACCCGATACTCTCACAATCTTTCTCCCGTTTCTCCCCTCTCCACTCTTCACTGTTAAACCCTCTTCCCCCACTCTCTCCTCTACAATTTCCTATCTGTCTCCCCTTACATATTAAACTAATTTTCTCTAACCCGATAATCTCACAGTCTGCATCCCGTTCCTCCCCTCTCCACACTCAACTATTTAGCTTCCTACCCCCACTCCCTCCCCGTATGTCTCCTATTTATCTCCCCTTCCATATTCTACAAATCTTCTCTAACCCGATACTCTCACACTCTGCCTCCCGTTCCTCACCTCTCCACTCTCAACTTTTTTGCATCCTTCCCCCACCCTTTCCTCTCCTATTTGTCCTATTTTTCTCCACTTCCATATTCTACAAACGCCTATTTGTCTCCACTTCCATAGTCTACAAATCTTCTCTAACCCGATACTCTTACACTCTTTCTCCCTTTTTTCCCCTCTTCCCGCTCCACTGTTAAACTTCCTTCCCCCACCCTTTCCTTTCAATCTTTTATCTGTCTCCCCTTCCGTATTATACTACTCTTCTTCAACCCGATAATCTCATACTCTTCCTCCCGGTCCTCCCCTATCCACACTCAACTGTTTATCTTCCATCCCCCACTCTATCACCTACAAGCTCCTATTTATCACCCCTCCCATATTGTACAAATCTAATCTAACCCGATACTCTCACACTCTGCCTCCCGTTCCTCCCCTCTCCACACTCCACTGTTTAGCTTTCTTCCCCCACTCTCTCCCCTTCACGCTCCTATCTGTTTCCCGTTCTATATTCTACAACTCTTCTCTAACCCGATACTCTTACACTATATCTTCCGTTTCACCCCTCTCCACTCTTCACTGTTAAACTTCCTTACCCCACTCTCTCCCCTTCAATCTACTATCTTTCTCCCCTTCCATATTCTACAAATCTATTTTAACCCGATACGCTCACACTCTGCCTCCCGTTCCTATCCACTCCACTCTCCACTGTTTTGCTTCCTTCCCACATTCTCTCCCCTTCACGCTCCTATCTATGTCCCCTTCCATATTCTATTAATCATCTCTAACCCGATACTCTCACACCCTGTCTATTGTTTCTCCCCCCTGCCTTTCTTAACTGTTAAACTTCCTTCCCACACTCTCTCCCCTTCAATTTACTATCTGTCTCTCCTTCCATTATCTACTAATTTTCTCTAAACCGATACTCTCACACTCGTCGTCTTGTTCCCCCCTATCTCCACTCTCCACTGTTTAGTTTCCTTCCCTCACTCTCTCCCCTTCAAGCACCTACCTGTCTCCCCTTCCATATTCTTCTAATCTTCTATAACCCGATACTCTCACAATTCCTCCAGTTCCTCCCCTCTCAACTTTTCACTTTGTAGCTTCCTTCCCCCACTCCCTCCCCGTCAATCTCCTATATGTCTTCCCTTCCATATTCTACTAATCTTCTCTAAATCGATACTCTCACACTCTTGCTCCTGTTCCTTCCATCTTTACTCTCCCCTGTTTAGCTTCCTTCCCCCACTCTCTCCCCTTCCATCTCCTATCCATCTCCATTTCCATATTCTACCATTCCTCTCTAACCCGATACCTTCAAATTCTGTCTCCCGTTTCTCCCCTCTCCACCCTTTACTGTTTAACTTCCTCACCCCACTATCTCCACATCAATCTCCTATGTGTCTCCCCTTCCATATTCTACTAATTTTCTCTAACACGATACTCTCATACTCTGCCTCCCGTTCCTTCCCTCTCCACTGTCTACTGTTTAGCTTCCTTCTTTAACTCTCTCCTCTTCAATCTTCTATTTATCTGCCCTTCCATTTTCTACAAATCTTCTCTAACCTGATACTGTCACACTCTTCCTCCCGTTCCTCCCCTATCCACTGTTTAGTTTCCTTCCCTCACTCTCTCCCCTTCAAGCACATACCTGTCTCCCCTTCCATATTCTTCTAATCTTCTATAACCCGATACTCTCACACTGCCTCCAGTTCCTCCCCTCTCAACTTTTCACTTTGTAGCTTCCTTCCCCCACTCCCTCCCCGTCAATCTCCTATATGTCTTCCCTTCCATATTCTACTAATCTTCTCTAAATCGATACTCTCACACTCTTGCTCCTGTTCCTTCCATCTTTACTCTCCCCTGTTTAGCTTCCTTCCCCCACTCTCTCCCCTTCCATCTCCTATCCATCTCCATTTCCATATTCTACCATTCCTCTCTAACCCGATACCTTCAAATTCTGTCTCCCGTTTCTCCCCTCTCCACCCTTTACTGTTTAACTTCCTCACCCCACTATCTCCACATCAATCTCCTATGTGTCTCCCCTTCCATATTCTACTAATTTTCTCTAACACGATACTCTCATACTCTGCCTCCCGTTCCTTCCCTCTCCACTGTCTACTGTTTAGCTTCCTTCTTTAACTCTCTCCTCTTCAATCTTCTATTTATCTGCCCTTCCATTTTCTACAAATCTTCTCTAACCTGATACTGTCACACTCTTCCTCCCGTTCCTCCCCTATCCACTGTTTAGTTTCCTTCCCTCACTCTCTCCCCTTCAAGCACATACCTGTCTCCCCTTCCATATTCTTCTAATCTTCTATAACCCGATACTCTCACACTGCCTCCAGTTCCTCCCCTCTCAACTTTTCACTTTGTAGCTTCCTTCCCCCACTCCCTCCCCGTCAATCTCCTATATGTCTTCCCTTCCATATTCTACTAATCTTCTCTAAATCGATACTCTCACACTCTTGCTCCTGTTCCTTCCATCTTTACTCTCCACTGTTTAGCTTCCTTCCCCCACTCTCTCCCCTTCCATCTCCTATCCATCTCCATTTCCATATTCTACCATTCCTCTCTAACCCGATACCTTCAAATTCTGTCTCCCGTTTCTCCCCTCTCCACCCTTTACTGTTTAACTTCCTTACCCCACTATCTCCACATCAATCTCCTATTTTTCTCCCCTTCCATATTCTACTAATTTTCTCTAACACGATACTCTCATACTCTGCCTCCCGTTCCTTCCCTCTCCACTGTCTACTGTTTAGCTTCCTTCTCCAACTCTCTCCTCTTCAATCTTTTATTTATCTCCCCTTCCATATTCTACAAATCTTCTCTAACCCGATACTCTCACACTCTGCCTCCCGTTCCTCACCTCTCCACTCTCAACTTTTTTTCATCCTTCCCCCACCCTTTCCTCTTCTATTTGTCCTATTTTTCTCCACTTCCATATTCTACAAACGCCTATTTGTCTCCACTTCCATAGTCTACAAATCTTCTCTAACCCGATACTCTTACACTCTTTCTCCCTTTTTTCCCCTCTTCCCGCTCCACTGTTAAACTTCCTTCCCCCACCCTTTCCTTTCAATCTTTTATCTGTCTCCCCTTCCGTATTCTACTACTCTTCTTCAACCCGATAATCTCATACTCTTCCTCCCGGTCCTCCCGTATCCACTCTCAACAGTTTATCTTCCATCCCCCACTCTATCACCTACAAGCTCCTATTTATCACCCCTCCCATATTGTACAAATCTAATCAAACCCGATACTCTCACACTCTGCCTCCCGTTCCTCCCCTCTCCACACTCCACTGTTTAGCTTTCTTCCCCCACTCTCTCCCCTTCAAGCTCCTATCTGTTTCCCGTTCTGTATTCTTCAACTCTTCTCTAACCCGATACTCTTACACTCTATCTACCGTTTCCCCCTCTCCACTCTTCACTGTTAAACTTCCTTCCCCCACTCTCTCCCCTTCAATCTACTATCTGTCTCCCCTTCCATATTCTACAAATCTTTGAGCCGTGCCTCACGCTGAGTGAGCGGTGGATCGCTCGGTTCATGGATTGACGAGGGACGCAGCGAGGGGCGCGTCGAGTTGTGAACTGCAGGACGCTGGAGCATTGACGCTTCGAGGGCACGTTGTAGCCCACGAGTTCGGTTCCCGAGCTGCGCTTGGCTGAGGACCGGGACCCGGTCAAGAGTGGCCGATCATACCTGGTGGTAAATGGGCCCCAGGTATAAATAGGATCGTTGTCCCCCGAGCGTCGGGCATTGCTTTGCTGAGGCTCGCGTCGAGTGTTCGACGCCTATTTCAAGTGCCCCCGAGAGACGGACGCACGGCACCTTTTGAAGACCACCGCTACCTCCCGCAGCCAAGGTATACCATACCCTAAAATTCCTAGCTCCTCTTATCCCGAGTCTCCCCCTTTTTTTTAGCCAGTTCACAATTCGGGGGGGGGGGAATTATTGTTAACGACCGTTGTTGTCTTTCGTTTTCTAGTAAAGAAATTATTTTTTTATGTAATAAAAACTCCTCCGCACCTCCCGGCCCTGTGAGGCACGTTTCAATGGTAGCAGAGCGTGGTTGCGGGATACAGTAAAGAAAAAGGAGTGCGAGAGATGGCAGCGAAGCTACCTACCGGAACCAGTTGGATTAACGAACTAACGAAAGCAGAAGCAATTGACTTTTGCGGTAGTTTCGGGTTAAAAACAAATGGCACGTTGGATGAACTTCGGAAAGTTCTGCTAGAGTATGTTCATTCGCTAGATTATGGGGAGGATAATGGGAGCGGCGTTGAATTGATCACAAATGAGGAAAGGCAATCGCAAGTGGGGAAAGGAAGGTAAACAGTGGAGAATGGGGAGGGGAGGAACGGGAGGCGGAGTGTGAGAGTGTCGGGTTAGAGATGATTAGTAGAATATGGAAGGGGTGACAGATAGGAGATTGAAGGGGAGCGAGTGGGGGAAGGAAATTGAACAGTGAAGGGTGGAGAATGGAGAAACGGGAGACAGAGTGTAAGAGTATCGGGTTAGAGAGGATTTGTAGAATATGGAAGGGGAGATAGATAGGAGCTTGAAGGGGAGACAGTGGGGGATGGAAGCTAAACAGTGGAGAGTGGAGTGGGGAGGAACGGGAGGCAGAGTGTCGGTTTAGAGAATATTAGTAGAATATGGAAGGGGAGACAGATAGTAGATTGAAGGTGAGAGAGTGTGGGAAGGAAGTTTAACAGTGAAGAGTTGAGTGGGGAGGAACAGGAGACATGGTGTGGGGGTATCTGGTAAGAGAGGATTTTTAGAAAATAGAAGGAATGATAAATAGGAGATAGAAGGGAGAGAGTAGGGGATAAAAACGTTCATCAGTGGAGAGTGGAGAGGGGAGGAACGGGAGACAGAATGTTAGAGTATCGGGTTAGAAAATATTTGTAGAAAATAGAAGAGGAGATGGATTGGAGATAGAAGGGGATAGAGTAGGGCAAGGAAGTTTAGCGGTGGAGAGTGGAGAGAGGGGAACGGAAGACAGTTTAAGGAAGTTTAGCAGTGGAGAGGGGTGGAACGGACATAGAGTGTTAGAGTATCGGTTAAGAGAGGATTTGTAAAACACAGAATGGGCGATAGATAGAAGATAGAAGGGGAGAGAAAAGGGGGAAAGGAAGTTTAATAGCGGAGAGGGGAGGAACAGGAGGGAGAGTGTAAGAGTATCGGGTAAGAGAGGATTTGTATAATATAGAAGGGGAGATAGATAGGACATTGTAGGGGATAGAGTTCGGGAAAGGAAGTTTACCTGTGAAGAGTGTAGAGGGGGTAAACGGGAGGTAGAGTGTGGGAGTATCGTGTTAGAGAAGATTTGTAGAATATGGAAGGGGAGATAAATAGGAGATTGAACTTGAGGGAGTGGGGGAAGGAAGCTAAACAGTGGAGAGGGGAGGAACGGATAGCAGAGTGTGAGAGTATCGGGTTATAAAAGATTAGTAGAATATGAAAGGGGACACAGATAGGTGCCTGAAGGGGAGAGAGTGGGGGAAGGAAGCTAAACAGTGGAGAGTGGAGAGCGGAGGAACGGGAAGCAGAGTGTGAGAGTATCGGGTTAGAGAAGATTTGTAGAATACTGAAGGGGAGACAGATAGGAGATTGAAGGGGAGAGTGTGGGGGAAAGAAGTTTAACAGTGAAGAGTGGAGAATGGAGAAACGGGAGACAGAGTGTAAGAGTATCGGGTTAGAGAGGATTTGTAGAACATGGAAGGGGAGATATATAGGAGCTTGAAGGGAGAGAGTGGAGGAAGGAAGTTTAACTGTGAAGAGTTGAGTGGGGAGGAACAGGAGACATGGTGTGAGGGTATGTGGTAAGAGAGGATTTTTAGAAAATAGATGGAATGATATATAGGAGATAGAAGGGAGAGAGTAGGGGATAAAAACGTTCATCAGTGGAGTGTGGAGACGGGAGGAACGGGAGACAGAGTGTTAGTGTATCGGGTTAGAGAAGATTTTTAGAAATTGGAAGGGGAGATAAATAGGAGATGGCCGGGGATAGAGTGGCAGAAGGAAGTTTAACAGTGAAGAGTGGAGAGGGGATGGACGGGAGGCAGAGTGTGAGAGTATCGGGTTAGAGAAGATTTGTAGAAAATAGAAGAGGAGATGGATTTGAGATAGAAGGGGATAGAGTATGGCAAGGAAGTTTAGCGGTGGAGAGGGGAGGAACGGAAGACAGTTCAAGGAAGGTTAACAGTGGAGAGGGGAGGAATGGAAGACAGAGTGTAAGAGTATCGGGTAAGAGAGGAACTTTAGAAAGTAAATAGGGAAAAACAAAAGACATAGAAGGGGTGAGAGTGGGGGAAAGGAAGTTTACCAGTGGAAAGGGGTGGATCTGGAGGCAGAGTGGAAGAGTATCGGCTAAGAGAGGATGTGTAGAAGATAGAAGGGGTGATAGATAGGAGATAAAATGGGTGAGAGTGGGGGAAGGAAGTTAAATAGTTGAGAGGGGAGGAACGGGAAACATAGGGGAAGAGTATCTGATAAGAGAGTATTTGTAGAAGATAGAAGGGGCTGCAGATAGGAGATAGAAGGAGAGATAGAGGGGGAAAGGAATTTTTACAGTGGTGAGTGGAGAGGGGAGGAACGGGAAACAGAGTGTAAGAGTATCGGGAAAGAGGGGATTTGTAGAAGTGTGAGATAGTAGTGAGAGGTATAGTCTTTTAAAATTGTAGCCATAATGATTTAACTAATTAAGAAAATCTTCCAGATAAAATTTTCGTATTTTACTTTGACTCCAATTTTTGTTTTTTACCTTTGACCTTTTTTTCGCTTACCTTGGGTAGCTAGGAAAGCTGTTGCATATATCAATTTAGATCGTGCCTGATTTGTGTTCTCTTGACGATCGCAGACTTCTGTAAAAGAGGGGTTGACACCCGCAATATCGCCATCAGCATTCATGCATTATCAGAATGAAAAAGTGATGAATTATAAATAACACAGTTATACTGCCTTAGGGATGGGGTGAGCCGGAAAAGAAGAAGAGCGGGGAATGTGTGTGAATATACTCCATTATAATTGGAGTGAGGGATGGGGGAAAGGGAGTATGGGAGAGAGGAGGGAAGAGTTACCGGTAAGTAAGGAAAAAGTGTGGATAAATGGGGAGAGGGAAAGAATGAATTTTCTAATCTGTAGACAGAAAGTTGAAATGATTTGAATGCAGAAAGTTAATCCTCCATTTTTACATTCCTTGTTTATTTTCCTGTAATCTTTGACCCTTTTCACCTTACTATCTGTGTTCGTTTCTCTTCCGTCAATAATTTCGTCATTTAGTTTTAGGGTGGAAGAATTGTAAACGATAATAAAGTAATGAGAAAATACATGTTTCATAACCTTATAGGTAATATGAACCGTGGGTACAGGCACCTCACGCTTGACTAGTCACTGCCTCTTTCTTGTCTCGGTTTCCTGCGTCGAGGGCACCGAAGAGTTAGTGTTGATGGATTTTCCCGAAAATATTATTATTAAATGACATGTCCATTGCTTGTTTTTCATCAGGAAGTTTACGAGCATTATTACATTAAATGAAGCACGATTGGGTGAATGGTAAATGGATTGGGTAAATGAAGGTGTATAAATTTCGATATTTCATAATAATATTTATGCAGTTAGGACCGCGATAACTTCCCATTGGAATTCCTGAGGCAATGATGATTAAAAGGAGCGTTAATTGGATTGGTTATTTCACTATCCTACAGGTTAGATTAGACGATATAAACCTTGCCTCAGCTGAGGCTGGCAGACTGTATGTCACCCACAGACGATTATGTTCCCCCATGATGTGCCCGCATAGGTTTATTATGCTAGTTTTTTCAGACTTCAACAATACTCTCTTTATTTAGATAGATTAAATATTTTTTCTAGTTGACTAACTCTCTGAGAAATAGTCCAAAAAGCCCGTTCCTGACCTACTTCTTATATGTGGACACTTTGATATGTGATATTCCAACCAAAAACCTAATGATATTAGATTATTGGAATTGTAATAAAAAATCAAACATGCTCAGCTATTATGAAAGTAACTTAATATTTATTGGATAGATATTGATGGAGTTATGCCAAGTCAACATCGTTATTTCCTTCAGAATACAAAATTTCTAGTCCGATGACGCTGAATCAGCTTTTCTCACTTGCTAATTATTTTACCATGATTTTTAAAATAAATTGAACGGCACGTATCCAACAGAATAGCCGTGAAATTTTTGTTTTAAACAAAAACAAACTTTGCATAACTTCCGCATAAAGGTGTGAAAATTTCGTAAATATTGTGCGATGTCATGCCTTTGGATCACATACGACTAATAATGATGAAAAAGTCAATAAGAGATGCAACTTCGCTCTGGTTAGGCCACACCTCCAACACCCTGCGAGCATATCGTACCCTGGTCAAATAGATATAACCAATAAGATAATTAAATACAAAGGAAAGCAACGCCCTTCGTAAAAAAAACTGCTATGAGCGCACATACAGTGTCTCGCAACTTTTAGAGGGATTAAGATGGGCGCCCCTAGAGACACGGACGCTGTACTCTAGAAAAAGAATGCTTCAATATTATCATGACTCCTCACTACATCCCTAGGTCTGACAGATGCGATAAAATGAGAGAGATACTTTGCTGAACAGATTGGTACCAAAACTCGTGTTTTCCGCAAACAATTAGTGACCACAATTAAAATTGAGCTCCACTAAATACACTCCTATAGAACATGTCCCCGTTTTATCTCCAAAAATGTACACCTTTACACTGCTGGTAACCTAACTCCCTCCGCCGCTCGCCTATGCGACTACTAGTGGGTAATTATGTAGATGTAGAAGTAGAATATTTCCAAAATTATTTTATCAATGGTCGATAATAAATTACAAACTGTTATATGAAACAATTGTTACGCGAAATGAGAAAAAAATTAATAAATATCCAAAAGGGTGAATTCGTGAGCCATGGAAAACGTGGCATGAAATAACCCATTCTATACAAAGTATATTTTATCATGTCGAGTCTCGTTTTCGTTTTCTCTATGTCGTGGTGGCATTCACCGTTGTGATGCCAGCAATGAAAAAAACTAAGACATCGTAGGCTTAATGAGACCGGCCATGGCGAGCCATCCATAGCAGTGGAAGCTGTGTGCGATCGTGTCACCAGGAATGTATTTGTGTGATCCAGGGAAAATCCATTCCGCGACCCTCGACTCGAAAAGGTGCGAGTGTGGCGAAGGATAGAGGAGGATGCAGCGATCAGGCGATCGGAACGGCGGACCTCACTCATCCGGCGCGATGCTATCAGTGGGACAGTCGGCAAAGGCCCCCGCAGATATTTTTAATTCACTGGAAAAGGTTTTCAATAAAAAAGTGGAGTTAATTATCGTATGGTGACGTCTTATACGTAATGAGATAAGGATGGCGGGCCATCCATAGGAGTGGAAACGGATTAGGATAAGTACTGTTCAAGATCCTGTTATAAATCTGGTAGAATATTATAACGAAATCTTTCAAGGCTAATTGAGTACGTCTTTAAACAAACTTACATTTTCGGGCATTCTAAGCGGAAAAAATGACGATAGCATTACTATTTTTGTCGACCCATTGTAAAAGCAGTTCCTACTCTCTCCTACCTCTCTATATCTTCACTTCTAGCCCGCTTCTTCCCCACTGTCTTCCCTCTTCTTCCCGTTCGACCCCTCTCCCATCTCTCTCTCTCTCTCTCTCTCTCTCTCCACGTTTATCCCTCTCTTCCCCAACTGTCTTCTCTTCTACACCCCGCCCTTTCTGTGAAGGGGTGGGGGACATGAGGAATGGAAGTACGGGAAGAGTAGGCAGTGAGGGGGGAGGGAGGAAGGAGTGAGGGAAGTGGTTAGGGAAGGGAGGAGGAAAGGACGAAGGTGGGAGTGGGGTGGATGGGATTTTTGGAAGGGCGTGGTGGGATAGGAAGGAGTAGGGAGGTGACGAGTAGAGAGGGAGGCAGGTCAAAGGTGTGGGAGGGGGGATTATGGGTTCATAGTGCGGTGTGCGTGACTTCTTTGATTATATATTTTGATGATTTGATTTGATGATATAGATGATATAGATACTTTGATGATAAGGGAGGCTTCCATGAGGGGGGGATCGATTTTAAAAAACAATTTTGAAATTGAAACTACACCTTAACGTGAATTTTACAAGTTCCGAATAAATTAAGGTGAGAAAAAAACACCAAGTACTTTCTTTCTATCAAAGCTGATAAACTACGTACGTAAATACGTGCGTCCAATGGCTCTTCCCTCCTTTGTCCCCAAACTTCAGAATCTTTTGTTCACCTCCTATTGCCTGCGTCGTTTATCACACTGATGTGTACGTCACTACCTACTGCTTTTAATCGTCATATCAAATTCTTAGATGCTTGGTTTCAATCTCCCAAATTATTCCACTTTCTGAGGCAGATTGTCGTAGAACAGCATTTGCAAATGTTGCGCAAAGATTATCGTACTATCTACTTCATTTTGAATTCGTACGACACGTGTTTGTACTGACTAGCAGTCATCATCAGGTACATCGTAACATAAGGTACAATGATTTTCACTTGTACCTGACGATGTCTGCTAGTCCGTTGAAACACGTGTAGTACGAGTTGAAAATAGAGTAGACAGTACAATATCGTGTTTGTTTCATTTTAACTTAACTAGTCTTTAGTCTAGTGGTGGAAACACGTTATGATAATAAAGACAAACTGTGTGACTACCACAATTTATTGATTTTTTTCGATCGGTTTCGGCTGTCACGCCATCACCAGGTACAAAGTATAGTTGTCAGTTCTTTATATATCATACCGAGGATCATGGGGTTTGATGGGGGAAGGAAGGGAAGGAGGGGAGGTTTGTACACTTATTGGGACAAGGTGAAGGAGAGCTTTTGAATGAATCATATGGTGCCCGGGGATTTGAGGTTTCTGGATAGGTGTCCATGAAGTTCATGGGGAGGCAAAATATTACGTTGCAGGGGGTATGGGTTGGGAAATACGACCTCGTTGAGCAGCCGTTTGATGTCTTCCAGGTTGTTGCTCGTTTCTCTAATGCATCCCATCTTCCGTCCCTTCTCGGAGAAACGGAGTATTTCTGTTGTGAAATCACTCCGGTGTCCGTCTTTAGTATGTGTCGGGCGAAAGCTGACTTGTCGTCTTTCATACTCCAGTCATTCTTTCATCCTAAGTCATTAAAAAAAATTGATGAACCGGATTTCTAGACCACTTCTCAGTAAGTAAATACTAGAAAAATTATTAATTATATCTTAATAGAGAGTGTAGAATTGACGTCTAAAAAAAAAGTAGTGTAATGAACTACTCCGGGCACATCGTGGCGGAACATAATCGTCTGTGCGTGAAATACAGTCCGCCAGCATCAGCTGATGTAGCGGTTATGTCGTCTAACCTCACAAGCGTGATGATGTAACCAATCCATTGAGCGCTCGTTTTGGCACAATTGCCTAAGCAATTCTATTGGGAAATCGTCGCGGTCGAATCTGCAAAAATGTTATCATAATTTATTGAAAATAATTCCGCTTCAGTTACATGGAACGTGTGGCATATTACCTCTTTGTTGAGGTAATATGTAATATATGTAAAGCACAGATATGTCTTGAAATTCTCTTTAAATTCCTGATGGAAACCAAGCGATGTGAAATTCTTAGTAATAGTATTTTCACTTAGTAATAGTGTTTTCGGGAATATCCATCTACACTAACTCTTCGGTGACCTCGACACAGAATCAAAAACAAGACAGAGCCAGTTCTCTTCCCCATAAACTCTTCAAGCGAGAGGTACCTTTACGTACGGTTCATATTATTGTGTTATGCGACTTATGAATGTTTCATTATTTTGATTATTATTTTTGATTTTTAACACTAAAACTAAATGACAAAATTAGTGACGGAAGGGTGGCGAATCCAATCTACCCAAGGTAAGCGTAAAAAAGGTCCATGGTGATAAATAAGTCTTGGAGGTACAGTGAAATACAGGACCATTTATCTGAAAGATTTTATTAATTATTTATAACTTTATGGCTACAAATTATAAATAGTACTATTTCTCTCTCCTATCTCACTCAACCTCAAAACCTCTTTTCCCCGATTCTCTTACACGCTGTCTACCGTTTCTCCCCTCTCCCCCCTCTCTTCTGCTAAACTTCCATTCGCCCACTCTCTCCCCTTCTATCTCCAGGTGTAATATTAGCCCAGCGTAGCATTTTGCACTGAGAAACAATAAGTTTCGTCGAAAACCATCAACACCAACTGCTCGGTGACGCGTTCTTTTCCGTGAATGAGAACATAAGACTGACGCTATCGGAGGTGATTTTGATTTGTATTCGGCCATAATATTTATTTCTTCGAAACATAATCAAATTTTAACTCGCGATAACTCCTTCGATAAAAGTCGAAGGAACGTATAGTTCTTTTGAAACATTGAGGACATAGGACTTTTCATGGTTTCCTTTCGAACACCTAGTATTTTATGTGTTGGAAATTCACATCTGAAAGTTTAAAAAAAGGTACAAAATGTCGAATACTCAAGTTCTCCCACCCTTATTCATCGTCTCTTCTCCGTCACTCTTCCCATCCATCTGCCTTTCTTACTTCTCCTATCTCTCCCTCAGCTTCTTTACCACTCTCTCCCGACTCTATTCACTTTCAACTCTCCTTTTATCTCATTTTCCGGACTCTTCTCACTTGTTTCACTTTTTCTCTTCTCTCTTTCCACTCCATTTCTTCTCTATCCGGTTCTCTTCACATATTTCCGCCGCTATTCCTCTTTTCACCCTCTCCAACCATCTCATCACTGGGTGCGGATTCATGACAGAGGCAAGGGGTCGTGGCCTCCATCCCAGCCCTTAGGTGATTTTCCCGTGTCACGAAAGAGCTTTTGTGAAATTTTATTCAGTTCATCGCAGTTAAGCGTTCCTGATCTGATTATAGTTTGTTAACAAAAGTTTTGAGAGCACTCTCGCAGTATTTTATTACTTTTGTTTACAATAATGACTATGGTGAATGTCACCACATTATTGCGTAAAAAGAATGTGGATTAGATAATATATTATACACCTTGTATAGAATGGATCATTTCATTATCAGGTACATTGTAACATCAGGTACCTTGATTTTCAGCTGTACCTGATGATGACGTCCAGTCAGTTAATAGACGTGTAGTATGAGTTTTAAAAAAATGAGACAGAACGATATCCTGTTTGTATCATTTGACTCTCAATATAGTGCAATGGAGTACAGAAAGGTTATCCTCAAAATATTGTCTCGATTAGTTAGCAATTAGAGGACACTCTAGAAACATAAGGGCACTGGCCTTCAATTTTCCCGATTGGAGGTAGAAAGCGTCGTAACGCACCAAGCATCCAGACAGAAATAACGAAAATTTACTCCAGTTTTATTATTGGAAGCCTTTTCTCATGAATAAAAAAATGTTTATAAGCTCCATAGACGCGCGTCTCACAGATAGCTTCGCGCTGGGTGAGTGCGGTCCGCTGTTTCAATCAGCTGATTCCTGCTTAGCCATCCTTAAACCTTCGCCACTCTCGCGCCTTCTCGGGGCGAAAATCGCGGGATTAATTTCCCCTGGGTCACACACATACATTCCTCGTGGCACTCATTCACACAGTTACCATCCTTACGGGACTCAGCTCAAATTAACTCATGCGCATGGAATCATTTACGTTGTAAACAAATCTTACATGCGGTGTTTCACGCGTGCTACACAGAATTAATGAAACGAAAACCATTGATATAAATACCTGCATAGTTTTATGTTGACTTAAATTGAGGTTTATCTTGCGTTACAGCATCCTTTACATTAATGAAGTACTTTTTTGCAATATGTCCAACTGTTTCTAAGATTCTCCAATCTTCAGCAGAGATCTTACTCCTAAGGCAAATGTAGAAGACGTTTATAATATTGACCGGTACGTAGGGGAGAAGGTGGGGGAAGAGTGTGACTCAACATTTCCTATCAATCTACATCTACGTATTACCCTGCCTGTATAATATTAATACCTGCTTAGTTTTATGATTACTCAAATTAAGGTGATTATTACGTTACAGCACACTATAAATCACATAAGTATTTTTATCATTTACTTATTTGAATGCTTCTCGCAATATTTCATCTCTCTTGTTTACTAGCATGGAAACGGTTGATGTCAACACCACTTGGCCTAAAAAGAATTCGGGACACCACGTAATGTATTTAGGAAAAGGAGTGAGGATTAATTTGATACACAATCCAATAAAAATGCACACATTGGAAGTTTAAAAAACAAAAGGTCAAAGATATAAACATTAAAGGAGAGAGAAAGTAAAAAGTGGGGATTTACTTTCTTGAATGGAATCATTTAAAACTCTGTGGCTACGGATTTTCAAGTCTGCTCGTTCTTTTCCCCTGCATTGTGACATTTTCCGACCGGGCGATACTCGGGTCGTGAGTTCAGGAAGGCGGGGGTTGTGTGCCAGTGAGAGTAAAATGACCGGGAATCTTCCGCTCGCACTAGGAAGAGCTTTAGGAATAGTATATCGGGAGGAGTCCAAAGGAAGAACCTTTGAATAGGTTTTGTAGTTCTCTCAGAATTAGTATCGACAATGCAGTCGATGGTTCGAACGCCTACTCCTCACAAAAGGGAGAACACACAATCATCACGTAATGGGAAGACATGAAGGAGGAGAAGTAAGAAAAGTTGTAATACAAAAGAGAAAAATTACGGGTCAGCCGAACTACACGGGACCCAATGACGACGAATCAGCTTAATCGTAATATTAGGGAGAGAGAGAGAGCATATTTCTCACGCACGGGAGAATAAAATGCACTCTCCGCTCTCTCCTCTCGGCCGACCGAAGAAAATGTTACCCCTTCTTTCTCCTTTTCCTCCTTAACAGCAGCGAACTCCATGGCTGTCTATGGCCACTTGGGCATAAGGAAAAAAGAGTGACAGCGGACGCACTCCCGCGAAAGAATGCGAACCTCACACTCTCTACCTCAAACCTTCTCTTTCCCGACTATTCTCTCTTCTATCTCCCGCTCTCTCATAAATCTCCTCTCCACCAACCGTCTCCTCTCAACTATCTCGCATTCTGGCTCTCTCGTCTCTTTCTCCCCAGCTAGCCTTCTCCACTCTTACTCCATTCCCCTCCATCTCTCCTTCTTTCTCTCTCCCATCTGTGTCTCTCTTACCAACCTTCTCTTCCTCGTCCCTCGCCCCTTCTATTTCTGCGTTCAGCGTTCCAGATCTCTTTATAGTTTATCGGCATAAACAATCATTTCTTTGAGAGCACTCTCGTGGTGTCTTATTACTTTTTTTACAATAATGACATCGGTGAATGCCACCGCAATATTGCGGAAAAAGAGGGCGGATTTGAATACATGTCATACACCTTGTGTAGAATCAGTCATTTCATACCACGTTGTCAATGGCTCGCTGAACACCATTTAAGATTAATGCCAGCGCAGCCCATGTCACTGAGAAATAATAATTTTCTGTGAATTCTATTAGCACTGACGCGAAGTCTATTAATTATTATCTGACGTGAAATCCGCGACCTGAATTATATATTCACCAACCGAAGAAAATAAGTGATGGCAAAATAGAGGGAAAAACCCCCAGAGAAGGAACAAGGAAGAAGTTCATCGACCAAATTAAGAGGAAAGTACACTGGAGGATATACCAGGAAGTAAAGGAACTACTATTAGATAGGGAAAGATGGAGGGCTGCAGTCAACCAATCCTAGGATTCAACGACCAATGATGAATAAATTAATACTGATGGTGCTTGTGTGGGTGATAATTGCCCTGCGTATTAGAGATCTTCGGCATCCGTTTCGGGAATGCAGGGGTTCGTGCGGTACGACAGCCGTCTCTCTCTTTTCCGTAGATATTGCCATAACTTGACCCGACATTCTCGTTGCCCTTGCTTCCTCTTCACTCTCTGAGCTTCTTGATGAGGTCGGGTTCACACCCGAGCGATTGTTTTCACCAATATTCAAATTTGCCTCAACCTTCGCGGCCACTGCTTGACACTCGGGGTCTTCTGCGGCCGCCTCAGCCCGGGGGATCTCAATTCCCCGATCCATATTTCCTCAGTGAACACTCCACGTGCAATCCGTGCAATTTTATCGTCGCTCAGCTCGCTGACTGAGCGACTTCGTGCCCGCGTCGTGGCTTTTCTTCGACTCGTGTGTGAAATCACTCTTTCCACTCTCGGAACCCACTCTGCCCCTCACCATGATTTCCTCTCCGCTTATACTGAGGTGCGTAAGTCGCCACTGTTCAGCGTTACACTTTCCTACGAGTGAGGCGCAGCTTTGTATCCAGATTTACATACTACTTTCCGAGCTTCCGCATGGGCGTGAGGCAGAGGGTTCTATGGCACCAGTCGAGTAAGAAGTAAAGGTTGAGAAATAAGGTTATATCTCACCCTTCCAAATACACCAAACATTTAACCCCTAACCACATTATTTTCCTAGATATTTGCCAAAAAATACTAGCCCTTTTTCATGGGAAATGGTTCGTGTATGCACTCCAGAGAGACATAATTTACAAAAGGAGGAATTTCTAGCACTTAGATGTAAAAAAACTAACAGCGTGTAGTTTGTATGTTTTCTCAACTACTTTTGAAAATTAATCATATTGTCACCGCATTAGACTCTTTGGGATCACAAAAACCTTCCATTTTGAAGGCGTTTCAAACGCACCGCGCGAAAAAATTCAATTTAAAGACTAATAGAGATATTTTCATTTAATTACCTACCATTTCTGTCATCTAAAACTATATTATCGCAATAGTTAATTCATGTGTCCTATAGCTGGTGCAATTAAAAAGTATAATTCGAATATGGTCTATTATGACTAGGGAACTATCTCTCTCGGACTACCGGACTACCTTAAGACTCCTACGACGTGACGATTGGCCAAATTTGAAGTATCATCACAAGCAACGCCTCTACATGAGTTAGAATCTCGGTCGAGGCGGATGGTTTTTCCTCTGTGGAATTTTGCACTTTGTACATTGCAGGTGACTCCGTAAATATCCGGTAATACAATACTCCGGTGTACTCAGATATCCGGGAATACAATACTCCGGTATACTCCTTCCTGGTAAACTCAAAATGGGTTGAAAGTGCGGACATCTATTCGCGTCCCTAATACGGCTTTATCTCCCGGGCTGTGGCGCTGAGCGCACGACTTGCGACTGCATATATCGTTGCATGTTTGGCAGTGTAAAACATCTTGCCCCTTAAAGCCCACATATATCAGCAGGTGAAGGGGACGCCTTGGTTGTTTAACTGTCTAAAGCACTCGACCGGAAATCATAGGACCCGGGTTTTGTTTCCGTTAAAAGCGAATGATTTTTCCTCTGTGGAATTTCGGACAGATTGTTTATACATTTATTCTGCTCATAGAGCTAAACCTTGATAATGTCACTAAGTGCTGAAACAATGGTCGGTAATCATTTAAAAAATCTGTGTGGAACGTTACCATTGTGTTTCATTTTGAAATGGATATCAATACTAAATTCCACCATGTATATTCTCAATGTGTTAAAAAGTATAATATTTATCTTTCCTAAGAATTTATAATTTTTAGCTATATAAGTCCTTGGCGTAGATATGTTTCCAGCCATTATGTCGGAACAAGAAGTCTCTCCTTTATTAAAATTTGACAAAATTGTATAAATACAATTGAAATAAATGTGAAGTGCAATTGCTCCTCACTCCTTGCCTTTGCTCTCCTATTTCTTACTCTCACATCTGCCTTAACTCATCGCCTCATGATTATAATCCCTCCTTGCCTTTCTTCCTCTAGCTCGTGCACACTAGCTACGTACGAGTGTTGACGCAGTTAATCGATATTGAATGTTAATTTTTATTATTTGTCGAATTCCAAATTTTCTTATTCGTTCCGTTTTTGTTGTTTTAGCATATATTACATTTTCAGCTCCGAAATCACCTATTTATCTCTCTTTTAAACTATTTCGATGTCCTTTTGAACCTGAGAGTTGGCTTGAAAAGAGTATCTATGCCAGAACTAGCATTTAAATTTGGGGTTAAATGATCAATTTCAGGCTTATAGTTAGAGCTTAGATGCTATGAAAAGTTAAATTATTTTACAACAGTTTTTGTCAATAGCTACAATAGGAGTCTAGGACTTTGCATTAGCAATGTTAGGTTGTGGAGGAAGCCATTTCCGAACTCGATTGCTAGGTTGATCTTGTATGAGCTAATTATTTCCACCGGACACATACCAAATTGTTAGACAAATAATATTTATTTATTTTATTCAGCTGCATTCAAAGTTGACATCAAGGCAGTTAAGTCACTTGGGCCACAAGTGTTCTCAACATATCCGGGACTGAGTTAATGAGACTTTAAGGAAAATTTATCTGGGTATTTCATTGAGGAGAATTTCGTCAGTCTAATCATATTGTTATAACTAAAGAAGTAAAACTTTAAATAGAATAAATTAAATAATTAAATAAAATAATAAATATATAAATATAAATAAAATTTTAAAGGTATCCCCGAATAGGAGGAACTTTCTTCGCCGGAATATTAATGTGTATGAATTAACTCATACTGTACGCCACTTATTCCGTCGCTAATAATTTTCCTCATTTTTTATCATTATGACCCTTAACTATTCCCGGAATACTAAATAAACATTGTCGCTGTCGATGTCACGTTTGATTGCATTTCAAATCCTCTCTTTAAAAAGGCTTTATTTGTTCCCAAAATCCTTCCCCATTTCTTCTACTTTTAGTGTTACGTTAGCTTCAACTAGTACCACCAGTTCACCAGGATAAAAGGTATGGTTACCACATTTCCTAAAATGAAAAGCGTCCCACTGTCTCTGGCAAAGGTCATCTCGTTGTGATTCTCTCCGACTTGCACATATCCCTTGAAAAAAATCCCTCTGCGGCACCTTATGTAACTCACCATAATGTCATCCGCCTGGAACAACTAAGCCTTCAGGAGCGTCTGTTTGCTTGTAACGAGTGTTATGCCCTGGAGGATGTTAGGCAAGGTCTAAACCGACACTGTCGTTTTTCTAGGGGTCCTGCTTTCCGGAAATTCGACCGTAAATGGCACACTGGCCTTCTCTACAAGCTGCACTTGTATCAACCACATATTGAGCTCTTCTTCGAATTTCTCAATGGCAGATAATCTTAAATAGTAAAAGGGGAATTTTCTGGGCGTCCATAGTATCATCGAAGAGTGCTTATTCAAATCTGCATTAAAGAGATTCTTTAAGTGGCGTGTTCACTGATTTCCATGAGATAAAACTAGTCATTAAATATCCCCGACTTAAAAAGCTATCACTAGGGTGTCTTTAAATATTTTCAACGTATTTTTTTTCTATCTCACTTCCTTGGCCATTCGGTTTCATATAAATTTTCCTTGGAGCTACTTTTCAAATTGTCACCCATCCGCCTCACTTCTCACCTCCACGCAAGGACACAATAACTGTGAATTCATTTTGTTATATGATATTATCGATTTTACCTGTATAGGCTCTCTAAACTTTTACCCGGATATGTCAATGATAAAGAAACATCATATTTTCAGCTTGATTTTTACCCATTGTCTTGTATCTTTCCTCACCATGAGTCTCGTGGATAATATTTTAGTGTCATCTACGTAAGGTGCAGCATTGTGCTCCTCTATCCTCCTATCGCTGCCTTTACGTGTTACATACTTAATACATAATACCATTACTCACATATCCAAATTTTCGGTTTTCCTTAACTATTGCCACCGACGCCAGCCATTTTGCTATAGGTGCCGTGTTGTCACAGAGGGTGGACGGGGAAGAGCATCCGGTGGCATATGCATCTCGACAGCTTTAGACCGCTGAATTAAATTACACAATAACAGTAAAAGAAATGTTGGTAGCTACCTGGGCGGTGACTCATTTTCGTTGCTATATATATGGACGGAAATTCACAATAGAAACAGACCACGCTGCTCTAAAATGGCTATTCGGATTCAAGGATCCGAGTAGCCGCCTCATACGTTGGACGCTAAAGCTGGGCGAGAACGATTATGAGGTGACACGTAGGCTGGGAAGGGTCCATTCAAACGCCGACACCTTGAGTCGGAAGATAAATGGAGTAGTTGCAGAGAGGGCGATAGATTTCGTGGAAACACTAGAGAGAGACAGCGAGTGTAGAAATTGGAGTCATAAAAAAATTCGAGATACTAAATGGTGTTTTATTCCGGAAAACGAAGTGTGGGAACCGGATAGTTGTGCCGGCAGAATGCCGCTAGGAAGAGCTGACTCAATGCCATGACCACAATTTAGTGGGGCATTTAGGACGGGAGTCAATCGTGACACGGCTTGTCACTAATTACTGGCGGCCTGGGATAGAAAAGGCCGGAAAGGATTACGCTAAACATTGTGTATTATGTAACCAGATGAGCCTTTAGGGGAAAGCAAAGGCACCCTTGCAAAAAGCTCCCTCCACCACGCCGCATTCCGAATTTTTGGGAATATATATGGCGGAACCCCATCCGCACTCGGAAAAAGAAAATAAGTAGATTCTGACGATTGTTGATCATTTCTTGCGCTACGTAGCCATGATAGCGTTGCCGGATCAAACGGTAGAAACTGTTTCAATGGTGCTTGTGGCGAAGTGGATTTAAGAATTTGGAGTGCCTCAAACCGTTTGGACTGATCAAGGGACAAACGTCGAATCAGCATTGTTTCGCGAAATTAGTCGGTTGCTCCAGGTGAGACGCTTGAGGATGTCACCTTATCACCCGGAGGCGAACGGAAGGGTCGAGCGGGTACATCACACTATCATGTAAATTTTGCGTCACTATGTGAACTGCGAAAATAATGATTGGTATGAGTGGCTCGATTATGCAGTGACCACATATAAAACCAATCCACACCGTAGCACGGAGTATTCCCCTCACGAGATAGTATTTGGTTTTCAGATGGTGTCACCGTTTGATATCGTGGTATGGGGTGGAGCCCAGCCCGACCATCCGTCGGTGGCGAAATTGCACGCGCCGTTGCGAAAATTGTGGAAAATATGTGAGCGAAATAATAGGACGGCACAGAGAAGGCAAGCAAAGGGGTCAAATTTAAGGGAAGCCAGCACATCTATAAGGTGGGAGACCACGTATATCTGAGCGATCCGTGTTTGAAGGTAGGGCAAGTTAAGAAGTTTCACCGCCCGCGTAAGGGCCCGTATCGCGTGTCGAAAGTATTTTTCAAATGCACCATAGAGTTGGAACATTTAGGAGCCTAGTTGTTCGTAAGAATCGAGTAAAACCCTACGTAGGTCCTCTTCCTGCCTCACATTTAGTAAGAGGACGTGACCGGTCCAGAGGAAGACCGCGGAAAAACCCAATTCCCACCAACTCCCAAGTTCCCTCCACGCCCACTGCAGATGATTCTGGCTGGGATATAGGAGTGATGAGCGAAGGAAAATCCACTAGCCTTGACCTCGATCATCCACGAGGCGAGGAGCCCGTGGAGGAGATAAGCGAGGAGGAGGCCGCCCTCTGAGGAGGAATCTGCCGCTCCTACACCCCTTTCCCGCTCCCCTCCCTCAACGGTCCCCAAGCCCATTACGGTCGAGGAGACAGCGGTCTTTGTCTTCCCAACCCATTCCCATATGTGACTCTCCCATCTGCCCCATCCCACCCTTACTTTTTAAGCCCGCGGGGAGCGCGGTCGAAATTGGAGGGGGTGGAGGAAGATACGCAGGAGTTATGAAGTTTATTATGATTTTTTTGTTGTGTGGTGGGAGGCGGAGTGACTATACCAGGGCTAGAGGATTCCTTGGCAAAATTGTAATACATGGTGGGAAGCCGTGAGGTGGTACTATGAGAGGACACTGGGGTAGTGGTGATACATTTTATTTCGAGATGGGCAGTAGTGAATAGTGCAAGCTCATGTCGAGTCAAACAAAAAAAGTCTTTTGTGAAGTGAACTTAGTGGAGAGGGGAGAGGAGACCTAAAAAATGAAAATGTCGGCATAGCTCAGAAAATGTTATTATTTAATGAATTTAATAGGTTTTAGCTTTGTGTTAACAAAGCAGAATTCAGAAAAGGTTGAACTTAACGGGATATTTCATTGAGTTGTTTTTGGTATCTTAGTGCAGTCTCATATATATATATATAGTGGCTAGTGGCACCGAAATATCAAGAAACTTTGTAAGTGTGTTCATCATTTTTTTGTTTTCTGTGTTTGTCGTCTGCCATCCTCTGGCAAACTTTTATATATTCGTCACTTAAGTGATCCTAAGTGCAGTTTTATATATATATATATATATATATATATATATATATATATATATATATATATATACACATACACACACACACACTCACACACACACGGTACTTGTAAAGGCCATGGGTTAGGTTGTCATTAACATGAATTATAAGAGGTGTATCTTATGCAAAGTAACCCAAACATCGAATTGCAAGTTGGACTCGGGAAATGATTTCCACGAGTTATTTGTCTTTGGTGCCACTGTTTCATTTGTGTTCTTTTCTATTGAGTAAATCGTGTTCCATTCAATCTCGGTGAGCTATTGGTTGTGACTAAGTGACTTTGTACTTACTGATGTTTACACCTGTATCATTACCGAAAGTCATTAGAATAATGTACTATGTAAATGAACTACCGGAGTTAGTCAGCAACTCACTGGTGGGAGAGATAGTCGTAAGTGAATTTTCTGAGTGAACACAGACCATGGCTGACGAGAGCCATTCCCTTGGATTTATCTTTTAATTTGTCCCCCTAGGGAGCAATGATATGAGGTCGTTAAGATTACTGAAATGAGCTGTGTGGGTTTCTCGTTCCATAGAGTGGGTGCTCATCTTCGGAGGCTGTTATCAGGTTTCTTAATGCTGCTGAGCTCACTGGGCTTAATTTAGAAAGGGGTATTTGAGTCGCCTTTGGCGATATGCAGACCGTGGGAAACTACTGATGTTGGATCCTAGGAGGCGGCTGTTGGTGACCAATGAGATTGACACAGGGTGGTCACACGGGGACGCCAAGCCATAATTTCTGGGTCACGAGGAAGAAGAAGAAGCGGACGAGCGGCAGTCCTGAGAAGGCGAGTATGAGGTTGTCCAGGTACTGTTTGTGTACGGTTGCCGAGAATAAACGCTTTGTTCCGAAGTCGTTCCCTTGAGTGACCATCAACTGACCATGAAGGTGGCCTCTAATAGTATAATATGATATGATATAATGTTATATGAAATAAGATAATGTGCCCATTACTCCATAATTACATATGGTACAGTACTTATTTTACAATTCATTTTAATGGATATTTAGGCAGCCTCAAAGGTCACACACCTGTGGAGAGGCTGCCTTCAATACACTAAATTCATTGCTGCTAAGAAACAAAACTTTTTATTCAGAGGAAATTTTATTAAATTTACGTACAACCATTTCATTTTGCCCCAATTATGAACAGATAAATAAATACAGACTTGTTCCGAGTTATACAATTGTACAACATCAGAGAAAATGATTAATATAAAACATCATTGCTATCATGTGCCAATATCCATGACTTTGAAAATTTCAAAAATTTTCCCTCGTTTCTTATGCTTTAAATACAATCCGGTAAAGCATTAAATATTTTTGGTCCCAAATACAAAAAAGTTCTTTTATACACTGTGAGATTCGGTTTTGGAAGCGGCGTATTATGCTTCCTTTGTAGATCATAATCATGCTCGCTTCGAGAAACCATGGGCATTTTTACCACTTCTCAAATAAAATAATTTTAAAACCTTAAAAATTAACATGTATATTTTTGGAAGAATGTTTAGGCGAATAAATAATGGATAAGTATGCTCATACCGTTTACTCTTAGTTATAATCCTAATTATCTTTATCTGCAGCAATTTTCAGAATCATTCCCGACGGGCCCCGAGAAAATAAGAGTCGAACCCATTCATTCTTCCTTGCCCATTATTTCGCATTAGACTAGCGTCAGATAAATTAAATGACGGCTCATGGACGTCCACACTTAATGCACCTTCTCTGGAGTTTTGCATTCTGATGGCTTCTTCTGAGTCTCAAGTGACGGAGAAGACGATTGCATTTTCCACGACGGTAAAGTTACCGCTTCCACATCTACAACTACATACTACCCTGCGAGCCGCCGCGTGGACATGTAGCAGGGGGTGTTAGGACACCAGCCGTGTAAAGATGTAAAGGATAAGGGTTTGGGAGATGAAATGGTGACATGTATAATGGAAATGAATTTAGTGGAGCTCATATATTATTGTGGTCGTATATTATGCGCGGAAAGAAAGGATATTTGTTCTGCAGTCTGTTCGGCCGTGTATCTCTCTTATTTTATCGCTTCTGTCAGACCTAGAGATGTAGCGAGGCGTCACGATAATATTTTCCGTGTCGCTCTGAAACACACCAGTTCTGAATTTGCCAAGCAAACTAAGCCTAGCGTGTAGCCTCCGAGTCTTTAGGGGTTCCCACCTTAATCCCTCTAAAATTGGTGAGGCATTATGTGTACACTCGTTGCAGTTTTTAATGAAGTGTGATGCTTTTCTTTGTATTTTATTTTTTATTTGTTAAAACTTTATGACCAGGTGTCATCTGCATAATCTGCATCGTTGTGCCTGAATCCAATGAATTTGTATACTCCAGCTAACTTATTGCTAGTAGTATTACCGATTTTTTATTCCGTATCGAGAAGAATATTAGGTTCCATCAAAAGTTCGATTGAAATTCGTAAAAAGTTTTCCGCACGACGAAAAGATTAAGTTTTTCACGCGTTCATCTCATCGCGTTTTAAAAACTATTTACATCTTTGTCAACCGTTGACGTCCTCCAGAAAGACCCACCACCGATCGGAGCTCTGTCATCCCCACAAAGTATCCTCTGATTTCAATATCAGAAAATATTCTCCCAACCTTCCAATTGGAAGTCTCTTTCAGGGCTAAGCAATCCTGCATTTGGCTGCAACTCTGTCCGTTAAGGGTCAGTTTTAAATGCAGTAAATAGGTTAAGAACAAAACAATGCTGTGGATACTATTGAACATGTCCGGGCTAAGACATCTTAGGACCTTTCCGAAATAAAATAGACTGAAATAACTATTGCCTCAAAGAGCCTTAATCCCATGCACCCAAGATACTATAACCGGCTTATTTCTTAATGCACGCGGCTACGGCGGCCGCCGGAAGGGGCTAGGTGAAGTTAAGTATAACCGCGGGACAAAATACTTAATGGTAATTTTCTCACGAACCCTATCCTATGGATGAGAAAGCCAATGCACTGCGCGGGATTTTCTCTCCGGTTTAAAAGTAAATTTCATCAGCTTCCTAAATATTCATCACTTGATATCTCCTTGTCAGAGAGAAGTGAAAAGATTTCTTGGGAAGATATCCCTTTGACAATGACTACTGAGATTTACAACATAGCTCCTTAAGTGTAACCTGATTCTCGGAAAAAAATCCTGCTCGACTTACGAGAGGCACAGCTGCGGTGATATCGGGTTTCGTTCGGGATCTTGTGACTTAGTAGGGGAGGGAGGTTCATGTTCGAAGTTCCGCTGGAGTTCCCGAAACATTCCAAAAGGAAGTCGTGCTTGCGGCTGCGACCGTAGTTCCATCTTGCGAGGGAGGTTCAAATCAACTCGTGTTTGGCCTCAATCCCTACACTCGGGCCATTTCTCGCGTCCCTTCCCCGTGAAAGACGTAGCTTTCCCGTCGCTCACCCGTTTCACATTCCTACTCACACCAAACCTGTGCAATTCGACATCGGAACCATTTCTCCCTGCAGCCCCCCACTCAACCCCACCTTCCACTTTCGTATTATTATCAGAATCAGCTCTCGACGCACCGTGTCACTCATCGTGCTCGAGTGAAGTTAGCTTGTCAGTCGTGTGTGGTTGGCGATTCAGGTTGCTGGAGAATGAAGCTACGAGTCGGAGCCGGCGGAGATGGCCAAGAGGAGCTAGCGTAAGTTGTATTTACATTTACGTAATGCATTTAATTTTCTTCTCGTTAAGTATTGTAGAATTAATATAAATAAGGAGTCCACCGAAGTTATCGTCATCATCTAATGAATTCGAGCTCCAAACTTTTTGAGATTGATATCATTTTTGTGGTATGCATTTCTTGATTTTATGATACATAACGTCTGGTATGTGACGAAATGCATATTATGTGAGACGTGATGGTACTATTGACCTAATTATAATTAGAAATTATTCCTTTGAAATATTTCATTCTTCTAGGGAGGATTTCAATGTTCTTTTTTATTTCTAGGGTTTGAATTCCGCCGCCGTGGTTTATTGTGAATAATCCCGTTGGCCTTCCCTATTTCTCATTTCCCTTGGAGATCCGGGACTAAAGTTATCTTCTTCATCGCAAATTCCTTTCTCCTCAAAGCGAACGGTTATAACTTTTCATCTGCGTAAAACTGTTCCCTTCATTGTAATCTATGTCCCTTGGCCTCTGAGTTGTATCAAAAATCGTACAATTTCTCTTCTTCAATAGACTTCTGAAACTTATTTATTATTTCGTGGTACAAGCGGCTACTAAGGCACGTCTTCGAATTCATTCGCTGGGAAACTTGACAGGCTGCATATTTCAAATGAACTTCCAACCCGTGTCTTCGCTGAACTGGAGGATTCCACCGTAGCTAAATAATACAAAGGAGAACTGGTTAAAAATCTTATGCTAACATCTAAGCCCAGCGTGGTCGATATTTTTCCTCGGCTAACCTCTCGACTCTTGCTCGCATCGCCAATTTTCCATCAACTTCTTTATTGGCCGTTCTTTCTTTCAGCTCTGGTTAAACTTTGTCTAGTCTCATTGGTCAGTCTACATTGGTCCATTTTCCGAATCTCCACTCTTCAAACTGAAGCGTGGGTATTTGTGTCCTCGAAATTAGACCATTTTAATACGTATTCCTTTAGCTATTCAATTGGTAACCTTCACCGTTTCGAGGTAACGTGCCAGAAGGCTGCTTTCTCTGGATTTGATATTTTCAATATATGTGTTTGGCTATATATCTCTTGTGAATACGATATCGTTATTTTACTTCTTTTGAAACTCCTCTTCGATCTCCGTAATCGTCGCGATTTCAGTAAATGAGAATTGCTTTCTCCTCGTCAAGTCCCATACATTTCAGCTTGGGCCAAAACCTCGCACCCATCGCCTGTGTAATTTTTGGCATTTGTCTGTCTCTCTCATGTTTCCCCATTTTCCCCTATCATCCAATAATTTCAACCCTCCCTTTTGACTGTGGTTGCCAAAATCTTTCGTCCCACGACGTGGACTCAGCAGCGTCAAACACTCTGCCTCACTCGCGTAGAGAATATTCGTTTCGTCGATTCAACAAGTTCTGTTCGACTTTGCACTGCAGCTTTAAAAATCTCCAATCGTGGATTGGATATTTGGGGACGCGACCGACAGCTAAGGTCATTTGCGCCGTAGGGGATAGATAAGGGGTGAAGGGTGGATAGAAACCCGGCGTCGGCATTAGCCTGCTCTTAACGATAGGCGCCAAGGGGACCACGGTTTAACGTCTCATCCGACAGACGGAGCACTGCACATGAAGTGCCCTCCACCAAACACTCAAGTAGGGATCGGGTTTCCTCTGAAAAATATCCTTTTCTGCAAGGGTTTGAACTCTGGCCGTCCGTATGGTTATCCACTACTCTAGCACACCAACCGATCCTCATCTCCAATCTTCCCGGATTATCCAGCAACTACAGCAATCCTCTCGTGCCATTCCAATAGAAGAATATTTTCCCCAACGGAGCCAGTGAGTGAGCATTGTGCAAATTTAGTGCAGTGAAAATGTCAGTGATTATAAAAAGTGCATGGTCAGTTGTGTTTATAATGTGAAATGTTAGTGATTTGTGCTCGTCGAGGGATCGTCGATGGAAAGCTGAGTTTCTCCGCCGATGGACCTTTGAAGCTGATAAAATAAGGTAGGGAAACGACTCCTCTTGCAGGGCAGTGAGTCGGGATTTCCTTAAGGTAGCTCTGGTCTCGGAGTCACTCATTCCGAATTTCTTAAAAATATGAAAATCGCGTACCTAATGTGCGTTTTATAAGTTAATACGAAAATAAAATGAGTTTCCATGCTCGTTTTGCTGTTATTTAGCGTTGAAAATGGAGAAATTGCAATGGGCTCTTACGGAGAGTCCTCAGAATACATAGGAAAAACGTCAATTCGAACGGGAAAGGATTTTAAAACTTTCCATTAAAACTCGTCGTATGAACCGAAAAGTCCTTTAAATCAAATAAAAGTAAAATATAGTCGCATTAATCTTTGAAAGTCATTGGCTAATTACTGCCATAATTGAAGTGAAAATGCGGTAGTTCCAAGAAAATAGCGCGAAATAATAAGTGAATTTAAAAAGTATGTACTTTAATATTCGTCTTGTCTCGCATAGTCAAGCGAGAGCCATCATAAGACAATGGATACAATGACCCGCATAACGAAAGGGATCTTCAAAGGGGCATAAGGGGCAAAATATCCCTTAAGGAACAACAGAAGTGAGAAAAATCTGGTAAAAAAACAGGGCGATTTTGACAATAAAATCGGTAGGACTCTTAAGGGAATTAGGCTCTTAATGTGATAGCAATCCATCTGATCTAATTAAGCCTTCTGTTAAGTTGCCTTGACTGTTGCCTTAGTGAGGTCTGCCTTCGTTGACTTAATGTTCATTGTCATCCCAATAACACCGGTTTTGTGCCCATTTTTAATCAGTTGCGTAAAACTTAACGAACTATCATGTGTACAATGACTTTGCATCATTATTGCGAAAAATAGTTGGAAAGAATAGTATTCGAATGAAATTGATGCCTGTGGAAGTCTCAAGTATAAAGTTTTTTTACTTGGATAAGTACTCAACTGGAATAACCAAATTAAAACAGGTAATGAAAGATTATTGTAAAGTTTTTCAAATCTCTTTAAATAATATTGTTTGAATCCTAATCTTTACTTCAGTCTGTTTCCTTAAGAATGATTCATCTTCCCGATCTTCCCGCGATATTGTTACCGAAAGCGTTCGCCTGTTTTGAAGGCGTTGCTGTATGTAGCATGGTACCGAAGGACGTCACCCTGCACATTCGTATAGATATGCTGGGGTTTGGCGTGATAGATCGGCCTTCTGCCTTCGTCTTATTTCTACCACGAATGCTGAACAATGGGTCCCAACGTGTAGACATGATACCTCCTTGGGCAGCATTGAGAACTCATGCAATTTTATTGTACATGGTTTTTCTTCGTCATGTTGCATAAATTTCCGAACGGGAAACTTTTCTTCACACTGTGTAGCCATTTGTTAAATGAAATTTTCCTTGATAATCTGAGGTGATCCAAAGATCGCAATTAGTGTCTTGGAAACTTACCACCGAAATATCTCAAGTTATAAAGTACATGTGCATCATTGGCTGGTTATGTCTCTCTAGACGAGAATTGTCTCACGCTGGTAGTTTAATCTTTCGGAAAAAATATTGAAACGTGCCTCACAGGGCCGGGAGGTGCGGAGGAGTTTTTATTTAACGCAGACAAAAGAAAACAGGTTGGAAAAATAAAATAATTTATTTACTAGAAAACGAAAGACAACAACGGTCGTTAACAATAATCCCCCCCCCCCGAATTGTGAACTGGCTAAAAAAAAGGGGGAGACTCGGGATAAGAGGAGCTAGGAATTTTAGGGTATGGTATACCTTGGCTGCGGGAGGTAGCGGTGGTCTTCAAAAGGTGCCGTGCGTCCGTCTCTCGGGGGCAGCTGTAATAGGCGTCGAACACTCGACGCGAGCCTCAGCAAAGCAATGCCCGACGCTCGCGGGACAACGATCCTATTTATAGAAAGATCGAAGGCTTTCCCGGCGTATGGTGTCAAGGAAGTCAATGCGGGTTTTCCACCGGGTCAGGTTGTCCATGTCTGCCGACGTTTCGATGACCGAGTTGCTCATCGTCTTCAGGGCATCAGGACAGGGCATGCCCTGAAGACGATGAGCAACTCGGTCATCGAAACGTCGGCAGACATGAACAACCTGACCCGGTGGAAAACCCGCATTGACTTCCTTGATCCTATTTATACCTGGGGCCCATTTGCCACCAGGTATGATCGGCCCCTCTTGACCGGGTCCCGGTCCTCAGCCAAGCGCAGCTCGGGAACCGAACTCGTGGGCTGCAACGTGCCCTCGAAGCGTCAATTTTCCAGCGTCCTGCAGTTCACAACTCGACGCGCCCCTCGCTGCATCCCTCGTCAATCCATGAACCGAGCGATCCACCGCTCCCTCAGTGTGAGGCACGGCTCAATATGATATAGTTGAACTATGCGCTCCTATCATCTAAGAAGTACGCATGAAACCTAAAATTGACAAAAAATTGGGTGAAATAGTTGTTCGGGGTATTTGTCTCAAAATCATTAAAAGTAAAGTATTCGAAAATCAAATCCAGTTTCAAGTTTTTGGTCAGCGGGAATTGCGTTGGTGCGTGATCAATTTTCTTCTGTTCAGGTGGTTTTCTAGTGATTAAAGTTGCTCAAAAAATAAATAATTTCGCCTTTGGAACTCGATACACATAAAATGCACTAAAGAAGTTTCTAAGATGGGCAATGAACTTCTTGTTTTCAGGGAAATTCTAGATGAAACATGTTTTCATTTTAATTTCACGTTTGCTTTTTTTTGTTTAATAGGAGCTTCAGCGCAGGATCTAACTCTAGTCCTCCTTGACGCCAAGACTGCACTCTAGCCTAAAGTCCATTAACTTCAGAACTCAAGTGAAAAAACTGTTCCTAAAATATTTGCTGAATGTCCTGGTTGAGAAGTCTTCTATAACACTTCGCAACTCAACTTTCGCTTTGCTCCAAGCTTTGGTTCCAAGAATGGTTAACGAACAGTAATGGGGATTACCAGTGAGAACGGTCCAGTCCATTGTTTAAGAAGCCATATCTTCAAGAGGAGATGAATTCTAGTGCAAAAAAGATATATATAATAACCCTCAGAAAATTCATTTGATATAACGTTCATTTAACGCTCTTGCCGATGCGTTCAGTTTTATCGCGACTTAGTTTTCATGTAAGTACATTTTCTTTTTAATAAGTGAGTTTTTGACGCTTTTAAATCGTTAGACTAAATCCTAACGATTTTCTATGGGATAAATTAATTTCCTTGATTTCAGTTTTAATTAGGTTAATATCGAATCGGATATGAGTCAGCTAGGACTTTTTCCAGCATTTTATTGTAAGAAAATCGTGTTCATTCCGATATAGCTCTAGCTATATGGAAAAGGTCACACGTACCCGCTCATTTCGTATCACCTCGAATGAAATTAGAGTTCCTTTGTCGCTTGAGTGGCAGGGATACAAGTTTCGGCCGGGAAATTACAGGAGGCGTCAGTCCGGCACGACAATGTACAAGAGCTGTATTGTATGGGAGGGAGGGGAGAATGAGTCTCTGCCGAGCCTCGTCTTACGTCTTGTGCTCTGATGGACGATTCTCTGTTTCGCAGTGCACGCTTCGAAGGTTGCACATTTGGATGCTAAACGATTCGATTCATTCTAGCTGAATGGAAGGTTACGTGTTTCGACTATATGGTAGTTGAGATTGCAGTATTTCTGGAGGCATTTTGTCGATAATCTCGTTCTTTGCATTACTAAAGTAATTAGCGGTTTTTACGTAATCATATAATTAAACAAATTTTGATGATAAAATTTAAAAACATGGCTAACAATTTTAAATGTGTTTGCAATGTCACAAATGATGATAATTGCAAAGCAGATGAATGCCGTAGAAGACTGTGATTTTGGATACGTATATTCGACCAACGTATCGTGGCTAGTCCCGGTCACTGATTATGTGATCATATAGTTTTCAATCAGCTAATTGGTAGATTTTAGACAGTATTTATCCCAATGTATCGATCTCTGACTTATCAATCTACCTTCCCTCATATACGTGATCCGCCATTAGATCCCTCTTATAATTCTCATATCGTCTTCCTCCTCTTATTTCGTTCATAATTCCCATCCTTTTCGTTCCTGTTCCACGCTTCCCCAGGGTTCTTCCTTCTATTACCCCTACTACCTCCTTCGGCATTCCCCATCTTGTCCAAACGTCCTCCATCCATCTCTTCTGCCTCCTACGAGCCTCCGCCAACAACTTCCTCTCCTCTCCAACCAAATCCAATACCTCCTCGTTCGTCCTTCTCGCCACCCAGCTCACCCTCTCCACCCTTCTTCACACGCTGATCTTAAACGCCTCAGATAAACGGAGGTACATTGAAGTGATATACATAGAGAGTGAGGAAGCTGGTGACGGAAGTTCGGAGGAGGCAGCAGAGATGGATGGAGGACGTCTTGAAAAGGGGGGGATGTTGAAGAGAGTAATAGATGGGAGAATAGTGGGGAAGAGGATAGGAGGAGAGAAGAGGATAGGAATTGTGGACGAAATAAGAAGAGGTAGACAATACGGGGAGTTAAAGAGGAATCTATTGGTGGGTCTTCCAAAGCAGTGATGACGGAAGGATATGCCAGAAATTGGGCAATAACTAAGTGTCCGACCCATGCAGCGCCACGATCCATATTAGAGTTTTCACCAGCCTTTTCTCAACGTCTCCACTCAGTCCCACATTCGTCGATTTTCTTCCTTTTTAAAGAAAAGGTTCTTTATCCTTGGCTATTTCACAATTCCAGTGCCCCTACCACTAAACGAATTTTCCTCCACAATGCTACCCGCATACGTAAACTACTCAACTTGGTCAATTTTGTGCCCTCCCTCCCTTGCATACAGTCCCGCCCTCTTACTTTTAGAGAATCTCATCACTTTCGTCTGCCGCCTCAGTGCCAATCTCACCACGTCCGGCTGCCGTGGTATATGTATCCAGCAGATGGTAGCCCGACTTCCCAATCTTCGCAAATTAGCTCACACAAAAATTGATAAGGAAAAGAGAGCTCCATAGAGTGTCGTATACCAGTCGGGTGCAGAAGCGAACTGTTCGGTAGAAGCAAAACTAGGCTACGAAACGGAGGGTGGAAGGGATTTGTCCGTTTACAGAGGAGCCTTTCTGTTCAAGGGGAGTGGTCCCACCAGAGATTTTTAGTGTGGTAATGAACCAGGCTAGGCAGATTCAAATCGAAATACGTGAAAAATCGTTCATGATTTTCAGGCGCCGGCCAAAATTTCGTTAAACAATTCACTTTTTATTTTCACAATCTCACCTCCTCCATCATTTCCAAATTTAACCATTCCCATTGTCGCAAATTTTGCCACATAATACATACATTTTAATTCTCTCCGGAGTTGATTCTTAATTTGACGTTTGTTCTCATTCCAACCGGTAGTTAAAAAAAGAATGTAAAATTCGAACTGGGAGAAAAGGTCAGACAGACCAATTTGCCACGCAACGAGTTACTAAGGAGCATAAATGACAGGGATATGGACTGGGATGTGCAACAAAGAGTTTCGAGGGAATTAATAACAGTTGAAGGATCACACAATTAATTATTATAGAGCTACAAGTGCGCAAAGAGATTGGGAGACAAAAAACCAATCTTAGAAGTGAGTAACCATAGATGAATTTTAACTTGTTAACAAAATATTTTTTTCAATTGGTACCCTTATTCTAACGGAAACACTGTGTTAAGAGGGATTGTAATAAATTGCATCGTTGACAGTGTTCAATGTAAAATAATAGTTATTTTTTAGAAAAATCATTTCTTCAGCTAAATGGCCTAATATTGAATTAAAAGCTTAAAAATTTTAGAGCGCGGACATTACTTGAAAAATAATTTTTAAAATGCGTTTGGAGGATGTATTAAAGCTTAGAGTATTCCGAAAAAATATTTGCACCACTATCGTTTGTATTCAAATTTAAATTTGAGCTAACTAGATCCTTGAAACACATTTTTAAAATAAATACTCAAAGCAATAAGAGCAGACGCACTTGTATTGACTCAGTCAACATAGTCTCAACCTATTTTATATTTTGAATCAAGGACACATCGCGTGTCTCACCAGCGTATCCTAGCTTTTGGAAAACATTCAGAAAAAATATCCGCCCGCATAAAAATATGTGAGATGCCAAACGGTGGTTGCTAATCCTATGATTGGTATTATACTTGTTAAAAATTACCATTTGTCGTGCAATCTATAATCGGTTGACTGCAGCCCTCCAATCTTCCATACCTAATGCTAGTTCCCTTACTTCTTGGTGGCTCTTCGTATTTACTTTCCTGTACATTTGGTCCATGAAATTATTCCTGGATCTTCCTCTGTGGATTTTTCCCTGCATTTTAATTTCAGTTATGCTCTTCACAAACCCATTGTGTCTCAGTGAGTGTCCAGTCCATCCTTATGTAGGTACTAACCATGTGACCCTATTATCTAGCATGCCTTCATTAAATATCCTAGCTGCATGTCAATAGTGCATGTTTGGTGATCTTCACCCCCTGCCACACACCCTCGTGGTGGCTCGCAGGGTAGAACATAGATGTAGATGTACTTCATATTTGTATATTGTTCCATATTGCCCTTTCATCTTCTACTCTTCTCAAAAATTCATTACTTCAAACTCATCCGCCCATTTTATCTTCACAAATCTCCTCTAAAACCAGCTTTTGATGGATTCTAGTCTGTTCTGGTCTGCTTTTTCAGTGGCCCTTGCTTCATGCCCATCGTGTGCCATGCTCCACACGAAAGTTTTGACTTACTGTTTCCTAGCTTGTATTCCCGTCTTCTTCAACCACTGCAGTTGTCTATTTACCACGAACGCCTTCTTAGCTTTGGCTATTTTTGGGGTATATTTTTAAATAACGGAGGAGATACACTACCGTCTGGGTTTATTGAAGACTGCTCCGATGACTGTTTCCATGCGCCTGAGAGCGCACGTGTATTTACCAATACATAGAACGAAAAACGGCGAATTACATGCATACCAATCACGCCGTTCCCTTCCGGGGTAGGCAGTCACTAAGTTTCACTCATAAATACATATTTGTACACCTAACTCTGCTTCAATAATATCCTCCATAGTGACCTATCCTTGCAAACCTCTTTTACTTCATTTACCCCCATACACTGCTTCATACACGCTCTCCTGTTTTTAAGACTCCTAATATTCCTCCTCCTGAGAATTTCCTCAACCGCTTTAAACCACAACTTTCTCGGCCTACCTCTCCCTCTCGCACCATTCATTTCACTCTTATAAATCTGTTTCGTTATTCGACTGTCATCCATTCTCTCAACATGGCCAAACCAACGAAGAGCACTCTTTGCATATATGTCCATTAATGGAGCATCTAACCCACACTCATTTATTACCCACTGATTCCTGACGCTTTCCATCCCACTTTTGCCGAAAACTCTCCTCAGATAACTCATACCCACGGCGTTTAGTCTATTCACATGTTTATTCTGAAATACCCATGTTTCACTACCATGCAACAAAGTGGGGAGAAGTACACTTTAGTACACGGCGATTTTCGCTTCCGTAGACAGGCACTCATTCCTTGATATGCTTCACATGCTACCCACCACTTTCCTTTCAGCATTTGCACGTCTCTTTGTCTCCTCATCTATCCGACTATCTTTCGCAAACTCAATTCTCGACGTCATAAAAAAATGAAATTTTGCACTGTGCGGTAAGTCGGATGAAAGTAGAGTATTCGAGTGCTGTTTTTGATATTATCGATATATTTTATACAGAATCGATAGACCTGTTTCAATTAATTTAACTCGGCTTATTTTTTCATGCTTTTCTTTAACTCGCTTTTCCATGAATCCATGGTTCATTGCATTGTTAATTCATTTATAACTAAATAATACTAATCTAATGAAAAATCCTTCCTATATTGGTATTCGAGGTGGAATAGTGGTAAAGCCTCTGACAACTAGAAAGTCGTCGCATCAATAACACAAACTGGCGATTTTTTCTACTTAACAGTCTTCTATTTTTTAGTCCTAGTTAATAAAGTGTTTCTAAAACAACTTGTTGTTTTAGAAACATTTTTATTTTTTTAATATTTTTAATTAACTTTATTAACTAGGATTTAACTAGGACTAAAAAGTAAAATAATTTAACTAGGATTTTTTTATTAACTAGGACTAAAAAGTAAAATATAAAAAAATGAAAAAAAAATCGTAAGCTTGCTTTTCTTGGAAAAAAATTAAAAATCTAAAGAAAAGACTTGTCTTCACATCGTACTAAAAAGGAAAAAAATAATATTTCCCTTGTGAATGAAAGTTTAACCTAGTACTGGAAATAATTTTATTTAATTCAAGAATATTAGCCACACAGATTTAATTTTTATAAATGAATGCTTACACTTTTTTCTTTTTTTATTCAGACTCAAATAACTAATTATAAAAAATAATACATTGAAACATGCAACAGAGAAAATAGCAGTAGTAAAGTGTATAATTATAAAATAATTTTTACATTAGATGATAAAATTTTATATACAAATTTGAAATACGCCATTTATAGTTTTATTAAAATACCAGGCATATGACGATAAGTGTTTACTAAATTGCTTGTATGAAAATTACTCGTCAAAAATGCCGGTAACTATTGAACTTCATATTGAACTGACCATTGTTTCAATCTTAAACATAGTGAGTGGTCGGTTTCATGCTTTGTGGCATGAAGGAAAAAGGCTCGCGTCAGAAGAGCATTTGATGCACCTCGTAAGAGGCGCTCGGGGAAGGGAGGAGCTTGTGCGCGCACCGCCTATATCGAAGGGACACGAGGTTTGGCCTCCCGTCCGCGGAACACCTGTCGGCACAACTGGCAACGCCGCTTCAGTAGATGGGGAGAGGGACGCCGAGGTATTGAGGGCGTCGCGACGCCCTAAGCGACGTGTCGCTTCGTGAAGCATGCGTCACCTCGGCGCGCACACGACGCGGAAGCTGCCCTCCATACAGACGCCGTTCGCGGGAATGTTTCGCCCGATAGTATTGCGCACGGGCCGGGAAGTTTGAAACAGCTGCATCCCTGTCGGGGCGTGGTCGATGCAAGGACCTGCCCGTCGGCTATAGACGAATCCGCTGTCTCGTACGCAATGCGCATATCATTAGGAATAGGAATGGAATAATTTAGCCTCTGGAGTGGAGAAGAGGGAAGTGCATCGTGAGGGAAGTGGTGCAGTGCGCTTGCAGCGCGTGATTCGGTGACCTTCGTCGAGGCGCAACTCTGTGGCGTGGAGGGGGAGAGTGACGAGGCGGTAGCCGAGTGAGCGGCGGCGTTGCGTTGGGGAGTCTCTCCTGCGGGAAGTGGTCACGTGACTCGAGCTTGGAGGGGGTGGGTGTCTCCACTCTAAGAGAAGAGCGTGAAATTTGCCGAGAGGAATTGAGGACTCTACTGATGAACGGTCCACACGTCTGTTTCCTATCTTTATCAAGTACGCTTTTGCCATGAGCAGTTAAATGGAAGATTATGTGTGCGTGCGAGTAACGTATCTTGTATCTCTCTGTCCAGGATTTTCTGATGATTGAAAATTGACACATTTGGGGACGGGTATCGCCTCGAAAATTGGAGAATTAGTCTTCATGTATCCAAGCTAGCTCCATTTTTATTTAAGGAAACTCTATAATATTTCTATTAAGTCTTATTAAAAGCAAATTATGTTTAGTTTCCTTCGTAAGTAAAATTTTCTGCAAAAATATTGATTAAAAAATAAGAGTAATTCCTTAAAAATCGACGTAGAAAGTCGATGAGAAGACAATTAATGTGTATTTTGAGGAGGATAACGAGTAATTTGATCATTTGTGGCCGCATTTGGTATTTTAGAAAGTTAAGAATATAGTAGAGGTGCACTATATAGTTCCCCTCCCTCCCCAGTTCATTCCCCCCCCGCTGAGTTCATCGGTCGTCTGTGAGTTTCGGATTCGAGCGCGGGTCGGGGAAAGGGTCGGATTGGGAAGGACGAAAAGGTGGAGCCCAACTCACATCTACATCTACGTGATACCCCGCGAGCCGTTACATGGGCATGTGGCAGGGGCAGTTAGGTCACCAGCCGTGTAAAGGTGTAAATTTTTTGGATATGAAATGGTGAGATGTATTATAGGAGCGTGTTTAGTGGAGCTAAATTTTTATTGTGGTCGCTTATTGTTCGCGGAAATAGCGATTTTTTCCACCAATTTGTTCGGCAGTGTATTTCTCTTATTTTATCGCATCTTTTAGACCTAGAGATGTAGTGAGGAGTAACGATAATATTCTCTATGCCGCTCTGAGAAATATCAGTTCTGAATTTATCAAGCAACCTAAGCCTAGCGTGTAGTCTCCTAGTCTCAAGAGGCTCCCACCTTAATCCCTCTAGAAGTTGTGAGGCACTATATGTACGCTCGTTGCAGTTTTTAACCAAGCGCGCTGCTTTCCTTTGTATTTTATTAATTTTTTGGTTAAATCTATTTGACCAGGGTCCCAAGTGCTCGTGGCATATTCGAAGTGAAGCCTAACCAGAGCGATGTAGCATCTCTTTTTGGCAATTTAATGGGAGGACCTTCCTATTATACATTTAACGAAACCTAGTTTCTTTAATGCTGCGCCACATATGTTCTGTATGTGCAATCCCCATGATATATCAGAAGTTAAGGTAATTCCAAGATATTTTACTGTAAAGTAGATTTTATGTTTACCCACAGTATAGGTATGGCATTTTTGTGACGACTTTCGAAGGAAGTGAACTGTGGTGTTTTTGCTGATATTTAATTCTGACTATTCATTGCTCCCTAAATAATCGACTTTAGCCTCCAGTTAGTATATGATGGAAAAACAATTAGCGTTTGTGACGGCCTTCCGAAAAAATGACCCACCATTGTCATCTTTATAGCGGGTTGCTGCATGAAATTTATGTAAAAAGTACCCCGCACATATTCCCAAATCAGTCTTCAAATTAATTCGGAATCCCTGGATATTAAATACCCTTCATAGTTAGTGTTGCCGCGAGACTGAAGACTCTTCGTCTCGTCTAGTTTTCGAGATAATGATTTAACTGCTTTAAACCTGAATGTTAGTGTAACAACTTTTTGAAGCAAAAATGTTCATTCTTTCTTTTTACCAATTATATTTTTTAACGGTTATATTTTTCAGCCATCTGTATATTTCTGTACAAAGGTTGCGACGTTAGAGTCATTCTTCACCAATTTTATGTTTCATATTTCTAATTTATTCATTGAGTACCAATAAAATCATTGGTGGTACATGGAATTTGATGTATTCGGTGTCCAATTTAATCTATATTTAAAATTCATATAAATGTTGTAACTATTCATCGAATACGTACGCAAAGAAACCTGGGGCCTTATTCAGTAATGAATCGACGCCGTCAAACCTCGGTCGAACCGTGGATGTGATGTCGAATTTCCAGACAAATCTCAACTATCGAATTCTCCCTTTTGAATTTTACGAGGCTCTGATGTCAAAATATCGTCACTGTCGAGACTCGGAAATTCCGAGGATATACAGAATTGACCCAATGGGCTCTTCATGGTACTTTATTTTGGGGGTGACGAGTCGAGATTCGAGATGATACCAGAGTTCAGAAAACGAGACTGAGACGAGACTGGCTTAAGTCTCGTCTCGTCTTGTTGCAACACTATTCAATTTCCGCTATTACCTAGTATATTTTAATACTTTACTCTAGCTCCACTCAACCGGCTTTATTATCCTTTCCCCGTCCGCGATAGTTATCGACTCTCCTTGTTTTCTGTTTGTTCCGATTGATTTGAATATTTTACCGCTGCCCGTGATCGATTTGGCACTCGTTGACTTCCTACAGAAAGAGGAGGAAATAATATTGCATTCGATAACCGAATTCTCCCAATGTGACGTGAAAAATTCATCTCTCAACCTCCATTAAAACATGGAGATTTTGTGGAGAAAAATTAACCGTTCTAAAAAAATCGTTGCATTATTTTCACTTTACGCAAGGGATACTGCCTACAGCAGAACATTTTGCACCTTTATCAGCTAATGGATTACCTTTTTAAGAAGCCAAATCACGAAAAACTTTGCCTTTCATACATTAAACCCGTCTTACTAATGCTTTACTTTTTTGGTGTTCTGTGGTCGAGACTTGGTTCACGCGCGAGACCTTGCATCCCGCTTTGCTCATATCTTCCGACGGGTAACGCGGATTCCTCCCCTTGGAGGCAGACAGTCGTAAAAGAGAAGAAGGCTGAAGTTTTTCCTCAAATACTGCCCTCGATGCACGAGTGATATTTTACGAGCGTGGCAATGTGCAGCAAAACGCGCAGTTGCCATGGTTACGCGGCAGGAATACGCATGAGAAGCGGCGACGACAGAAAATTGCGGGTGGATTGAAGAATTTGAACCGGCTCTTTTGCCTCCATATGCAGTGATTACCGGAGACAAAGCAACTTCCGTCCGCGTCGCCGTGATTCGAAAAAGAAGTTTTACGTTTAGAAATTTAGCGAGGTTGACAAAATTGACGCCTTCACACTCGAGTCGAGGGCATTGTAAATTTCCTCATAACTCGAGGCATAAAAATACTCGAGGGCATATACTCGAGGGCATTAAAAAATTTCCAATAATTTGGTTGCCATGGTCACCTTTAACGATCATCAACAGAAAAATAGGGTTTTTATTTTTTAAACCAATCTTTATGACACTTGGAATTTAATTCTTGCCATTATAAGTTCCCAATATGTCAAATATTTCCAGTGCTGCCAAAAAACTAAGAGCTGTTCAAATAGAAGAATTGTTTTTGCTATATTTTTCAGTGCAAAACAGTCGTCACTGTTACATATTTCTCATTAACTTATCAAATATTTTTGATTGCCAATATTTTTTTACTGTCAATTAAGGTTCAAAAATACCGAAAACGAAAATTTCTAGTAGCGACGGTAAATTTCTTACCTACTTACCCAAAGGTCGCGGGTTCGCGTCCCGTTTGGGTGATTTTTCCAAGGCTCTGAGACATGGGTGCGTGTGCTCGTCTGTTATTGCCGTTCATATGTCAGATGTAATTTATGGTGCCCGATGGGTCTGTTTTCGTGATGGTGGGAATAAAAGTAATGAAGCTCAAACGATTTCGTACTGTCTACTCGTGTTCTCGCGTACTGCCGTACTAAATCGTTTGAGCTTCGTTACTCATTATGCTGTTCTACGATATCTCGCCTAAGAAAGTGGGGTGGGAATAAAAGCAGACAAAAAACGGGCGACATTCGTACCTAAATATCCTCCTAGTTTATCCTAAAAAATTAAATCCTAATACGAATAGAATGAATGGATGAAGGCGTTACTTGGTGGAAAATTGACACTGACATAAGGAAAAAATATCTTAGTATATTCCACACTTCAAAGTTTATTGGGGACCCAGGTTTCGACTGCACAGCAATCGCTATCAAGATACATAGACGTCATTTACGAGTCAAAGGAGAGAGAAGAGACCGGGGGTGGGAGAATAAATTGACGTCAGTCACGAGTGTCACGGTCAGGTTCGGCCAACCAAGGGAGGGAGTGAGGTGGATTGGTATATACGATAGAGGGAAATGGGAAGGAAAAACACATTCATTGAGAAGTTTCACATTTTTGTTGATAGTAGCATTCACAATTACAAATTGTTCAAGGAAGTCCAATTTGGCCCTTTTTCTCTCAATGTGAAGCACTTCTTGCACAAAATCACTTTCGTGGTCCTCCTCGATTGAATTTTTTTTATACGGCGATGAAAGGTCTCCCTTAAACCAACACGTTTTATGTTCCCGAGCCCTAATATTGATGGTTCATCCACTTAGATCAATATATTGGGAAGTGCAATTAGTACGCATTAACCAATACACGCCATTTCTGTTTATCCGCGTCACTTCGTCCTTCGAGTTGAATAAAAATTCTCCTCTTCTCTTCTCCTTCTCTTCTACGTCTCTTCTCTATATATTGACTCGCATATGATGTAAATGTACCTTGATAATGATTGCTATGCAGTCGAAACCTGGCTTGCCAATAACTATTTAAAGTGTGGAATATACTTACTAAGATATTTTTCTCGTCATATTCTCTCTGAATTTGTGTTCTTTAGGCTGAACATCTCATTCCACCCTTTTTAGTTTAAATACGATATAAGTGTCGACGCTCAGATGACGAGGAATAATGCTGTCTCAAAAAATAGGCAGATGAGGGGAGGCAGAGGTGGGGAGGGAGTAGGAGGTAGGTTTGGGAAAGGAGGACGGAAGGAATCTCCGGGAGGAGATTTTCCCGTCCTCCGAAACCGGGAGGAGAAAGGTCTGGGCGGTGGAGTCTTGCCCATAAACCATCCCAATCCTCATTACCCCCACCTCCATTAAATCTCTCCCAACCCCCACCTCCCCTTCTCTTCCTCACACCCCCCACCCTCTCCTCTTCCTCCCTTCCTCTCCCTTCCCTCCTCTACCTTCCCCACTTTTTGAGACTATATATTCTTCGTATTCTGGAAAACTGTACCTTATGGTGACGTGTTTCGTCGAAACCTAGCGGCATTTAATGAATTTAGGTGGAGTGACTAAGTACCTCTTAAACATTTAAAAGGTTTAAATAGCACTAGATTGTCAATAAACCAACTTGCAACTCGAGCACGCATGCAAAGTTTCACTCATAAATGTTCGTAGAGGTAAATCGCTCCAAGAGCTTTAATAGTAACCGTGGTCGCGGTAGAAAGTGACTGCGTTGGTGGGAATCGCGTCTCCCGAGAATCCAAATTTAGACCCTCGCGCCGTCTATAGCGCCGCCGGTCCACCATGCCGGCGCGGCGCCATCATATGTGGCCATTTACGAACGATTGCCTCAAGTGCATGGCTTCTGTATTGTATACTTTTCTTATTTCTGACTCCTCATTATTGTATTTCATTACTTAGTCTAACATTACTCACCACAGTTACACTGATATTCGCGCTGCAGTATATATAGTATTCTCTTAACAGCGACAGTTATCCGTGCGTTAGCGGAGGGAACCATCTTCAAATACTTTGAGATAGCTTTTCATGCTAATTCGCGAGTTTGCATGCTAGGGCAGTATCCCGAGTATTTAATTAAAAAAAATTGTTTTTAAGGCTTTTTCAAGCATCATTTAATATCCTCTCCGGTTGGAATTGTAACTTTATAGGTTATATCAAAATATTAATTATACACGTAAAATACCTTTGTTCTACTCCATGTTTTAAAGTATAACGCCTCTTAAATTCAGCCAAAGTTGAGGCTGGAGCGTACCAAACGGGCACGGGTGAACTCGGCGGCTATGTTTTAGTAGTTAAAATAGTAAAAATATTTTTAAAATGGTTTTTTTGAAGTATTCTACCGGTAAAGGGTAGGTTTTGATGAAATTCGGAGAATCTCCTTCTGATTTCTTACACTTTCAGGGTCCTATCTAACTCTAGTGCAACCTTTTTCGCCTCAGCATACGATATACTGTTCCACATCCCGTCCATGAAACCAGTTCTACTTCTTCCCCTTCCCTGTTTGCCCAACATCCTTCCCCCTGTCGCTCTTTAGTGGAGCTTAATCACCCCTAATTTCTTCCACAAGACACTTACACTGCCTATCCCGGATTTCATTCTGAAGTTTCCTTTCCTTGCCCACCGTCTCAAGAACTTCCCCGTTTGTTTCCCTTTCCGTCCACCTCACCTTCTCCATACCCACATCTCAAATTCCTGCAGCCTATTCTCGTTCTCCTTTCCGAGAGTCCACGTTTCTGCTCCATACAACGATACGCTCCGTATCAAGCTCTTCTCCAGCCTCCTGTTCACATCCTTGCCAAAGTTCCTCGTCATCAGGTCTCTTCAATAATTAAATATCTCCTTAGCTAACGCCATTCTCCTCCTTAGGTTTTTGCTAATACGCCCATTTCATTCAAGCCTACTGCCCTGCTAAAATGATCTACTGGGTAGAGTTTGTACCCTGCGACTTTGATGATCATCCTCGCTTTCTTTGTCCAAGAGAATCCCATAAATTGTGTTTTCTTGTGATGACTTCTTTCCGAATTTCCGTACTGAATTTTTACAGCATCTTTATAAGCTTGCAATCCCTTCGAAGATCGACTTATCAGCGCCTTGTCGTCCGCGACCTCAACTAACTGTAATAGCTGCCCTCCTACCTTCATTCCGACATCGATGTAGTTCTTCCCATGCCTGTCCAATCATTTCCTCAGCATAAATGTTACAAAGGAAAGGCGACAAAGTCTTAACCACGCGACCTCTAGTTGCCCTCACCATATCAAACACCTTTTCTAAATACACAAAGCTAGAGGAGACATCCTGATTATACTCCATGTTTCTTTCTGTAAGTGTTCTCACCACCGCAGTTGCATCCCGAGTTGACCGTCCTCTATAAATCCCAGTCCATTCATGACCAAAGTGGAAATCGACCTTACTCTCCAACCTTTTTATTGTTTATTCTAATTGCAACTTTGGCTGCATACGAAATCAAACTGATTGTTCCATATTCCTCGCATTCAGACGCTATTTCTTATTTTCGGGATTGGACTCAGCATCAGGCCCTACTCCTTCCACGCAGATCCATCAAATTAGTATGGAAAAAGCTGCCTACCTTTTTACCTAAATTACATAGCAACTCCGAAGGTATGTTATCTACTCCTACAGCTTTTCCTGCCTTCTCTTCCAATCCTTTCTGTTTTTCACCGTAGAGTATTAATGGACCGATCTTAGTATTATCTGGTGTTTCCTCATTAGCTATGTGTAAATTAGTATGTATACTATCGCTGTTATATGGCTCTTCCGCATATTCTCTCTACCTACGTTGAATATCTTATTGCTCGATTAATATTCTACCTGCTCTGCTCTTAACCCTTTTAGTGCGGCGGGCCGATATATCGGCTCGTAGGCAAAATATTGTTAACTTTTGCACACAAATATAATTACAATTATTTTTTGTGCGAATTATAAGCGTTTTTTTATTATAACCTAATTAAATGCATACGCTATAAGAAAAACTGCATATGGATATTTTAAACAATAACTTTATAATATTTATTTTCCTAGAGTGATACATTTCATTCTAGTTACCCTCCGCATTTCTCACTAGAACCGCTGGAAGGGGTCAGCACTAAGAGGGTTAATTATCATGACCTCTCACTACATCTCTAGGTCTGACGGATGCGATAAAATAAGAGAGATACACTACCGAACAGACAGCCACAAAAACTTGTTCTTTTCGCGAACAATAAGCCAATAGACCACAATAAATATTAAGCTCCACTAAAAACACTCATATAGTTCATGTCACCATTTCATCTCCAAAAAACTTACACCTTTACACGGCTGGTGACCTAACACCCCCTGCCACACGCTCATACGGCGGGTCGCGGGGTATCATGTAGATGTGGACGTAATCTTTGATACTGTATTCCCTCTCTCACCACCCGATAGCGATAGTATGTTATCGTATGCAGTACCCTTTTCCCATCTAATTTCAGCTTATCCATTTCCTCGCAGCGCCATTCCCAGCGGTTTTCCTTCGCCCGATTTGTTATTCACCGGAGTTGACTCATTGTGCTTCGTCTTACCTAGTTCAGATTTGGCTTTTTTCCACTTCCTTCTCTCCATTTTTCTTATCATTTCTTTTGTAACCCACAGCTCCTTCCTCCCTTTGTTTCCGCCAATCCTTCTGTTTTCTCCGCCACTCTTACCATGCCTCTCTTAATATTCTCCCATTTTTCCTCGATTGTTCCAATTTCCGTAGTTTCACCTAAGTTACCTTCCACTTGCTCTTGGTATTCCCTTTTTTTTCCCCTACCAAAGCTTCTAAGTTCCGTCTGTTGATCTTTTTGATACTTTTGATACTTGTACTAGCCTTTTAAATCTATGATCATATATCATCATCACTAAATTAAAATCCAACTATGAAACAGCCCCCGGATAGCCCCGCGAGTTCTTCGCACTGTTCCTGAATCGTTTCCGAACCGTGATGTAATGAGTTTGATATCTCTCAGTGGCTCCCGCCATTTAATGTGTACTTCTGATCGAGCGCCTGCGACCTGCGCCTAAACGACTCGCGCCAAAACGGCCGCGCGCAAACCGGCTCACTCAAATGTCCCATTCCCCTGTGTTCCCCTCTCTATTTCCTGTTCGATATTTTCCTAATAACCAATGAAAAAGGAGAAGATCCTATGTCCGAATTCGACGTACTGACGAAAAGGGTCTTTAAATCAAATCTGTGCATATGAAATAGCAAAGTCACCATTTCTTTTGGACCATGAGCCACATGTCCTCCCTTATTCGGCGTGAATTTCACTCGGCTCAAGCCTCTAGTGCCGCATGAGTGCCTTATCTTCAGTTTCCCGTTTGCTGCCGACTTAATCAATCTTGTAAAATAATAGTTCGTAATGATGATATATAGGCCGCATAATCGAAAAAGGTACCGGATATACTTCGTCCTCCTGTTCTTGAAACTATGAGTAATTTGAAACTATAATATCGACAAATTTACCTTCCTCGCTCAACAACATTACAAAATTTTCATAAGCCTTTCGGTCTACTGCAGTTTCTCCTTCCCTCTCCATAGCCGGATCTCATAGACTTAGATCTTTTTTTTCTCTTGCAAGGTTCCTTGTCTTCCAGCCTTAACAACGTAATGTACGAATTTGACAACGGCAAGTAGTTAACCAAAGGGTTTAAGTAAAGTTCAAGGAAGTATATCTACAGTGCAGTCAGAGTGTATCTAGAGGAATATCAAGGACGTCGCCTCGTATGAGGATAGGAGAGGGAATACATTGCATAGGAAGGATTTATATCCTGCGGCATTGATGAGTCATGATTTTACATAAAATACTATTTAAATGATGCAAGTAGTATTCATCATACATGCTATAATCCATCCATCCATCATAACATATCCAATTTCTTACTTATATAAGCGTTAAAATAGCATAAGGCGGAAGTTAATTGCCTAAATTTGCTTAGCTTTAAATCCTGGTTAAAGCATAGTAGTATTGTACTGTATCGCTGCGTCGGCACTTACCTTTTCACTTCAGACCAATAGAAAATTCTAAAAGAAAAATGAAAAGGGACAGTTATTTTAAGCGACTTCTGAAATAATGTCTTCAATGGTGAAGCCACGGTAATCCTAGTAAGTACACATGAAAATGCTCTTTTTCCTGCGGAGCTTGAAACAAGAAAAAATATTTACTCTTTCTTTTAGTGGTTTTAAATTTTTGTTTAACCCTCCTGTTTCCCTTAAGACTACTGTACACTCGTGTTCTTTCGGGTCATAATGACCTGGGATACTTAAATGCCGTAAATTTTGTAAAGTGTTAAATTTTTGCTAACTATTATGTGTTATATCGTTAGTAAGCAGAATACAGCCATCGCTAAACAATTATTTTTTGTTGAATAAATCTTAACTTATTATTTTACATGTAAATGCCATTGCGCAAATCTATCGATCGGAGTCAAGATTTTAATACTGCATTGCATTTAACAAGCAGAAAAGAAAATTTTGAATTCGAATTATTGTTAATATTTCACTTTTGTCTTTCTGGACAATAGTATGTTGAATTAAAACATTAAAAATTCACTACATTTTGCACTCATGTCAAAAATATGTTTAATACAAATTATTGATCGGGCATTCATTTTGACATTCCGGACAATAGTATGAAACATGGACCCTATAAATATGCTTGCTATAATTAGGTAGAACAAATTGTAGGAGTTTAGTTATCGCGTTTGAGACGGGACAAAATTAGCTACTAGCCTTATTGTAAGCTTTTTTGGCACCACTAAAAACTTTTGTTGAAGAATCTGCAACTTGTATCTTCCTAGCAATAGTCATTGCTGATTCATTTCATTGCACCCGCTTTCTGCTTTCAATATGCGTGGTAATAAAATGTATTTCCACTACGCAAGAATTATTCACTGTCTGGGATTTCCGGTGGAAAAGTAACATCTTTGCCTCATGGTCACTAAGCTATAATGCCTAGGGTGGTGCTTTCGATATGGCGAAAAAATACTGAAGTGAACGAATACATTAAAGTTGGTTGACGCTGATCTGATTCAGAGCACACGTTCCCACGGATCTCACCATCACTCCTCGAATTTCATGGGGGAAATAAAAGGCTGCGCAGATTCCTCGCGAGGTGGAGTGAGGGCGGGTGTCGGGGGCATTCGGGAGGGGGGGACGCGACCTAGGAAGGAGGGGGTGCGACGGAGGGGGGAAGAGGGAGGGGTAGCGACTCTAAGCGCCCTCCTTCCCCCCCCCCTTATCACACTTCTAAGTCTTTGGGAACTAGTCGGTGAGGACGGCATCTACATTTGCCCAGCTCGGTAAATGTGCGACACCGAACGATTCTTGGCCTACAAGGGGCGGGGAAGGAGAGGGGAGGGCACGGAGTGCTGTGGAGGGAGGTGACGTACAGGTCCAAATCGTGGTCCAAAATCGAAAAAAGCTGGCCAAAATTAAAATCTCTCTTACATTTATTTACTAACTAGATTTAAAGATGCATATTTTCCGCTCTTGGTCCGCCAAATCCGAATTTGAATTTTTCTTTCTCGTATTTTTGATATTATTGTTTTAGAGGGCCAATTATTTAATCAATAAAATGCTATAAAGTGAAATGGAATGGATATGGTTATTCCACTTGTTGATAGATCCGCATAATATGAATTCGAAGTTATTTATTTCGAACAACCAATTTTATTATTTTTACTGCATCAACTTTTGAACAATTTACGTTGACCTTGGAAGTATATTATTAACATATTTTCCAATATATATTCGACCCAAGGACCCTGAAATTGTAGTTACTTCACTGCATTTTGAATGGTTTATATTTTTTACAAGAAAATTGTTTAAAGATTTAAAAAAACACGGTAAAGGTTTCTGTTAACCTCAGGGGTTCCGCTCCGTTCTCCTTGCTCCCATATCTGCTCATATTGGAAGTGTCCGGAAGTGCCATCGAAGTCGTGCTTATAGAAAAGGGAGCATTGAAGTTCGTCACCTCTCTCCTTGAGTAATGACACGCTAGATTTAATTCTTCTTGCCGTATTTGCCAGGAGAGATTGCAGACTTACCTCACACCTCTCATCGGTGCCGATTATATTTTCAGGATAGGCTGCCTTTTTAGGTTCTATTTAAGACTTATAGCTGGGATTAATTGAAAAACCGTGAATTTTTGAAGTTTTCCTAATTAAAAAACACTGGTATTTCGTTAATTTCCAGGCGCAATCATGCAAAGTGCTCCTTCAGGCGATACTTTGCGTTGTTTGATTTACTTAGCCCTCTACTTCTGTAGAACTCGTCCCGCTGTAGGGGCGTAGTTGCTGTTACCTCTTTTATAAGTCTAGCAGCTGACTCGTCACCTTTGCAGCAGTGGCTTATGAATGTAACGAAGGCTAACTTAGCTGGCGAGATTCTAGCTCAAAGTGTCTCCGTTTTTCTCCTCTTTTTTTCTCTCACTTGAACCTTCAAATTGCTTTCATGCGTAGACCAAAAATTCCATAAGATTATAATGTACGTGGATATTACAAACCGGATTTGCTGGTAAGTTTTCCGGTACACACTCGAGGGGAATTAAAAATTAACTGCCGCCAACTTTTAAATTTTGTCATGAAAACACTATCGTGAACTTTGTTCCAATTTAATGAGATATTTGGGGGGAAAATATTTCCTCATGAAGCGTGCCTAAGTATCTTTGGCATCATATCTCCGTTTAAATCGAAAATTGTAATCAAATAATCCAGCCGAAGTATCTTTGGCATCATATCTCCGTTTAAATCGAAAATTTTAATCAAATAATCCAGCACATATTTTTTTCTGGTAGAATGTAGATTCTCCTCTATGTTTGTTACATTTTACACGTAGCTGAAGGTGCGTGAGGTTTGCCATTTCCATCGATCGCTTAACACGATCTCTTTCCGGCTGAAGCCTGATGCGCATATCACGCTAATAGATACAGATTCTCAGCCAAGGTAGCAAAAATCATGGAAAAGCACTTAAAATAGGTAACACATAGCACTAATATACGCTGAGGATGACTCTTGTATCCTGACGTATGCTTTTCGCTGTACACGGTGTAGATTGTACGCACTTCCTCTGGGCTCATTCCAAGCAACTCACAGCATTCTAGGCAACTCCTACAAATGGGTTTTCCATGCTAGGATCTATGCAAAACTGAATTCTGGTTAGCAGATTTCACACAAACGATACTTAAAAGAACCGAACGGTGAGTAAGTGTTCGTCGAAGACGGCCTTAGGTAATCTCCCTTACTATTTTTCCAAGAAGCGTTGCTCACGTTCAGCGATAAGATTCACTACCGGTAGTCAGAGTTCAATGCATTCCTTAAATATAACAACAGACACGTGGTTAAGCTTTCCTCGTTGAACGGAAATAACATTGCGGCATGAAGATTCCCTTTCCGGCGGCGGCGGCGGCGGATGCAAAGGCATTTGTGAACTAGTGTTTCATGAGAGGCCTTTGAGGAGTTCGCTTTCGTGATGGATGCCGATGGAAGGGTAGCCTGGCTATTTATGGTACTTGACGATCCAGAATTGTTTGAAATCTATATTTGCACAGCATTAAAGTTACTCTATATTCGCCACCGCTGCCATTCCAAAGATTCCCTGAGAGCACACAAAAAATGGTAGACATCTAAAAGTCTAAAAGAGTCTACGGGTAACTTGACCGATTGAAGTTCGATGTAGACCAAGAATACCTACGGTTGTACATACCTACGTCACAGGATAAGGTTCACATGACGGATACTGGGTACCTAATGTATACCTGTTGAATAACCAACCAAAAATGTTTAATGTATTATGCTTTTAATAGTCAGCATGATACCTGTTCTCATATTTACAAGAAAAGGAAATCCTGGTAAACAGGAAAAAGCTATCGTGTCAATATTACTCCATAACTGCATATAATCATTCATCGTGTGGCGAATTCATCAAGTAAATGGTCAGGTTTGCTGCTCTTGTTTCAAGAGTTGTTTGTGATTGCGATCCTGTGATAACCAAGGTGGAGTGTGTACCCGTGTTCACAGAAAATATAATTCATTATCTATATTCGAGGATTATAATATATTTATTATTCGTCCTCCGTTGTTGTGATAAGAGTTGAATGAAATAAGTCGTGTGCTTTTAACAGGAAAGGCTTTGACCACATTCAGAGAGCACATCCGTGGCGGTAAACCTTAAAACGCCGAATTTCAATGTCCAAGATTCGCCCTTCACTGACGGAATGAAATCTGGCTCTTTTAATTTTTCCCGTTCCTAAAGCAAAAACTTTGATGGCCGCGGAGTCTCATTTGAAGAACTGGGGGCCCTTCCTTGACAAGTTATTTTATGTCAGCCAGTCTTATTTTCCGGTGGGTCAATTGGCCCCCACAAGACGTTAAAAGCATGTGGCTGATGACAACAGAAACGTTTGTGAGGGCGGCGAAGTCTCCGCCTCTTCGTACACTGAAAACTGAGCATAATTTTTAATCGAGGGTCTGAAAGCGATTTCCATCCCAGTTGTTACAAGAGATCAGTAACACTAACGAGCCTATAAAAGCGGCCTTTCACGTATCTTGCTGGTCTTCTCTGCACGTGTTCTATCTCTGTTTATAAGCCTACCTCATGAAAATATCAAATAGTGGTAGAGTATTCCAGGTGGGGTCCAACAAGGGAGACATGGCTGATTTCTCCGAATCATTGCTTTTGGACTTGATAACGATTCCTATCATGGAGACTCACCAGCGTAATTATATCCAAATTATGCACCTGGTTAAAGTCAGAGACTAACTTTTATACAACTTGGGCCGGGTGGAGCAAAGTGAATGAAATGAAGTACAAAATGCTCGTTTCACAAGTTTTTATTTTAGTGACTACTTTTAAAAAAACACACTTTGAAACAATTCAAAGTAAGATTGAAAGAAAATCACATTTGGATCAGTACAATCTCCGGATTTAAAAAGGTAAGAACATTGGACTTAAGATCGAGAAGTATAATGTTCGCTAAAAATAAACACGCTTTTACAGCCGTCCCTGACGAGCAAAATTTCACAGCAATTGTAAGCGTCAAGGGGTGGTGGGCGAAGGATGACAGGCAGCAATACCCATGCACAGAGAAAGAATATTGCGCAACAGTACATCAAACAAAATTATCACTAGATTTTTAAAAAATCACATTTTGAAACAATTCAAAGAAGGATTCAAGAAAAATCACACTTCGATCAATACAATCTCAGAATTGGAAAAAGTAAGAACATTGGACGTGAGATCAAGACGCATAATGTTCGCTAAAAATAAATACGCTTTTAAAGCTGTCCCTGACGAGCAAAATTTCACAGCAATTGTAAGCGTCAAGGGGTGGTGGGCGAAGGATGACAGGCAGCAATACCCATGCACAGAATAAGAATATTGCTCAACATTACATCAAACAAAATTATTACTAGATTAACCTTAATCACATTTTGATACAATTCAAAGAAAATCACATTTGGATCGGTACAATTTCTGGATTAGAAAAAGTAAGAGCATTGGACGGGGATCAAGAAGTATAATGCTCGCTAAAAGTAAACACGCTTTTACAGCCGTCCCTGACGTGCAAAATTTCACAGCAATTGAAAGTGTCAAGGAGTGGTGGGCGAAGAATTATGACAGGCAGCAATGCCCTTGCACAGAGAAAGAATATTGCTCAAGATATACAAATTGTAACCTTTTCCTAGAAAAACGATGGATCTACTACATATATGATGGGCGACCTCAACCTACCGGGATAGTTATTTTTCTTCGTTCTCGGTCGTCTCTGGATATATAGGGCCGTCCGCATCCGTGGTGCGTTCTTGTCCCATCCGCGCTAGGCGGGAGGATTCCAATCGCTTGATTCGCCAAGTTAATCGGCGCGACGAAAGCCCCCGCACAACGCCCTCGTTTCCAGGGCGTCCAGCAGCCCTGGGAGGCCATGATGGACCTTCGCCACCATTCGGTGGGTCGCAGGGCCTTGCTGCAGGGCAACACTGACCACCCAGTTTGGGTTCGTCAGCATTTGTTTCTCCTGGAGTGGTAAACTGTGCACTGTAGGAGCCATCCGTCCATAGGCGCTGATGACGGGTGGACCGCATGGCATGACGGTACCTGTTCATCCTTGGGTGGGTCCCCTCAACGTGGTCGTCGCCTGGTTGTCCGGCCCGCGATGGATCACAAGCCGCACACAAGTGAGGACGTTTTCGCAACCGTCTATGCGCCACGTTCGCCGCATTGTTTCCTAACTTTTCACTAAATTTGTCCAATGATTGGAGTAGTGATTTATTTAGTATAGGGCCACAAATCGTACAATAAATGGAGGAACACCTTTCGTCGTTCATATCGAACTAAAAAAATTGAAACACAGCACGTCCTCCACAGCCCGTCCGCCCACACAGGTATCACACTGTTACCTCCGTTGCCCAACGTGCACAACTGACGTTTTCTGGTGTATATCACCCTTCCCCCACACGACCCCCCGCTCTCCTCTTCCACCACCCACCGGCAGCGGCGCGCCACGGAAATTTTCGACCTCAGACGACAGTCGCCGGCCGCATGGCGCGAGAGGGGGGTGGAGCTGGTGTAATAGAGAGGTGGAAGGGGGCAAGCCGAGGGGGAATGGAGACAGGTCGGCCGGAGAAGTTGGGAGGAGGAGCGGGGAATGAAAGGCTCAGGAGGAGGGGGAGAGGGGCAGAAATTTCCCCTGCTCCCCCCCCCCCCGCCCGCACGTGTTCACACACCGCCGCGGGTTCTCATTTATGCCGGAAGGGAGTGGGGAGGGGGGGTGGAGAGAGGGGGGTTTATAGTTGAGGCCAGGGAGTGCCAACTTAGAGTTTTATTACTTGGCTGGCAGACATACTATCTGCCGCACGTAAAGTTGGCGATGGTTGTAGCATCACCCGCAAATTTCAAAGCTGGTTTATTTGTCATTCATGCTGATCACTCCATTCAAAATGAATTACGAACCACACTCCCACAGCAATGGAGGTTTATTTACAAACCGTCGCAAGAACCTCTAAAATAACATTAGAAAACATTAAAATTTCTTGTACTATCAGGAACCTCATCTCGAATTTCTTTTCGGATAATTAATGACCATATTGTGACGCTGAAAGAAATATCAGGCAACAGTAATGTACATTTTGGCTTTTTAAATAATATAAATTTTTTGTAAAAAAATTCATTTACAAATAATATATGCACAAAATAAGACAAACTTAATTTTTTTCACTAATGCTTGCAAAGAGTTAACAATGATGATGATGCCAAACTTTTCACTTTGTTTCCTAATAATTCACCTGTACAGAAAAGCGCTGAAAAAATCGCACAGATTAATACAACAGCCTTGGAAAGTGGCGAACGCACTTAAATACTTCTAACCATATTAAGGATAGACATATGCCTAATTATCTCTCACTCCACTGAGCTCACAACCTTATCAATAGAGTACCTACTGCATTTAGGACTACTAGCGTTATGGTATGATTACCAGCCTTGTACATCGTGACATTGAAAAATAAGGAACTGTAGTGAAAGAACTTGATGAGTGTTTCTCAATCATAAATACCGGAGCAATAATTATTTGAAAAACTAAAAGTTAAGACATAGATAAAGACATAAATAGTCGTAAAGACATACTCCATTTTGCAGACCATATTGCCGTCATTGCAAGAAATTCCAATGATCTTCCAAAGATTATTATGCACAAAGGACCAAATTCTCCATGGATGCAAGGAAGAATACGAAGGGTGGAGGGCTGCAGTCAACCAATCATAGGATTGAGCATCCGAAGACAGTGATTCCACTATGGTATAATACATGAGGTTTTTGCCTTCAGCCATCCATAAGATTTGTGCAGGCTTTTTGGGTTTTCTTCCATGTATTTCCATTGTCATAGACGACAGTTTAAATAGCATTGCAGCTATCTTCTTCAGGTCAGAAGTGACCTGAGGAAGATTGCTGCAATGCTATCAAAACTGTCATCTACTACAATGGAAATACATGGAAGAGAGCCCAGAAAGCCTTCACTGTCGTCTCAAAGACTCTTAGGAATCCTTCAAGTTCATACCCATATGATTTTTTTAAATGTGACACTATTATTTACTTGGTGGTCTTGCAGTGGTTAGATGCTGTATTTCTGAAGACAGAGACTATGCAAAGTACCTTTCATCAACCTCCTACCCTTTCACCAATCTGGTAGTGGTTGCTATACCAACAGTAATTGCTGATGACAGTATATCTGTCAAGCCCATAGGAGCGTGCTAGCTAAGTCCTCAGGCAGGTGCTGGATATGAAAGTTGTCATGACCTAAATTACATAAATCATCCGACATCTGAGGACCTAAGGGCAATAAAGATAATCATGTTATAAGTCAAAAACAGAGAGTAATACATTGGGCTAGGGTGAATATCCTAGTTTTAACTATAATTTAGTGAATCCCATTCAGACCTAACTCTTCTCATTTATCATTCAGTCATTTGGCTCAAACAAAAAGAAATAATGTGTGAATGAACAACATTGAGAAATAAGTAGAGCAACATTTCTTCCTTCTTTTTTTAGGGTTTACTTTTGGTGGTCTGTTCTGCACATCAATTTCCTCATCCAAGATCCAGCATCTAATCTCTCCATCTATTTCAGTTGAAGCTGAAAACATAATTCACCATACATCAACATTCTTTCTGGCATCAGTATGAATAATATAAAATTTATTGAAGTTTTTATCTCCTAAAGTAAAAGATCTAAGTATCCTTACTTGCTCTTGAATTACAAGGTTGAGGTGGCTCACTGTGTCAGAGTCCTACATTTATTGCAACAGGTGTGGAGCTGCGCAGCATAGAGGAAGATGCTGCATCATCTGTAAAATATGCAGAAATGCCAAAAATTAATCCTCTCATAATATTTAATTTTATTGTTAAATGTGATTTATATCAGTGGAGAAAAACAGTTCCCATGCCAAATTATTCACTAAACTGTTAGTCAGTCCCTGTGAGTGGTAGTAGTGTAGGCAGTTTTTAGTTTCTTATGCTTCTATAAGCAGAGTACATCAAGTAAATTAATATGCTTGACATGTATGTGCTACATTTCAATAATTGTGTTCAATGTAAATGACAGTAATGTCAGCTTTCTTACTTCCTTGGTTCTGTTGCTTCCCTAAGAAATGCCATCATTAGCATCAGTGGCCTCTGTTTTACATGTTCTACAGCTTGCCCACTTGTTGTTCTCTTCCTTCTCTCCTTGCGGAACCTGTCATGCAACATCCTCTGCCTTTTTTTAGCCAAGACATCTAACAGGCAACAATTATTAGTATTGGAATGTGATCACAGTAAAATGGTGTATGGTACTTTTTAGTGCTCTGGTGTTTTTGTGAGTACATCAGTGCAATGCATGGAATTTCCATTTTGAGTATTCAGTGGGCTTCTCAACTTTCTCTTAGGTTTCTGTCCGGGTGAGGGGGGTCTGTGATGGCCAACGTTCCAGTGCCACTTTCAGAACCAGACCCTAATTCAGTGGGCTTTGCCATCTTCACTCATTAAAAGTATAGTGAATGATGTTTTTTCTTTGAATGACATGGTCCTTCATTGGTCGTACATTATATATATGCATTGCCAGTAATGGAAAATTTATCTATAACTAGTCAGCACCATTGGTAAACATATCAAGAATGTCTCTTCTCCCCCAAGAATCTTATCACTGTTGTGTGCCATGTACTGGTGTGAGAATTGCAATGAGCGACCATCTGATTCTGCGCGAGGAAGAAAATGAATTTTTCAGGTGTAATATAATGCAGTTAATATGCAATGTGTTATGAATGCTGTTGATGTAAATATTTTAACAAAAGTTAAAATATGGACACATTACTCGATACCTGCCAATCCCTAATGCAAAGCATGCAAATGTGGTTTCAAAAAGAACTTTATTTTGAATGATGCTAAAACTCAAATAACATTGTTTTCTGCTAGGCACAACCTCAATGATAATGACTAACTTTGGAACAGAAATGGGGATCTTAATATTGTGGAACAAACTATATTTCTTGGACTTTATAGTCATTCCAATATTAAGTTGGATGTATACATTATGCTTTTATGTAAATAGCTGAATTAGGTGTTTTATTTGGTTTCTGTATTAAAACAAAGTGTTAGCCAAAGTATTCTGAAGACTATATTTTCTGGCCTGTTCTATTCTAGATTTCCATAAATTATCCATGTGTATATGTAAAGTAGTCAAATATTGTCAAATATAGCAGGATCAAATAGCCTACATACAAACAGCAATGATAACGGGGTGAGACTACTGAGCCTTGCAACTGCTTTAAAAATGAAAATAATGAGTACAATTTTCCCAAGAACAGGCATGCAAAAATGTATATGGACATCGCCAAATGGTAGGGTAAGACATCAAATAGACCCTGTGCTAATAGATCATAGACATTCCAGTCATATCACCAATGTACGTACAATAAGAAAGGCAGAATGTGGGTCAGACCACAACCTTGTTCTAATCAATTTATACCAAAGAATCAAAGTAGAGAAAAAAAGAAAACCTAAAACAGCAATTAATTTCAAATTAAAAAAATCTGAAAGATGAAAAAGTGATGAAAGAGTTCCAACTAAAACTGTCAATTTGTTTTAAAATTTTAAGGACACTAATACAAGAAGACCCAGAGGTAAACGCAGTTGAAAATGGCTGGACCAACCTATAGGAAACCCTACAAAACTGAACAGAGGAAGTGTGTGGAAAGAAAGAGAGAAGACAAAAAATCACACAGCTGTCAAAGACCAGGAAAGAAGGTGAGGCCACCCTCTTAAGAGGTCTCAAGGGTCTAAACTTTTGTCATGCTCAATTTATATTGACAACGAAAATGTAGCTTATGAGCCGACTTTGAACATGATCTTTTTACACTTAATGCCACTCATAGAATTTTGTAATTATTTGAGACTTCAACATAGGCATGCATCAAAACTACTATGAAAGACTGTATTTAATGAAATTTCTTTTTGGCAACAATCCTCACCTGGTTCTATCTCAACCTACACACTGTACTGCCTCCAGACAAACTCTCATCAACTTATGTATTGTCGGTGAAATTGAGAAAGTTGTGAACATGTCTGAGTATCCTGTTCCTTTATTAGCCTCTCATGACTTTAAGCATATCTCATATCAATGCCAACTGCACATCGCCATCCTCCAAAGTAGTTTCTTTCTCGCGACTTGAAAGGACTCATTGCCTCAGATTTCCAGAATGATTTGGTTTCCAAGGATTGGAGTCAAATATTCACCAATAATCCAGTTGACAGCAAAATCGATACACTTAATCTCAAAGAATGAGTCTCTGGATACAATAATAACTCGGCTAATTACATAGGGCTCTTCATAGCTTCAATTCAATGTTTAATTCAGTGGGTGTTGAAGAAATTGCAGCTGACTTCATTAAATAAGCTGGAGATGTCTTACTCCTGACCATTCTTGGAATCTTCAATTATTCCTTTCTGAGAGCAGTTTTCCTAACCACTAGGAAATCATTAATAGTAGCACCATTACACAAAATAAATATCTGAAAACAATCAACGAAAATCACCTTATATCATTACCATGTGCCCTCTCAAAGTCTAGAGAGATTAGTTCACCAGCAAGTATCTGACTACCTCATCAGCCGCAACAAAATTGACCTGTATCAATCAGGATTTAGGAAGAGTTTTGGAATACAATCGTCACTGATTAATGTCACTGACAATAACAGTCTTGCCATTGACTGGTGAATGGTAACTGTACTCTTCCTTTTTGATTTTAGTGAGACCTTCAACAGAGTAGACCACATATGTCTTCTCAGTAAAATGAAACTGTTTGGCTTCTCTGCCTCTGCTAAAAATTGGTTTCACACTTACTTGGCTGGGCATCAACAAGTAGTCAAAGACTCTGGGTAACCTATCCTCATGTCTACCTATTGCTAAAGGTCCCTCAAGGATCAGTTCTCGGTTCCTTGTTTTTCTCTATCTGCATATTAGATTGCCCAAAAGTAATAAAACATTGCAAATACATGTTCTATGTGGATGGCTCACAAATAAATCTTCATTTCCCTCTACAAAACCTCACTGAAGGGATCACAAAAATTAAAAGGGACATAAATGGAGTGATGAACTGGGCTCAAGATAAATCTTTAGCCATAAACAACAAAAAAAACCAAATCAATCAATTTTTGGCACAGCCATACTGATCAATAAAATAAATCTTGATAATATTTCCAAAGTCATCATCAACAATGTCACAATTCCTTATTCCAACTCTGTTCACAATTTGGGAATATTAATGAACACCAATCTCACCTGGCATGACCATGTACTGTTAATTTCTGAAAGTGTTAATAGTGTATTGTACCAACTTAAACTGCTGAAGCATATCCTACCACTTCAAACAAAAAATATTAATTGTGACTTGAATTTTCTCACACTTTGGTTATTGTTGACTGGTCTTCAGCAACCTGGCTAATGAGGAAATAGAGAAACATCAGCACTTACAGAACTCTTGCATTTGATTAACCTCTAATATCAGATGAGATGAGCATATTTCTCCTTCATTAATTGTTCAATCCTGCGATTGGTTTACTGCAGACCTCCACCCTTCCCTATCTAATGCTAGTTCCCTAACCTCCTGGTATCTCTTCCTATGTACTTTCCTGTTTATTTGATCCATGAACTTATTCATTGGGAACTTATTCCTTCCTCTGGATACTTTTCCCTCTATTTTGCCATCAAGTATGTTCCTCACTAATCATCATGTCTCAGGGTGTATCCAATCCATGTTGTTGCTCTTTTTTCTATGGTGTTCCACATGGTCCTTTGCTCTTCTGCTCATCTGAGCACTTCACCATTTCTAATTCTGTCCATCCATTTTATCTTTAACATCCTCCTCCAGCACCAGGTTTCGAAGGCTTCCAGCCTTTTCTGGTCAGCTTCTCCAATGGGTCATGTTTTTGATCCATGGATTGCCTTGCTCCACATGAATATTTTCACATACTTTTCCCTGGTTTATAGTCCTATCTTCTTTGAGCACAGCAGTTGTCTTGTCACCATGAACGCCTTCTTAGAATGGTCTATTCTCTGCATGATATCCGTTATACTTCTTCCGTCCCACGTGATGGCACTTCTGAGATAGTTGAAGGAATCCACTTGCTCTAATTTCTATCTTCTCAGGATGACTGCTACATTCAGCTACTCTCTTGTATATTCTTTCTTATAATATTCTCTTGTCTTCTTTCTTATAATATTTTATTCTAGGAGAACTTTGGTCCATTGCATTTAGTGACCTTTGAAGATCATCACAATTTCCAGCCATGACAGTGATATCATCTGCAAAGTGTAGCATTTTAGTTTCTTCTAGGTTTATCTTTATCCCACTCTGTCCAATTTCTTGTGCTACACTTATGACCTCCTCAAAGCACATGTTGAACAGTGCTGGTGAGAGGTTGCATCCATGTCTCACTTTGTTAACATTAGCTTCTATCTGACCTCCATCTATCATTAACATTGTGACAACTTTATTACTGTACATTTGGTAGATTATTATTTTGTCGTTGTAATTTACTCAAGATCCACGAATGTGACATTTAGTGGCTAGTTTATATGTACAGTTTCCTCTACCATTACTCTCAGGCAGAGTATGGCCTCTCTGGTACCTCTGTTCTTCCTAAATCTGTACAAGTTTTCCAAGAGGTTGCCTTTGATTTTTCCTTTCCATTTGTCATCTTATTATTTGTGTATTTTTAATGCATGTGACACTAGACTCAAGGTTCAGTGCTCCTCACATCTCTTGGTCCTTGTCTTCTTTGGTATTACAATCAATACACTCCTTTGAAAGTCCTCTGGAAGTGTTCCTCTTTAGTGGCTATATTTGATTATCTGGTACAGGATATATTTGGCTTTACTTCTGAGCGCTGTGATGATTTTTCTATTGATATTGTAAGTTCCAGGTGCTTTGTTTTTCTTGAAACCTTCTCCTCCTCTATCGAATTCACTCCTCAATATGAGTGGGCCCCAATCATCCTCATCAACCTTACTTTGGTTATTTATTTAGTTTTCTTCCAGTGGCATTGGCCCTTAGTAGAGTTCTTTGATGTATTGCTTCCTGCTATTCACATTGTATTCATCCTCTATCAGTACACTCCCATATGCATCCCTGATGTTGTTGCTTCTAGTTTTCCTCTCTCCTAAGTGTTTCTTCACTAGCTGTTTCAGTGTTACCCTTCTTCATGTTTTCTTAGACTTCCACAAAGCAGCTTTTGATTCAATCCTCACTAGCCTTCTTGCATTCTCGATTGACTTGGTTCCTTAGCTTCTTGTAGAAGGTTGCCTCACCTTCATTTCTGGGGATCTGGCATTTTCCTCTTTCTTCTATTAGTTTCATAATCTCTGTTGTTATCTATGGCTTCTTCATGTCATCCGTCTTACTCACCAGTATCTACGCTGCTACTTCTGTGATTTCTTCAATGCCCATTCATCCTTAGTTTCCTGTCGATGGCTGTGGCGAATCTTTGTTTCCTTCTTGAACCAGAATTTTCATTTCCCACTTTGGTTCACATCTTATCTTCTTGATTATCTTGTATCAAAGGTGGCTGTCCATGAGTACTAGGTTGTGGTCACTGTTTATATCTGTACCAGGGTAGCTCTCTCACTGCTTGACTTAGTTCTTGCATCTGACTCTGATGAGTATATAGTCAATTTGGTATCTGGCAATGTCACCTGGCATCTACCATGTGTACATCCTATGGGGATGGTTTTCAAAGGTGTTGGCCACTACCATATCCTTTTCATTGCAGAACTCTACCAGTCTTTCTCCCTTGTCCTCTCTTTACCACAGTCCAAAATATCCTACCCTCTATCTTCTATTCCCCCTTCTACCACTGTATTCCAGTTTCCTATAATGATGAGGTTGTCTTTCCCCTTCACTACCCTGAGGACTTCTTCAATTTGCTCATACACTTCTTCTATTTCTTCTTCCTACCTAAAAATATCTACCAAAGTGGAAGACTTCCAGAGGGCTTTCATCGAAGTGAAATGATTGAGATCCCGTAAATGTGGGCTACTTGAGCCCAAAACAGAAAAATGGTGTTTGGTTCTCTGCGTACTCTCAACATCGGTATAATGACGTAGTTCACTGCCACCTACCAGTGAAGCACTGAACTACGTCGTTATACCGATGTTGAGAGTACACAGAGAACCAAACACCATTTTTCTGTTTTGGGCTCAAGTTAACCTCCAGGGCTCCAGTAGCTCACATTTACACTACCAATAATGAAAAGGACTGAGAGATGTGAGGAGCTGCTTTCAGAAAGTTAAGGTCGGTAGCTGCTATTATCCTTTTCAAATAATTTTTGCTACTGGCCCTTCGTGTGTTCTTAGAACGGTTTGAGCAGTGATGTGGCAAGAGGTAGGACCTTCGACTCTAGGGAGGTGGGGTGGGGAGAGAGAGAGAGGTGGATGTTGCCATGTTTACTCACAAGACTATGTGTGAATGGGAATGGAAGACTGTCTTTTAAGCATTCCAAAAGCCACCACGTGGCCCATTGTGAAGTACAGAAGTTCCACTGTGTCTGCGCTGTAGTCAAAATGATTACACCTCTTCATCCCTTTCTCTCCCAACAGGGATTTCTTGTCTTGACCAGTCTCAAGGGTTGCAGAAAGGATCATGAGTGATTGCTTGGTTGGTGACTCCAAAGTGAACATTTGAAAATAAAAGTCATAACTTGTATCACTCTTTCTAAGAAATGTTGAAATTGTTACCTATGAATCAAGCCGATAGAAACAAATCCAAACACCATGTATTTTTGTTGATTTCTGACTATTGCCATGATTGAATGAAGATTTTTTAACAAGTTTTTGCCATGCTTTTTGGCTAAAGTATGATGGAATTACATACTGTTCAGTCACAGACAGGAAATACTAAAAGAGTTGTGGCATTAAGAAATATTCCCAATGAATGTTAAGGAAAATATATTTACCAAATGTAATTCCACTTATGAATCACTTTACAGATCCATGGAATAAAAGATAATGGGTTGTGTGAGGGCAGAATCAAGGTGGGGGGCCTCTTCCCCCTCCCCACGGGTGAGAAAAGTGCCCAGGTGTTGAGTCCATAACCTGCTTCAATTTCCTTCTGCTACTTGTCTTCTAGAAATCCTTACAGCTGAACACGGGAAATTCTTCAAAACCATTACTGGATGGTTTTCAAATCTGGCATATTATGGATATTCACTTTTCAAGGCAATGAAAAGTTGAAGGATGCATCTATATCTTATCTTTTTTATTTTTTAAACACATATCGTATGCTCTAATTTTGAAATACAATTTATTATTAAGACCAAAAAAATTAAATAATGCAGCACATTGTGCACTATTGTCTTTGCGGCAATTATTTTACTTCCCTTTGATCCATCCTCAGCATGTGTACTCCAGAAGAATTTCAATTAAGTTATTCAACTTTTTACAGTAAGTTGATGATTATTTGAGGAATTATGCTTGTTAAAACAATCATAAATGGAGAAATGATAGTGAGAATAATTGAGGAATAAGGAGGAGGAGTGAAGGAGATGGGAATGTGAAGGAAAAATAAAAGGATGCTGGAGAAAGGTATTAGGTCAATAGTAAAGTGGGGGTAAAAGGTTAGTTCAAAGAAAGATCACCACAGCACCCCATGCAAATGAAGGCAATGGAGATTTCACTAATTAGTGAAGCGTACACAATGGAGGTCTGCGAGTGACTGAATTTGCGTAAGGTTAGGTTACGCTTACTAATTTCAGGTTGGTTTTCACGAAGTCACATGTCCTCTTTCCCTGCTCCCCCAAAACTCAGGCCTGCCCCTCAGTCGTTAAAATATTTGAAAAGTATAATAGAGACTTACAGGCTGCACACTAGAATCCAGAACATATGTAATTCAGAGCAACACAGAGAATATCATTTTGATGTCACACTACATCTGTAGGTCCGACAGGAATTATAAATATGAGAGATACATTGCAGGAGAGGAACAGAAATCCATTCTTTCCACACATAATAAATTATCAAAATAAAATCTGCACTTCACTCTGAACTAAGCCATTAATGTATGCTCTTCCCTTATTTAATGGTAATTTCCTAGTATTTCCGTCAGTTTTGACCTCTCATTTAGTTCTTTCGTTTCGTTTTCCTAAATAAAATATAGCCTTCAGCTTGCATTCTTAAGGGAAATCATTCTGTTTTCTCAGGCGTTTTCCTACCTCTTCAGCTGCGTATTTCGCCTTCACGCCATAAATAGCCATTCTTGGATTTATTTTCCTCTGTGTGGTGATTTTGTATTGGTTGCTGATGAGTTCCTCACATTCGCTAAGTTTCTTTTCAATATCCTCAGTTTCTGATTAAATTATAATTGTCCAATTATCAATTTGGTGCAATGACTTTTGATGCCGAATTTTCCTAGGTCCACTTGTTCTTGCACTTTCCCTTTGGTGGCTTGACTCTTTTTGATCGTGGGGATCGGGTTGGTGTGGTGCCTAGAGTACTCGCCTACCACACGGGCGGCCAGGGCTCAAATCCCTGCAGAGGCGGATGTTTTTCAGAGGAACCCGGTCCCTACTTGAGTGTCTTGTGGAGGGCACTTCATGACAATACTCCGTCTGTTGGACGTTTAGCCATGGTCCCCTTGGCGCCTTTCGTTTAGAGTAGGCTAATGCCGACGCCGGGTTTCTATCCACCCTTCCTCCCTTACCGATCCCCTATGGCGCAAATGACCTTATCCGTCGATCGCCTCCCCCAAATATCCAATCCTCTCTTTGATCGTGTGGCTTTCATCAGTAGGTTCCATTTTAACTGAATGAACATTTTGCGGAAGAATTTTATTTCCACCGGGACCCTTAATTCCCAGATAAAAATTTTTGCTGCTTTCCGTTTGCCTTACATTGGAGCAAATGGAAAGGAAGCGGAAAGCAATCAGGTAGAGGAAAAGAAATGGAGAGCAAATGGAAAGCTACCCTCCACAACGCAAAGACAACCGGAAAGGAATGGAAGGCAATCGGAAAGTAAAGTTGCTTTCCGTTTGCTTTCCAATCATTTTGGAAAGATAACAGAAAGCAAACATTTTTATCTGGGTTCCTCATGGGGTTTGATTTGCGGTTATTTCATCGTGTGTTCACCGTTTCATATTATGGGAGTTAAATTTCTCTCCAATGATTTCTCGAATAGATAATGGCTCCGTTGATTGGTGGAGCACTGCCTGCTTCTTCACCTCTACCAGTGTGTTCAGACCCGGTATTGGCATGAACCGCATCATCGAATATGGTACACAATGACAGGAAGAGCGAGAGAATTTCCATTTTTCCCATCTTTTGCTGTGTTCTCGTTTGCAGTGAATTTTGTGAAATAAATCATACCATCAAAGTTTCTTTTGAGAAGATTTATCACATTTGCCTTTTGGATGGAGGTCTCTTGGTTTTCCTTGGTCATGGAGAGAGATTGCTGCTCCTTAGTTAAGCCACTATTTGGCCGGAATTCAACTCGTTGCCACCCAAAGCCTTGCGGAGGCAGCAGCGGGCTAACTTTTCTCTGGAGAGACTCCGGATGTCTCAATCGACGGGGTCAAAACAGAGTCCGATTTGCAAAACTGCCGTGTAAACCCCAGAGAGACAAGGACAGTCTCAATCAATGGGATGACCGACTCTTTCTGCACGTTTTCACAGTTAATCGTAAATTATCGCACCAGTCGCCTCAGGGACCGGGTTCCGAAGCCCGGTCACTTCTTCCACTGTCGGCCCATTCGGGCTAGATCTTCGGTAAAAGTACAATTGCGTTTTGATATTTTGCACTAATGGACTCGATTACGTGGATGAACCTTGGAGAAATTTACTTCGCAGGTTGTTGGCCATAAACAAAACGGGAAATCCCGGAAGTCCAGTCAAGATTCTAAAGAGGCTGTAAACAATATTCGATCGCCTTCGATTTTTTATATTGGAAATCGAGAAGAAAAATTGATTCTTCACGAGAGCTTACCGTGAGGCACTGACGAGATTTTGCGAAAGTTGGCCAATTAGATGTCTCCCAGTTGTTTTGGGCATGGAGAATGGATTTCCTACTCCGTGGTTTTTGGGGCCACTGGGACATCAGTATATACAAAATGTGGGACTGTACCGCCGAAAGCGATATGTCCGGTCACTTTACCCAAGGGTCCTTAATACTTCGAATCTAAATATGCGTTATTGGGGCGGAAAAAGCTCTCCCATTAAGTGAAATACGATAGTGAAGACATTTAGGACCAAATATCGTCGGATTTAATGCATATTTCTGCGTATCTGAGATATATTTCGGTGCAGTTCGAGCCAAGCCCAAAGGGTGTCACCAAGCACCGCTGCACCACTGTGGAATAGCCCACACCATTCCCTTCTCCTCCGAGACCCTACTATTCTTTCCCCTCCCCTCCGTACAGTGGAATGAGAGACTACGCGGATTGATGAAAACTGATGATGATGATGTTGGCCGATGGTTTTTCCATTGATTTTGCGTTCATTCGATGACATTCAATCTATTTGCAAGCGAATATATTATCCTATTTGGGTGCACAAAGTTATAAAATTAGAAAACATAGCTCCCAGTATAGCCACGTTGACAATCAAGCTACTGGAGCAATCACTTGATAGTCGGAAACGATTATTAGAGAAGCAGGTAAATACTACAATGGTAGAATGAATGGGAAGCTTGTTGAACGGTGACATTATAGAAGCGGACAAAAAACGAAGCGCCTCGTCGAGGTGCCCGAGCACATCGGTGAAAGATATGGCCGTGGAGAGTAGAGAATTAGCACGAGGAATGCGGATGAGGCAGGAAACGAGCAGGATGGATGACGCGTGCGACAGGCATTGAATTGAATGAGGAATAAAAACTTGCCTTTGAGAGTAGAGATAAGACTGAAATGCTGGGTAAGCGGATTGGTGGAAGGACAAAAATTCAGATACCGGAGGGAAGTAAGACAGCCGGACGAAAAGAGAATGGAATTACAGGAATTGAACCGGATGATTGGTGTACATACCAACGCAATCTAATACGAGGAAATGATTAAAAGGGCCGATGCCCTTGGCATAGAGCGCCTAACGAGATAAGTGCAATGGTAAGATGACCATGAAAACATTTCTAAGTAGGTTTACAAGGAAAGGATACAAAATAGACGTGCATCAAAGTTGTATATAACTTGAAAGAGCGCTCGCATTTTCAATAAAACCTCACAACATTTCAATAAATCACTGCAAATTTTTTTCAATGGATTAAAAAAACTGAATAATTTCAATTTATTGGGACATATCTGGGATATGCAGTCTTTTAAACGATGTCCGTCGATCGTATTTTATCGACCAATACCATAATTTATGTATACATATGGGACTTCTCTGCTTATGTTTACGCAGCGTCAGCATTCGTTTTAGAGCTGCATCGTGTATGCGTAGGCGATTATCTCACTGCAAAACCAAAGGGGTTGCCAAACCTTTCTTTCTCCTCCCACTCCCTTCCCCACCGAATGCTCCGTCACCATGGATATGCAGACGCTGAGGATAGCGCAAAGATTGCTGACACTAGAAAACCATCCGCAGCAGACATTCCTCGTACCTTATCTCGGTTGTTGGAGGCGCAAGAAAGATGTTTTACTGATAGCAAGCTTAGTATTTTTGAGCGTGTATGAAATCATTCAAAATGTTGAAAGGAGCAATAGATCACTACCGCTTAAAAACGGTGACCATGTCTGATAGTTCAGCATTCAATTCCATTGTACATGCGGCACATATTTGAAGGATGTTATGTACGTACGAACGTGCTTTTCAAAATGAGTAGACTGACGGAATTCGTAGAGTAAGAAGAGAGCCAAAACGAACGTTTAAGTTGCATTTAGATGTGGATGTTGTGCGTCAAAATTGGAAAATGCATGCGGATAGGATATCGAACATTAGGGCGGAAACAATGGAATAACTATCGGCCATCATCATCATCAGTTTTCATCGATTCGAAGATTGGTTTGCGGCATCTCTCCATTCTACTATTCTCATTGCTCATTCAAACACAGTTATTTACTTTGGCGTCTATCTCCATAAATCTTCCCATTAAAAGGGAAAAAACAGAAAAGTTGGACCTCTCTCCTCGACTCTGCGAAACCCTGTGAATAAATGCGATCGGAACGAAAGTTAAAACATTACCACGCTGGGAACACAATGGTCGAGAGTTGGAAACGCGCTCAGGGTATGAATGTCGTGTTTATCAAACAAATATCGCCTCAGGTGGTTGGTTGAGTAATCTAGAGTCGCTGAGTGTATATTTTAATATTTTCTTTTAATTCAGCGGGGTTAAAATTCTAGGAATGTCTTTTTTTATCTTATCAGCATCCGATTATGCGGCGGAACTCACCATACATGAAGAAACGGATAAGCTAAGTTTCAAAATAGCAATGAATTTCCGGAAAAACCATCTAGTACGCTTTTGTTTCCTTTTATCAGTAAAAATTACTTTTTACCACGCGCATGCAGAGTTTCACGCAAATGTCTACGTCTACAAAGACGCTCCAACTGTCACGCGTACCGTAAAGTGGCACTTGCTTGGTGGCACGAGAAAAAACTTAATAATTCAGGCTTTAAGGTGAAATACCATTTATTATACTCAAAAAAGTATTTTTTTGCTCAAAGTTGTACTCACGAGATGAGCGGTCAAAAATTACTCAGATATGTAAAGGTCAAGAATCGCTGAGCTTGAGCTTGACGGTTAAAGATAACCTAAGAAGTTCACTGCTTAAAAAACTGAAAAACTTAATTCAATGCTCTTTGTCTCAAGAAAAAAACTATGCCTCTTTATGCAGTCCTCTCCTACACTTGTTAGCGGCTCAACCCGACCACCTGTTGCACCTAAGCTAATTCCATAACGTCCTCAACGTTTTTCTCAACGGGCATTTTGACCTCGAGGCTTTTCTTGGCCGGTCACGGCTAATTTTCAGCGCTGTGTTCGCCGCGATAACCACTGTCTCACACTCCATCCCCACACCCATGCGCCTTAGACCACCGTAGCTGTCCCTGGAGGGCGCGTCAAACCTTGGGGCGGCGCTGCCGGAGGAGCGGGAGTGTAGGGGAGGGCAGAAGAGGGTGAGGGGAAGGATTCCTCCGCGACGCACGAGAAATACACTGCTTCACGAGACCGGCATCAGATACTCGTAGTGCTCCGCCGCTGGTCCGTGCTTCGTGCTTCGTGCTCTTTTGCGGAATCTGTTTGGAAGAAGTAGAAATGGACCCCAGTGAACAAAGACTCCTTAACGTCGAGGATGGAAGTGATTTTTACCGATTTGTTCGGTGGATAATCGGATACCTCCTAGAGCTTGGGAATGATGGACAGAATTATGACGATTTAGACTTGCCTACTTTTGGGGCTTTTGTGGGGAGACAGGCTCGGCGTCCTCGTATTCATTGGGCTGGCTCTTCGTCGTCCGATGGACAGCCTTCTGCAGCAGATGGACGCCGTTCTGACGGAACTCAACTTGAAGATGAATCCATCGAGCCTCGCACAAACGATCTCCGAATGGGTTCTGAAGGTGCCCAACTTGAAGATGAATCCATCGAGCCTCGCACAAACGATCTCCGAATGGGTTCTGACGGTGCCCAACTTGAAGATGAATCCATCGAACCTCGCACAAACGACCTCCGAATGGGACCTCCGAGTGCCGGGGAATCCTATGAAAGAGCGGACACTAGGCTGAGGCGATCGGTCCGCATATCGCGTCGGAGAAGAGCGATGACTTCGGACAAGGAAGTGTGCGTTCCGTCTCCCAAGAGGGCCAAGCGTGGAGAGAATTAATTACCCTGGTAAGTTCGGCCGTCGGACTGTCATGCTCGCGAATTTTGCCCTGCCGGTCTGAGGTCTTATGATAATATTTGTAAAAATATTTCTATTTCTTTCCCTGTGACGCCTGATTCACATCCAAGCCAAGTCTCGATTGGCGAATGAAGAAATTTCTGCTGAAATCTATTTATGTCGATTAAATTAATTCGTTGTGTTTTGCTCCTTAATCACACAAGTGCGAAAAATGGCCCTGTGCTATGTTTGATGATTAGCTGAATATTACATGGAGTACAATTGCCTTGTCACAATTAACTGTTCATTATTCGGACTCATTTAGGAAATTTTATCTATATATATTAATTATGTAGCGTGTCAGTCATTCTGTATCCGTTTTGTTTCTTTCTCTGTCAATTTTTGAACTAGAAGAGTGAGGTTAGGTGCGTCGAATGTGGAATCTGTCTTCATGATTTGGTTGTAGTTTTGGATTTTTATAGCTTGAGCGTGTGGCAGGGAGTGTCAGGTCACCTGCCGTGCTAAGGTGTAAGATATTTGGAGATGAAATGGAGACATGAATTAAAAGGAGTGTATTTAGTTAGTTTAAGTAAGATCCAAAAGAGCGGATGCTTGGGCGTATGGCAGGGAGTGTTAGGTTACCATCCGTGCAAAGGTGTAAGTTATTTGGAGATGAAATGGATCATTTTTGGGTTGTGGTTACAACAACCAGATGCTGGGAAACACAGTGACAAGGGAGAAAGGCCAAAAGGGAAAAAGGAAGAGTGTAAAGGTTGAAACAAACGAAACCCACAGTGCTCTCCTATTCAAGTGGCTTTAAAAACAACAAAGGAGAGCAGTAAATGAAAAAAAAGAACATATTCACCAAGGAGCTACTTTTAGACTAGGACACTTACCCCTAGAGCCCAGAGCTGATAGCTCTGGGGCGGGTACACACCCCTGCTCACGGAGTGAGGCCAGCTGCCTGATAGTCATCTATTTATCGCTAAATGGACTAAACTAGAATCTAGCAGTTGAAAATGAAAAAAAATACAAAAATGTATTATAACACGCACGGACAAATTGTGTTAGGGCTCGTCTACCGTGGACACGTTTTTAAATGATTGATTAAAAACATTCAAAACATACGAGGACATCCGAAGCTCGTGGAAGACCTCAGTTGTTACATATCGATGGTGACAGACTTGAGGGGGTCTTATCTTGTAAATACCTCGGGGCATTGGTGGATTCGGATAACTTGATAAGTGCTTGTATAAAAGACAAAATCGCGGCTGGAAACCGAGTGTATTTTGCTGACATTGGTAAAGTGCAAAAATTCAGTGTTTTTTGCGGATTAATACCTCGCATCATAACGGTTGATGTAGTTCTATCTTCATGCAAATAATGTAAATTATGTATTGATTTCAACAACTGTGAACAGGATTTATTTTGTCTCTTTCCAGTCATGGTTATGCTATGAAACCCTCGGGAATAAAATACTCAAGGTATCTTATCTTTGCGTGTAACATCAAAGACTCTTGCGACAACCAACTTACTCCTTCCTGGAGATACTTTCCTTATATTGTAGGTACGTTTATTGCAATTCTGTAGTGGGTGCTAGTCTTTCAAATGCATTTTGTTCAGCAGAATAATTTTCAAATCATTAGTTTCTGAGTAATTACGCTTGAGTGTAATAGGCATGAGGTCTAATGAGCATGATGTAGGCCTAATTGAGTGGAGATAAATTTATGAGCCAACTCAACTGAATGCAATAGTTTTATTTAAAATACTTATAGTGAAATTCAGGTTTGACCGTTGTAAAAAAATCAATTGACTCACTGCAGATCCTCAAAACTCCCACTGTCGCTAACCCTCACCTGTTCTGCATCGATCTCTCGATTTCATTGGCACACGTGCAGTGTCAGCTTCAACATGAGTTTAAGGAAAGTATTTCTGCCATCAACAAAAATCCGCCCAAGATCGCCTCGATCATAACCATAATACTCGAAAATATTTGCTCGATAACGGACTGATAGGGAAGTAAACTTAAAAGTTTCTGAGTTAGATTAATGATCATAATAGAAAGAAGGCGATCATGATGGCTGGATAAATTTTAAAGTTAATATTTAGATTTGACCCGGTCGGTTGGTACACCGCACATACCTCCTAGTGGTGGGTCGTGGGTAACGGTATGCTGGCTCTCAAGGTAGTCCTTTCAGAAGGGATCCTAGCTAGAGTAGAATAGTGAAAGCGGGCCAAGGGTATCATTATGCTTTGGTTACTCTTGTGGCACACTGGCGACAACTTACAACAGTCTCCGAGTAGCCTCGGATGGCCGAAGACACGATGGACGGCGGAAACTGAGTAAGGTTGGCCCATTAAGATACGGACATAGCTCTACGACCTGGACTATCGGTACTTGGAATGTGAGAGAAGTATATGAAAAGGAGCATAAGTTGTTGAATTAAATGAAAGTGAGACAAATGGATGTTTTGTGTGTATGTGAAACTAAGCGCTAGGGGCGGGATGTTGTTACTGTAGACGACAGTGGTCTGGCACTGTGATCAGGAGTTGACGATAATGTACACGGCAGTCAACGTGTGGGACTCGTAGTTAATGAGAGAGCTAAGTTACTGATAAGGGAGTTAGTATCCCCTAGATTCCCCTGGGTTCTTCTGAAAGTAGGTATTAGGAGTGTTGTGATTGGGGCATGCTATGTACCAGTGGATGGAGAGAGTGAGAGGGTGAAATATGAGTTTTGGGAAAAACTGAGAGAGGTTTTGAAAGAATGTGTCCCTGGTGAGAGAATTATTGTACTAGGTGACATGACTGGCTGGGCTGGTGTGATGCGAGATGCATCTGAGAGAGTGGTTGGGCCATTTGGTGACCCTCGTGTGAATGATAACGGTGAGAACTTGGTGAGTGTGTGCTTGGAAAAAGGATTTTTTATGTCGAATACATGGTTTAAACATATATGTGTATTCTTGGCTAAGGGGCTATTGTAAAAGCATGATTGATTTCGTGGTGTATCATGACAGATTGAGGGAGTTAGTGTGGGACACTAGAGTGATGAGGAATGCTGAATTGGAACAGACCACTATTTGGTACTCTCTAAAGTGAATCTGGGCAGAAAGTGGGTGCCAAGGAAGCATGTTGCATGTAAGCAGTTGAGAGTGGAAGTGGAGAGGTTAGTAGTCAGTGAGGTAAGAATGCAGTATGGTTGCATGCTTGAGGATGCTCTATCATTGAAGCAAGAGAATGGAACGAGTATATCAGAAAAGAGAATGTGAAGGATGCTTCGGAGTGTTTAAAAGGAGTGGTTGTAGAAAGTGTATTTGGAAAAGGAGCGGTAGAAAGATTGAAAGGTGATGCTTGGTGGAATAAAGAAGTGTACATTGCAATCAGGGAAAAGAAAGGCGTAGAAGAATGATTGCTGCCAAATCTGAGGAAGAGATTACTAAAGCATGTGAGATTTACATAAATAAAAAGAATGAATGCAAAATTGTTGTGAGAGTAAGGAAAGAATGCGTGCGGATGAAGCTAGCAAGATGCAATGCGATTTTGAAGGCAATAAAAAGCTGTTTTGGAAGTGGGTAAAAAGGGCTAAGGTTGGTCAAGGCAGGGGAATGAATGCGGTAAGGAACAAAAGTGGAGAGATGGAATGGGATGAGAGCAATATCAGGGACTGCTGGAGGGAGTATTTTGAAGAATTATTTAGTAATGTTGCAGGCGCTGAGGATGAGACTTGCGAAGTAGCATGTGAGAATGTGATGATGGAAAAGGAGATCAGTGAGAATGAGGTCATAACAGCATTGAGAGTATTGAAAAATGGGAATGCTGCAGGCGTAGATGGGAAATCCAGTGAGATGTTGAAGTGTGGATGTAATTCACTCATCTGTCGGCTGTGTGAACTATATAATTTATGCCTACAGGCGTCAGTTGTTCCAGTGGATTGGAAGAATGCAATCATCGTTTGTTGTACAAAGGAAAGGGAGGAAAGACCGAATAAAATAATAATGGAGCCATTAGTTTATTGAGCATTCCGGGAAGAGTGTTCAGAAAAATTTTAATCGAAAGAGTGAGGAATATTACTTCTGACAGAATATGGGGTGTACAGTGTGGGTTTATGCCTGGGAGAGGAGATAGTGACCAAATTTTCGTGCTTTAGCAAGTGATAGAAAAAAAAAGAGTGTGTACAGTGCATTTGTTGATTTAGAGAAAGCATATGACAGGGTAAATACAAAGAAGTTGTGGAAGGTTTTGAAGGCCTATGGAGTAAATGGGCAGTTATTGAATGATATGACGACGATGTATGATAATAGTAGGGCTAGTGTGAGAGTTAACGGCGTTCTGAGTGATTTGTTGTGCAATAATACAGGGCGTAAAGGAAGGATGCGTAATTTCACCATAGCTGTTTAATGTATTTATGGATAAACGTGTTTGAGATGCATGTAGTGGTGTTTTGATTGGAAATGTAAACATGCGAGTTCTAATATATGCTGACGATGCTGTGTTGATCTCAGAGAGCCAAGAGGGATTACAGAAGCTCCTAGATAAGTTGTGTGAATCAACAGAGAGAATGGAATTGAGGGTAAATGACTATGCATACTAGTAGTTTTTGATTAGGAGGATGGGGAGAATAACTGTATGATGTGGACGATTGGTGAGATAATTGAACAAGTGAATGATTTTGTAATGGTATGATGTTTACGACAGATGGACGGATAGATGAGAAGATAAGGAGACGTACAAATCCCGGAGGGAAAGTAGTAGGTAGCATGTGGAGCATATCAAGGAACGAGTGCCTGTCTTAGGAAGCGAAAATCGCCGTTAAAAAAGTGTATTTCTCCCCAATTTGTTGTATGGTAGTAAAACATGGGTATATGATGATAGACTTAAGAGTAGATTAAATGCCGTGGGTATGAGTTATCTGAGTGTTTGCGGCCAAAGTAGAATGGGTAGGGTCCGAAATGGGTGGGTAATAAATGAATGTGGGTTAGATGCTCCAGTAATGGACGTATATGAAAGGAGTGTGCTTCGTTGTTTTGGCCATGTTGAGAGAGTGGATAGGAGTTGAATAACGAAACAGTGACTGGTGCGAGAGGGAGAGGTAGGTCGAGAAACTTGTGGTTGAATGTGGTTGAGGAAATTCATAGGAGGAGGAATATTAGGAGTCTTAAAAACAGGAGGGCGTGTATGAGGCAGTGCATCAAGGTAAATGAGGCAAGAGAGGTTTGCAAGGATTGGTCAGTATGGAGGGAATTATTGAAGCAGAGTTAGGTGTACAACTATATATAAATGAGTGTAACTTTGTGACTGTGCCTACTCCGGAAGGAAACGGCATGATTGGTATGCATGTATGTATGTATGTTTGTAATGTTTAGATGTGAGAATCAGATAATATTATTGGAATAAGTTATGCCAGGAGCAACATTCGAGAAAACATACACTAAAAGGGGAAACATAATATTTATTCCGAGGGACCTTTACCCCGTACAAATATGACCCTTTTCAAGTCTAACATTTCTGAGTATAGATCAAGGGTTTCAAAATATTCATATTATCTGGTAAAAGAACCTTTGCTCTGTAATAAAATGAAAGGTTGATTTTTTGTATCTCTGTATTGTTTCTAAGAGTCGTATTTGCACATCCATTTGGGCCTTATATATTTTGGGAGGAAAATACCATAGAGGTCGTAAATTATCGTAAATTCATAGATGATGTCCTCTTCTCGCCTGTAAACTCTGTCATTGAATTTTTTCCATTTAAATTTTATTGTGTCAACGGTTGACCCTTCAGATAGAAATAACACATTAGTGATGTATGGATATATAAAGATCAGTATTGTACGCCGGAATTCACTGAGGAAGGTTATTCCAAAAGAGGAGATAAAAGATAGTTCTTATTTCGTCTCTAGAAATATTTTACCGCTAAATTATAGTCGAAAATACGCCTCGTAGACCTTACTTACACCTGTCTTAAAATATCGCTTAAGTACTAGAAAATATGCTGTCGACTAAAATTTAACCTGCCCGTATCCGTGTTAAGGGAGGAGTGTATAATTGACACTGTGGTCTCTGTCCAGGTTCTTTCAATGACGGTTTCGCGAACGCGCATCGGAGCGCATCCACGGCGAGGCATGCATTACTAATGCGCTATTGATGAGCTGCTACAGCACATTTCGGCAGCGCGCTCTGAAATAGGGCTGCACACACGCTGTGGCGGTCTCCATTCAAGGCGAGTTGCGCGTGCAGCCATGATATCCCTGTGCACCGCTGCAACAGCTTTTTGTGTTTACAGGGTCTCTTCTTATATAAATCTGACCCACCCCCACACCCGCCTCCTACTCCTTCCCACCGCCCCTTTCCAAGTCCCTCTCTCCCTCCCCCCCCCCAGCCTCTCGCCCACCTCGTTCCCTTCCTACGCTCACATTCCTATTCGTATCATCGACCTTTATTTTTTTATTGAATTATCTCGAGATAACTTTTTCTTATTTTGTATTCGGGCCCTGAAAACCAAATAGCCGCTATTGCTAGCCATAATTCCATAGAGTAACTATCAAGTGAAATACTGATATGCCCGTAACGTTGAAAATGTTTCACGGAAAATCACAAAATTTTGACGAGGTATTTTGCACCCATGTGCATGAATACGCACTCTGTTATTTATGCATTTCAACATGAAATATGGTTAAAATTTATGCTCGCTTTGATATGTGATATCAAATGACTGCTCGTTCTCTTTAAAGGCAGTAAAAATAATGCTGTTTGCATATTGTTCTCTTCTTTGAAAATCTTTTTATTAATGAAAAAGACACAAAATTTAGAAATTGGAAGTTATTTGCCGTTTTTCGGGTACTTCAGCACACATACGAAACTTACAATGACGAAATTTAGCTGCATTATATTAATCGAAGTATTGAATGCATAATGTCAAAATTAAAGGTCTTCGTGACACCTAAGACGAATACGGATTAGAGTAATCTTGTAGCTGATAATCAGAGGCATACTTTCTTTTTAAAACTGGGAATGAGAAGGAAGTGGGTATCCCATGTTAGCTCAGAAGCTGTTTAATTGGTTCACTTTCGATGATGTGATATTAGTACTTATCGGGTCCATATAAGAAGACTTCAACTCTCGTTGGCAATTCCTCTGAAGCAACATTTTAGTCGTAGCATTGTAAGATTCTAGATTTAAATTTTTTTCAGGTTTAAGAATTCGTTGGTAATATTTGATGAATTTGGACTGCCAGAAAAATTGTCAGAATACTCAGTAGGGAATTATAAGGATGATGTGTCTGACTACGTTATCAATATTTCTTTCGTAAACACAGATATATTTTAACGCCTGCAACGATGATGACCCTGAAAACTTGAAGGAACACCTGGGAATGCGGAGACATAAAGTTTTTATTTTTGTTGCTCAGCACCAAATGCCGTGAAACCCATTATACACTACGTTTACCAATCGGTCTCAAGTCGATATGAACTCGGGCCGATCTGAAAATTCCAAATGAGCCGGCTCAGGTAGCCTGGTTAACCTACATGGACTGAAAGTATCGATATTGAACAATCGAATCCATCAGTTGAAGCATGATTAACCCGGTGTGTAAACAAGTACAGAGTTGAAAATTATCAGTCGTATTCCGAGAGAACAATTTTGTCCAATTGGAGGTAGAATTGCGTTGTGCTACGATAACATCAACATCACATCACTCACCGTTACTGCACTATTGTTACAACTGGTTATAACTCACGCCTTGAATAATAACGAATTATCTTTCAATTCTCAATGACAACCAAAAGAATAGCAAGGAGCGCCACAGACCCGGGGGTTCAGGGCGATCAGAGATCTCTAACAGGCTGAAATTGCTCAGGCAGATCGATCCCAGTAGCCCATTGCATTTACCATTCCGAGCTGATCCGGTCAGGTCGATTTGAAATAGATTGGTAAACGGAGTGATAGAGATAGACAGCAATCATTTTTCCAAAAGTCATCTAATCAGTATTAATTAATAATGAATACCTACTTGTTTACCTCGTTGCGAAACATTGAATGATAGTGAAAAATGTGCCAAGAAAGAATTATAACATTTTTCTGAAGTATTAATCCTTATTACGTATGGTTACGATGCTTAAAAATGGACCTGAAACGTCAGTGTTTACATATCCAATTTAAAAGATGGTACCCTTGAATTGAATTTAAATCACCAATCATAAACTAATGTGGGCGGTGAGTAACTACTCGGTCCATATTTTCGCGCGGACACAGAATGTAATACAAATAGAGTACCCAGTCGTCACAGAAAATACGGCCAGTATTTGGCCGAGGTTTGGTTCGCCTGTGGCAGTTCGCAATTGAGCATTGCAAGCTCAATACAGTAATACCAACCTCCTCAAGCCATGCATTCCTATAATCAGTTGAAGTATATAACTACATTTAAATGAAATATGGATTTGTGATTTCATTCATTTAGTACCTACCCAGGTTTTAAGATGCATTGTTTTATAGAAAATGTCCCTTACAGATAATTTTGAGCTGAGTAACATTTTAAGTGATTATCAAATACACATGGAACCTTGGCCACGCTTTGGCCAAGGTTCCAAAGCCATTATGGGTCCAGAATAGCCACACACTATGGCCACAATGCTTAGCCACAGCTTGGCCACAATATTTTCTGTGTCCGCTTGGTATACTCTGTGGCACGGACTGGTTTTATTTTAGCCGCCGTGTGCAGTAGTCAGCGATCGTGTCGCAACCAAACCAAAGGGGTGCCAAAACCCCTCCTTCTCCTCCCACCCCCCGCGCATTCACGCAATGCTCTTTCTCCAAGGGTACTCTGATATTGAGGACAGTGGGAAAGCCATCTATAGACCAGCCGCTAAACCATCGTCGTCCCTAATATCCCATATCTTCTATTTATTTTCTAGGTATCAGTTAGGGTGACAGAAACTCGTACCAGTCAACCACGTCTTAGAACGCTGCCATATTGACCCATCAATCACGCCAAGGTTCGCGAAAATATTACCCAATACCTAAGGTGAAACGATCGTTTGATTAGTCTTTTTTCCTCCATTTTCTGTTGCTATTCGCAATCATATGCTTCTTTTCCTTACTCTTCATTCGTAGTCATTTGAAGCAAATAACGGTTATTTTCCGTGGATTTTTCTTAGTGCACAAATATTTATCACAGCGGTGTTGTTCATTTTTATTTTGTACCCCAGATGATGCCTGAATCGGTAAAGATGATGAAATAGCAAGTTATCTAACACGCCGAAAGAACTCTTGAATCTTTGAGATTCATTTTTGAAATGCAGCCGTATTTTTTTATAGCAAGGTCCATGAACGAAGTGAAAGAATTATGCGTCATTTTTGGAGCGCAGATTTTGCTGTCTTGGGAGTTAATATCAAAACCTCCCAGGAATTTGATTTAAATAAATAACGAATTTGGGTACTAAAGAATCATCAAAAGAAGAGTGGGTTCTTATTCTCCACATCTAAGTTCAAGGCAAAGGATTAGTCTGGATAATTTAGAGTTCTCTCGAAGTGAAAATATTTCCACCGAGGTATACATCATTTAACGCATCGGCCTCACATAATTTTGGTAATAATGGTTACAGTCTAGGTCGCCGCCGAAATGTATATCACCGTATGATAATCTACTTCATTCAAACCTTGATGAACACAAAGTTTTACTGCGTCACATTTAGCAACGCCTACACATTACTCTGCAAACCACTGAAGAGACGGAAACCGTAGCAGGGTTTGTCAGTATCCGAGCGATGAAAATGAGAGATCAGAAGTACGAAGGACGAAATTGAATTGTACGTGAACGTGATTTCATAGCTTTCTTACCATGATTTTCCTTTATCCACAAGAGGTCTCAATTTAATGTCCTCTCAATGCACATCTTCAGTCTTCCAAATATAAGTTTCCTGGGAATTCTATTGGAGACACCAAACAATTCTTAAGGACCATCATGTAGGCCCCAGTATTTTCACAGTGAGGGAGTAGTCCATAAAAAATACTGTGACTTAAATGGTTTCGGATGATTGCAAAGTACACGGTTCTCAGATCTCGTTCATCAGCGTTGGGTCTTGTTCTTATCATTATCATCTACTCGTCATCCTGAAGATTGGTTTACCGCGACACTCCACTCCGCTGTCATCTCAACTAAACGTTTCACTCCCACTTAATTCTTCATTTTGAGACTGATAAATATGCAGATAATATATATTTCCCTGGAAATTTTGTCTGCAGTATTGGAACAGCAAGTTGTCAAATACATCAGTTGTCAAGGATCAATTTCAACCTAAAATATGTATTTGAACACTACTCCAAACAAAGCTATTTTTGGGCCTTAAAAGGGTATTTTGTGTCTTGCCGAGGCTACTAAAATACTTTCGTGGAACACCAGTCTTTGAAAGTAAGTAACGAATGAAAGAGATTTCTCTTTTCGAAAGACGGAGACGGGTAAGTAATTCAACGCCCAAATCAAGGGATGATTTGCTGCACTTGCAGTGCCCTCCGCATTGATTCTAAATTGAATCGGGTTTTTGGAGGAAAATCTCGTTTTCTACATAAATCGAAACCCTGATCTTCGCTATTCCTTTAAAGACAGGACTCTAGTCAACATGTCAACCAGTGGCGTCTCAAGACCAGAGGTTCAAGGGGGCAACCAGTGGCTGTATCGGTATGGAGTGCCCCCCAGGGAGAGGAGGGGTGCGGTCTAGGAAATTCCTGACGAGCTAGGTGCAAAATGTAGAATTTAAAGTGGTTTGGTTGCTTAATTTTCCCTTTTGGAAGATTTTACCAAGTATACCTTCACTTATTAGTCACCACCAAGATTCGGCAAATTTCAAAATTATTATGATTTACAATCGCATTCTTAAATGATTTAGGCTTTTAGTTTTCGGTTAATTAGAAAAATTACTTCGCCGGATTTCTGGGATAGAGGGTTAGTTACCCCTTTGAGGCCGCTAATGACATCAAACCACTTTGGCATATCACATGACCAGTATTTTCCTTTTACCTGAACACTAAGGGAAATGTGACGCGGAAGCGTTCGCCATTCTCCTCAAATTTTGTGTATCTGATCACGTATTTGGCTACGGACGTTAACTTACGTACAAGCGTTTCCCAGAAGACTGTGTCGGCCATTGTATGCTATAAAATAGGTACGGTAACTGAAGGTAATAAATCCACCTATTCAGTTAATTTGCTGTAAATTTCTATGAAATAATTTCTTCTTTACAACATTTTTGTTGTAAATAACTTGTCATGTTATTTGTCCTATACTTTTCCAACAATACCGAAATCATTTGTATTTGGTGAACTAGAAGGAAAATCATACGAACTATACACACTGGCGTTATTACCTTCAACGCCAATTAGAGTATTGTCATGTCAATGGTTTTGCTAAATCCTCATTCAATTGCCGCAAGAAAAGTCGACGTTGATGTGTTCTTTTCAGTGTCGTCTTATTATTTTCGTGATATATGATATAAGCTGCAAAGGCAGCAATGTCTGGCATATTATAAAACATCGCAAATGGCCAGCTAGAAGTGCGCCGTTGGGTAGTGTAGCGGCCAAGATTTTGGTCAATCGCATCGACACCAACCTTGGATTTATTATAGTCTAATATCATTTCTGGTTTTTTCTATTCATTCTCTGATATACTCGTGTTATAATGTATCGTTGATAGCAGAGTTACAGCTTTGTTCTTTTTAGGTACATATGAGCAGAGTGCTACATTTTCATTAAACCCAAAAATGGTGGAGTACACTTCCCTATCCCTCTAAAGCAGCCATAGCCTTCGGAATGTATGGTTAGTTCTTTCTAACAGTACCAGGAATCGTTATATTCCTTGATAGCAGAAGTCTTGCAACAGGTAAAGTTGTAAAAAAGTTGTCCGTGGTTATGTTTGAACCGCTACCTTTATATATCACCGCACACTCTTTTACTACCCTTTCCCCTTGATTTTGTCTCGAATGTTTCCTTTCTTTCCTGTGTACATAATGCCGTGAAGTGGATACCCATTTTTAGCATCACAAGTCCACCATATTTTATTTGCATACTTCCCTGATTTACTGGGTATATACTGGGAAAACCTCGTTCGTCCTCGATACCTATGGGTGAAGCTGCTCATCAATAGTTAGATTTGCAGATGGCCAGTAAAGTCTTGATAAATTGTTATTTAAGAGCAGCTGGTGGCGTGTTATTTCCCCCCCCCCCCCAGGACATTCTCCCCCACTACTATCTTTACTTAGTAGCAAATGATGTGCAGCGGGAAGTTCGTACAAAGTAGCAAACGATATTTCAACTGTAGATACTGTTTAGTCCACTTATAATCTTTTTGGGTACCCGGGTATGTCGGAATATCCCTTCGTAACTTTTCGTGGTATCATCTTGATACACTGTATCCTATTTTGCTTACTACGTTTGTCATAGAAACATCCGCATCAATCACCATGTATAAGTCCTTTTCTTGTTGCCTCTTATTGGGATTACGCCCTTTTGACTTGAGGCGAGAGTTACCAGCGGCTGATGTCGACTCCTATTCGGGGTTTATGCCAAAGTGCTGTCTGCTGAGAATCGTACCATTTGCATTTAGAGACATAAATGCAACGTGTCAAGAATGCTTCCAAGGGTGGACATTGTTGCGTTCTCCTTTGCTAGCTCTTTTACTGCCATCAACAATATGTCCTTAACAACTCCTTAAAATTCCTGTGGCGTTATTACCTGCATGGCGTTAATACCTTCAGTTGCCATATTCCAGTGAGTTTATTATCACTGTTACTCAACATCCTGTTTGTATTATTTTGGCGTTGTTTATGAACACCTCATCGCTTTGAATGAGGTGATTACATTATCATCAGCTCGTGGCCTGGGTGGTGCACCTGCACTAACAGCCTCGGAAAAGAGAGGGGGGAAGGAGAGGGAAGTGGAGGGGTTTCCCTGCGGCGTCCATGATTTAGACTGCTTCGGAGACTAAGTAGAGGTGAGACGTGCGCCACCAGCGGTGCGGGCTTTGAGATATTTCGCGTAATCTGTTGGAAGCGATTGAGAAGTGGTAGAAATGGACAAAAAGGGAAATGATATCAACCAGGGGAAAATGGAAGCCAAGCGAATGCGACTCCGTCCGAATGTGGATGGCTCACAGATTGGCGCGGAACCTGGGGTGGCTGTTGGTGCTGCCCGGTGTCCAGTACCCGGACCCTGTAATGACTCGAGACCAGTCCGGGCCATCGTGCAGGAGATCCCGAACATGCGCCGGAGGCGCCTTGCCTTACGTTCTGCACAACTCGAGCAACAGAGGGACCGCTCATCGTCCTCCGACGAAGAACCAGCGTCACAGCGTCGACACCGTCCTGCTAAATCGCCACGAGGAGGTCAATCCATCGAACCTGTCTGTACAGACGAGCCCTTGGGACCTCCTGTTGATGGGGAGCCCTCTTGCAGAACTCAGCTGTGGCGTCCTGCCCGCATTGTCCGTCGGAGGCTAGCAATTGACCAGGATGTGAACGACCCCACATCAAGCAAGAAGGAAACTATCTAGCCCGGTAAGTTTGATCGCGCAAATGTCTTGCTCGCGTATTCTGCCCTGCCGGCCGGAGGTCTCATGATTATATTCGTAGAACCATTTCTATTTCCCTCCAAGTGGCACCAGGTTTATATCCAAGCCAAACTCTCGATTTAGGAGCGAAAGAATATCTCCTGAAATTCATGAATGCTGATGAAAATAATTTTTAATAGTTTGATTTCTTTATCCTTTAGTGCAAAATTAGTCCTGTTATACGTTTTAGGTAATAATAAACTGAAACTTTAATGAAGTAGAAAGTCATGTCATAATTAGTTCATCATTATTTGGTCTCATATTGTAAATTTTAGATTTTATGTATGGTTAAATTAATGCCAAACCACTGGCAACAAAAAATTTCTCAGAGGTTGAGAGGCTGTGCCCCAGCAAAAGTCTGGGGCTCCCTAACTTGGTACTCCTATAATGATATCAGACCATCCCTCACATACATTTCATTGAAAGAAGGAAATCCTCATAATCAAACAAGTTGGTTAAGATTTCAAGAAATTTATGCATGTACTGAATATGTATTATGACGGTAGCAAAATGGAAAGACGATGCTGATTTATTTTGATGGAATTCATTTGACCATCCACATCTTTATACTATCCACAATTCTGTGCAATAGTGTGGCATGTACGTTTCAGAATTGAGAAATGTACTCTTTTCTGTAATTAATGTATTTAACATCCCTGGAACAAGAAGAAGCTGAGTATATGCCTTACAATGTGACAGCTGCCCGACTAAATACATCGGCAAGATTGAGAACTGTGCAAACAAGAGTGAACGAAAATAAAAAGGGCTATGATAAATCAAAACAGGATAACATATTTGCTAACCACCTCAAGGACAATAGCCACCACAGCAGTATTATGCTGAAAATCATCCACTAGGAAAAAGAAGTAAGAAGATCAGACGTCCTAGAGTCACTAGGAATCGTCCAACAGTCATTATATAATTTCCCCCCCTACCAACAAGCAAGTACTCCCCTCCCACTCCCTATATTCTCCATCCTCCTGAACTTGACTCAAGGGCAAGTGAACTAACAAATTTTATGTACTGTGTAAATGTGAATGTGACTCCTCACCCTCTACCCAAGACATACCTCCTGCAGTGAAGATTCTAGCTGAGTTTCCCCAAAACAAACAATGACACTTTACCCCCCTCTCCACCAACTAACCCTTTCCCTCCTTAAAACCCTTCACCTCCCTCACTTTCTCCTCCCTAAGCCTCACCCTACTCCCAACTCAACCTCCTCTCCCGAATTCCTTCCCCTCCCCTACCACTAATTTGTAAATATACTGTGACTGATTTTGTATTTGCATCTGAAGATGACAAGAAGTGTTGAAACACGGGCCATGCTAATAAACCTCTAGTGGAGTTGCTAGTATTTGCATTGATTAAAATGAAACAACACAAATTGCGCTTTTGGTGTGAATTGCCTTCATTAGGAAAAACCAAAAGTTTCACCTAAACAAATGAAATACACAATTCGACAGCAAACAAATGAAACAGTATGCAAACAAAATGGAATTAAGTTTAAATCTATACTACTGTTTCCAACTCACTGCCTTAATCTAGATAAATCTACAAAAATATAAAAAAAAACAAAATTTCAAGTCTGTTAGACTAAACGCCATTTGTGAGAGTTATCCTAGGAGTAATGTATGATTTTACACTTTCCCGGCGAATTAAATTAGTGTAAATTTCTCGGGCTCGCCACCGGGTAAGATTTTTATAGACAGCCAAAAAAACTATGATAAATCAAAACAGGATAACATATTTGCTACGGCTGTCTATAAAAATCTTACCCGGTGGCGAGCCCGAGAAATTTACACTATCCTAGGAGTGTTTGCGGCAAGAGTAGGATGGATAGGGTCAGGAATGAGTGGGTAATGAATGAATGTGGGTTAGATGCTCCAGTAATGGACGTATATGAAAGGAGTGTACTTTGTTGGTTTGGCCATGTTGAGAGAATGGATGAGAGTCGAATAACAAAACAGATATACAAGAGTGAAATGAATGGTGCGAGAGGAAGAGGAAGGCCAAGAAAGTTGTGGTTGAATGTGGTTGAGAAAATTTTTATGAGGAGGAATATGAGGAGTCTTAAAAACACAGGAGAGCGTGTATGAAGCAGTGTATGGGGGTAAATGAAGCAAAAAAGGTTTGCAAGGATAGGTCAGTATGGAGGAAATTATTGAAGCAGGGTTTGGTGTACATATATGTATTTATGAGTGAAACTTAGTCACTGTGCCTACCTTGGAAGGAAACGGCGTGATTGAAATGTATGTATGCTTAGTCTGACACAAGCCTATTAAACATTTAGAGAATTTTGCCCTGCTTCATCCTCTTGGGCGACAATCTGTCTCTATCTTCTCAGTCATATTCCAGAGTTATTTCTTAATGTCGGATAGCATCACTTCCCCAATCTGACTCCCTATAACTCACCAAACTGTCAGCATTTTCAAACACTAAACACAGGTCTCAATTTCCTCAATGTACTGTATTTGTTGATCAAAAATGGTGTATTGAGGAAATTCTATAAAAATTCTCAATGGATGAATTTTACCAGGTCTCCACCCCTATGGATATTAGTAAAAAAACTATCTAAGAATGGTCAGTGTAATGATCAATTGCCTTATTAAAACTTGATGGGCCTTCTTATGTATTTAGCTGGTCTGATGCCTATCTCACCAGAGCCCTGGTCGAAGAGTGGCTGAGAGTGGAGGATATCATCGCTGGTTCCCGTTGAGCAGTCGAATGATCTGCTCTGTATCTCCCATAGTGTTGGCCATTTGCTGATTGTGTCACAATGGTGCATATGCAGTTGGCTATGAGGTCAACAGTGGATGAGGCTTGAGAACTTCTGGTTTTTCTTATGAAGGCAATTTACACCAAAAGCATGTCTCATGTTGTTTCATTTTCATCAACGCAAATCCTTACAGGAGTTAACAAAGTCACTATTATTAGGTCAATATTTTTCCTTGATAGTAATTTTCTGTGTTATCTATTTCTGTCTTGACAATTGGTCTTTCTCTGTAATGCAAATTCATCTCATTGCAGTAAAGAGGCTGACTTTCCCATACATATAAGATCATTTTCATTGGCATCCTATTCATCAGGCTTTCAGTTGGGGGAAGCTGGTACAATTGGTATCTCATCATCACTTATGATGTCCTAATACTTGCGTGCTTTTCCTATGGTAATAAACTCCCAAGAAAACATTTTTTTAGAAGTAAGAAAAATTAGAAATCCAGACATCACAGAATGCAAATAAAATCTGAACTGGCTGAAAGAATATAGTGAGAAGAGCATTTGAGAAGCAGCAACCACAAGGAACAATGTGCATTGAAGGAATAACAACAGCTGAAGAACGTTTAGCTGAAGAAAACTCATGAGAACTCTCACGTATCGAATGCTGAGTATCACTTACTGCAGTAGAGGGTACAGTTTCCAACTCATGCAATCTGAGAGTTAGCTTAAAAATAGGCAACAGTTACAACAATGTTTTTAAATTACCTCAAATGAGGTGTAAAAGGAGCAAAAATATGCCAGAGTTTGGAGAGTTGGATAAATAAAAAAAGGTAAGAACCAAAAATAACTGTAGGAGAAATGGTATAGTATTATATTCATAAGAATTTAATCCAAAAAAGTGATTGTAGAGAAAAGAATGAATAAATGGTGTGATTTCTGTAGAGGTGTTGAAATTAGCAAAACTTGAACTTGTATGATGAAAAAACAACAGTGCTTGTGATACATGGACCTCGAAAATTTTAATAATTTGACTTCTTGTATTGCTACTAGACCATGCTTTTTGAATATCATTCCTTATTGCATGGTATCTTGCAGCCTTGTCTCATTCTTGGACTAATAGAATTGCCAATTTAAATTGTGGTCTCACTACCTAACATCTGTTGACACCAGCTAAGCCACCCATCCAAGTAGTCAGTTTGGTACTTTTAAGGAAGAATAATGATTAATCTAATTCCCCATTGCAATATTTTCCTAGCCCTAAAATAGAATAGGCGCTAAGCTTTAAGGCAGAGACAATTCATTTGGTACATTATCTGTAGAATAATTCATTGCTTCCCATTTATCTAACCAGTCTAAAATTGGGCGAGAAAATAATTAGACTATTATCATTTGAAGGGGTGGTGTGAGAATACCTAAATTTACTAATTAGCTTAAGACCAGCAGTTGGAGTCTTTACGTTTGTTATTTTTCACCAGGTTAAAATTATTTTCAAACACTGTCATACTTCAGAAATTGGAATTTCATAAATGTTCTCAATAGGATTAACCAATGTCTGCTCACTGAAGCCATATGGCTACACCCTGACGAGCCGAGTGTATGATACTCTGTAGGAGGAACTGTGAACTTTATCGCAATCAACTAGTCAATGCTGAATCCTTCCAGGTCACGATCACCAACATATTTTTGAATAATTTAGGTGACCTTTTGAGTAAAATACCAAAAATTTATCAAAATCTCAAACATAAATTTTCCGGGTGGAAATGGGTTAGTATCTCATTTTAAATATTTGAACATTCTTTCAGCTGATTGGTAGGTTTTTGGACATTACATATTCTACCTTCCTAATTTCTGGCATTTCATTCTATTTTCAATTCTATGGATGACCGGCCATTAGTTCCCCCTTGACTTCCTCACATGGTCTCATTCCTCTCCTTTCACCCTATCCTCCTCCAGCCTCTTCCACACTTCCACAGTGTTCTCCCCTCTTATCGTCTTCTACTTGCCTCTCTTATCAAAGCATCCTCCATCCTTCTCTTCTGCCATCTCAGAACCTCCACCACTAGCTTTCTGTCCTCTCAAACCATATCCAATACCTCTTCGTTCATCCTTCTCACTATCCAGCTTACCCACTCCACCCTTTTCCAAACCCACATCTGAAACACCTAAAGTCTACGTACATCCTCCCTTTACAGTGACCTAGTCTCCAACCCAAGAGTGCCTTTCTCCTTATTAGTTTTTACCTGCCTACTCCAGGAATAATGTCATCATCAAAAAAATTTACGACTAAAATTTCTTATTTTGCCTCTCAGGAATGGTTGAGGAAAGGCATTTAAGAACTAAATTGTCGGCAAATTTAACCAGACAATGAGAATCATAGATCTTTTTCAATGAAAGAAATAATACCCAGTGAAATTCATTTTCTTCCCTGAGGGTAGCAAAAGTAGGGAAACATATACACTAGCCATTCCATCTCAAGTTTAGTCAGTTTGTTTCTTCTACTCTTTATGAAATATTCAGGTTCAATTGTGTAAAACAATTTAATTTTACTATTGGTTGATGAGGCTTAATAATTTGAAATTGAGAGAGATTTAACACTAGAACAGCTGTATTTTGCTGTTGCTCTAAAACTGTGGCTGGGAAAAAAAATGTCTCAATGGTTTTTCGACAATTCTGGGGTCTGTTAATTGTATCATTTTTCTATTGCGATTATTTTAATTTGGGGAAAGTTTCCAGTTGAAAACAAACTATAATGAACATAATTCAGACACAATTAATAATTTCCAGCACAGATTACTTCATGATTTATATCCTGACTCAAAACTTAATATTTTATGCATATCACATCATTTAAAACAGTTTATGTGTAAATATCTGCAAACAACATCCTAAAGAAAACATTTTTTACTTCTCTTTCTAGTTGCTTTTGGTTAAGTGTGCTGGCACAAATCGGGTGAATAAGTTTTTGCCAATAATGCTCCTTTTTTGGTTGAGGGCCTGTAAGTGTTTTCATTATCAATTTACTAAGATGTTGATAACTAGGGTATTTCATTCAAGAAGACAAAATATTTAAAATATTTATCTACAGCCATCAACAACTTTTTACCATATTTTTCATGCTAAGAAGCCAATAAATTCAATGAATCAACACCTACAGTTAGAGGGACAACAACTCATCTACAGAAATATATGAGCCAGGAATATACAGGCTTTGGCAGCTTGAAAAGAATCTGTTCCCTGTTTCTGATATCGAGCATACTTGTCATCTGCCAAATGCCTTGAGGAAGTTGATTTGAAAAAAATCTCAGAACCTCATCATTTCCCTGAATGGATCATGTAATATTACAGGTTTTCAGAATAGTACACCCCAGTTCTCAGAACAGGGAGGATCCACCTCAACCCTGAACAGATTACGTAATATCACAGGTTTACAAAATAGTACCTATACCCCATTTCTCAGACCAAAGAAGATCCACCTCTACCCCTCTTATGCTGAAGACTCAGAAACTCATCAAGCTCTTTCAGTGGTATAGACCAATCACAGTTTCCCAACATCTTACAAGCCTCTATTTCAGTGTGTTCCTCTATGAACTTATGAGTATATTCATCCTGGAACTAACGCCTAGCACCTGTGACAAGACCGGTGAATTCACACCTTTTTTGAAGGGAGAGGGACCTTGATTTTCCCCGACAATATTCACCCCACTGTACCTTCCGGTACGTGTGACATTTGTAAGAGGTAATTCCCACTTTGTCTCATATGGAGCCTCAAACTCTGTGTCAAATGTCAACATATTGAGACATTCTTGTCTACCTGATCCTCACATTCTTTATTATGTCGTGATATCTGCAACAGGGCCACCTAAAACTTCACCTATGCCATAAACTTTGCTTGCCTCAACATCATCTGTGTCATGGTCTAACGGAATGCCACCAGAACATATAACTTGAAGTCTCTTTGGTGAGGAATATCACCAGCACCACCGCTAGCACCTCTACAATGAGACATTACACTATCGGCATACTGTTTCCATTTTCGCACCCTTGAACATTGCCTCGATCATGAGATCGAGGCAATGTTCAATGCTCCACTGGTTGGAAAGTCCCTTTGCTTACGTGTCTATATCATCTAGAGACACTGCTGGCATGTGCACATGCACACTGTAGACAGAATGTGCTACCAAATGAATGGAGTGGTAGAATTGGAGAAATATATGAGCAGTATGTGATCATATCACAATATGTGTGTCATTCGTCACCCGGAAAGGCATGACTATCAGAAACTGGACCGGCATATTACTACAAATAAGGTTTCAAGGTTGTTGAAAATAATTTTATTGAAAGAAAAGTAGTGGAGACTGATGAAACTTCATATCCTCAAGCAACCTGCATAAAAATTATGCTTTTTTGTGATGGTGTACCTACCTCTGAAAAAATTTAAATATTTAAAGTTTGCCAACCTTGTATTTATTTAAATATTTATCCGGAAACCAATATTTCAGGGGGAATCATAACAGAATTCCACAACCACTGATTTTGTAATATGACAAACAGTTCTATATTCATCTATGGGACAAAAATGTCCCATCTGTGGTTTTAGGTATTTCTAATTTTTTTTCGAATAAAATAAAAGCCGGAGAATGAATATTATTTTATAAAGTAAAACTCTCCATGAATGATTAAAAGTAAAAAACTCCAAATTTTTGCAAAAAACATAAAAAGAGACATAGCTCATCAAAACTGTAATGGGAAAAAAATATCCCATCTGCGGTTCTAGTGTTAAGACTGGGATATGGATTTTCAATGATCTTGACGAAATCATGAAATCCATCATTTTCCTAATTGCCTATTACTTTTCTGATGAAGTGATACAGTAAAAAAGTGTAACTGATCTTACACGCAAAACATGGGTTGCTTCCTTAAAGGAGGAAGTAACGTTTGATATCATACACATGTTTATTACCTCCTAATTATTTGCTATCAAATGTCATGCCAACAATATTCCCAGGTCTGTACTCTAAATAATGCTTGAGATGAGTTTCATTTACCTGTAACCCAATCTCATATTGTAAGTTGGTATGTATCAAAATATCAAGACACCGATTTTGTTTTTGTGCCTTAGCATGGTACTGCCCTCTGGGAGCCCTTTTTTGTAAATCCCTCTCACTGAATGAAAAAGGTGGCAGTCGTCAAGTAAAAGCAATAAGAGCAGTAAGTGTGCTTTACAGCAATCCAATCCACTGGTTTAGTGGTTGGATCGGTTAGAGAAGGATATTTATCCAAACCAAGGACATCTCTTTTATCCTAATTTTAGATGAAGAGACTTTTGCCTAAGTTTTTTAAAGAAAATATTGCTGTGGTGCTTGGGTATAGGACCTAAGCTTAAGAATAGGTATTACATATTCCTATAATAGCCAAGGATTAGATGTAAGACATTTCCATGCCAACTTGATACTTTCATGTGTATGAGGCGAAAGGCTGAGAAGAACTGTGGTAAATATAAACATATCTGTAGAATAATCAGCCTTCTTTATGAATTTCTTAGACAGCCGTTCTGCAGTTTATAATGAATGTCATTCTAAACTTTAAATTAAAGTCATTCAGAAGTTCATAATAAGTTATTATAAAGTTTACTTTAAGATGATATTTCAATTCACTTTGAGTTAAATCAAAGTTAACTTCAACTTTTATTTCATAAATTTTTTCTAAGGTATATTTCCTAAGGCTAGAAACAGAGATTAACATCTGACATGACTCACATTAAGTAATATGGAGCAATCACTAGAGAGTCAATGTTATATCTGCTAGTAGTAATGGATCAAAAAATCTGTCTTATAATGTAATTTATGACAAAAACTTCCTCTATCTTCATAATCATAATAGTCATAAATATAATTTCATTTGTTCCATAGCTTTTTTACAAATCATAGAACACGTCCAAAAAATATATTCTAAGTTACAGTGGTTTTAATTGTGGTTTCAAACTCTGACAGGGAATAGTACCTCTTCTCTAATAGATATGTTCATAGTTCCTTCTTGAATTTAACAACCCCTCTATTTTCTTTATATGGCTTGGAAGGTTATTATACACTGTTGAGAGCCAATATAAAGGGCTGTTTCTATGTTGGGCACTATTATTATGAAATATATGAACATCACAATGTCTTCTTGTTCCATGGTATTGCACATCACCATTCTTCACAAAACAGTCCGGGTGAGTTTTCACAAATACAGCACAACACAAAACATAAATACAAGGCAAAGTCACAAGCCATTATCAGAGAAGAATGGCTTACAACTCACTCTAGGCTGTTAGTTGAAAATGGCACACAGGGCAGGTTTTGCAAAATGAATACTCGTTTAGCATGGGTGGAATGACCCAAAAAACAATATTGTTACATATTGAGGATTGAAATAACTAAAGTAGACCATTTTCAATACACTGCGTGATACAGTGTTTCTCAAGGATCTCAAAATGTAGGTACCACAGACTAAGTTTATGGATACATAGTTGATGTGATCTCTCCAATCTAGTGATGCATTCAATTTTAAGCCTAGAAAGGATACCTGGTCAGGTTGTGTGATAACAGAGTTATTGATTTAAAGGAAAGGTAACTGGTCAGGTTTTGCACATGAGGAATGAAATAACAGAAAATTAGATTTTGTGATATTAATTTGAAATCCATTGCTGGAGGTCCATTCAGCCATAGATAGGACTGCTCCGTGACTGAGGTGGATTAGCCCTCTAAGTTTTTGTGTGAAAGTGCATGGCTTGTATCATCAGAAAACAGAGAGACAAAACCTTCCATCAAGTGATGAAGAAGATCATTAATTGAGACCAGAAACAGAATGGGTCCCAGTAAAGAACCCTGAGGCACACCCATATTCCAAATTTTCATGTCAGATGTGTATACTCTGCTCAACCCATCATTATAATACTTAATTTACACAAACAGTTTCCTGTTCTGGAGGTATAATTTGATGAAGTTAAGGGGTGTGCCAATTACACCTAAATCTGACAGCTTTCTTAATAGGATTGAGTGGTCAAGTCGATCAAAAGCTTTGGTAAAATCATAAAAGATTCCCATTGTACTTTCGGAACCCTCCAATGAGTCATAGACATAACTAAGAAAGTTTAATATCGCTCACTGAACTGATCTACCTTTTATATAAGCACATTGATTTTTATATAGCAATTTATGGGAGCATATGAAATGAAGTAATATCTTAACAAATATTTTTTCAATTATTTTTGAAAAGGGTGATACTCTAGTGATTGGTCTATAATTTTTTTGGATCATCTTTAGGACCCTTTTTGTGCACTGGTATAATTTTCCCTATTTTCAAAGATTTGGGAAAGATACCTGCATAAAATGAATCATTTATGACGTCACAAAAAGGTTTACAAATAAGATGTGCAACAGCTTTGAGAACTTCAGCGGGTATTTCATCAAATCCTACAGACCTACTGCAAGATAGAGATTTAATTGTTGACATGACTTCAACCCTATCTGTGGGAGATAGGGACATGTTATACTTGCAATTCTTTTTAGTAGAAGGTGAACTCATTGCATTACTAGAGATTGCATTTGCCCTAGATGATTCATCTAGAAGAGTATTCAAGAATGCTTTGGAAACATCTAGAGGATCCGTTAATGTTTCATTGTTTACACACAGCTCAATATTGAGATTTTTTCTATTGATTCCGGTGCGTCTTTTAATAATATCCCAGGAGGATTTGGCCTTATTGTTGAAATTACCTCAATACGTATTTACCTCAATAAAACTATAGAGGGGGTAGGATTGTTCACATTATACACAGTTTTTACACGGGATAGGTCAGTTTGGTTCTTTCGTTTTCAGTCCCAGTGGTTTTTGAGCTTTCTTAAATAAGTGTCCTCTAATCATGAAAGTCTACACACATTTACACAAGACCTTTGCTACTCTAGTCATGTAAATGAAGTACTTCCTCCTGGTCTTGCATCTACCTCCATCTCGCACATTCCACTTGTGACATCACATGGTCTTCTAATTTCTGGTCCATTGAATGTCCAAGTAGTGATTTCTGCTGACAATGCTGCAAAAGAAAACAAACAGAGGAGTAGATTCAGGAGATAAATTGACATCTGATAAATCTTGCAAGCTGAAAAAATTTTGTCTGCCTTTGCAACTCTTCCTATTGTTTATTGATATCACTGTCCTAAGTGCATATATTCTATGGACCGATAAAAATCCTGCATGTTCGAATATGGACATGAGATGGCACAAATTAAACCTGAAAGAATATACCCTTCAACTCATTTTACTTAAGATACATAATCAGGCAAACAATCTACCAGGCATGCTAGGAAGACATAATATTAGCAATGGGAACTGTAGGAATGAATAGTAATACCATAGTGATGAGGAGGATAGGATATCAAGAATGAACTTAGGGAAGCTGTGTTTAACGTGTTAATGCGGAGAGGCTAGAAAAAACTTATTGATCAGTTACAACTGCAAGTAACCTGTGTGCAAGATGGATCGCTCTGGAGACATGATAGCTAAATACAATGACCTGTGAAGAAACAATTGATCTTTACAAGGTGGATTTCTGTCTCAGATTTTTGGTTTCCAAATCCCACTTTTAGATCATCCTTTTTCACTGCATCAAAGTCTATAACATGATTTCAAACTCTACGTAGTATTATTAGATAAAGTTAACGGAATGTGAGAACATGCCTATTACCTATAGTCTATGATGATGAAAGTAACTCTGGAAAGGCAGAAAAATATTGTATATGTTCTATTTTCATATTTTTATGAAACATTTTTTATCACAGGGAGTTAATATCCAATATTGTTAATTGAGGTTACAAAGGCATAGTTAGCATTATATTAAGGGTCACTATAGTATGATTATTATGAATAATAATTAATGGGCTAACTAAGTTACCTTACATGAAATAGAAATGGCATGAAATACATTAGTGTTGTTAATTTTTACACTGTAACATAATTTCAGACCCTAAACCCCACCGAATGCATCCTGCCACACCTTTGTCACATAGATGACATTTTATCAATTTGCCGGCGTGATGTATTCAGCAAACATTTGAAATGGAAGCGTTGTGCTTGGAAAATCTCCTGAAATGTTCACGTCCTTTTGGCTCACTAGCAAGGAGTAAAGTCGTTCGGTTGATCCTCCTCTCGGGCTCTTCGCCGTGTAATATTCGCAATTCTTCGGCGAGAAAGTTCCGCGTCGCCAATTTGCTAAGGTGATACGATGAAACCTTCGGTGGCTCAAAGCAAAACTGGGAAAGAAACCTTGAAACTTCTAAACTTCACTAATATTCACTTCCGTTCTACTGGTGTCCTCACAGTCTTATTTATCAAGTACTAACAGACCCTACTACGCGCCTCTTTAAGTGTTTGGCATTATGCGCTTATGCGAAGTAGAAGCAATGGAATCTATGCTGTCAGGCTTTTGAATTGGTGAACGTTATAAAGTAGCATTTCCGTGGGTGAAACTAGACAGATACATGCCGCAACGTATATCAGTCATCACCAATCTGTCGGTGTTATGTATTCAAACTACATTAGAGACATAAATGTGCGGTACGGAAAATTACCTCAAGCGAATGCCTACCTTCACTCCAATCTTCGTTTCTTTGGCGGAGTTGGGCCGTCCTCAGCCCGGTCTCGGTAGTCTCTCTCTCGTGCCCTTTTCCGCGTGAATTGGTTGTATTCCGCCGGGGAGTATTCCATCATGTCTCGAAGATCAGTTTGGAAAGATTCGTGAAACTGTCCACCTGGTGCACCCAGGCGTTGAACTGTCCTTAGATATAGTTGGAACTCATTGGCTAGGACTTGGAACTGAGATGTGTCATCAGATGTGGCCGGTTGGCCAACATCATCAATATCCATAGCCTCCTCGTCCCTGGCTCCTCTTGATACCCTCCTTCTCGCTACTCTATCGGCTATATATTTACCTACTAGCCAGTCATATTGAATATCGTCGGATTTCTTATTTTTATCCGTCATTTTGCAACGACACAGCCCTATATAACACTGAAACAACGATTGGGAACGCTTGAAACGGCGGCGACCTCTGATTGTTAAGTTTGGATTTGTTTTGAATTTTGGATTGTTGGGTTTTCCTAACGGAATGTGAGAAACGGATGGGTAATGGAATCACCAATTAGCGAAAGTACCCTTCAGTCATTGAAACATCAAATGGCTATAAGAAAAACTGAATAAGAAACTGTGAAATTACGTTGACATAAACTACACTTTCTCCCTTTGCACTTCTGGTATCCTCATATTGTTATTGCTCGTGTCCTGGCAAGCTCTGTGCCTCGCCGTGTGAATCTGTTGGATATCTCCTCCAGGGAAAGGACGCCCATATCTCGAAAACTCGGTTGGACAATTTCGATACTGCGATGGAGTCGCTTTTGCCGCAATTAGGGCAAGAAAGCCTTCACTTAGAAAGCTGAGACCTCCTCACCACCAGATGGACCAGGTTGCGAAACTTAGAAGTTCAAAGTAGACGAAGTGATGGCGAGGGAGTCTACGTAGCAGCATGTATCTGTCTAGCTTCACCCATATAAATGCTAATTTATAACGTTCACCATTCAAAGCCCGACAGCTAAGATTTCATTGGTTGTACTTCGCATAAGTGCTTAATGCGAAACACTGAAGGGGCGTGTAGCATGGTTTGTTAGCACTCGATCAATTAGAATGTGAGAAGAAAAGAAGTATGAGAGTAAAGAAGAGAAGTATGAATTTTATGTATACGTAATTAATAGTTTCTTGCCCCGTTTTGCTTTAAGCCACCAAAGGATTCATTTTATTACCTTCGCTATTTGGCGGTTGAGTGTAAACACATCCCAACACGCTTCATCATCCCCATCACGGCAAAGGCACATCTGTCATATTAAATTGATTCGTAACAAAATCATACCCGTGCGTCTCCTGACGTCACCATTTCGTTTCCAACCGACATCGCACCACACACTGTTGATGGAATCGAGGCGAGTTGAGGGAGGATTCTGATCCTACCCCCCCCTCCCATCCGTAGCATACGTCAGATATCTGAGACCGCTACCGCGTCATTAGTGCTCGATCGCCGGCTCAGTTGGTCTATCAGTGTAATAGGTGAATGGACACTGCGGTGAAACGATTAACAAATACTTACATTGAGATGGATAAAAATAATAATTTTGTATGGTTCGACCCGACCTGTAGCCCAACTCCGTCCCGTAGCCGGGTATGGGTCAATGCGATCGGAGAATTAAAGAATTATTTGGACGGTTTGGTGGCCACCCTCCAGGTTGGTGCTGCGAGGAACGAGGAGCCCAAAGGCGTAGTACAGAATACCGAACCCGGTCCCTCTGGGAGAAGTGGATTGGCTGGCGCAAGAGCATCGGGAACCGGGATTTCGGAGGAAATCAACCGCCTCGCCTCGTCCGTACGTCTGAGAATTGACTCGGAACCATCCCGCCCACAAATTGCAGACAAGCGGCGAAGTGCTCAAGAGGAGGAACAACCGAACGGCCCTACTCCTTGCAAGTGGGCAAAAAGGAAGTGAAATAATCAGGTGATTATTCAAAAATAACGCTTGTATTTCAAATGTTTGCTGAACACATCACATTGACAAAGTGGAGAATAGCAAGGGGTATGCCTATCGGCATGTAACTGCCAAATGTCACCTATGTAACTGTTAATTTAAAAAATTGAGAAACGCATGTCAGTTTACATTTCTAAGGCGCTAGGAACTTACATTGATAGCATTCAATAAAGAGCTGAATAACCTATCACATTGCCAGAAGATGTCAATGAGTTTTATCCACACACTATTTAGTTGACTTTAAGGACACATACGACAAGTTTGACATGTGAAGAAACCTTCCAAAAGGCGATTATTAACAATAACCACTTCGAATGGAGCTACTACTCGAGCTGTGCACAACAAAGCCAGAGAACTGGTGGAACAGAGAACCAAAGAACCGAGCCGACCCATTTCTTGTATAAAATGTATAATTATAATATACATTATCGATCACTCTTTTAATTGTTGAATTGAGTTAAATACCTACTCTGATAATTTTCCTTGATAAATAAGCATGATATTTTATGCGATGAATTTTAGTGTTCCAAAAAAGTAATATTGTTAACTTTAGTGGCAGGGATTATGAACAAAATTTGGAGCATTTACAGACTATCTTGAGTTCACTCTGATCTCGCAATCAAATAAATTGACATCACTAGAAAGAGAGAACTCTTAGTATTTTCCACACTTAAGACTTAAATTTCCGACCCAGGTTTCGACTGCCTTGCAATCATTTTCAAGGTACATATACATGGCATGCGACTTAATATATAGATCTGGGGAGGGGGGGGGAAGAAGTGGTTGATTGACGTCAGAGACGTGCGTCACGGTCAGTGGGAGGTGGTGGGGGGAAAGGTATGGATAATAGGGGAGAGTGGGAGGGAAAAACACATTCATTTAAGAGATTCTCACTTATGTTCTTGGCAGCACTTAAAATTTCAAAATGTTCTAAGTAGTCCAATTTGGCTCCTTTCTTCTCAACGTGTAGCACTTCCGGCGAAAAGTCACTTATATGGTCCTCTTCGATTAAATGTTTAGCAAAGGCTGATGAAACATCTCCTTTTACCCAACACGCCCTATGTTCTCGAGCCCTTACTGAGATGGCTCGACCACTTTGTCCAATGTATGTCGAGGCACAATTTGGAGTAGTACATTTGAGTTTATATACCCCACTTTTGTTCACAGGTGTCACTTTGTCCTTTGAGTTGAACAACAATTTTCCCAGGGTTTTTGGGGTGTAAAATGAAACATTGAACTTGTTCTTTGGGAATGCGTCAATTAATTTATAAGATATGTTCCCCAGAAAGGGAAGTTTACACCATCGTTTGAGTGGCTCGTCTTGTTTGTAAAAACTGAGTGAAGTGATTAATTTAATAGTTTCTTTCTTAGTTACACGTTTTAATATTTTGTCAATTAATTCTGTCTTATATCCATTATTGAAAGCGATCAATTTGATTATGTTCAACTCGGATTGGAAGTTGGGCTCGGATAGTGGTATAGAAACAAGGCGGTGGATCATGGAATAAAAGCTAGAATGCTTGTGGGAATGGTGATGGCAAGAATCATTTGAAATAACTGAGTCAGTATATGTGGGTTTGCGGAAGATGGAGAATTCATGGTAGCCATTCGTTATGTCTATTGCTAGATCAAGGAAATTAATCTTATTTCCTCCTGTTTCTACCGTGAACTTTATAGAGTGGTGTAAATTATTTAAAACATTTAAAAACTTGTCTAGTTGATGAAGACTGCCAGTCCACACACACAGCACATCGTCGACATATCTGAACCAATAAAAAACGTTCTTGACAAGAGTATTATTGGAGTTAAAAAGTTTTCCCTCTAAATTGTTCATAAAAATGTCTGCTAACAATGGGGATAAAGGTGATCCCATAGCAAGGCCATGAGTTTGTTTATAAAACGTACCGTCACACAGGAAATAATTTTGGCTTAAAAATAATTGCAACAAGAGTTCTAATTCTAAGGTCAGTCGAGGATTTGGGTTTGTATCTTTAACTAGGGTTAAGGCCAAGGAAACTGCCTCCTGAGCCGGGACAGACGTGAACAAGTTTTTTACGTCAAAAGAGATGAGCTTTGAGCTGGGGGGGGGTTTTAGTAGTGACAATTTCTGGGCAAGTTCGGTGGAGTTTTTTACTGTCCACTTAGGTTTAAAGTGGGAAAACTCGCGAAGGAGAGAGTTTAATTTTGAAGCGATTTTATGCGAAGGTGCAGAGAGGTGTGAAACAATTGGTCTAATGGGCTCTTTATGGGTTTTTGGTAGTCCATAGAGTCTCGGGGGCAAAGTGACACCTGTGAACAAAAGTGGGGTATATAAACTCAAATGTACTACTCCAAATTGTGCCTCGACATACATTGGACAAAGTGGTCGAGCCATCTCAGTAAGGGCTCGAGAACATAGGGCGTGTTGGGTAAAAGGAGATGTTTCATCAGCCTTTGCTAAACATTTAATCGAAGAGGACCATATAAGTGACTTTTCGCCGGAAGTGCTACACGTTGAGAAGAAAGGAGCCAAATTGGACTACTTAGAACATTTTGAAATTTTAAGTGCTGCCAAGAACATAAGTGAGAATCTCTTAAATGAATGTGTTTTTCCCTCCCACTCTCCCCTATTATCCATACCTTTCCCCCCACCACCTCCCACTGACCGTGACGCACGTCTCTGACGTCAATCAACCACTTCTTCCCCCCCCCTCCCCAGATCTATATATTAAGTCGCATGCCATGTATATGTACCTTGAAAATGATTGCAAGACAGTCGAAACCTGGGTCGGAAATTTAAGTCTTAAGTGTGGAAAATACTAAGAGTTCTCTCTTTCTAGTGATGTCAGTAGATACATTCCACAAAGTTAAGCCTTCAACCATTAAGTTTAATCAAATAAATTCTTAGATTATGAAATCTCTTTTATTCCAGGAATGTCAAGTCAGGCTGCTGTGATGAAGGCTATGTTGTGAACCTTTGTGCTGCATTAGTGGGGACAGTTCCATCCAAGTGACAAAGGCCTTACCGGATGTATTGGTTTAGGGTTAAGAGTCTAAAACTATTCCAGGGTAAAAACTCAGATGACCAAAGTTTTATTACAATTCACTTCCATGTGAGGTAACTTAGTTACTATTAATTATTATTTTAGAAAATCATACTATAGTTTACAGATGCTCCATACCATGTTAACTTGTACATTGTAACCTCTCTAAACAATGTTGGACATTGAAAAGAATGTTTAATTAAAATGTGAAAATAGAAAATTTGCAATATTTCTTGCCTTTTCATTGTAAGTTTTATCAAAATAGATCACATACAGAAGGATAAATTGTTTTCTCACAGGTCATTGCATTACCAATCACATCTCCAGAGAAATCTAGTGCAATTGTGTCTAGCAGTTGAAACTGATCAATCAAGTTTTGTTGGTGCTCTCCTTTTTAACACATGTAACCTCTTTCCTGAGTTCATGTTTGATATCTTATCATCTTCTGTCGCCATGGCTTTAATCTTAAAGCAAACACACATTTTCATTGGCCATTAAATAAAATTAATATATTGTGAATCTCCTCAGAGGAAAAATCTTTCACCTTGAATTCCAGAACTCAAGCTTTGGGGACTATGCCCAAGCTTTCACTCGTATGCAAGAGAGTGGTTTCCTGGGAGTCACGCAAGATTTTGTAGTAAGGGGAGTAAGTAAGGTGCAATCAAACTGGCAGAAGGGAGTTGAACAGTCTAAAAATAACTCCCTCCCTGAACCTAGAGAGATTCTCCTCACTCATTTGACATTTTTATTAATTTAAAAAGGAGGCTGCATGGGTAAGAATGCAACTTCTAGCTGATTTTCTGGAAATTAAGGAAACGGAAGAGCAAGGGACTCATGAAGCACATGAGAGGATATCTCCTTATAATCTAGAAAATAATAAATTCATGAAGGTGTATCGGCTTAATGAGCTGGCTGCTGTATTTGTGTATGGCAATATTGGCCAAACATAAATAGCTGCAGTATAACTCTATGGCAATTTTTTTCTACATTATAAAGAAGTAATTTTTATTCTAATCTTTAAATGTTAGCATTGAATACAGTGGTAATATTAGTTTATTCTCAACACCTATTTTGGCAAAAATGAGGTATAGCAAAATTTTATTTCGACCTTCTATATAATTAATTATTTCAAGGCAGTTTTCTCACCCTTTTTTGTAATATTTCCAAAGCTCTAACTTTCCTTAATCATCCTTTGCCTCAAGCTGCTCCCATACCAACCATCGTCATTGACAACCTTCATACTAGTTTTTCCTTCCTCCTCTATGAAATTAGTTCATTCCTTGCTCTGGCACTTCTGGCATTCTATTAACCAAATATTTGTCTTTCCACCTCATCATCAATTCATAAAACTGGAGTAGAATTAAATAAGATTACTTTATTACTACTTTATTAAGTAAAATTCCATTAAGGTAGGTACTTGTTCTAGTATTTCCAAACTTATCCTAGACTCTTTACCAGTGAGAATGCCTTACTTAAGGCCATAAAGTTTGCTCTGCCTTGAAGAATACCTGAAATTCTTTTCAGTAGAAGCATCCCATTTGTAATTCATCTACTCTCAAGTTTATTAATAATATTTATGTTAACACTACTGATGTCTTTGGAACATGCTTATTATAATACTCACATGTTCTGATAGAGATACCCCTTACAGGAGCTTTGACACTCTGTCACTTTGCCAACTTATCTTCTCTGGTTTCACTTCCTTAATTTTTTCTTGGTCAGGAAATTGTTTAAGGCTGGAGCTAGATTCACTTGACATGATAGGGCATTCCAGTGACAAACAAGCATCACAAACATTTACTCTAGATTTTTTAGGACACAAATGCACATCATTGCGTCTTAAAATATTGCCTCTGCTATTCTGAACCTTGTAAGGCCTTGGAGAGCTATGTTTCCCAACAACCGTGCCTGGTTCCCACTGGTCATTTTTGGTAGCTTTGACCATCACTTCATCCCCCTCGTTGTATCCTTTACTTTTACCTTTTGCTGACTTATCATGTGTCTCTTTCATCTTATTATGTTTCATCCACCATTTTTGATACACCCCTTCATCTGTTTTGAGTTGTAATGTTTCTGCTGTCACTGGAAACTTAGTTTACTGCTGCCGACTAAGTAACATTTGAGCAGGAGATAGGTTGAGACCCTTCACAGGGTAACTCCTACATTCTCTTAATAAATCCCTGTAATCAGTATGTGCCTCTCTACTCTTTGTCAAGATGTTTGCTGATATGTACCCCCTTTTCTGCTAGGCCATTGCTCTTGAGGTGATATGGACTGCTGGTTCTCAACTCAGTTTCATTCTCCTTGAAAAACTTCCTACACTCAAATGAGGCAAAGGACACATTATCTGCAATAAGGATTCTGCATATGCCATGAATTGCAAGTACAGTTCTCAGTGAATGTACAATGGATCTAGCAGTCATGCTCAATAGGGGTATCACTGCAAGCCATTTGGAATAATAACCAATACCAACTATGGGCATCTGGTAAAACCCTGAATATCATAACCAACATTTTCAAATGGAAGTTTGGTTCATCATGTGGTAACAAGGGCTGTTTACAATTGACTGACTTGAATTTGTCTTATATTGCACATTTTAGAGGTAGGCCGAGAAAGTTGTGGTTGAATGTGGTGGAGGAAATTATTTGGAAGAGGAATATTAGGAGTCTTAAAAACAGGAGGGCGTGTATGAGGCAGTGTATGGGGGTAAATGAGGCAAAAGAGGTATGCAAGGATTGGTCTGTATGGAGGAAATTATTGAAGCAGAGTTAGGTGTACAAATATAGATTTATAAGTGAAACTTAGTGACTCTGCCTACCCCGGAAGGGAACAGAATAATTGGTATGTATGTATGTACTTACAACAGTTTCAATATTGTTTGATACATATTTGTTGAGCCTTATTGTGGGTTTTTTCTATCCCATTATGACCTTCATATAGTAATTTCACTACATAGGATCTCATTTAGGAGGAGCTACAATTTTATGGCCAAAAAATACTAAACAATTTTCAATATATAAATATTCTCAGAGTTTATGAAATGGCTTTTCTTAAGGAGCTACTTTACTTGGGGCCCCCCATCCTTGTTACTCCCGTAAGCCCTTGGTCCCTTAGGGTGTCCCATTTTGCATCAATGTCTGAATGTCATGGGTCTTGGTGTCTCAGATGGTGACATATGATGAGAAAATGAGGCATGCAAAAAATTTCTGAAATTCTTTTATATTGCTCGTGCAGCTTTTCGTTAAACACGTGGGCTTCCATAAGCATGCACCACCCATTTGAAAAGCCCACGCTCCCCCCACCATTTTTTCGCCCAGCTTTCGATGGTTCTGATTCGTAGGCTTAAATTGATTACCACTTTGGGAGGAGGTCACCGAGCCACCATCAAGGGAGTGCCATCATCGGTACACAAGGCCATCCAAAGCCCAATGGGTATTTTTTTTAGTAACTAACACATGCTGTGGAGAGAGATAAATCTATTCCCATATTTCAGGTGGCAAATTTTGAATGGTGGTCCCGGGGAGGGACCACTGCCCTAAAAATGGTTAATGCATATTTACATTTCCAATGTTAATGCCATTTCTTTTTAAAACTTAGTGAAAACTATGAACCTCGATTATGAAATCTAAGAATTGCCATATCAAGGAATGAGGTAATGTGTGAATTAAGAGTACTACCCCCATTTTCAGTACCAAAAAAAGCAAGTGCTATCCACTTACTACACCTAGTACGTCCATCTTCCATTGTAAAAATTCAACATATTTGCTACACTGGTCAATTTGTTGCAGTTATTTCAGTCTACATTTTACTAACAAAAAACCAAAATGTCCCCTAAGTAATTATCATTGATGTGAAAACACTAATGTGGTTCCCTCTGAAATGCGGACACAAACGAACACTTAATATACTCCATTAGTGCTATTATAATTGGGAGTGACAACATTTTTTGGAGCAACTTTTAGAGCATATGTTTCCTTCCTCTCACATGACATACCTTATTGATCATATATATTGTAGGCAATCGGTTGGTTTTTGTTTCTAATGTCCAGACACCCCAAAAATGTATGAAATTTCTGACATTTAAATAAAATTATTTAAATGATACAACAACACCTGGTGGTATTTCAGAAGGTTTTGGCATTGTTTTGCGCTTGAAAATGATCATTGGATTAAGTTTAGTACCATCAGCACAACCTGAAAGGACAACAGTGCAGTGCATTTTTTCATGTCCACTTGCTTTTATAGTTACAGTTTTAGCCCCTTTCATTGCAACAGTTCTGTTACTCGGCACATCAAATGCCAGAGGAGTTTTGTCCTTATTCGCTATTTGGCTTAGTTCCACAATGGTTTTCTTTCAATGTTGAAAAATAAAGCAATGGAAAAATAATATTCTCTCTTCGTACTCTTGTGGGATTTTCTGAGATATTTTGGTTTTGGTCTGCATACTAAGTCCATGATGCGTCATAAACCTGTAGCACCAACCAACTCCAGTCTTGAAGTCTGTTAAGTTCCACTTTAGCTCTAGGTTACAAGCATGTATTTGCATCATTTTTGTAATAATTCCAATGCCATTTTGATGGTGTTCTTGAATCCATTTCAGTATGTCATATCTAGTTTTGGCCATTTTGCAATCAGTCCTCTATTTGCACATTTAGTCTTTCCCATTTTTTTCAGTTCTTCTTTATTAGCCCGCCAATTGCGAATGGTTTTAGCAAGTGTAAACAATCAAGCAATGTTTGTCGCATCGGTGCTCTGCTACTGCCAGTTGAATCCTATGTTGCGGCATTGAATATTTGGCCATTTTTAAGACTAGCGGGAATTTTAAATTAAACTCTTTACATTTCTATATTAATTTCGAGTATAAGATGAACCTGAATTTTGGAGGGATTTTTTTGAAGAATATAGCGCGTCTTATAGTCTGTAAAATACAGTACCCCACCACACTTGGAGTATGCTGCCAGTGTTTTGGATCCTCATGAAGTAGGCTAAAAAACAGAGTTGTAATGTGTGCTGAGAAGATCAACCATAATGAGAAAGGCAGTTATGATAGTCTTGATGGTATTACTGACCTCTTGCAACAACTTGGATGGGATTCCCTTTCAGACCATAAATTGAAAATTAGACTGAATCGTTTATGTGAATTAACACATTCCAGTCTGAGGCTTAAAGGGCTTTTTTTGCACGCTAGACCGGGGTTTTTGGTGGACTTTTGTAAAATTGTGATAGCTATACTATTTTAGATAAATTGAAGCTAAATTCGAACAGATTCTGCCATCTACAGGATTTCTCAGTAACTAAAACATCCAAGCTGCGTAATAGATCAAACGAAATGTGAGCATAGCCCGTACTTCTTTATATACGCTACTGTGGGCATAGCCCGCAGTTCGTCCTCCATTTAAATCCAGAGGCTGCGAGCATAGCCCGCACTAAGTCCGGAATGTGTTAAAGCATATTTATTTTCACATGAAGTTGTCAATGTCTTACAAACTCCAGCATACTATGGTAGATCAGATCATGGGAATAAAATAAGGGAAATAGATCGTAGAACAGAAAGGGTTAAACTGTTGTTTATTCCACGATCAATAAGAGACCATAATGGCTGAATTAAAACTTTGCAGTAGGTCAGTTGACAGGTAATGTAAATGATTAATTCATATGTCCCCGGATGCATGTTTCTAAATCTTCCGAATAACACACACCATGTTTTGCATGTTCCCTGCAGGACTTTGGTGTCACATTTGCGTAGATTCATCATTGATTATATTTTTAGTTTCTGTAGCATTTATAGCATACCCATAGTTAGGTGCGTGCTGGTGAAAAGAATTTTGTACAATGTAGCGCATATTGGAGTCAAGTTACCTGCTATCAATCAGGTGGCTTTCAAGGTAAAATGTAGATGTGTACGTACTAATGCACTTAACCATCAATGGTGTATTTAATTAAATATAGTATGGTATTTCTTTGTAGTTGTTAGTATGCTATGCTAATTCTGTCCGCGTAAGTGGTTGTAATACCTCTCACAAAATATTGAAGACTTGAGGTATCGGATCATAATTGCATAGAGACGGGGATTAATTATAAAGCTATGAATAATGAATGACTTGTCTCAGAGGATGTTTTTATAATTCATATGCAAAGTGCTATAATGAATTTGTTTCTAAGCCAGAATAAATGCCTAATACCCATAAAGCACTTGCCATAATGATAAGCATAGGTAGTGGTTTACTCTCAGAAAATTTAAGATCAGGATATATCATGATGAAACGTCTTGAATGGTTTGGCTAAAGAACATAAATACCAATTTCTAATTTATGTAGGTTTGGCATTAGCTACACAAATATGAAACCCACTGCACTTGGTCTAACTGGGGATATGATTGCTATTGATTCATATTTTAAATAGTAACTTTAAATAGATATTCCATCCAATAAAATATGATAGCATTAATGAGTTTATGTGCTAGCTGCTGGTAGCAAGGTACTTGACTATAGCTAGTATCAGGCAGGAAATGCTCTCTATAGGTACAACACTACACTTCATGAAGAAATGAAATGTATGAAACCATCAGATGATAAGTATGTTTGCAAAATATTTGATCTGCTGTTCAGGCGCGTAGCCAGACTTTAATTTCATGGGGTTTTTTCCAAAGAGTGAGCAAGCTGAAGGTGGCCCTTCAACCAGGGACAAGTTGAATTCCCCTGAATATGTTGAGAAGATGAATGGTAATAACTTACCAACGAATTTAAACAAGGAAGAAAAAGAAGAGGCGGTGAATAACGAGACACTAATAGGTGCGGTTTGTCAAAAATGAATGCAAGCTTTTTTTGTATTTTGTTTCAATGCGTTGCTATCTTATATAAGAGAAACTTTGATATATGGATAAACATCTCAAAAACATCGAGGACTATGTCAGGTGTACAGGGTTTGTCCAAGTGAATGTACTAGAGAGTAAGAGTGGTAAGTCTGTTCTGAGTCCGGCAAGTTCTTAAATATTTCTTCAAATATCTGAGAGTTGAGAAAGACTGTTCTGCAGTTGCAGTTGTTACTGGCAGGACACAAAAATCTCCAGCATCTGTTGCACTGCTTGGAGGATGTCTATAAGACACTCAGGTGAAATTCTTGTGAAAATGCTCAGTAGAATGGTCTTGCATTTTATACATAGCACCTTGGGCAGTGTCAGCTAGAGACATTGCCTGAGCATTTTCCATTAGTTTGGTCTGAAGTTTGTAACTCAAGCATTTCTTAATTTCCAGTTTCAGGGTGGCGATAGTCAGGGAAAACCGGGAAAACCTGGAAATTTTGTAATTCTGGAAAAGTCATGGAAAAGTTTGGGAATTCTCGTAACAATCAGGGAGAAACTGGAATAGGAATCCTCATTATTTTTGTTTTATTAGTTAGCGTATTTTGCTAGGCACAATGCGGCCCTGCGGGTGTTATATTTTCATCTGCGACACCATTTTGGTATCGACGATACTCTGCTGCCATATTCCCGGGGAGATATTGAGTCCGTCGTGGAGACCGATAAATGCACCATATGATGTGATTACTCCTTTTCTACCACCGGGCAGTTGCAGACGACCAAGCCTGATATCGTTCTCCTAGACCACGTCTTACGCTCCATGTTTCTGATAGAGTTTTTGGGTTCTGCTGAAACAAACATGGATGCTAAGGAGGCGGAGAAACGGGTGAAATATTAAGACCTGCTTTTTGAGCTTCAGCAAATGTACCTAGTACACTCTGTTAAACTGGTAGTTCTAATCATAGGTGTGCTTGGTGGAGTTAAGGGCTCGCTGCGGGAGAGCATCAAGTGCATTCTGTCCTGCGTGGCACAGGCAAAGTCACTTGCAGCTCGTATGCAGAAGACGGTTATACTTGGGTCTCTCCATCTACTCTGCACGCATGGCTCATTGGCAATGTAGCCACAAATCTGATGAGCATCAGATGTGGCTGTGATAACTGTCAAACCCCTCTTGAGTCCTCGGCCATTACGACAGCAATGAAACCTGATGCTTGCCGAATACTTGGAGGGGAACATTACCTAAGTAACTAATAAAATTATTTATTTCTGTCCACTGATCATGTACATGATTCAAGAGAACAGTCAAAGTTACAGAACAAGGATAACATACATGAACAATTTTATATCCAATGGGGAAAATTATAATAATAATACAAATAAATAAAAATATCTTAACTCTACTTAACTTTTATACAAATTTGTCCTCAAAAAATGCATTAACATTGTAATAAAATTTATTGGACACAATTTTTAAAACTTTTTATGAATAACTGAGGGGGAAAGAATTGATTTGAGTTGAGTGCACAGTTTTTTTATAAATTTTGGAGGCTATTTTGTATAGGGCATTAAGGTTAGAGGAGTAGAAGCAATGGTCAGAATGTATATCCAGTTTATTTTGGGTATCATGAGTATGGACAGTGGCATTGGTGGAGAATTTTTCTGGTTTTTTTACAAACATTGCACATGCAAGAATATAGAGTGAGGGAGAATTAAGTATGTTCATTTTGGTGTAAAGTGGCTTACCAGGTGTAGGAATATGTAATTAAAAATTATTTTGATTGCCCAGATTTGCATATAAAAAACTTTATCTGCTTCCAGATGGTTACCCCTAAATAAGACTGCAAAAGTAATTATGGAATGATCCTTGGCATAATACAGAGATTTCAGTATGGGGATGGAGACAACTGGAGCCAGCCTTCTAATCATAAATAAACCTACAGAAATTATTTTGATTAGGGAATCAATGTGCAATGACCAGTTCAAACTATTTGCAATCTTTAATTAATGTTATATGCAATATTTAATATTATCCTGCTCTTTATTGAATACTATAAATGTGAGTTCCCAACACCTTAGAAATGTAAAGCGACATGAGTTTCTCAACTGTTTGAATAAACAGTTACATAGGTGACACTTGGCAGATACATGCAGACAGGCTTACCCCTTGCTCATCACCAATGACGGTGTTATGTTGAACACACATTTGAAATATATGAGTGAAAAATCACCTGATTAGTTCACTTTCTTTTTACCCACTTGCAAGGAGTAGGGTCGTTCTGTTGATTCTCCTCTAGAGCCTTTCGCTGTTTATTGTTCGCACTTTTTGGGCAGGATAGTTCCGAGTCAGTTCTAGGACGTTCAAACGAGGCGAGGTGGTGGGTTTCCTCCGAAAACCCTGTGCCCGGTGATCTGGCGCCGGCCAATCCACTTCTCCCAGAGGGACCGGGTTCGGTATTCTCGTCAACGGCTTTTGGCTTCTCGATCCTCACAGCACCAACCTGGGGGGTAGCCTTCAATCCCTCCATGTAATTCTGAAAGTCTCTCATTGTGTTGACCCATACCCGGCTACGTGACGGGTCGAATCTAACAAAATTATTATTTATATTCATCTGAATGTTAGGCTTTGTCGATGGTTATATAGTAGTGTTCATCCACCGATCAGTCAGATAAAGCAACTGAGCCGGCGATCGAGTACTAATAACGCGGGAGCGGTCTCAGATTGGTGACATATGCTGGGGATGAGATGGAGGATGGGATTCGATCCCTCCCTCCATTCCAATTAAAGGGTGTGGTGAGATGACGGTGGGAAAGGAAAGCGCGACGTGAGGAGATGTGATTTTGTTGCAATTCAATTAAATACGGTAGATGTGCCTTTAGCGTGATGTGGCCAATTGATGTGCTTCAACTCAAACAGTGGAGCTTAACAAACTTAAGTGGAGCTCAGTTTTTACTGTGGACGTTTATTGTGCGAGGAAAAGCGAGTTTTTGAACCTATCTATTCGGCAATGTACCTCTCTTATTTTATCGTTTCTACCGGACATAGAGATGAAGTGAGGCGTTATGAGGTCTCTGTGTCGTTCTTAAAAACACCAGCTCTGCATTTCTCAAGCAAGATAAGTCTCGCGTGTAACTTCCGAGTCCCAAGGGATTCAAACCTTAATCCCTCTTAATTTGAAAAACACATTAACCGTTCCCAGTTTACACAATGCCATATGATATCTAATCAATCACAAGATCTGTAATGCTATTATGGTTTAGTATGAAAAATGATGTCGCTCGGATGATTCTCCTCTCGGGCACTTCGCAGTGTATTTTTCGCAATTCTTCGACGGGAAAGTTTCGGGTAACCAATTAACAATAGAAATTCAAAGAAATATTCGGTGGCTTAAAGCAAAACCGGGAAAGAAAATATGAAATTTCATAAACTTGGCGATTCATAGTTGTCGTCAAAATACCCTCGAGTCGATCTTGAGTGGATCCAGTTATCCCTTAATATAGGCAATCCCTATCTGTGTACGATGTGTAAGAGGCCTGCCCTCTAGGATACATCCTTAATAAAAATATTCGTGACTAACAAAAAATTACCGAATTCTTTGTTTACTGCTTTACTTTTGTTGGAAGTGGATATCTTTGTTAATGGCGAATGTGGCGATGTCTCGATTTATCGCTACGTGAAGGGATGCTATATTCTCACACATCGAAATTCATCCCGAATTTGTCATTAAGGATGAATGACAGAGCTTATTACAATATCGGAAATCTGATTTCGACAATGAATCCATATATGCCTCACACTCATCGAGTTCCTCAGGATATCACGATTATTAACTTACATATATCACATAAAATACATATGTGAATCTAAAAAGTCTATGGGGTATGGACATACTTTATTTTATATGTTTCAAATCAAGAACAACCATAATTATTATATTTTTAACAGATATCTTACAATTAAAACATTTCTTGGCAATGAAGAATGCATATAACATAAAATATTAGTCTTCCGTTGGCATATTAATTTCATGTTAACATTTTTTATGATTTCTTTCGCTCTCACTCCCATTCTCCCCATCACCCTCTCTCTGTCACGTGGTAGGGATTTCAGCTGATGCCATGCAATTTTTATGGCAGAATTTAAATATTACGAGTGCGGAAAATAGAAGCTAGTCCTCAGAAATTATCTTTTGTACTTTAATATGCAAACTAACTCTGCAGCGATTTCAACTTAGTGAAGCAGCATTTTCCAAAATAATTTATTTGATATTTGACGATTTATTTCGAAAATTTCACTGCATATATTGCTAAAGAAATAGTATCACTTTCGGAGCATTAAAATGGTGTCATTCTGGTAGAGTGCGAAAAATATTAAAAATTCCACGGAGGCGGTAACTCTTCTTTATTATTTGTTAGTATGACAACAAATGCCGATACAGTAATATTTAGTTCATACAACGCAAACTCAAACGTGCCATTCTTCTCCGCGTTATTAGGGGTAATAATGTAAAACGCCATTTTCTCTGAATGCTGAAACCTGTTCTTAAATACTTGCTCATGATACTTAGCTGGGAGAACAAATATTCAAACCACATGTGAGAGACTTTGTTAGCATAATATATAATGAATAATAATAAGGGTACGAAATAGGGCCACCAGCCTCCTCGTGGCGTACCTGGGAACGGCTTTGCCGGCTAATGGTGAACGTGTATGTGGCGGGCTAACCACCCGCCATGCAGTATAATTCGGTTCCAAGAAAGAACTCAGATGAGGCCACCCTCAATCGGCCCCTCTCGGATGGAGGCCCCAGTGGAGTTGGGCGTGGCCAAGGAAAAAGGAGTACTGGGATGGGAGCTCGCATGGAGTGAACGGAAGCCTTAAGGAGCGACCTCACATACTATGCTGCCAGCGAGCCCGAACGCAGGGGTTACATGGCCAGGATGCACTCTTTGCAGTGTGAGATGCATCCCGAACACGACCACCTGTCGCAGCAGAACTCGAAACGTAGAAGCCATTCAATGGAGACACTCCGGCCATCGCACTCTTTAAATAGTTCTCCGACCGCCACCTACACTATGTGGATGAACTACTTTCAGTCACGGAAAGTGGTATGAAGCGCGCTTTTTCTGGCAAGAGGAATTTCGCGGCTCCAGATATGGATGCCGTGAATAGCTTCTAGTGGAAGAAGTTCACTTCCACACATATACATCTGGCCAGAATCTTCACGTCCCTCATCACAGGTAGAGAACCATTTCCACCTTGGCTGACTGAGGGACGCACGGTTCTCATTCCGAAGAAGGGAGACTTGTGCAATCCGAAGAACTATCGCCCTATAACCTTTCTAAACACTGTATACAAGGCGTTCACCACGATCTTGAGCGACCTCATCCTCCGGCAGATCCAGCCTGTGTGGGAGGTGGTGTATAAGCATAGGTGGTGCAAAGGAGGAATCGCGGGATGCAAGGACAACCTGCTCATTGACAGGTGCATATGTCAGGATGCCGCCCGACACAAGCGAAATCTATGAATGGCCTATCGCAATGGGTGGACTATCGCAAGGATTTCGACACCACTTGGCATGAGCTTGTCATCGCCATGCTGAAGTTGATGAAAGTCCACCCAGAGGTTGTGTCCTGCATCAAATCCCTGTTACCACTCTGGAGACCGCGCTTCGTCTTGACATAGGGCAAGCTAACCGTCTCCACTGAGTTGGTAACATACCACCGTGGAGTTTTTCAAGGCGACAGATTGAGCCCCCTCTTGTTCTGTATTTCCCTCCTCCCCCTCTCCTTCAAGCTGAGACGAGGCCGAGGATACATCTGCAAGATGACGAATGCAACGAATATCTCGGCGTCCCCCAGCGTCGAATGCAGGAGGTAGGAGCAGTGAAGGAAAGACTCACCGCCAAGTACAAACAGACTCTCAGAAAAATCTGGAGTTCTGAGCTGTCTGGCAAGAACAAGGTTCTTGTCACGAAAATGTTCGCGGTTCCCACACTGCTTTACACCTTCGGATGCATGAAATGGAATGTCAACGAGTTGCAAAACCTCGACCGGGGAACGAGGAAGATGCTGATCATCTTTAGAAGACTTCATCCGAAATCTTCCGTCTCCAGATTGTATCTCCCTCGCAGTGTAAGCAGTAGAGGGCTATGGAGCCTGGAGTGTCCCCATAACAGAGTTGTCTTGGGTACAGCTTGCCGTGTATTCAACAGCACGGGACCCCTGCTCACTCTCATATGGGAGCACGAAGGTGTCGGGGTGGGGACGTTCCTCTTCCAGGCGGCGAAGAGGGCAGCGGACGAAACCGGTCTGTACTTTGACCTGTCATCGACGGTAACGATAGTGTCACGTCAATCGTGTCAGTGAGGGCAGACGTCTTAAAGCTCGAGGTCAAATCTGAGCAGAAGACCTTGCTCAAGACACATACCGATAAGCCCATGCTTGGATGATTCTTCCGAAACCTGGAAAAACATGGGCTATCGAAGGGGCCGTCCTTCGTTCCGCGGGTCTCAGGTCCGAAACAGAGGGCTTCGTTCTCGCGTGCCAGGATGGTGTCATCAGCACACTCGTGTACCGCAGATATAATACCGCAGACATAATTACCGCAGATGGTTAGCGGTGAAACGAAAGCAATACAATTCGGTATTGTTTACCAAATGCACATAACAACAGAACGCACGTAATGAGAATAGGTAGTAATGAACACAAAGAAATCGATTCCCTTGGAATCAGTGCAACTGCACGTTACATTTGTCATTTATAACACGAATAATTGTATTACATGCTACGGCATTAAACGATAAACATTCCAAAATGTTTTTATAACTGCGCACTGGAAAATTTCAAATTCGCTACCGGCAGTCGTTTGAACTTCACGCGATCACAACGCCGAGGAGATGTGACTGTCTCCACTACAGTCCCCCCGCGTCCCTTTGCCCCTCGCCTGTCACCAGCCGCGCGGAGGTGGAAGACTTGCGGTGTGGCTGGGGAAATCTCTGACCCCTCCTCCCCCTTCTTCCACTTTCCCTCCCCGCCGCTCCAGCTCATTCCCCTCCCTTCCCATCCGTCTATTTCCCCCTGCCCCCTTTGCCCCCTTTCCCCTCTCATCCGCCGACACAAGTCCTCTCGCGCCTTGTACTCGGCAACTGTCGAGTTTCGCCAATATCGCCGAGGAGCGGCGCGGCTGCCGGAAGAGAGGGAGGGAAAGGGGATTGGAGGCGGGGTTAAGGAGGGTGTTAGAGGGGGGGGTTGACTTATACCGAACGACGTCAGTTGTACACTTTGAACCGAGAAAGAAACAGCATCAAGACTGTCACGTGCAGACTTGTGAGAAACGAAAGTTGAAAATGCAGCGTAGCGATCCTATTGAAGCATCATTCACATGTGACAATTGCGGCCGGAGGAATACGGTGACCGAATCCATGAACCGAATAGCTGAGGAAGTGTTGCTCGACTTGTGGTATGCGACACATGGAAGGGCGCGGGAACATACTCGCACCCGACCGGATGGTGTTCCATCGAGGACCAGGCGACGAGAAGACGCCCCCGGTAGCCGGACCCGCCAAAGAGATAACAGCTTCCGCCGTGAAACGAGGTCCACTCGGCGCCTTAGTACTGGGGAATCTGCATCGGATATACGGCATCCCACTCCAGGAGGAGATGCTTCCAACGCACGAGATGAGCCTAGGCCTAGGGGAGCTGCACGCACTGCACACGAGAGCTTCGGGCGAGGGCATCCATCGCCTAGGGTTAATTGGTGTTTCGCCCTTTTACCAAATCACCGCCTCGTGGTAATAGCTCGATATACGGGCCTAAATGAGGGCGGCCCTAATTCTCCCGAGAGGGCGGGAAACCAAGGAAATTAATGATCTAGGTAAGTTTATCGTGACCGTTGCAATTTCTACTAATAGTATCCACTCCCTCGGGCTTGATTTACTTTCGGAGAATCACGTCACTTTGATTTTAAGGATAGTACTAATAATTTTATTCGTGTCTTGAATGCAGTTGCAACTGTGCAATTTAGTACCAAAATGGCCTTGTAAGCGCTTAATACAAAGCCTGAAGAGGCGTGTTGCAGGGTTTTTCATTACTCTTGCAATGCGTGTAAATCAGAAGTAAGAAAGTGAATTTTATGCTGACGCAATTTTATGGTTTCTTGCCCTGTTATTTCTTGTAGCAACTTGAAGTTACCGTGGGTCACGGATACCTTCGTTAATTGTCGCTTCAATGACCCTTCCGCTCGCCACATTCTGGAAAACGCAACAATCCAAAACAAATCCAAACTTAACAATCGGAGTTCCTCCACCGTGTCAGGCGTCCCCAGTCGGTGATCAGTGTAATAGGGATATTCAAGGACAGAAATAATGTCTGATGATATGAATGTGGAGGAGATTCAAGAGGTGAAGGAGGGTGAGGGACTTGAGATGTTCAAGTATCGTTGTATTTGGCTCCAGTTACTTATAAGAGGTCAAATGCTCGGAGAATACAGCCGAAGTGTCCAAGAAGAGAGTGAGGACCGATCGCAGGAGTACTGGCTGTACAGTAGGAAGAGGGCTCGCGAAAGGGACCATCGTGATACGCAAGATGATGAGCCGACTCCTCCTAAGAGGCGGAGGTTGAACTAAAGGTATTTGCTTGAGATAATTTACTGCACCGTACACTTATGTTTCTAATATGGTTTAAATAAATTCCATCGACAAGTTGGTGATGACTGATGTACGTTTCTGTCTAATTTCACCCATAGAAATGCGAATTGATGACGTTCACCAATGCAAAGTTCGACAGGTAAGATGTCATCGGTTGTATTTCACGCATCAATAGTTGCCAATTAAGTGCAGAGCACAATCGTCGTATGTTTCAAAGTTTGTCTGTAGACATTCTTGTGTAGCCAAAAGTCCTACATGAAGAATATTTTGCTCTGTACGCGTGTGCTTAATAGTATTGGCGTGATGAAAGCGAACTTAGAATTTCAAGATGTTTTCCTCGCGTCGAGATTTCCTAAAAGTTAAAATAGCTTCTGAAGTAACCTCCTATTTTTCTGGAATGTTTTTGATAGTTTGTTGTAGTGTAATCCATGATATAAAGCGATCGCTCTAATTACGTGTTAGTTACTCTAGATCGTATTCTCCCTGTCAGTTACTGTGCTTATGAACTAGTCATAATCGTTTGAGCCAGTTAATAAACATTTAGTAGTAAGTAAGTTTTTACATTCCTCTTGACAGTGCTGTGTAATCATAAATGCATCATGGATAATGCTTACTCTATGCGAATTCGTTTAATTAATTTTTTATAAGTTATTTTTGCGTGAGTTTACTAACTTTTAAGTTTGGTAATATTTATATCTTAATGTTTCCGTGCCCCTGAAATAACCTTTTGTCATGCTGTAGTTTGTTAGTATAGCGTTTTTGTCGCAATTGATTCAAAACAGCGATGGGTCTACTGATACCAAAGTTTATGTACAACGTATGTTTCGAAAGGTTCATTATGATTGTACACCGGTGATAATCGTCGAGTGCTCTAATTTTACGTTATTCATAATTGACAGTCGCCTCTTATGAAGCACTTGAGGAATCACAGAGGACTGCATTGGAAATTTCATGATCACCATTTTCAATATGTTTTGTAGGCTATGGAATTTTTAATGTAATTACATGATTTATATCTAATTCCTAAAGTTCCTTATATGTGTGAGAGAATTCTTTTGTTTGTTGATTATAATCGTCAGCATTCTAACGTTCCACCCTGATCTTTATTTACTGATAGTCATAAGGGATCATATCATCATGGTAATTAAAATGTATTTAGTGTTGTGCAATAAAATAGAATTCTTGATTGACATCTACTACCGTATTTTACTGACTACAAGATGCTATGTACAATAAGACGCGTCTTAATCTTTCAGTAGGGGTTGAATAAATTACTTCTTAGGCTGAGCAATATTTTCTTTGTATATCATTGGTAAAAGATCACTGAGTAGGGGTTGAATAAATTACTTCTTTGGCTGAACATTACTTTCTTTATGTATCATTGATAAAAGATCGCTGTGTGAGTTTCAGAACATAGGAATTAAATAACAATATGTGACTTTGTGGTTCTCATCAAAATGTGAAATAAATTTTTTATATTATTTTCTTGTGCTGACTAATCAGCTGGCGAGTTGTCTATTTATTATTATGATTGCAAAGCCAGAGTAAAAAAAATTCTTACTCTATGATACCGAAATGACCCTTAAAATCCTTGAAAATCGTCATCTGAACTTTCTTCTTCTTCCTCTTCATCGTCATCGTTGTCCTCTTCATATAGTAGGTGATCTTCACTGCCATCGAGAGTGTTACAATGCCCAGTGACGTCGCGGCATAAAATCTTTTGGTATTCACACAGAGCTGACAACAGATTAAAAAATCCTATGCATAAATTTTTCTTCAGTTGGTCAATGTGTTAATGCGAGCCCAAATTGCCTGCATGGTGTTATCAATGGTAATGTAGAATAAACCAATAATGACTATACAGGTAAAATTTTACAATTACGCACATAATATTGATGTAAAATGTTGCTTTATATAACATTCAATTATTCACAGTGTTAAAGTAAACTACAGCATTTAATTGTTATGAAACTCACCCACTCCTCATTTGTAGAGAAAATGCATTCTCGTGGCTTTCTGCAAAGCAGACTTCTCGATGACCTTAAAATTGAAGTCCTTCATCTGGCGAACAAGACATATTTTGAAATGCACTTAGAAGATAATGACCCATGGATTTCAGAGAAATGTCTTAATGCCCTTCAGAGTTGAAAAACATCTCCCTGCTTCTGCTGTAGTCATATGAGAGTTTATTATAATTTCCATTATTTTAATTGCTTTGGGAAAAGTGTCCTCTAAATTATTTTTAGTGAAAAGCTCCAAAATAGCGACAGCTCCATGAGCATGATAGAGCTCTTCTCTCATGTATAGAGCTTCTAGTTTGGTGCGAAGTCGCTTTGTGTTCAGTTGCGGATAGGTGCTCATACATAGTTTGAAGTTTTGTTCTGGAAATGTCTTGCAGAACACTGAGAATTACTCCATATTGAGCTGGTTGGCCACTGTCAGGTGATTGGTGAATGAACAGGGGTCGCTGAATTTCATCAGTGCCATCTCTAACTTTCTTTACCTGAAGTTGAAAATCAGACACAGCTCTCCGAACTTCAATTGAGTCAGTTTTCCTTTTCTGCATCTGTTTGAAGAGAATTTCAACGTGGAGCATAAGATTGTGAAAACAGAAAGCCAGTATATGAAATTTGGATCTTCTAAGGTATAGATGTAGCCATCACATTTGAGCGACGTGACTGAGTCAATTGGTCTGATTTGCCTCAGCTGGTAGAAGCAGTTGATCAATTCCTTTCTGTTTTCGAAGACGACGTTAACTGTCCTGCTGTTATAATTGCATCGAGTGGGAACACCAACCGGAAGAAATTTGCTCACTTCTTGATCTAATATTTGGGTTGGTTTTGATGATCTAGAGAAAAATGGTGGTATGCTCGAAAGATTAGCGAAAATCAGACTTGCTCGATCATTCTTTGAACCTGCCCTTTCCATCATCAAATTCAGTTGATGCGTATAGCAATGAACGTAGTAGGCCCTTGTAAAATGTTCTGTTAGTTTTGCCTGGCCTCCATTAATCCTTATAGCTGCCGCTCATAACTGCTGCCCCATCTTAGCTCTGCGCTATCAATTTCTCAGATTTTTCTTTTACCTGGACTCCCAGCTCTTTCACCATTTTTGTGGTAAGTGATTCTGTGTCATGCTTCTGGGAGCTCAAGAATCCCCAAAATCGCTCTACCAGTGCTCCATTTAGAATGTAACGATACACATTTACCAGCTGGAAACAAGCAGAAATATCTGTGGTTTCATCTGCTTGTACCGTAAAAAAATTCGACTACTTGATTTTGTTTCGGATCTGGTCTCTGCAAACATCCAGCATGCACTGGAACAACTCATTTTGTACCATTGCAGATGTTCCTTTGTAAACAGTTGCATTTTGAAGATGTTCTTTCATGCAGCTATCCAAATCCTGCATGAAATCCACTAAACCGAAGAACACTCCTGGGTTATCAGAACCTTGTGATTCATCGTGGCCTCTCAATGCCAGTTTGAAAGCACCGAAAAACTTAATGCAATCAATCAGCCTTGACAATATGTATCTGTTCTTTTCAACCACCTCATTTCGGCGCTCAATTTCCAGTCTATGCCCTTCGTTAAGCTGAAACATAATATTATCCATCCTATCATGGTCAAGTTCATTTTATCATTTACCTAAATTTTTTATAGAAATTTTGTGCTTTTTCACTTTATCGCTCAAGTGTCCCAAGTCAGTCACTCCCGTTTTTGTCCATGAGGTATCGCCAGCGAACTGTCGGCAGGGAAATCAGAAAAGTGTATTTATGGTACTACACCCACAGAGCCACTTATATTTGGTGCACCAATCCCTCTTAAATGTTCCTCTATGCACTCGTGTTGATCCTTTAACTTCAGTCACAATATTCAAAAGATGAGCACCTGCTGTGTTAACCTGCAATCCTTGTTCTTCTCCCATCGTAGAAAAAGGAACTTCAAGAAGATACTGCACCATATTCATTTTGAGATCTATTGTAGAACTACTGTACATTCAATAAATATTAGGAGCACCGGTAATTTTTTACAATAGCTCAAGTGTGGACAGAAATGTAAATGTAACGTTCTTCATCCACAAATACTGTCTTGCATTGAACAACCCATTCATGTACAAATTTATACTATTTAAGCGGTTCAGGGAATAAGACACTTATTTATGTACACTGTACACTACATCCTATAAATTCTACTGAAAAACTAAATCTTCCATACACTCAGTTATCGCTAATGCACACCGAGCATGGAATAAAAATTTGTCTCACATTTTCACGGGTCGATAGAAGATACAATGTCACAAAGTTCACGTATGCGTTTGCACCATACTGCCCTCACGCCTTAGCTCAGACCGTTTACCATGTAAACAATAAAGCAAGCTGCTGCAATATTTCTCCAACAGGCATTTATTCAAGCTGAAGGCAGATCAAAATTGTTATTGTCAAATGATGTAATTTCTGGACATTTGTCTTCCGCTAGTACATAGAGGCAGATGAGCTTGATAGAACACTACACTTTATTTGACATCCGCACTGATAACACAACTCCATTGCTGTGAACAAAACGACACAACACAGCAAAGCTTAAAACAAAATCTTCCCTCCGATTTAACGAATATCTGCTCCCATTCTATTGAAGGCCTGCCAACAAACTTGTAAGTGTTGTAATCACTAATAATTTCAACTACACCAGGTTAAAGTACAAATCTATATTGTAACCAAATGATAAGATAAAAGCCTTTTCGGCTTAGGTATTATTTTTTCGACATCCAAAGGACAAGTATGGTACCATGCGGTTATTCAGTAAACAGTTCCTAGATAGGGTCAACTAGGAGGTACTGGGTGAAACAAAAAGGCATTTGGCTTCACCACCACAGAGTGAGACCTTGAGATCTTTGGGATTTGAGAAGAATGTTTAGAAACTGCATTAGAAGCAGCCCAGTGACAACACGATCACACGGGATTTGTGCTCAATCGTGCCATACTTACACAATTGCCCCTCTAGCTATGCAATCTGCCAAAATTTGTAGTTGCCAACAGGTATGTGATCAGCTGGCATAGCACGTGATTCAGATGGAAATGGATAGTGAATTGGCATGTACAACTTGGTATAACGTACCATCTCAACGTAAAGAAACCATGTTCTCATCATACAATATCGTGTATATTTCAATTGTTCGTATTACCGGGTGGTTCACGTCCTCGTGTGATCCTTAAGACCCTGCTTATGCTGCACTTCTTGAAAGAGGTAACCATAATATCTTCTCTCACTCTAGACCATGACTGTGTTATCCACTGACACACTAGTGTATTGTAGGTCGTTTGAAAACTCCCTCCAGGGTGAATTCATGTTGGGTTTCATCCGTCATCCATTCGTTCCATTCCTCTCTTATATACAGTTTAAATGATTTATTTATCGAGATATCTAAAAGTTGCAATTGCGAAGTAAGTCCTCCCACAATATGAGCTAGCTCTGTATTTCCATGTCTCAATTTCTCTTTCACAGAATTTTTTAAATGAATACTAAACAGATCTAACTCAAGAAGAGAACTCTTCTTCAATAAATCACCTTTCCTTCTCTCCCACACTCTGTTAATCCATAATTTCATACCTGCCTCATCCATCCAACCCTTGTCACGTACGTGAACAACACCTGGCGGTATTTCAGAAGGTTTTCGCATTGTTTTGTGCTTGAAAATGATCATTGGATCAAGTTAAGTACCATCAGCACAATCAGAAAGGACAACAGTGCAGTGCATTTTTTCATGTTCACTTGTTTTTATAGTTACAGTTTTAGCCCCTTTCATTGCAACAGTTCTGTTACTTGGCACATCAAATGTAAGAGGAGTTTCATCCATATTCGCTATTTAGCTTAGTTCCAAACTGGTTTCGGCCAACAAAGGCTTATAAAATAACAAAGACAAAAGCCAATGAATGAAAATCTCGACAAAATTGCTATTGCTTAAGAAATTGTAAGAAAATGCTCTCAGAAAAATAGAAAAGTACCATGAGAGTGTCTAAAGAATTTCTTGATGAGTCTGCCAATTTTGACAACAGCTGATAATGCAGTGTCATTTCACCAAGAAGCTCGTCTTTTCCACAATCACGGTAATCTGAATATGTTGCAAGCTGGATTTTGGCCTGCTTTGAGGCGTCAGAATTAAAGCTCAGGCTGCAGGCCTCTTTCTTAAGTATAAAACAACTGAATCACGTCAGGAGATTGTGATGTGCCTAGTCTTTCATCAATCTGAGCAAGAAAGAAGTCCTGGAAAGAAATAAATACTGCCTGTCTGAAAATTACCTCAGGGCTTGAAGCATTGTATCAACCCTCTATTGTTGACGGGCACATTGATGAGGGACTTTGATTTCCAGTTCCAGTCCTGTGAAAGCAATGGCATGGCAATGGACGTCACGTGCTATAAGGGACAAAAGAATCAAACCTGTCGTGCCAGATGACAAATGTCATCCAGGTTAGTTTCTTTTATCCCTGATAGTACAGTAAGGAGGCAACAGCAGTGAATATGAATCTTTGAAAATCAAAGATCCGTTTTCACCGCATTGCTGCGTAAAACAAATTATAGTGTAAACACATAACTGTGAGAGTTATCTAAAAAAGCAAGGAAGAACTAGATACAAGTGGATACCTGTAGCTTCATGCTGAACTCTGGTGTAAACCTTGTGATAATGCTCAGTTGAATGGTCTCGCATTTTCTACAAAGCACCTTGGGCAGTGTCAGCTAGAGACATTGCCTGAGCATTTTCCATTAGTTTGGTCTGAAGTTTGTGACTCAAGGGGAGGCCTACAGAAATAACTTCAGCAACAACAATCATAGCGATGAGAAACCTTCTGTCTTGAATGGGCGTTTGCAATGTATTTGCAGTTGAGATGGAATTTCAGTTCAGTTTGATATGACCTGATCCAGAGCTTGTAAAACAGTGCTGAGAAGTTCAATGAAGGTGATTTCACGTCTCTCAACCCAATGAGTGTCACTAAGTTTCTTCAAGCGAGTGGCTGTAGTTTGAGGCTTCAACTCTTCTATTGCCTTCTGTAATCCATTGTTTCTCCTAGGATACCTGAAGAAGTCGTATGCAGACGCCGCAACAGCCATGCAATTTGTAATTTATTTATTTATTTTATTTATTTATTTAATAAAATTGTTCACATACAGCATTAGCGCCAATTTATAGTAAACATATAACAAAAAAAGATGACTGGAAAATGACATGCATCAGAAACTGCTAGGTTGAAGCTATGAGAACTGCAGTGAATAAATATGGCAAGAGGGTTCTTAGCTCAGGTGTAAGCTTGTGCACTCTGAAAGCTAAAGCTCATTCAATTAGCACCCTGGTAGCCGTGCCCCAACATGTATTTTATGTCTATGCCCATGCTGATTAGATAATTGATAATGGCATCATCTAATGATATCCCTCTTAAATGTGTTACAGGAACAAAAATTAGGAAGACCTCCTTCACCTGATAATTTTTCAAGTAATATATGCATATCACAAATGATTCTGTTTTAGAGGCATGTGTAGTTTCATGTGCTAACACCGAAAAACCTTTAGCTTGGCTGATCACTTCCACTCACTGTTTAACTATGACAAAACCTAATTATTTTATTATCTATTTCAGATAATGTGCATTTAGCATTGCAGGCAGCTGATACCAAATGCTCAGCAAGAGCCGTGACGTTACTGTTAACTTTGAATTAGAGTAAAGGCCGAAATTTACCATCCTTTGTTACTTTCTCTTGTTCCTCAGGAAGAATTTCACCTGTCTCCCTATGGCCCCATAGCAGCAAACCCTCCCTGTCACAAAATATTACTGCCTCTATAATACCACTAATTCATTCTCCTTGAAAACCTTGTTCACGAATGCCATGCCTGTGTTTGAATCTGGTGAGCCATCCTAATGAAGCATTAAGCTCACCTTTTTATCCCAATTCCTTTTGAAAAACATCGCTGTCTCTGTTACAACAGCCCCAGAAAGAGACGTGCCTTCAGCTCGTCGCTGGGTAAACTGATAAAACAAGGCGGGGTCTACCTCTTCATATTAAGGTTTTTTGATGGATTAGATCTTTGAAAGTCCTACAGCATCGAAACATTTCTTAGGAAAACCTTGTGGATAAATTTTCAAATCGCCCTCATAATGCAAATATTTCCAGTACTTCATAATTTTAGGAAGACTATGTGTGTTGTTGTTTGCCTCTAATATTCACTAGTATTGAATTAAAGTGAGCAAGACTTATGTTTTAATGATGGGGAGATTTATGGGGTTTTCAATTGCCAGCAATCTGCTTACTGGTAATGTTCACATTTGACCTAATTTTAACACTTTGGAGACTGGACATTTTCGGGGGTCCAGAGACACGTGGACTGCCTAATTTAGGGGTTTTTATAAACATTATATGTATTCCGCAACTCATTCTCAGCACAAGTCCAAAAGGTAAAAGAAAAATCTTCAGACGGCAGCACCTAGTACAGAATGCTTTGAAAGATGTCTAAAGGAAGTTGAAACAGCCGAGTGTAGCTCGGATAGCTCTTGCTGCATACTAAAAGGGGCAAATGAGTCTAGCTCGGGCACCGTCTACGTGAGGACAGACGCTGTCCGAGCCAGACTCGGACACCGTCTCCAATGTTTTAATGAAATTGTAATTTTACTTGTAATAATTTCCAAAATCGATCATTACATTTTAAAATTCATTACTACTTTCAGTGAAATTTGTAATAGTGAGTTATTGGCTTGTGATAATGTCCATTACTCTAGTTTTTAAGTGCAATAGGATTGGAATACAAATGTTTACTTTGACTATTGGATTTGACTGTTTTCCTCTCTATGATATTTTAAACTAGATATCTTTTATAACTAAGTATGTATGATGTATGAAAAATTACTTCCATGCAAATTTGTTCCTAATTTTCATGAGCTACATGCTTAATACCACAAAGTTGTTTTGTTTTCCACAAAATATATGGGGCTTTGTATTTTCATTTGATGGGATTTACATGAATATTTCTGTGTACCATCCTCACTTTTAGTCGCCATCAATGGGTTAATTAGGTTCAATCAGCTGAAATGAATAAATAACTGTTAATCTGACAAAATAGGGATAAAAAAGAAAATAATAACTGATAAATGCATTCCAAATGATCAAACAAGAATTAATGAGATTCCGGGAGCTTTGCATGCAATCCACAGTCAAGGAAATGAAAATTCACCATCTTTTCCAATATTTCCAACCATTATAGAATGAAAAGATGTCTAGAAAAGGAATGCAGGTAATATTCTTGAGTTATGCTCACATTGATCGCAATAACTCATTTGCTACAGAACTGGAGAAAATAGGTATATCTGTAGATAGAAAAAATCATTGGTAACACAATTCAATTTTACAGTATTCAGTTAGGTAGAATGATATAATCATACACCTCATTGAAATCCATCCTACTTCCAGGTCGGCTCACTGGTGGTTCAAGGAGATGGTTGGGAACGATTTACGGAGTGGTTACATGAGTATCTGGGGATCCCATTGGATCTTGTGCTGTCCATAGGAACGGTCACAATGCTTTGCCATCTGAAGATAAGGCAATTGGCTCAGATACAGTGGAAGGACGTGCTGGAGTTAAATTTTGTGCACCAAAGGGTTCTGGTAAGAACAAAGACATGAAAAGTGACAGCAGTAGCAGTGGTGGGGGAGGAGGAAGTAGGTTCAAAAATATTTGTGAAGAGGTTCTTTTAGTGTCAGTTTTCATAGGAAAAGCATGATGGCCCCAACTCTGCTTGTATCTAGCCTTGGGCCTTAGGCAAAAATATGGTTGTAGATTTAAAGTATATAAGCCTAATAAATTTTTACATAAATCTTGTGAATTTTTATTTTGTATTTATAATATTTTTTAAAAGTGCATTGAAGACTGATGTGAAGATCATATTACCTAATAATATTTCCAATGCTTTAAAAAGTCATTTCTCATTATGATTTGGTTATAATTATTACTAAGGACCTACATTTTTCAAGTTTCTGATAAAATGGATTTTTTTGCATTTTAATACATGCAATGATGCTGTCAGAATATTTCAACAAAGGGTACTTCAGGAGTCAAAGTACCCCGAGTACTGGCCCAGGTAGTTGGGAGCCTAATGGGTAGTGTCGCGGGGGTAGGGTGCTGGTAGTGTTTTTGGAGACCCACTCATCTGTTGGTATCCCAAGGTAATACCCATTGTCTCCATCAGAGTTGTCTTCTTCTGAGGAAGAAGGAATATACTCCTTACTGGTGTATTTGTCTTAGGAACTTCACAGCATAATCTTTTCAATGTCTTTCTCTGCCACCAGCTGTCTAGGTGAGTCTGTTTTTTGCCTCTAAGGCTCTTCACTGAAAACTAATACAATATCACATTTATTTAATGCTAGTATGAAAAGCTATTAATAGTTAAAAATTAGTTAAAATGATGATGCTTACCAGTTATTCCTAAAGGGCGAGGAAAAAATTTTTGATACGAAAGCAAAAAAAAATTTTCTCATCTTACTTAAAAGTAGAATACACTGAAGTCTAAATAACATCTTTGTGATTTAGAAAATAGTTTGGGAATAAATTATGTATGAATTCCTTAATATTCCACTACCTCTAACCCTACTGTAATCAAAGGTTTTAGAGTACAATTGCAAAACATGTAAGTATGAAATATAATAATTTTTTTGTTATCTCACGTCAAAAAAAGGTTTTAGCAATGGAAACATCTGATTTGATGTGTTCCTCGATCATAAGAATGTGGATTTTATACACAACAGATGAACAATAGACCCCTGAGAGAGTGTGGATGAGGCAAGCATTTCTTAATTTCCTGTTTCAGGGTGGCGATAGTCAGGGAAAACCGGGAAAACCTGGAATTGTCCAGAAATTTAGAAATTCTGGAAAAGTCACGGAAAAGTTTAGGAATTCTCGTAACAATCGGGGAGAAACTGGAATTGGAATCCTCATTATTTTTCTTCCATTACGTTTATCGGCCAGTCTTTCCTGCCCGTCATTTCACCAACTAAAACTAACATCCGTCGCTGACATGCAGAGAATAAGCACCATAATTTTGTGTAGTATTCAGTTGTGAATCATAGTTAATCAGTTTGAATCAGACGTACAATGTATCCATTTTGTATATTCTTATTGTGATTTTTGCATTGTTGTATTAAGAATCATGATTACAATGTTTTAATACGCTCATCACAATGTTACAATATTACGCTCATCACAATGAATGCGTGGCTATGTTGTTCAGAACATTGTACCTTGAGTTTCTTTTAGCACCAAAAATCAGAAGGAGAATTAACTGTTACACACTAGCTTATAGTAACTACTTGCTTGCAGTTCTAAAATTACGAGACGATGATTAGACAATTTAAAAAATTTAAAGCTGCCATAGATAGTTTAATTCGGCCAAAACAATGTACCAATAATGGGTGACCTTATGGAGGTCGGTCAGGGAAATTGTTAAATCCATCAGGGAAAGGTCAGGCTCTTTGATAATTGTATATCAGTAGCCACCCTGTGTTTACATTTCAAGTTTTTTTCAGTCTTAACGATAAACTATGGGCGTACGTTTATCGATACAATATACATTTGAATTCATCTAAGAGCTTAATAATCTTCATGAAATTCGTCTCAGAGTTTATTACCTGGTCATCCAAAGAATTACTGCTCAATATTTGAATGGTATCTGTTGAAAGTTAGCAGTATTGAGTTTGGAATGTGATAGACATGATAGCCTTATTTAAATAATAATAATAACTTTATTGGCCCTGTAGGTCTACATAAAGACATCAGGCAAGTCAAGTTTATGAATATAAGGCAGGGTAAAATATAAGTACATATAGAAAGAACATGGTGCATTAAATATGATAGTGAATACAAGAAGATAATATCGCATTTTTCCCGTGATAATATTATGCCATTAACAATACATATACAATATACCGTGACACCTTACATGAATATAAAATAAAAGAGTTGAGTAGCAATTTTGATTATCAATTTAGGTATTCTGATATTGAATAGTATGGATTATTTGTTAGGTATGTGTTAACTTTATTTCTGAAAATACCTTCTTTTTCTATTTCTTTGAGGTGGTTTGGTAACTTGTTATATATTTGTGTGATGGTGTGGTGTGGATTTTCGACGAATAGATTGAAGTTTTCCTCTGGATCATTGCTTTCAAACGCTTCATTCCAGTCAGTGATGCTTAGTTGATGGAGAAAATTTTCTATTTCTGGTTGACTAAATATTCTCTTATATTCATGGGCAGTGGTAGGATTTATTTCAACCTTCAACTCAAAAAGTTGTGCAAAGTGGTCTGAGAGGCCCAAGTCCATATTTTTGGAGTACCTGGACTGTAAAGACGTGTGCACAAGTATGTTGTCAATAAGAGATTCAGTATATGGAGTAAATCGTGTTGGGGTTAGAATTGTTGGTTTCAGGTTATAAGATGAAATCATATCAATTAGGTGGGTTAGTTTGGAGTTTTCAATGGAGAAGTTAACATTGAAATCCCCTCAGACAATTAGGTTGTGTAAGTTTTTTGTGGTTAAAGAGGACATTTTGCTGTCAAGATGATCAATGAAGGAATTTACATCACAATCAGGGGGTCTATAAGCCATAAAAATACAGTGGAAGACTTGGCAATTTTAAGTTTTGCTCCAGCACATTCAAAGGATTTTTCCACAGATGGAAAGGTAATGGGGGACAGATATTAAGGTGGGTTCCTGCAAATATTGCAACACCACCATTTCTATGCTCTTCTCTTGAGAAGGAAGATATAAGTTTGTAACTTGTCAGATTAACACTATTGATTTCTACACCATTTAGCCAATGTACATTTACAATGTACAATTTAAATTCTTTTCCGGAGGTTTTGTGATCGCCGTGTTTACATTGCTTTTTGTCATGCATGCTTAGTTATCATCACCAGCAGTAACATTTATTAGTTTCCCTTACTTTTGCAAATATTTAACTCTTTTTCAATGGCTGAACCGAGCAAAAATGTTCCTTTTCTATTTAAATGTACCCTGTCTTAACCAATACACGAGATGTCCAGCCATTTACTTAAGTCACAAAAGATCACATGTAAGACTTCACAAGCCCACCTTATGTTTTCATTAATTTTTTTGTGAGTTGAGGGTTTGCATATCTCTTATACACAACATAGTTCACTACAATACCTGTTTTTGGAAAGGATTTTTTTGTCTTTCTGATGAGGTCGTAGATTTCAACCATTAAGTCCTTCAGCTGTCTTCCTCTTCATATGTTGTTGCTCCCAACATGCATGACTAGCATCTCCGGACTAATATCACTATTTTCTGCTATTTCTTCAATCTTCATCACCATCTGTTCCACTTTGATACCACTATATACTCGTTTTTCGGCGCCTTTTACATTGGCGTGTTTTAACAACGAGTCCCCTATTAAAAACACACTATTACCCCATTTTTCAACAACTTGTGATTTCGGGGTGCGGGGGGAACCGTTTTCACCGTTTACGTGCTGGTTTGGAACTGTGATTACATATTTTGCACAGGGATTTTGCCACGAATACTTAGTTTGGTGTTTGTCACCGATGTTTACTCCGCAGGTGCTCATTGCGGTGTCACGCACACGATTTCCATCGCGATGATCATCAGAATTATTCAACACATCATATCTATTGCTTGTACTTAGAGCAAACGACACAGTTTTTGGTGATTCCACAGTTACAGTCTCTCTCTTCGAAACTATCGAATCACCGGAGTGGCCACTTGTACGTGATGCAAGGTCTGCCATTAGTTTATCTCTTTCGAGCTCCAGATTTCTATTTTTTTCACGTAAACATGTTAGGTCTTGCATTGACATTGATATTACCTTGTCCTTTGAGGCTTTTTCATTCTGAAGGGTTGCATCTTTTTCGTCGATTATGCACTCCTCGCACCGCCAATAACTATTATCAGATATTTCGCTTGTATCAACTTGGGCGCACTTACTATGTATCCACATGGTGCATCTATTGCACCTTCTCACTTTCTTAACTCCCTCGAGGCAGACTCTACACTTGTTACTATTATTTTTTTTGTTTTTTTGTGCACCAACGAAAGACTCATTATGATGTGGCGCCATCTTGAAAACTGAGCCTCTTCATCTTGCCCATCGCCATGCGCCTCTTCATCTTGCCTTGCCCATCGCCATGTCCCTTCTTGAAAACTGAAAAAATGATGAGTTGATTTATGAATGTTTGTAATAGTTGTCATTATAAGATGACATTTTACATGGAAACTTGGGTTTAGTTTTACGGAATATATGGTGGAATTACATAGTTAAACTTTTACATTTTTTTTTACCCTCATTATGTGGAATTAGTTTCCACTTTTTATTTTTCTTGTAAGTCGCAGAGGCATAAACATGTTTTGATGCATACCATGAACTAACTTTAAAGTTGTAACTCAATCAAAAGACAAAGATGGACCTGTGAGTTAGCTGTTGATATTTTGTATACTTATTTGTACACAAATTATAAATCTCTGAAATTATGGCATGGAAGTATGCCATCTTTATTGGAGAGAAAACAGTTTTGCTTGTCATTTTGAGGGGTAATGAAAAGCGAAACTAATGGCTTTACGAAACATATCTCCAGTTATACACCTAGAGAATTGTGATTTGTGCTTACTGTATCCCGATGCTAGCATTTTTCTCATCTACAGTGACAATACATTTCCATTGCGATGTGGATCTGCATGCGTACATTATCCTGTATGGAGTTGGTATACTCATGGGTCACAGTCAATGAAAAAGAATAGATATTGCAGTGAGATACTGTTTATTTCCTGTCATTCTGTGACTGAATATCATATTGTATCCTCCAATAATTTCTACTCCTTAGTATAGCAAATGCAAAACCTTATGTCCAGTCCTCTGTATGATGTTCTCAACGTCATTCCCTCAATTTGCAGCATTAAAATGGCAAATTATAAGGACTATGGCTTTGTGATTTTGTTGAAGCCCGGTATAGGTACATTTTCTGAATTAGTGATTCTAAATAAGCAAAGAAAATCTTCAGGTCTATCAAACACTTAAAAGATAATAATGGAGGTAGTTGAGCGAACAAAAATATGAAGATTGGTGGCATCAGGGGAGAGGTTAGAAGCCATATTAATGGTCAGAAGGAATCGCCAGATGGATTTCTGGTCAACTAAGCTCTGCATTAATGAGTTAAAGCTCAAACGATTTTGTACTGTCTACTAATTTTTATTTCACCTCTTGCTACACGTGTTTCAACTGACTAGCAGTCATCCTCAGGCAAGACTTGGATGACTGCTAGTCAGTCGAAACACGTGTAGCAAGAGGTGAAATAAAAATTAGTAGACAGTACGAAATTGTTTGAGCTTTTACTCATCATGCTGTTGTATGATATCTCGCCTGAGAAAGTGGAGTTTACTCTGCATTAATTCTCATAGAATTGACCATTCATATTGGAAAGGAGTGACTCCAAACCCATGGGTGAAAGGGTAGGGCGAAGCAATTTGGAAAAGGTACTAGTTGAAAACCCTGAAACACAGTTAGGCTCTACATGTATCAAACCACAAAATCTGGTTTTATTCTTTAGGCTTTTGAATCTCTGACTCTACTTTATTGGAAAAGCAGCCCCAAGCCTCTTCAGCCTCGACTCAAAAAGCAACCCCAAAGTCAGCTCATAGCACACAGCCTCAGATTCCACCATCACAAACTGAACAAGAACATGGTGTCTACCACTAAGCAGCACACGGTTAATAGAGTTCGGGCACCCACCACAGCCCGGAAAAAGCTCCTCAAGATGAGTAAGGCTGTGATGAAGAACTCAACTGTCCTCCTTCACCCGTCCCGTCTCTTTTGACCAACTCAGTCTGTCGTCAAATCTCCACCTCCCGTAGAAGAGGTGGAATGTTTCTGGAGGGATATCTATGAAACATTGAAGCCATTAAATGGAGACACTCCGCCAATAGGCCGCCACCTATATGAAGTGGATGGACCTCTTTCAGTCACAGAGAGTGACGTGAAGAAGGCCTTCTCTGGCAAGAAGAATTTCTTGGCTCCAAGAATGGATGCCGTGAATAACTTCTGGTAGAAGAAGTTCACTTCCACCCACACACACCTTGCCTGAATCTTCACGTCTTTTCTCTTGGGTAGAGAAGAAATTCCACAGTGGCTGAATTAGGGATGTACAGTTATCATACCGTAGTAGGGAGACTTGTCCGATCCTAAGAACTACCGACCTATACCTGCCTCAAGTTTGTATACAAGGCACACCTCCATCTTGAGAGACCTTATTCTCCACCAGGTCCAGCTGGTTTCGGAGGTGGTGTACAAGCAGAGGGGTTCAAAGCATGGAATCGTGTGGTGTAAGGACAACCTGCTCATTGATAGATGCATATGCCAGGATGCCTTCCATCATGAGTGCAACCTATCAATGGCTTGGGTGGACTACAGAAAGGAGTTCGAAACCACTTCACATATGCTCATTGTAGCCATGTTGAAGTTGATGAAAGTCCACCCAGAGGTTCTGTCCTGCATCCAGCACCTGATACCACTCTGGAGAACTTTCTTCGTCCTGACGGCAGGCAAGCGGTCGGTCTCGACTGAGTTCTTATCATACCACTGCGTCGTTTTCCAAGGTGATTGCTTGAGCCCCTTGCTGTTTGTATTTCCCTCCCACATCCATGGCTAAGGTTGCGACAAGCTTAACAAGGTTTAATCTCGGAATTAAAAAGGCCGAGCAGAAAACCTTGCTCAAGGAACACACCGATAAGCCCATGCATGGATGTTTCTATGAAAACATGGAGAAGCATGGGCTATTGACAGAGTTGACATTTGCCTTCTCGCTGGATTGCTGTTCTAAAGTCGGAGACCGAGGGTTTCGTCCTCGCATGCCAGGATGGTGTCATAAACACATTCATGTACCCCTGAATATATTCAAGATGGAGGTTGCAGTCACAAGATGCAGGGCGTGCCAAGCCCAGCTGGAGACTCTTGAGTCACCGTCTTTCTAGCTGTAACAATTACGAAAAGTCAGCGTATATTGCTAGGCACAATGGGGCCCTATGGGTGTTATATTTTGATCTGTGACACCGTTTTGGCATCGACGTTACTGTGCTGCCATATGCCCCTGAAGATATTGAGTCGGTCGTGGAGAATGATAAATGCACCATCTGGTGCAATTACTCCTTTTCTACCACCAGGCAGTTGGAGGCAACCAGGCCTGATTTCGTTCTCCTAGACTACCTCTAGGGCTTCGTGATAGAGTTTTTGGCTTCTGCTGAAATGCATATGGGTACGAAGGAGGCGGAGAAACGGGTGAAATATCAAGTCCTACTTTTTGAGCTTCGGCAAATGTACCCAGGACACTCTGTAGACTGGTAGTTCTGATCATAGGTGTGCTCGGTGGAGTTAAGGGCTCGCTGCTGGAGAGCATCAAGTGCATTATGTCCTGAGTGTCACAGGCGGAGTATCTTGCAACTCGCATGCATAAAGCCGCTATACTTGGGTCTCTCCGTCTACTCCGCACGCATGACCCAACTGCAGTGTAGCCACCAATCCAATGGGTATTTGAGGTGGCTGCGATAACTGTCAAACCCCTCTTGAGTCTTCAGCCATTATGACGGCAATGAAACCCGATGCTTGCCAAAGACTTGGAGGGGAATGTTATCCAAGTAATGAGTAATTATATTTACTTCTGTCCGCTGATCATGTACATGACACAAGACAACAGTCAATGTTACAGAACAAGGGCAACAAACATGAATACATTTCTATCCAATGGGGAAAATAACAACATATAGTACAAATAAATAAAAATATCTTAGCTCTACTTAACTTTTATACAAATTTTTCCTAAAAAAATTCATTAACATTGTAATAACAATTATTGGACAACAATTTCTTTAATATTTTATGAATAACCGAGGGGGAAAGAAATGATTTGAGCTGATTGGACAGTTTGTTATAAATTTTGGAGGCTATTTTGTATAGGGCATTAAGGTTAGAGGAGTAGGAGTAATGGTCAGAATGTATATCCAGTATATTTTGGGTGTCATGAGTATGGACAGTGGCATTGGTGGAGAATTTTTTTGGTTTTTTGTTACATACATTGCACATGCAAGAATGTAGAGTGAGGGTAAATTAAGTATGTTCATTTTGGAGTAAAGTGGCTTAGCAGGTGCGGGAATAGGTATTTAAAAATTGATTTTGATTGCCCAGATTTGCATAGAAAAATTTTATCTGCTTCCAGATAGTTACCCCAAAATAAGACTGCAAAATTAATTATAGAATGAACCTTGACATAATACAGAGATTTCAGTATTTGGATGGAGACAACTGGAGCCAGCCTTCTAATCATAAATAAACCTACAGAAATATCTTTGATTAGGGAATCAATGTGCAATGACCAGTTCTAACTATTTGCAATCTTTAATCCCGGAAAGTTTGTATTAGGAGAAGAGGTTAGGGTGAGCAAGATAATCTCTTTGCAACTGTGAGATGGTAAGTTTGCATGAATGTGTACAATTGTAGTGTTTTCATTATTTACAATAAATTTGTTGTTGTTGCACCATTCAGTCATTTCTTTGACAGTTGCATTGGCTGCTTCCATAAGATTTGGGATGAAGTCAGATATTGCCAAATTTAATTAAGTTAATGTAATTCTGACTTTTGAGATTACCACTGTGGTTTATTCATGTGTCCAATGCATGTAAAGTGTTTTTGTATTTGGGATTGATAGTATTGCTATGCATTTGTTTTATTGGGGTATTAGAACTTTCAGCTGATCATTCAGTGATCGAGAGCAAAAGTCAAAGGAGAACCAATCCTTTGTAGAGAAGGGGGTGCCATAATTTACGGTTCATCTCACAAATATAAACGTATAGTAAACTATTAAGAGTCAATTTTAATTGAATAGTTTATTGATGGGTCACAGGAAGATGGGTCAGTGGATAAAATTTCAGAGCTTGCTTCAGTATGTTGGTTAAATTTTGGTTGTATGATTTGATGCCAACGAACATCTTATGTTCAAGAAAAACTCTAAGTAAATGCAAAGTTAGCAAATTATTGTCATATTTTAAATTGATCAATCAACTGTCATCTAAAATTGATCTACAGGTAAAATGTCAGGACTGTACTTCATCGGAAAGTAGGATACATTTTAATTATAAAATTTGACCCACACAAACAGATGAAACTCAATAAAAGCTTTTCATGACCACATTTAGGGAGAAGAAGAGAATGATTAAAAGGCAAACGTGTCATTTTCTGAGGTACACAGCAGCATAACTCAGAAATGAGGGAGAATAAAAAGCACCTTTATTTCTTCTAGTTGATCTTTTCAAATATGTAGTACATATCTTGGTTACTATTGAAAAAAATACTTCGAATAATTATCTGAGCAAGGATAACACTAAGCCGATACTAAAGAACTTATTTTTAACATATGCATGGTCATTTAAATTATCCACTCAAGAAATACTAATGGGGCAGACTACACTTACTTCAGCATATAATAGTCAATTAATTAAGTAAGTCAGTAATTTTTAGCTCAAGAAGATTATAATTGCCTATTTTTTTTTACTTTAATATTTCGGGTTAACCACATATTAAAATATGAGGTCGCTACCTTTTTAAAAAATTTATCGATGAAATTTTGTCATTCTTAAAAGAAATTTTATTTACCACATTAAGCTATTATTGGTTGTGTTCGATATTCCTTATCCTTAAGAGAAGGCCAGAGAACATACATAAGGAATCCTTTTACAGTATTCTCTGCAGTATGTTTTAATAGGATGCACTAAACCGTTTAATACAAAGCCATATTTTGAGTTTTCTTGTTAAGCAAAAATGTGATCGATCTGCCAGTTCTGGAGTAATGATGATGACATCTTGATAGAATCCTTAAAAATGATAGGTACCTACTTGAAGTTTCAATGATATTGGAAAAAATTCAGAAGTGTTCACTATATTAATACCTATGTGACATCCCAACCCAGAGTCAAATGTAGACTATGGGATCAGGCTTATATAGCTAATGGAAGTGACTTTGCTCTTCTCTACCTCTATTAACAATTTGATTGCTGAGCTGTAAGGTAGTCATAGCAAAATATCATTTTACTTAGAAATCAATGAATTTGGTCTCATTTTTAAGTAAAATATCTCGCCCATTCAGTGACACCAAAAATCTACCTCTTGCCACATTACTTTTGGAGATATTTGCAAAAAAAATACCAGCCCTTTTACGTGGGAAACTGTATGTGCATGCCCTCCAAAGAGACATTATTTACAAAATGAGGTATATCTAACACTTTGATGTCATAAATAAACTAACAGGGTGTAGTTTTTATCTTTTCTCAACTAATTTATTAAAATAATCTTATTGTCACCAAAGTAGGTTCCTGGGTATCACAAAAAGCCTTCCGTTTTGAAGGAGTTTCAAATGCACCACATGAAAAAAATGAGTCATGTTCAAGACTTCTTTAGATATTTTCATTTCATTAGTTGCAATTTCTGTCATATAATACTATATGATCGCCCAATAATAATGCAATATGTATTTGATGTGTCCTATAGCTGGTGTAATTAAAACGTATAGTTGGAATATGGTCTCTATTATGACTAGGGAACTATCCTTCTCCGACTACCTTAAATTGAAGGTCCTCGTAGGAAAATTGGGGATTTTAAAACATTTACCTGGATTGTAAAAGAAGACTCTAAAATGTAGACTGATGAAATTTTACTAATAATATTTATTTTGGCACTTTGTGGTCTTATGTAAGTCTACCAGAAAGATGTTTATTTTCCTTCTCTTAGAAAATGAGAGAACGTACCCCTATGTTTATAGCACTCACAGAGTTAACACTGGACTGCTCCTGCCATAAAATACTCCTAGAGTGCTTCCGCAGAGCACATGAGTCAGATATTACAATATAGGAATTTGTAATATAAAATCATCCTAATCTTTCAATTACACTAACCTAATTAAACACAATGAGTACATTTGCAAATTTCGTGAAATAATGGTCAATTTGTGTTATAATTTATGGTTCATTTGTTAGATTATTCTTTAGGTAGAAAATTATATTATTTTTGATGTTTCCTATATTTTTATTTCTGATAATTAATTTTTGTTTAAAATAAGGATACTATAGCATAAAAAGGTCAGAATTATAACCTCTATTTTGCTTATGTATAACAGTGATTGATGATGATAAGTTGAATGGAGAATCACAGTCTTCAGTCTTACATATATAAGTTTCCTGGGAATTCTGTTAAAGGCAACAGACATTTCTCAAGGACCTTATTCAGGCCCAAATATTTTCACAATAAGAGAGTAGTTCATAAAAAAAATGCTATCATTTAAATGACTTTGGATGGTGCAGAGGAAAAAAGTGTTTCTGACTGCAAAATGCAAATTTATCCCAGGATGACAATAAGCAGCGAATACTAAAGCCAATTATGAGGTTCGTTTAGGACTTGGACGTGCACACATTCTGAATTCAGTAGAGGGATTACAAACAATAGTTTCATAATATCCATTACTCTTTGCTAAGCCTAGTTAGAAAACAGCTAGAAACTAACTGGAACATAAGGGCAAATGAAATGGACAATCTTAAAGAATTCCTGGCCTTTAATTCCAGAGATGTAAAATCATTGCTTTTTGGTTTTTAGGAAAAAATGACAGAAGTATCATATGTAAGGGATAAAATAAAAGGCCGTACTTCTACTATCAAGTCAACGTAATGGAAAGGAAACTGGATGACGTGAATAGCAAGCCTGAGATTATTGTTCACTAAGGGAGGAGTTGATGTAGGAGAGAAAGTGACTTCTGATCAATCTTACGTGGGGAAAACATTTTGCTGGCCCCTATGACTCTTTCTAAAGTTTATTGATATCACTGTCCTAAATGAGTATATTCCATGGACAGAAAAATGTCCTTCATGTCAGAATAGAGACCATAGATGGCACAAATTGTACCTGAAAAAATCTGCCCTTCGACTTGCTTTACCTCTTATGCACAGTCAGGCCAAAAGTGTACGAGGCCTGCTAGAAAGTCATAATATTAACTATGGAAATGAAGAATAAAGCCATTGTGGCAGAAGAGTATAAGATATCACAAATGAACTCATGGATGAGGTTTTACAATTATTAACAAGGAGAGGGCCGAAAAAACTCGATTGATAAGTTACAACTGCAAGACACAATTGTGCAAGATTTCTCTGGAGATGTCGTAGGTAATGCAAAGACCTGTGAGAAAACAATTTATCCTTCTGTATGTGATCTATTTTGATAAAGGTTACAATGAAAAGGCAAGATATATTACAAATGTTCTATTTTTGCATTTTAAAGTAAACATTCTTTTCACTGGGAATAAATGTTCAACATCATTCCTAGAGATTTCAATGTACAAGTTAACATGAAATTAAGTGTCTATATACTCCAGTATGGTTTTTTTTAAACAATAATTAGTATGGGCAACTAGGTTACCTCACATGGAACTGAATTGTCATAAAACTTTGGTTGTCTGAGTTTTTACCCTAAAATACAGTTTTCGACTCTTATCCCCAAATCAATACATCAAGTAAGGCCTTCGTCACTTGGCTGGAACTGTCCCCACTAATGCAGCACAAAGTTTAACAACACAGCCTTCATCACAGCAGCCTCACTTGTCATTCCTGAAATAAATGAGATTTCATAATCAAAGAATTTATTTATTGCAGGATCAGAGTGAACTCAAGAAACTCCAAATTTTGTTTATTAACCCTGCCTCCAAAGTTAGTATTATTCCTTTTTTTTGGAACATTTGAATGTGTCGCATAAAATATCATAACTCAGTAATGGAGTAAAATTATTATGTAACTCAATTCAACAGTTAAAAAAGTGCTCCATAAAATATATTCTATGTATGTTTTAAGCCAAAAATGGGTTGGCACGGCTCTCTGTTTCTCTGTTCCACCAGTTCTCAGACTTTGAAGTACACAGCTCTTAAGTTTTGGCTCCATTTCATGAGGGTATTATTAATAATTGCTTTTTGGAATGTTGGTTTACATGTCGAGTTTGTCGTTTATCTACTTGAAGTAAACTATACAGTGTGTGGAAAAAACTCATGGAGGACTAAGGGTGATGTGATGTGTTATCCTGCTCTTCATTGAATACTATTAATGTGAGTTCCCAGCACCTTAGAAATGTAAACCGACATGAGTTTCTCAACTGTTTGAATAAACAGTTACATAGGTGACACTTGGCAGATACATGCAGACAGGCATACCCCTTGCTCAATACCAATGACGGTGTTATTTTGAAATTTGAAATATATGAGTGAGAAATGAGAAATACACATTTGAAATATATGAGTGAAAAATCACCTGATTAGTTCACTTTCTTTTTGCCCACTTGCAAGGAGTAGGGTCGTTCTGTTGTTTCTCCTCTAGAGCCTTTCGCCGTTTATTGTTCGCACTTTTTGGGCAGGATAGTTCCGAGTCAGTTCTCGGACGTTCAAACGAGGCGAGGCGGTGGGTTTCCTCCGAAAACCCTGTGCCCGGTGATCTGGCGCCGGCCAATCCACTTCTCCCAGAGGGACCGGGTTCGGTATTCTCGTCAACGGCTTTTGGCTTCTCGATCCTCACAGCACCAACCTGGGGGGTAGCATTCAATCCCTCCATGTAATTCTGAAAGTCTCTCATTGTGTTGACCCATACTCGGCTACGTGACGGGTCGAATCTAACAAAATTATTATTTATATCCATCTGAATGTTAGGCTTTGTCGATGGTTATATAGTAGTGTTCATCCACCGATCAGTCAGCTAAAGCAACTGAGCCGGCGATCGAGTACTAATAACGGTCTCGGATTGGTGACGTATGCTGGGGATGGGAGGGAGGGTGGGATTCGACCCCTCCCTCCATTCCAATTAAAGTGTGTGGTGCGATGACGGTGGGAAAGGAAAGCGCGACGTGAGGAGATGTGATTTTGTTACAATTCAATTAAATACGGCAGATGTGCCTTTGCCGTGATGTGGCCAATTGATGTGCTTCAACTCAAACACCAATTAGCGAAGGCAATAAAAAGATACCTTTGGTGGTTTTAAGCAAAATGGGAAGAGAAACTATGAAATCACTTTAACAGAGATTCACTTTCATATTTTTGTTCTTCTGTACTATGGGAGTGTATTAAGTGGAGCTCAGTTTTTACTGTGGACGTTTATTGTGCGAGGAAAATTCTTCGGCGGGAAATTTCCGCGTAACCATTTAACAATGGAAATTCCAAGAAATATTCGGTGGCTTAAAGCAAAACCGGGAAAGAAAATATGAAATTTCAATCTTTCATTTGTGTGAAGTTTTTCACGCGGAGTCTGCAAGATATTCGGTAGCCTTCAAAGGTCAGCATTTAAATACCTGTTTGGCCAGCAGACCAAGAAATTTTCCAAATTCTTAAATATTAGCCACAAGTCTTGCTCACCTCGGTCCAGCTTCTTTGCTCTTTCCCATGTGTGCTCAGCTTGCAGCTATGATTCCGGGAACCCTGTGGATGGATTAAAGATCCGAAGACACTTCAAGCCTCGGGTGTTATTATCGTAACTCTACCGATCAGGGTACGTTTCGGAGATTCATAGTTGTCCTCCAAATACCCTGGAGTCGATCTTGAGTGGATCCAGTTGTCCCTTAATATAGGCAATCCCTATCTGTGTACGATGTGTAAGACGCCTGCCCTGTAGGATACGTCCTTAATAAAAATATTCGTGACTAACAAAAAACTACCGAATTCTTTGTTTACTGCTTTACTTTTGTTGGAAGTGGATATCTTTGTTAATGGCGAATGTAGCGATGTCTCGATTTATCGCTCGTGAAGGGCATCATCCTCACACATCGAAATTCATCCCGGATTTGTCATTAAGGATGAATGACAGAGTTTAATACAATATCGGAAATCTGATTTCGACAATGAATTCATATATGACTCACACTCATCGAGTTCCTCAGGATATCACGATTATTAACTTACATATATCACATAAAATACATATGTGAATCTAAAAAGTCTATGGGGTATGGACATACTTTATTTTATATGTTTCAGATCAAGAACAGCCATAATTATTATATTTTTAACAGATATCTTACAGTTAAAACATTTCTTGGCAAAGAAGAATGCATATAACATAAAAAATTAGTCCTCCGTTGGCATAATAATTTCATGTTAACATTTTTTATGATTTCTTTCGCTCTCACTCCCATTCTCGCCATCACCCTCTCTCTGTCATGTTGTCGTGATTTCAGCTGATGCCGTGCAATTTTTATCGCAGAATCTAAATATTACGCGTGCGGAAAATAGAAGCTAGTCCTCAGAAATTATCTTTTGTACTTTTATATGCAAACTAACTCTGCAGCGATTTCAACTTAGGTGAAGCAGCATTTTCCAAAATAATTTATTTGATATTTGACGATTGATTTGGAAATTTTAGCTTTAAATTTAAATTTAGAAAAAATTCAGATAAGGCCACCCACAACCGGCCCCTCTCGGATGGGGGCCCCAGTAGAGTTGGGCGTGGCAAAGGAAAAAGAAGTACTGGGATGGGAGCTCACATGGAGTGAACGGAAGCCTTAAGGGGCGACCTCCTCGCATGCTATGCTGCCAGCGAGCCCGAACGCAGGGGTTACATGGCCAGGATGCACTCTTTGCGGTGTGAGATGCATCCGGAACACGACAACCTGTCGCAGCAAAACTCGAAATGTCGAAGCCATTCAATGGAGACACTCCGGCCATCGCACTCCTTTCAGTCACGGAAAGTGACGTGAAGCGCGCTTTTTCTGGCAAGAAGAATTTCGCGGATCCAGATATGTATGCCGTGAATAGCTTCTAGTGGAAGAAGTTCACTTCCACACATAAACATCTGGCCAGAATCTTCACGTCCCTCATCACAGGTAGAGAACCATTTCCACCTTGGCTGACTGAGGGACGCACGGTTCTCATTCCGAAGAAGGGAGACTTGTGCAATCCGAAGAACTATCGCCCTATAACCTGTCTAAACACTGTATACAAGGCGTTCACCACGATCTTGAGCGACCTCATCCTCCGGCAGATCCAGCCTGTGTGGGAGGAGGTGTATAAGCATAGGAGGTGCAAACGAGGAATCGCGGGATGCAAGGACAACCTGCTCATTGACAGGTGCATATGTCAGGATGCCGCCCGACACAAGCGAAACCTATGAATGGCCTATCGCAATGGGTGGACTATCGCAAGGATTTCGACACCACTTGGCATGAGCTTGTCATCGCCATGCTGAAGTTGATGAAAGTCCACCCAGAGGTTGTGTCCTGCATCAAATCCCTGTTACCACTCTGGAGAACGCGCTTCGTCTTGACATCGGGCAAGCGAACCGTCTCCACTGAGTTGGTAACATACCACCGTGGAGTTTTTCAAGGCGACAGCTTGAGCCCCCTCTTGTTCTGTATTTCCTTCCTCCCCCTCTCCTTCAAGCTGAGACGAGGCCGAGGATACATCTGCAAGATGACGAATGCAACGAATACCTCGGCGTCTGCCAGCGTCGAATGCAGGAGGTAGGAGCAGTGAAGGAAGGACTCACCGCCAAGTACAAACAGACTCTCAGAAAAATCTGGAGTTCTGAGCTGTCTGGCAAGAACAAGGTTCTTGCCAGACAGCTCAGCAGTTAAGCAATCAATGTTCTCGCGTGACTGGACGGTGTCATCAACACTCTCGTGTACCGCCGAATTATATTTAAGGCGGAGGTGGCGGACACTTTGAGTCACCTTCTCTTCGACTGCAGTTATTACGCGCAGTCAGCGTATTTAGGTCGGCACAACGCAGATCTGCGGGTGTTGTATTTCCACCTTCGACATCAGTACGGCATCGACGAAGTACATTTGCTGCCCTATGCCCCTGGATGTATTGAGTCCGTCGTGGCGAGCGACGAAATAAAAAATCTGGTGGAATTACTAATTCCCCGGCACCAGCCAGTTGGAGGCGAACAAGCCTGACATCGTTCTCCTCGTCCGCCTATCGCGTTCCATGTTCGTAATTGGGTTTTCGGCTCCGGCCGATACGAACTTGGACGCGAAAGAGGCGGAAAAACGGACGAAATATCAAGACCTGCTGTTCGAACTTCGGCAGATGTACCCGGGGCACTCTTTAAAACTAGTAGTCCTAGTCATAGGTGTACTCGGTGGATTCAATGGCTCGCTGATACTGAGCGTCAAGTGTATTCCTGCTTGCGCGGCACAGGCGGAATCACTTTCAGCCTGCATGCAGAACGCCGTACTCTTGGGGTCGCTCCGTAGGCTTCGTGCGCACGACCCGAACGCAGCGTAGCCACTAATCCGATGGGTTTCGGAAGTGGCTACGAACACTGCACCTTGTACTCTCGAGTTCTCGGCCATTATGACGGCATCGAAACCCGATGTTTGCCGGGGACTCGGAGGGGAAAGTTACTGAAGTAACAAGAAAATAATTATATAATAATAAAATATAAATTTTAAAAAATTGTTGCAAAAATATTCGTTCGATGAAATCGTTTTTATGGTGTATTTCCCTTGGACATTTGATCCGTTTCCTATGTCTTTACAAATAAGGAGCGAGAAACATTGCTCGAGTATGCCTTACTCTGTATTGCTCTATTTCAGTTTTACAGAATTCACTGCGATTTAATACCTAACTGTCATTTTATTTCAAGTAAGCGAGCAATTTGGGTCCACTGACGAAGATGAAATAAATTGAACATGAATTTCATGGTTGTTGTTGAGTGCAAATATTTAAGTTCCATAAAAGGAGAACGCGTGCATAAATTCATGAACGCTAGATGACAAAAAAACCCTGCTCTAATGTAAAAGAATTATTGAACGCTCGATAGAGAATGGCGTACGTTTTTTAGTTGTGCAATTTCGTTCCTGGATAAAAGGGGTTTTAGACCTACATTTGATGCAGCACGCGTACGTGGATGCTTTTCAACAGCGGCCAATCCTTATCGAAAATACCCTCCGTGAGCATCCTGTGGAGATAGGTTCGGCTGGTATTCATTTTCGCGAAATATTCTCGCATCTCATATTATTGGAAATGCGATCAGCCTAACTCCTGGTTACTTGCGGAATTATATCAAGGGCTCTCGTTCTCAGGGTCAGCGAGCACCTTCACCTAATCCGAGCTACAGTAGAAACGTTAATTGTGGTCCTCCTCAGTTGCTCCTTAGCTTTCGATATTCACACATGTAAATCATTTACTGAAAAATAGTTTTCTGTGGATGAATTGATTTATCCGTGCCGTGCTGTTGAATATCACGAAAGCCCATAGTTTGCACAAATAACATAAATACCGCAGATGGTTAGCGGTGAAACGAAAACAATACAACTCAGTATTGTTTACCACAAACGCATAACAATAGAACACACGTAATGAGAACAGGTAGTAATGAACACAAAGAAATCGATTCCCTTGGAATCAGTGCAACTGCACGTTACATTTGTCATTTATAACACGAATAATTGTATTACATGCTACGACATTAAACGATAAACATTCCAAAATGTTTTTATTTCTGCGCACTGGAAAATTTCAAATTCGCTACCGGCAGTCGTTTGAACTTCACGCGATCACAACGCCGAGGAGATGTGACTGTCTCCACTACAGTCCCCCCGCGTCCCTTTGCCCCTCGCCTGTCACCAGCCGCGCGGAGGTGGAAGACTTGCGGTGTGGCTGGGGAAATCTCTGACCCCTCCTCCCCCTTCTTCCACTTTCCCTCCCCGCCGCTCCAGCTCATTCCCCTCCCTTCCCATCCGTCTATTTCCCCCTGCCCCCTTTGCCCCCTTTCCCCTCTCATCCGCCGACACAAGTCCTCTCGCGCCTTGTACTCGGCAACTGTCGAGTTTCGCCAATATCGCCGAGGAGCGGCGCGGCTGCCGGAAGAGAGGGAGGGAAAGGGGATTGGAGGCGGGGTTAAGGAGGGTGTTAGAGGGGGGGGGGTTGACTTATACCGAACGACGTCAGTTGTACACTTTGAACCGAGAAAGAAACAGCATCAAAACTGTCACGTGCAGACTTGTGAGAAACGAAAGTTGAAAATGCAGCGTAGCGATCCTATTGAAGCATCATTCACATGTGACAATTGCGGCCGGAGGAATACGGTGACCGAATCCATGAACCGAATAGCTGAGGAAGTGTTGCTCGACTTGTGGTTTGCGACACATGGAAGGGCGCGGGAACATACTCGCACCCGACCGGATGGTGTTCCAACGAGGACCAGGCGACGAGAAGACGCCCCCGGTGGCCGGACCCGCCAAAGAGATAACAGCTTCCGCCGTGAAACGAGGTCCACTCGGCGCCTTAGTACTGGGGAATCTGCATCGGATATACGGCATCCCACTCCAGGAGGAGATGCTTCCAACGCACGAGATGAGCCTAGGCCTAGGGGAGCTGCACGCACTGCACACGAGAGCTTCGGGCGAGGGCATCCATCGCCTAGGGTTAATTGGTGTTTCGCCCTTTTACCAAATCACCGCCTCGTGGTAATAGCTCGATATACGGGCCTAAATGAGGGCGGCCCTAATTCTCCCGAGAGGGCGGGAAACCAAGGAAATTAATGATCTAGGTAAGTTTATCGTGACCGTTGCAATTTCTACTAATAGTATCCACTCCCTCGGGCTTGATTTACTTTCGGAGGATCACGTCACTTTGATTTTAAAGATAGTACTTTTAATTTTATTCGTGTCTTGAATGCAGTTGCAACTGTACAATTTAGTACCAAAGTGGCCTTGTAAGCGCTTAATACAAAGCCTGAAGAGGCGTGTTGCAGGGTTTTTCATTACTCTTGCAATGCGTGAAAACCAGAAGTAAGAAAGTGAATTTTATGCTGACGCAATTTTATGGTTTCTTGCCCTGTTATTTCTTGTAGCCACTTGAAGTTACCGTGGGTCACGGATACCTTCGTTAATTGCTTCAATTACCCATCCGTTCGCCACATTCTGGAAAACGCAACAATCCAAAACAAATCCAAACTCAACAATCGGATATCCTCCACCGTGTCAGGCGTCCCCAGTCGGTGTCTCAGTGTAATAGGGATATTCAAGGACCGAAAAAATGTCTGATGATATGAATGTGGTGGAGATTCAAGAGGAGAAGGAGGGTGAGGGACTTGAGATGTTCAAGTATTGCTGTCTATGGCTGAATTTAATTATTAGGAGCCAAATGCTGGGAGAATATACCCCCAGTGTTCGGGAAGAGAGTGAAGACCGATCGCAGGAGTCCTGGCAGTACAGTAGGAAGAGGGCTCGCGAAAGGGACCATCGTGATACGCAAGATGATGAGCCGACTCCTCCTAAGAGGCGGAGATTGAACTAAAGGTATTTGCTTGAGATAATTTACTGCACCGTACACTTATGTTTCTAATATGGTTTAAATACATTCCATCGACATGTTGGCGATGACTGATATACGTTGCGGCACGTATCTGTCTAGTTTCACCCATGGAAATGCGAATTGATGACGTTCACCAATGCAAAGTTCGACAGGTAAGATGTCATCGGTTGTATTTCACGTATCAATAGTTGCCAATTAAGAGCAGAGCACAATCGTCGTATGTTTCAAAGTTTGTCTGTATACATTCTTGTGTAGCCAAAAGTCCTACATGAAGAATATTTTGCTCTGTACGCGTGTGCTTAATAGTATTGGCGTGATGAAAGCGAACTTAGAATTTCAAGATGTTTTCCTCGCGTCGAGATTTCCTAAAAGTTAAAATAGCTTCTGAAGTAACCTCCTATTTTTCTGAAATGTTTTTGATAGTTTGTTTTAGTGTAATTCATGATATAAAGCAATCGCTCTACTTTCGTATTAGTTACTTTAGATGGTATATTCCCCGTGAGTTACTGTGCTTATGAACTAGTCATAATCGTTTGAGCCAGTTAGTAAACATTTAAGAGTAAGTTCTTACATTCCTCTTGACAGTGCTGTGTAATCATAAGTGCATCATGGATAATGCTTTACTCTATGCGAATACGTTTTATTAATTTTTTATAAGTTATTTTTGCGTGCCACTGAAATAACCTTCTGTCATGCTGTAGTTTGTTAGTATAGCGTTTTTGTCGCAATTGATAAAAAACAGCGATGGGTCTACTGATACCAAAGTTTGTGTACAACGTATGTTTCGAAAGGTTCATCATGATTGTACACCGGTGATAATCGTCGAGTGCTCTAATTTTACGTTATTCATAATTGTCTGTCGCCTCATATGAAGCACTTGAGGAACCACAGAGGACTGCATTGGAAATTTCATGATCACCATTTTCAATATGTTTTGTAGGCTATGGAATTTTTAATGTAATTACATGATTTATATCTAATTCCTAAAGTTCTTATATGTGTGAGAGAATTCTTTTGTTTGTTGATTATAATCGTTAGCATTCTAACGTTCCACCCTGATCTTTATTTACTGATAGGCATAAGGGATCATATCATCATGGTAATTAAAATGTATTTAGTGTTGTGCAATAAAATTAAAAATAGAATTCTTGATTGACATCTACTACCGTATTTTACGGACTACAAGATGCTAAGTACAGTAAGACGCGTCTTAATCTTTCAGTAGGGGTTGAATAAATTGCTACTTACGCTGAGCAATATTTTCTTTGTATATCATTGGTAAATGATAACTGAGTAGGGGTTGATTAAATTACTTCTTTGGTTGAACAATATTTTCTTTATGTATCATTAATAAAAGATCGCTGTGTGAGTTTCAGAACATAGGAATTAAATAACAATATGTAACTTTGTGGTTCACATCAAAATGTGAAAGAAATTTTTTATATTATTTTCTTGTGCTGACTAATCAGCTGGCGAGTTGTCTATTTATTATTATGATTGCAAAGCCAGAGTAAAAAAAATTCTTACTCTATGATACCGAAATGACCCTTAAAATCCTTGAAAATCGTCATCTGAACTTTCTTTTTCTTCCTCTTCATCATCATCGTTGCCTCTTCATATAGTAGGTGATCTTCACTGCCATCGAGGGTGTTACTAATGCCCAGTGGTATCGCGTGCATAAAATCTTTGGGTGTTCACACAGATCTGACAACAGATTAAAAAATTTCTAAGCATAAATTTGAGCCCAAATAGCTCTATAAATACAATGTCACAAAGTCCACGTATGCGCTTGCACCATACTGCCCTCACGCCTTAGCTCAGACCGTTTACCATGTAAAAAGTAAAGCAAGCTGCTGCGATATTTCTCCAACAGGCATTTATTCAAGCTGAAGGCAGATCAAAATTGTTATTGTCAAATGATATAATTTCTGGACATTTGTCTTCCGCTGGTTCATAGAAGCAGATGAGCTTGATATAACACTACACTTTATTTGACATCCGCACTGATAACACAACTCCATTGCTGTGAACAAAACGACACAACACAGCAAAGCTTAAAACAAAATCTTCCCTCCGATTTAACGAATATCTGCTCCCATTCTATTGAAGGCCTGCCAACAAACTTGTAAGTGTTGTAATCACTAATAATTTCAACTACACCAGGTTAAAGTACAAATCTATATTGTAACCAAATGATAAGATAAAAGCCTTTTCGGCTTAGGTATTATTTTTTCGACATCCAAAGGACAAGTATGGTACCATGCGGTTATTCAGTAAACAGTTCCTAGATAGGGTCAACTAGGAGGTACTGGGTGAAACAAAAAGGCATTTGGCTTCACCACCACAGAGTGAGACCTTGAGATCTTTGGGATTTGAGAAGAATGTTTAGAGACTGCATTAGAAGCAGCCCAGTAACATCGCGATCACACGGGATTTGTGCTCAATCGTGCCATACTTACACAATTGCCCCTCTAGCTATGCAATCTGCCAAAATTTGTAGTTGCCAACAGGTATGTGATCAGCTGGCATAGCACGTGATTCAGATGGAAATGGATAGTGAATTGGCATGTACAACTTGGTATAACGTACCATCTCAACGTAAAGAAACCATGTTCTCATCATACAATATCGTGTATATTTCAATTGTACGTATTACCGGGTGGTTCACGTGCTGGTGTGATCCTTGAGGCCCTGCTTATGCCGCACTTCTTGAAAGAGGTAACCATAATATCTTCTCTCACTCTAAACCTCGACTGTTTTATCTACTGACACACTTGTTTGATTGTAGGTCATTTGAAAACTCCCTTCAGGGTGAATTCATGTTGGGTTTCATCCGTCATCCATTCGTTCCATTCCTCTCTTATATACAGTTTAAATGGTTTATTTATCGAGATATCTAAAAGTTGCAATTGTGAAGTAAGTCCTCCCGCAATATGAGCTAGCTCTGTATTTCCCTGTCTCAATTTCTCTTTCACAGAATTTTTGAAATGAATACTAAACAGATCTAACTCAAGAAGAGAACTCTTCTTCAATAAATCACCTTTCCTTCTTTCCCACACTCTGTTAATCCATAATTTCATACCAGCCACATCCATCCAACCCTTGTCATGTACGTGAACAACACCTGGCGGTATTTCAGAAGGTTTTCGCATTGTTTTGTGCTTGAAAATGATCATTGGATTAAGTTAAGTACCATCAGCACAACCTGAAAGGACAACAGTGCAGTGCATTTTTTCATGTTCACTTGTTTTTATAGTTACAGTTTTAGCCCCTTTCATTGCAACAGTTCTGTTACTTGGCACATCAAATGTAAGAGGAGTTTCGTCCTTATTCGCTATTTAGCTTAGTTCCAAACTGGTTTTCTTTCAATGTTGAAAAATAAAGCAATGGAAAGATAATATTTTCTCTTCGTACTCTTGTGGGATTTTCTGAGATATTTTGGTTTTGGTCTGCATGCTAAGTCCATGATGGTTCATAAATCTGTAGCACCAACCAACTCCAGCCTTGAAGTCTGTTAAGTTCCACTGTAGCGCTAGGTTACGAGCAAGTATTTGAGTCAATTTTATATTAATTCCAATGCCATTTTGACGGTGTACTTGAATCTATTTCAATATGTCATGTCTAGTTTTGGCCATTTTGCATACAGTCCTCTATTTGCACATTTAGTCTTTCCCATTTTTTTCAGTTATTCTTTACTAGCCCACCAATTGCGAATGGTTTTTTTCTGTTGGTGGAGGGCTGAAACACCACTCAGGTGATCTGTTTCCATCTTCTTCTACATATGCTATTACTTTCAATATATAGCCTGCATCACATGACTACCTTTTATTTTTTCCATTGCAAAGCCAGATACCAACAAAAATATTGTACTGTTTTCCGATAACACAAATCACTTTCAATTCAAGTACACTGGCACCGTAGACTGCAATGATGCATCATAGGCCAGACAATGTTCTGGGTTTGTGATGGTGGGGTGGGAGGGAGACAGTGTTAGCAAGCTTGTGAATCCCCGCAACTCATGTTTGCCGCATCAGTGCCCTGATACTGCCAGTTGAATCCAATGTTGCGGCATTGAATATTTGGCCATTTTTAAGACTAGCGGGAATTGTAAATTAAACTCTTTACATTTTTATATTAATTTCGTCTATAAGATGCACCTGAATTTTGGAGGCATTTTTTTGAATAATATATCTTATAGTCCGTAAAATACAGTACCCCAGCACACTTACAGTATGCTGCCAGTGTTTTGGATCCTCATGAAGTAGGCTAAAAAACAGAGTTGTAATGTGTGCTGAGAAGATCAGCAATAATGGGAAAGGCAGTTATGATAGTCTTGATGGTATTATTGACCTTTTGCAACAACTTGGATGGGAATCCCTTTCAGACCATAAATGGTAAATTAGACTCAATAGTTTATGTGAATTAAAGCAGATTTATTTTCCAATGAAGTTGTCAATGTCTTAAAAACTCCAGCATACTATGGTAGATCAGATCATGGGAATAAAATAAGGGAAATAGATCGCAGAACAGAAAGGATTAAAATGTTGTTTTTTCCACGATCAATAAGAGACCATAATGGCTGAATTAAAACTTTGCAGTAGGTCAGTTGACAGGTAATGTAAATGATTAATTCATATGTCCCTGGATGCATGTTTCTAAATCTTCCGAATAACACACACCATGTTTTGCATGTTTCCTGCAGGACTTTGGTGTCACATTTGCATAGATTCATCATTGATTATATTTTTAGTTTCTGTAGCATTTATAGCATACCCATAGTTAGGTGCGTGCTGGTGAAAAGAATTTTGTACAATGTAGCGCATATTGGAGTCAAGTTACCCGCTGTCAATCAGGTGGCTTGCAAGGTAAAATGTAGATGTGTACGTACTAATGCACTTAACCATCAATGGTGTATTTAATTAAATATAGTATGGTATTTCTTTGTAGTTGTTAGTATGCTATGCTAATTCTGTCCGCGTAAGTGGTTGTAATACCTCTCACAAAATATTGAAGACTTGAGGTATCGGATCATAATTGCATAGAGACGGGGATTAATTATAAAGCTATGAATAATGAATGACTTGTCTCAGAGGATGTTTTTATAATTCATATGCAAAGTGCTATAATGAATTTGTTTCTAAGCCAGAATAAATGCCTAATACCCATAAAGCACTTGCCATAATGATAAGCATAGGTAGTGGTTTACTCTCAGAAAATTTAAGATCAGGATATATCATGATGAAACGTCTTGAATGGTTTGGCTAAAGAACATAAATACCAATTTCTAATTTATGTAGGTTTGGCATTAGCTACACAAATATGAAACCCACTGCACTTGGTCTAACTGGGGATATGATTGCTATTGATTCATATTTTAAATAGTAACTTTAAATAGATATTCCATCCAATAAAATATGATAGCATTAATGAGTTTATGTGCTAGCTGCTGGTAGCAAGGTACTTGACTATAGCTAGTATCAGGCAGGAAATGCTCTCTATAGGTACAACACTACACTTCATGAAGAAATGAAATGTATGAAACCATCAGATGATAAGTATGTTTGCAAAATATTTGATCTGCTGTTCAGGCGCGTAGCCAGACTTTAATTTCATGGGGTTTTTTCCAAAGAGTGAGCAAGCTGAAGGTGGCCCTTCAACCAGGGACAAGTTGAATTCCCCTGAATATGTTGAGAAGATGAATGGTAATAACTTACCAACGAATTTAAACAAGGAAGAAAAAGAAGAGGCGGTGAATAACGAGACACTAATAGGTGCGGTTTGTCAAAAATGAATGCAAGCTTTTTTTGTATTTTGTTTCAATGCGTTGCTATCTTATATAAGAGAAACTTTGATATATGGATAAACATGGCGAAAACTTTGAGGACTGTCAGGTGTGCAGGGATTGTCCGAATAGATGTACTAGAGAGTAAGAGTATTAAGTTTATTCTGAGTACAGCAAGTTGTTAAATATTTCTTCAAATATCTGAGAGTTGAGAAAGACTGTTCTGCTGTTGCAGTTGTTACTGGCAAGAGAGACAAAATCTCCAGCATCTGTTGTACCGCTTGGAAGATATCTATAAGACAAACCTACAGAAGGAAAAGGCCAAGAGACGGAAAGAATGCAAATTTAATGTACAGTCAGCCAAAGAAGGCTTATTAAATAACAATGACAAAAACCAATGAATGAAAATCTCGACAAAATCGGTATTGCTTAAGAAATGTGTAAGAAAATGCTCTCAGAAAAATAGAAAAGTACCATGAGAGCGTCTAAAGCATTTCTGGATGAGTCTGCCAATTTCGACAAATGCCGATAATGCAGTGTCATTTCTCCAAAAAGCACAATGAAGGTAATCTGAATACGTTGCAAGCTGGATTTTGGCCTGCTTTGAGGCATCAGAATTAAAGTCCAGGCTGTAGGCCTCTTTCTGAAGTGAACAAAACAACTGGATCACGTCAGGAGATTGGGATATGCCTACAGTCTTTCATCAATCTGAACAAGAAAGAAGTCCTGGAAAGGAATAAATACTGCCTGCCTGAAATATACCTCAGGGCTTGAGGCAGAGGTATCAACCCTCTATTGCTGACGGGCACATTGATGAGGGACTTTGATTTCCAGTTCCAGTCCTGTTAAAGCAATGGCATGGCAATGGACGCCACGTGCTATCAGGGACAAAAGAATCAAACCTGTCGTGCCAGATGACAAGTGTCGTCCAAGTTAGTTTCTTTTATCCCTGATAGTACAGTGAGGAGGCAACAGCAGTGAATATGGACCTTTGAAAATCGAAGATCCGTTTTCACCGCATTGCAGATAATGTGTATTTAGCATTGCCGGCAGCTGATACCAAATGCTCAGCAAGAGCCGTGACGTTACTGTTAACTTTGAATTAGAGTAAAGGCCAAAATTTACCATCCTTTGTTACTCTCTCTTGTTCCTCGGGAAGAATTTCACCTGTCTCCCTATGGCCCCATAACAGCAAACCCTCCCTGTCGCAAAATATTACTGCCTCTGTTATGGATTTGACTCTTCTTCTATTCTCTTCGGCCCGAGAGGAGTAAAACCGTGGCAAAGTATCTCTTAAACATTTCAAGTCATATTACCATCTTATCAGTTCAGAGCAAGGATATCCTTTACATTACCTATGGCTTGAGGGTGGTAACGATTTGGTCAGAGATTGAATCTCATTGTAACAGTCTTGAAATGAGCCGCAGATATCCTCACGTCATTGTGGAGTTGAGAGTTCTGTTGACATTTAAGCATTTCCTTAGCATCTTGCAGAATTTTGAATTGACAATTTGGCTACCTTGTTCATGACTTTTCTTTCCCACACTCAGTGTTGGCCACAAACGAGGAGCACCTGAGAGCATCGCCACGGCACAACAGTCAATTGTTTTTTCGTGCATTAGTGACTGGAAGCATGTGTTTCTTGCGCAAATGCATGGGTTCTTGATGGAAAAAATTTCCAATACAACCGGTCTCGTTGGCATTATAAATCTGATGGGAGTCATAATGCTACTGTATCACAGATTATTGAAATTCCTCACGAAATGCATTAACAACGGCAGTGTTGGCACTGATTCATTCTCCTTGAAAACCTTGTTCACAAATGCCATGCCTGTGTTTGAATCTGGTGAGCCATCCTAATGAAGCATTAAGCTCACCTTCCTATCCCAATTCGTTTTGAAAACCTTGTGGATAAATTTTCAAATCGTCCTCATAATGCAAATATTTCCAGTACTTCATAATTTTAGGAAGACTATGTGTGTTGTTGTTTGCCTCTAATATTCACTAGTATTGAATTAAAGTGAGCAAGACTTATGTTTTAATGATGGGGAGATTTATGGGGTTTTCAATTGCCAGCAATCTGCTTACTGGTAATGTTCACATTTGACCTAATTTTAACACTTTGGAGACTGGACATTTTCGGGGGTCCAGAGACACGTGGACTGCCTAATTTAGGGGTTTTTATAAACATTATATGTATTCCGCAACTCATTCTCAACATAAGTCCAAAAGGTAAAAGAAAAATCTTCAGACGGCAGCACCTAATACAGAATGCTTTCAAAGATGTCTGAAGGAAGTTGAAACAGCCGAGTGTAGCTCAATAGCTCTTGCTGCATACTAAAAGTGGCAATTGAGTCTAGCTCGGGCACCGTCTACGTGAGAACAGACGCTGTCCGAGCCAGACTCGGACACCGTCTCCAATGTTTTAATGAAATTGTATTTTTACTTGTAATAATTTCCAAAATCAATCACTACATTTTAAAATTCATTACTACTTTGAGTGAAATTTGTTATAGGTGAGTTATTGGCTTGTGATAATGTCCATTACTTTAGTTTTTAAGTGCAATAGGATTGGAATACAAATGTTTACTTTGACTATTGGATTTGACTGTTGTCCTCTCTATGGTATTTTAAACTAGATATCTTTTATAACTAAGTATGTATGATGTATGAAAAATTACTTCCATGCAAATTTTTTCCTAATTTTCATGAGCTACATGCTTAATACCGCAAAGTTGTTTTGTTTTCCACAAAATATATGGGGCTTTGTATTTTCATTTGATGGGATTTACATGAATATTTCTGTGTACCATCCTCACTTTTAGTCGCCATCAATGGGTTAATGAGGTACAATCAGCTGAAATGAATAAATAACTGTTAATCAGACGAAATAGGGATAAAAAAGAAAATAATAGCTGATAAATGCATTCCAAATGATCAAACAAGAATTAATGAGATTCCAGGAGCTTTGCATGCAATCCACAGTCAAGGAAATGAAAATTCACCATCTTTTCCAATATTTCCAACCATTATAGAATGAAAAGATGTCTAGAAAAGGAATGCAGGTAATATTCTTGAGTTATGCTCACATTGATCGCAATAACTCATTTGCTACAGAACTGGAGAAAATAGGTATATCTGTAGATAGAAAAAATCATTGGTAACACAATTCAATTTTACAGTATTCAGTTAGGTAGAATGATATAATCATACACCTCATTGAAATCCATCCTACTTCCAGGTCGGCTCACTGGTGGTTCAAGGAGATGGTTGGGAACGATCTACGGAGTGGTTACATGAGTATCTGGGGATCCCTTGGATCTTGTGCTGTCCATAGGAACGGTCACAATGCTTTGCCATCTGAAGATAAGGCAATTGGCTCAGATACAGTGGAAGGACGTGCTGGAGTTAAATTTTGTGCACCAAAGGGTTCTGTTAAGAACAAAGACATGAAAAGTGACAGCAGTAGCAGTGGTGGGGGAGGAGGAAGTAGGTTCAAAAATATTTGTGAAGAGGTTCTTTTAGTGTCAGTTTTCATTGGAAGAGCATGATGGCCCCAACTCTGCTTGTATCTAGCCTTGGGCCTTAGGCAAAAATATGGTTGTAGATATCAAGGACTCTAAAGTTTTACGCAGAAAGAGTAGAATCCATATACTAGAAAGAAAGATTTTTTTTCGCTGGTTTTGTGTTTATATTTTGCAATGTTAAAGGAACATTTATGACTTATATGAATCATATTCCCTAATAAATTTTTGCATGAATCTTGTGAATTTTATTGTATTTATAAAATTTTTTTTAAGTACATTTAAGACTGATGTGAAGGTCATGTTACCTAATAATCTTTCCAATGTTTTAAAAAGTCATTTCTCATTATGATTTGGTTATAATTATTACCAAGGACCTACATTTTTCAAGTTTCTGATAAAATGGATTTTTTTGCATTTTAATACATGCAATGATGCTGTCAGAATATTTCAACAAAGGGTACTTCAGGAGTCAAAGTACCCCGAGTACTGGCCCAGGTAGTTGGGAGCCTAATGGGTAGTGTCGCGGGGGTAGGGTGCTGGTAGTGTTTTTGGAGACCCACTCATCTGTTGGTATCCCAAGGTAATACCCATTGTCTCCATCAGAGTTGTCTTCTTATGAGGAGGAAGGAATATACTCCTAACAGTTGTATTTGTCTTTGGAACTTTACAGCATAATCTTTTCAATGTCTTTCTCTGCCACCAGCTGTCAAGGTGAGTCTGTTTTTTGTCTCTTAGGCTCTTCACTGAAAACTAATGCAATATCACATTTATTTAATGCTAGTATGAAGAGCTATTAATAGTTAAAAATTAGGTAAAATGATGATGCTTACCAGTTATTCCTTAAGGGCGAGGAAAAACTTTTGTTACGAAAGCAAAAAAAATATATTCTTATCTTACTTAAAAATAGAATAAAATGAAGTCTAAATAACATCTTTGTGATTTAGAAAATAGTTTGGGAATAAATTATGTATGAATTCCTTAATATTCCACTACCCCTTACCCTACTGTAATCAAAGGTTTTAGAGTACAATTGCAAAACATGTAAGTATGAAATATATTAATTTTTTGTAATCTCACGTCAAAAAAAGGTTTTAGCAATGGAAACATCTGATTTGATGTGTTCCTCGATCATAAGAATGTGGATTTTATACACAACAGATGAACAATAGACCCCTGAGAGAGTGTGGATGAGGCAAGCATTTCTTAATTTCCTGTTTCAGGGTGGCGATAGTCAGGGAAAACCGGGAAAACTTGGAATTGCCCAGAAATTTAGAAATCCTGGAAAAGTCACGGAAAAGTTTAGGAATTCTCGTAACAATCGGGGAGAAACTGGAGTAGGAATCCTCATTATTTTTCTTCCATTACGTTTATCGCCAGTCTTTCATGTGCGTCATTTCACCAACTAAAACTAACATGAGTCGCTGACATGCAGAGAATAAGCACCATAATTTTGTGTAGTATTCAGTTGTGAATCATAGTTAATCAGTTTGAATCAGACGTACAATGTATCCATTTTGTATATTCTTATTGTGATTTTTGCATTGTTGTATTAAGAATCATGATTACAATGTTTTAATACGCTCATCACAATGTTACAATATTACGCTCATCACAATGAATGCGTGGCTATGTTGTTCAGAACATTGTACCTTGAGTTTCTTTTTGCACCAAAAATCAGAAGGAGAATTAACTGTAACACACTAGCTTATAGTAAATACTTGCTTGCAGTTCTAAAATTACGAGACGATATTAGAAAATTTAAAAAATTTAAAGCTGCCATAGATAATTGAATTCAGCAAAAACAATGTACCAATAATAGGTGACCTTATGGAGGTCGGTCAGGGAAATTGGTAAATCCATCAGGGAAAGGTCAGGCAATTTGATAATTGTATATCAGTAGCCACCCTGTGTTTACATTTCAAGTTTTTTTCAGTCTTAGCGATAAACTATGGGCGTACGTTTATCGATACAATATACATTTGAATTCATCTAAGAGCTTAATAATCTTCATGAAATTCATCTCAGAGTTTATTACCTGGTCATCCAAAGAATTACTGCTCAATATTTGAATGGTATCTGTTGAAAGTTAGCAGTATTGAGTTTGGAATGTGATAGACATGACAGCCTTATTTAAATAATAATAATAATAACTTTATTGGCCCTGTAGGTCTACATAAAGACATCAGGCAAGTCAAGTTTATGAATATAAGGCAGGGTAAAATATAAGTACATACAGAAAGTACATGGTGCATTATATATGATAATGAATACAAGAAGATGATATTGCATTTTTCCCGTGATAATATTATCCCATTAACAATACATATACAATATACCGTGACATATTACATGAAAATAAAATAAAAGAGTTGAGTTGCAATTTTGACAATCAATTTAGGTATTCTGATACTGAATAGTATGGATTATTTGTTAGGTATGTGTTTACTTTATTTCTGAAAATACCTTCTTTTTCTATTTCTTTGAGGTGGTTGGGTAACTTGTTGTATATTTGTGTGATGGTGTGGTGGAGACTGTTGTTTGTGAGAGCTAATTCTTTGCTCATACAGTGGATATCTTTGTGCTGCCATGTGTAATGCACGTGATCTTGGTTATTCAGATGGAATAGATGTTGAATTCTTCTGACAAATACCGCAGCTTCGAAGATTAAGATGCAGGGTAAGGTGAGGACTCTGTATTTCAAAGAATATGGTTTGCAGTAGGTTTGCTGTGAGATTCCTGCTATTAGCCTGATAGCTCTTTTCTGTAGCTTGAATATTCGTGTGCTGTGGCAAGATATGCCCCAAAAGATGATACCATACCTGATTCTGGAGTAGATGTGGGCATAGTATACTGACAGTAATGTATTGGTGGATACTTCCTGGCGGAGGTTTCGTAATGTGTACAAGTGGAAGTGAAGTTTGTCGGATAGATAATCGATATGATTTGTCCAGTTTAAAGTTTCAGCTAGAGTGATTCCCAAGAACTTGGTCTCACGGCTGATGTTGATATGGTTGTTATTTATAAGAAGAGAAGGGCAATGGACTTTCTTTTGGTATGGATGGAAAAGAATGATGGATGTCTTATCTTCATTAAGCAGGAGTTCATTTTCGGCTGTCCAACTTATCATTTCTTTTATTGCATGGTTTGCACTTCTTTCTAATTGTTCGATTGACTCAGCAGTTATGACTTGGTTAGTGTCATCGGCATAGACGACTTACTGTCCTTTGTTCAGATACATTGATATATCATTGGCATAAAAAATAATAAGGAGGGGGCCTAATACTGAGCCTTGAGGCCCACCTCTTGTGGGGGTTCTGGGTTGAGATTTATACACACTTGTGGCTGCATACTTGTCATGACATTTAAATTGGACATACTGCTTTCTGTTTGTGACAAATGACAAAATCCAGTCCGATGCAACACCATTAATTCCAACCTGATTTAACTTTTTAAGCAGTATTTGGTGGTTGATTGCGTCGAAGGCCTTTGACAGGTCGTAGAAAATACCGACAATGGATTCTTTTTTATCAATAGAGTTATAGATGGTCTGAAGTAAATCGAAAATTGCTGTGGAGGTTGATTTTCCTTTCAAGAAGCAGTGTTGACAGTTGGAGATAAGGTGGTACTTGTTGAGATACTTAATTAAACGGGAATATATTATTTTTTCATATATTTTAGAGAAAGAAGATGTTATAGGAATGGGTCAGTAGTTTTCTGGTCCTTTGGTTGAATTTTTCTTGGGAACAGGAATTATTTTGGCTATTTTAGGTCTTGAAGGGAAGATGCCTTGTGTCATAGATGAGTGGATCATATGAGTTAGAAGAGGAGATAATATATGTGAACATTTGATTAAAAGATATCCTGGTATTTCATCTGGTCCAGAAGATTTGGTTCTTCCAAGTTGTGAAATGTATGAGTGTACCTCCTTTTCATCAGTGGGCATTAGAAAGATTATATTATTTTTTTGATTTATGGGTGTGTGTTGGTTTTCTGTTGATTTGTTTCTTTGGCGATTCAGGGGGATTGGAGCCATGAGATCTTGTACGTCAGAAAAAAAGTTATTTAGGCTGTTAGCTACGAATTTTGGATCAGATATTTCCCTGTTATTCATTTGTAATGTGATGTTTTTTTGCTGTGTTTGGGGATGGCGTTGATCTTTTTATTACTTCCCATGATGCTTTGGAAACATTGTTTGAGTTAGAGATGTATTGGTAGTTGTAGTTAAGTTTTGCTTCCTTTATTTTGTTTTATAATCTTTCATTAACTGCTTGTTTTTGGATTTCAGCATTGGGTTAGCTGTCTGTCTGATTTCGTTATTACAAAGTCTAAGGTAAGACCCTCGCTTTTTTAGCTCTAGTGTCATCCATTGTGTGCTAGGAATGTTTAATTTCCGGACCTTATCCACTGGAAAGAAGCAGTCATTATGGAGTGCTAAATTTTGGACAAATAGATTGAAGTTTTCCTCTGGATCATTGCTTTTAAATGCTTCATTCCAGTCAGTGATGCTTAGTTGATGGAGAAAATTTTCTATTTCTGGTTGACTAAATATTCTCTTATATTAATGAGGAGTGGTAGGATTTATTTCGACCTTCAACTCAATAAGTTGTGCAAAGTGGTCTGAGAGGCCCAAGTCCATATTTTTGGAGTACCTGGACTGTAAAGACGTGTGCACAAGTATGTTGTCAATAAGAGATTCAGTATATGGAGTAAATCGTGTTGGGGTTAGAATTGTTGGTTTCAGGTTATAAGATGAAATCATATCAATTAGGTGGGTTAGTTTGGAGTTTTCAATGGAGAAGTTAACATTGAAATCCCCTCAGACAATTAGGTTGTGTAAGTTTTTTGTGGTTAAAGAGGACATTTTGCTGTCAAGATGATCAATGAAGGAATTTACATCACAATCAGGGGGTCTATAAGCAGTAAAAATACAGTAGAAGACTTTGTCAATTTTAAGTTTTGCTCCAGCACATTCGAAGGATTTTTCCACAGATTGAACGGTAATGAGGGACGGGTATTAAGGTGGGTTCTTGCAAATAATGCAAAACCACCATTTCTATGCACTTTTCTTGAGAAGGAAGATATAAGTTTGTAACTTGTCAGATTAACACTATTGATTTCTACACCATTTAGCCAATGTTCACTAAAACAAAGTACGTCAGGGGGGTTATGATTGATAGCAAGTGAAAGTTCGTTAATTTTATTTCTGAGGCATTGGTTGTTCAGATGCATGACTGTGACTCCCTTCTTTAAATTCTATTCTGGAGGTTATGTGATTGCTGTGTTTACATTGCTTTTTGGCATGCGCGCATAGTTATCATCACCAGCAGTAACATTTATTAGTTTCCCTTACTTTTGCAAATATTTAACACTTTTTCAATGGCTGAACCAATGTACCATGTCTTTACCAATACACGAGATGTCCAGCCATTTACTTAGGTCACAAAAGATCACATTTGAGGCTTCACAAGCCCACCTTATGTTTTCATTAAGTTTTTTTATGAATTGAGGGTTTGCATATCTCCTTTACACAACAGAGTTCACTACAATACCTGTTTTTGGAAAGGATTTTTTTGTCTTTCTGATGAGGTCGTAGATTTCACCCATTACGTCCTCTGGTTGTCTTCCTCTTCGTATGTTGTTGCTCCCAACATGCAAGACTAGCATCTCCGGACTAATATCACTATTTTCCACCATTTCTTCAATCTTCATCACCATCTGCTCCTCTTTGATACCACTATACACTCGTTTTTTGGTGCCTTTTACATTGGCGTGTTTTAACAACAAGTCCCCTTATTAAAAACACACTATTACCCCTTTTTTCTACAACTTGTGATTTCGGGGTGCGGGGGGAACCGTTTTCACCGTTTACGTTCTGGTTTGGAACTGTGATTACATATTTTGCACAGGGATTTTGCCAGGAGTACTTAGATTGGTGTTTGTCACCGATGTTTACTCCGCAGGTGCTCATTGCGGTGTCACGCACACGATTTCCATTGGGATGATCGTCAGAATTATTCAACACATCATATCTATTGCTTGTACTTACAGCAAACTACACAGTTTATGTGGATTTCACAGTTACAGTCTCTCTCTTCGAAACTAGCGAATCACCGGAGTGGCCACTTTTACATGATGCAAGCTCTGCCATCAGTTTATCTCTTTCGTGCTCCAGATTTCTATTTTTTTCACGTAAACATGTTAGGTCTTGCATTGACATTGATATTACCTTGTCCTTAGAGGCTTTTTCATTCTGAAGGGTTGCATCTTTTTCGTCGATTATGCACGCCGTGCACCGCCAATAACTATCATCAGATATTTCGCTTGTATCAACTTGGGAGCACTTACTATGTAGTACCAACCAAGTAGTTACCAACGTATGACGAACAAAGTATGTTTTAATATGATACACTAAACCGTTTAATACAAAGCCATATTTTGAGTTTTCTTGTTAAGCAAAAATGTGATCGATCTGCCAGTTCTGGAGTAATGATGATGACATCTTGATAGAATCCTTAAAAATGATAGGTACCTACTTGAAGTTTCAATAATATTTGAGAAAATTCAGAAGAGTTCACTATATCAATACCAATATGACATCCCAGCCCAGAGTCAAGTGCAGAATATGAGCTCAGGCTTATTTAGCCAAAGGAAGTGACTTTGCTCTTCTCTACCTCTATTAACAATTTGATTGCTGAGCTGTAAGGTAGTCATAGCAAAATATCATTTTACTTAGAAATCAATGAATTTGGTCTCATTTTTAAGTAAAATATCTCGCCCATTCAGTGACACCAAAAATCTACCTCTTGCCACATTACTTTTGGAGATATTTGCAAAAAAAATACCAGCCCTTTTACGTGGGAAACTGTATGTGCATGCCCTCCAAAGAGACATTATTTACAAAATGAGGTATATCTAACACTTTGATGTCATAAATAAACTAACAGGGTGTAGTTTTTATCTTTTCTCAACTAATTTTTAAAAATAATCATATTTTCACCAGAGTAGGTTCTTGGGTATCACAAAAAACCTTCCGTTTTGAAGGAGTTTCAAAATGACCACCAAAAGCACCACATGAAAAAAAGAATAATGTTCAAGACTCATGAGAAAGAAAAGAATCATGTCAATATTTTCAATTAGATCGTTGCAATTTCTGTCATATAATACTATATAATCACCCAATAATAATGCAATATTTTATTGAAGTGTCCTACAACTGGTGTAATTAAAACGTATTGTTGGAATATGGTCTCTATTATGACTAGGGAACTATCCTGCTCTGACTACCTTAAATTCAAGGTCCTCTTAGAAATACTGAGGATTTTAACATTTACCTGGATTGTAAAAGAAGAGTCTATAATCTAGACTGATGAAATTTTACTAATAATATTTATTTTGGCACTTTGTGGTCTTATGTATGTCTACCTGAAAGATGTTCATCGTCCTGCTGTTAAAATATGGGAGAATGTACCTCTATGTTTTTAGCACTCATAGCGTCAACACTGGACAGCTCCTGCCATAAAGTACTCCTAGAGTGCTTCTGCAGAGCACATGTGTCAGCCATTACAATATAGGCTTTTGTATTATAAAATCACCCTAATCTTTCAGTTACACTAACCTCATTAAACTGAGTTTATTCGCAAATTTCTTGAAATAATTAGCCAATTTGTATTATAATTTATGGTTCATTTGTTATAAATTCGGGTAGAAAATTATATTAGAAATGTAAACTGACGTGAGTTTCTCAACTGTTTAAATAAACAGTTACATAGGTGTCACTTGGCGGATATATGCGATAGGCATACCCCTTGCTCATCACCAATTTGACGATGTTATATTTGAACACACATTTGAAGTAGATGAGTGAAAAATCATCTGATTAGTTCAATTTCTCTGCCCACTTGCAAGGAGTAGGGTCGTTCAGTTGATCCTCCTCTGTAGCTCTTCGCCGTTTATCGCTCGAAATTTTTTCCTATCTCAGACGTTCAAACAAGACGAGGCACCTCGCAGGAAAAGAGCATTTTCATGTGTAATTATGTTCTAGGATTACCCTGGCATCACCATTCAACACATTATTTCATAAGTCGCTTTAAATAACTGGCCCTTTTCGTTTTTCTATCAGAATTTTCTGTAGGTCTAAAATGAAAAGGAAATTAGCAACGCATAGATACACTTATTGGGCAATGTAACTGTGCTTGAACCAGGCTTTTAAGCTAAGCAAATTTAGACGATTAAGTTCCGCTTCATGTTATTTTAATGCTTGTATGCATAAGAAATTGGATATGTTATGATGGATGGATGAGAGTATGCACTATGGATATGTGTGTTGTTTTAATAGTATTTGATGGAAAATTGTGACTCAACAATGCTGTGGAATATTTAAACTTCCTATGCAATTTATTCCTCCTATTCCAATTTCTTCTCCTATCCTCATTGTGGTGACGTCCTTGACATCCTCCTAGATACACTCTGACTGTGCTGTAGATTTACTTCCTTGAACTTTACTTAAATCCTTTGGTTAACTATTTCCCGTCGTCAAATTCGTACATTACCTTGCAAGGTTGGAAGACATGGAACCTTGTAAGGAAAAGAAAGAAAAGATAGAAGTCTATGAGATGCGGTTATGGAGAAGGAAGGAGAAACTGCAGTAGATGGAAATGCTTATGAAAATTATGTAAGGTTGTTGAGCGAGGAAGGGAAATTTGACGATATTACACGTCCTAATTACTCATAGTTTAAAAATCAGGAGGATGAAGTATATCCGGTACATTTTTCGATTATGCAACCTATATATCATCATCACAGACTATTATTTTGCAAGATTGATTAAGTTGGCATCAAGTGGTAAACTGAAGATAAGGCACTCACTCGGTACTAGAGGCTTGAGCCGAGTGAAATTCATGCCAAAGAAGGGTTGACACGTAAATCATGGCCCTAAAGAAATGGTAACCTTGCTATAACCTATTGCACAGATTTGATTAAAAGACCATTTTCCTCAGCACATCAAGTTTGGACAGAGGAGCTGCTCTTTATTTCATTGGTTATTAGGAAAATGTCGAACAGGAAATTGAGAGGGGAACACAGAGGAATGGGACATGCGCTGGTTTGGGTGTGGCCATTTAGGCGCGAGCCATTTTGGCGCTGGTTGTTTGGGCACAGGGATGATTAGGCGAAGCCATTTGGGATCGGGGATGTTTCGCCGCAGGGACATTTTGGCTACCACTCGGCTGGTAACTACCTATGCTTTTATGATTTATGACAAGTGATAGTCACCTCAAAGGTGGTTGGAAGGGGTGAGTAATCAACAACGTGCTACACTACAGGTATGCTACCAATAATGTAAAATGATTTAGGATTTTTTTTCTTTTTGGGGAGATTTTTACATTTACTATTAGGAACCATTTTACCTGTCATCGAAAATGCCAAAAATACTGGCCAAAGCATTCTGGTCGTTGATGAGAGAAATCATGCCGAGGTCTTTAGCTATGTAAGCTACAACAAATTAAATACAATATTTACAATTGTATTGGACACACATACTACCTTTAGTCATATATCATAAAAGAATCGTTACTAACCGAGTGATAACCAAAACGTCCCTGCGCCTAAACTGCCTCCTCGGCCCGAAAGGTCCCTGCACCCAAACGGCCTTTGCCAAAACATCCCTATGCCCAAACGGTCTGCGCCCTAATGTGTCATGCCTAAAAGTTCCCGCGCCAAAATGGTTGTGCTGGATTGTTCTAGACCAGGAATGTGGATGCCCTGAGGCTGTGCGAGGAGACATGGATGGACAGTGGGGACTATTGGAGTGATAATTACAAGGTAATCTACAGTGGTGGGGATGAGAGTCAACGTATTGAATGCAAAATTGGGGATGAAGGTAGTAAATATTGAACAGAGCGACAGCATACTAGTGGTAGAAATGAAAGAATGCCCTACAAATTTCGTAATAGTTCAGGTGTACATACCCACATGCAATCATGAGGAGGAAGAGGTGGATGGGTTATATGAAATGCTAGAGGAGATAATTAGAGAGTTCTCGGGCAAAAAAACCTATCAGTAATGGGCGACTGGAACGCAGTAGTGGGGAAAGGGATAGATGGGTATGAAGTGGAAGGGTATGGATTAGGAATGAGAAATGATCGCGGTGAGAAGGAAATTAAATTCTGTAGGAGAATGAAATTAGTGGTAACAAAAACCTGGTTTAAACACCATCTTAGGCAGAGGTTTACGCGGAAAATGGCGGGAGGTACTGGGAGATATCAAACTCATTACATTATGGTTCGGAAACGATTCTGGTACAGTGTGTGAAGAGCTCGCGGGCTATCCGGAGGCTGATTCAGACTTGGGACTTAATTTAGTGATGATGATATGTGATCATAGATTCAAAAGGGTTAGTAGTTGTAGAAGGATAAACAGACAGAACTTGAAAGCTTTAGTAGGGGAAAAAAGAAGGGAATACCAAGAGCGAGTGGAAGGGATAGGAAGGGAACATAAATGAAGCTACGGAAATTGGAACAATCGAGGAAAAATGGGAGAATATGAAAAGAGGCATGGTAAGAATGGTGGAGGAAACAAAAGGATTAGTGGAAACGAGGGGAGGAAGGAGCAGTGGGCTACACAAAAAATAATTGGAAAAATGGAGAAGGAAGTGAAAAAAGCCAACACTGAACTAGGTAAGACGAAGCACAATTAGTTAAATAATCAACTCCGGTGAATAACCAAGCGAGCGAAGGAAAACTGGTGGAAAAATCCCTGCGAGGAAATGGATAAGCTGCAATAAGCTGGGCAAAAGGGTGTATTATACGATAAAATACTATTGCTATAGGGCGGTGAGAGAGGGAATACAGTATAAAAGATCAGAGCAGGTAGAATATTAGAAAAAGCAGAGCAAGTAGAATATCAATTGAGCAAGAAAATATTCAAGGTAGGTTGAGGGAATGTGTGGAAGAGCAATATGCCAACGTTAGTAGACAAACTAATTTACATATAGAGGATGAGGGAACACTAGATGAGGATATAATCTTGGTCCAATCACACTCTATGGTGAAAAAGAGAAAGGATTTAGAGAGCAGGCAAGAAAAGCTGTAGGAGTAGATAACATACCTTCAGAGTTTCTAAATAATTTAATTAAAAAAAGTAGGCAGCTTTTTCCTAACCAATTTTAAGTGATCTACGAGGAGGGAGTATGGCCAGATGGTGATTCCAATCCGAAAAAAGGAAGCGTCAGCACGCGAGGAATATGGAACAATCAGTTAGATTTCGTGTGCAGCCAAAGTTGCAATTAGAAAAATCAATAAAAGTGTTGGAGAGTAAGACCTATTTCCGCTTTGGTGATGACTAGTTTGGAATTCAAAAAGGACAGTCAACTCGGGATGCAACTGCGGTGGTGAGAACACTTATAGAAAGAAACATCACCGAGAGAGTATAACCAGGATGTTTTCTCTAGCTTTGTGAATTTCAAAAAGGTGTTTGATATAGTGAGGGCAACTAGAGGTCGCTGGGTAAAGCCTTTGTCTCCTTTTCTTTGTAACATTCATGCCGAGGAAATGATCAGACAAGCATGGAAAGAACTACATCGATGTGGGAATCAAGGTACGAGGGCAGCTATTACAGTTACCTAGTTACGATCGCAGACGACAAGGCGCTGATTAGTCGATCTCCGAAGGGATTACAAGCTTAAAAAGATGCTGTAAAAGTTCAGTATGGAAATTTGGAAAGAAGGCATCATAAGAAAATATAAGTAATGGGATTTTCTTGGACAAAGAAAGTTCAGTATGGAAATTTGGAAAGAAGGCATCATAAGAAAATATAAGTAATGGGATTTTGTAGGACAAAGAAAGCGAGACTGATCATAAAAGTCGGAGGGTACAAACTCTACCAAGTAGAAAATTTTAACTGGGCAGTACGCTTAAAGTAAATGGGCATAGTAGCTAAGACATACCCAAACAGCATCCTGATATCTTTTTGATGTCATTTTATATCCATTATTAATCATTTATTTTTCAAAATGATATCATGTGATGATATCACTTTTTGATCAAAAATGATAACATTTTGTGATACAAAAGTGACATTTGCCAGTGATATCATTTTGATTACCAATAGATATCTTTTTGACATTACTTTTTGGTCATTATAAATCATTTATTTGGCCTGCGGTGGTATGCAAGCAGCCATATATTTATTACCCCGTCATGAAAAAAACTTATACATGAGCACAGGTTACTTAAAGAGTTTTCTTAAATTAAGGTTGAATGACAAGTCACATTTTTAAATTCAAGGAAATTTATTGCATGAGACTTGTAACATTGCTTTTCTTAGGCTGCCTGTCACTGGTGCAGTCCATATATCTGCATATTTTCTCCCGAATCATCTTTTCTGTTGCATCTGGAAGACATTTCCGTGCAGCAGCTGAAAAGATTAAATTATACCTGCATTAGTGTGAAAAAGAAACATTTCAGAATATGCAAACATTATGATTTTATATCAGGAGCAAATAAATGTTAATTGTGCATGTCTTCAACTTGAGGGCTACCTTAAACTATTATTTGCCAATAAAGTATTATTAATATCCTTAGAGGGGTTGTGGTGGCCTAGTGGGTAGAGTGCTGGGATACGAACTGGAGAGTCCGAGGCTCAAATCCAGGGGAAGTCTCTTGAGACTCCCAACCTAAAATCAACGTGGTGCAATTTTCTGACTCAAATCTTTGTGGGAAATCATACACTACACTCACCAATCAAACTCAGATCGATTTAGCTAGTTTAGCTTGGTATGATAGACACAACGGGCTAACGAGATCAATATGAGAAGCGGGCTAACTCGGCCCGCTTTCTCTGCCAGTCTGAGATTTCAAATCACTATGAACCGATTCAAATCGATATTTCAACCGATTTCACATCGGTAAACCAAGCGATCTGAGTTGGTTGGCTTAAAATGTTCAGATCAGTTCGAGATGATATCGATCTGAGTTCCATTGGTAAACATAGTGACAGGTGACCCATGGAAAGGAACTGGCCCCCCTACCTTGAATGTGTGAATTTCATACGCCAATGGTTTAGTCCGGGGTGTGCTCTACCATCACCTATCAAAACCAACCTTCAAGTTGAAAACACTTAGTGAGAAATATCTGTAGATTTTACAGTAAGAAGTTTTAACACAGTTAAACTAGTCACATATCCATTATGATAAGTTGAACTTACACTAACACTCTCGTACTTCAAAAGTTGGAAGTATCTTTTATTCAATCAAAAAGAGAAACTCCTCATTCTGTTGCCAGACAAAGATGAGAATAATACCTTAAGCTTCATGTTAATAGTAATAAGGTTTTTCATACCAGTGTACTTCAATAGAATGTTATTTATTTATTCTTTATTTCTTTCACATAAAAAGGATTTATATGGTAAAGCAATAGTAATGATTTGACGAAAGTTGTGCACTTTTTCTAAAGAAAGGCTACAGATATTCTTGTGCAAAGGCACTATGTTATAGTTATTGTCTCTGGAAAAGTGATATTTTTAGTAGAAGTGACAATAATGTACACATAACCAAAAGATAAAATGGATATATTAGTCATGCATGAGTCATGTGCATGAGGTAGAATGAGGAAAACATAACTTGAATAATCATTTTTTCATAAAAATTGCTTCAATATATGAATTTTTTTAAATGGAGGCTATGAAATAAACTTACCAGCAATAGCCTTATAAATTGGAACGACTGATAGGTTCTTCTTTCCCTTTTTCCCTGAGCCACTGTAATTAGCACACAAGTCAGTGGTTACCAGCTTCCTCCTCATATCACCAATGACCTTGGCTACAGTGTCCCCACCAACTGCAGCCAGCTCTCGGACCTACAGGAACATAATTTTTAATGAAAAATAATAAGTCCATGAACAGTTATAATTTATAATACAGAGCTAGTAATGCTTTCAGAATATAGGTCTCAAATAAGAAATTAGGTTGTAGGAATTTTTGAGTAAAAGTGAGGGGATGGGTAAAACCAAAATACTAACAGAAACGCTTAGGAAAGCTACTTACCAATGCAGTCATAGCAGAATCATCTTCAACGATCAACTCGCACAACTCTTGCAGTGAGGTCTCATGTGCAATTGGCAACTTGCCATTGATTGCCGCACTTCTTCCATTGGTGTCATTGTCATTGGCATGGCATATTTTTTCATATCGAACAAAATAAAATCGTTCATAGACATTTTTGGCGACTTTTTACTCATTTGTTCTAATATCAAATGTTAGCCGTCAAGAGATATTTATTTGATATCACTTTTTAATCATTTTGGGTACGTCAAATTTTAATCGACAAGAGATGTTAAAATGATATCACATTTGTGTCACTTTCAGGATATAGACGTAAAAGTGATGTTAGTGATATCATATTGATGTCCTTTAGACATATAAATGACATATGATGCTGCTTGGGTAACCACTTATGAAGGTATGACTAAAATATATCTTCAAAGATCTTTGATGAATATCTATTAGATGTATTCTCTTCTAACCTTCAATATCTAATGTAAATCTAATTTATATTTTTTTCCGAGCGAGTTTCCTGCAAGCATTCATAAACGCACTGGGAAGTATTCCCACAGCGTTCCAGAACGATGCAAAACACATTCTAGCATGTTACATTGTGTTGATGAACGCTCTCAACACCCTAGACAGGATGTTCTGAAATGCACGTAAACGCTCTGAAACGCTGAAGATAGTGACTCACAGGGCGTTCACGAACACTCGAGAACGTTGCTAAACGCTCTGTAGTGTGTTTGAGAACACTCCAAGGCGTTCACATTTCCGCTCGAGAACACACTGGGATGGTGTTCTTAGCGCGCTCTTTGCAATTCATGAACACATCCGTGGTGCGTTCCTAATTGCTCAGAAAACGTTCACATTTTCGCCAGGGGTAACTGTGGTGAGCTACGCTAGAAAAAGTAAATGAAATGCAATGATGAGGAGTCAGCAGTAAGCAGTGTACACAAATACAGAAGCCGTGCACTAGAGGCAACGGTTCGTAAATGGCCACATATGACGACGAAGCGCCGCCGTGCCGCGCCGACATGGGGGACCGGCGGCGCGCCGCACATTATCCATCGGCGGCGGCGGCACGGCGTGGTGGCCACCACCGCCGGCGTACATGTCTAGTACGATGACAGTGGGAAACGATAGTACGATGTCAGGAGATGCGCGGGTGTGATTTTGTTACAATTCAAATAAATACGGCAGATGTGCCTAAGCCGTGATGTGGCCAATGGATGTTTCAACTTAACCGCCAATTAACGAAGGTAGTAAAATAAAACCTTTGGTGGATTAAAGCAAAACGAGTCAAGAAACTAAGAAATTACGTAAACGTGTAATTTACTTTCATACTTATGGTATTTTCACATATTCATTGATCGAGTACTAACAAACCCTGCTACGCGCCTCCTCAGGGTTTCGCATTAGGCGCTTATGCCAAGTAGAACCAATGAAATCTTGGCTGCCGGACGTTGAATTGGTGAACGTTATAAATTACCATTTATATGGGTGAAACTAGACAGATAGGTACATGCCGCAACGTAGACTCCCTCGCCATCAGTTCGCCTACTTTTAACTTGAAATTTTCGCAACCTGGTCCATCTAATGTCGAGGAGGTGTCAGCTTTCCAAGTGAAGGCTTTCTTGCCCCAATTGCGGCATAAGCGACTCCATCGCAGTGTCGTAATTGCCCAACCGAGTCACCGAGACATGAAAGTCCTTTCCCTAGAGGAGATCTCCAACAGATTCACACGGCGAGGCACAGAGCTTTTCAGGACACGAGCAATAACAATATGAGAATACCAGAAATGCTAAGAGTGAAAGTGTACTTTATGCTAACGTAATTTCATAGTTTCCTACTCAATTTTTCTTAGAGCCATTTTATGTTACAGTGACTAAAAGATACCTTCGCTAATTGGTGTTTCAATTACCTATCCGTTCGCCACATTCCGTTAGGAAAATGCAACAATCCAAAATTCAAAAAACATCCAAACTCAACAATCGGAGGCCGCCGCCGTTTTAGGCGTTCCCAATTGCTGTCTCAGTACCATATTGGGCTCTGAGCCGTGTATTTCAAAAATGTCAAACAATAATCAAAAAGACGACGTCCTCGCAAAGAATTGGCTGATTCGTCAGCATTTAGCCGATAGAGTGGCAAGGAGGTGGGAACTAATGGGAACCAGGGACGAAAGCGATATGGACGTCGACGATGATTCGCCTCCTGGAGCGTCTGACGGATTCGGAATAAGTGAGTTTCAGGTAGAAGCATACATGTATCAGTTAAGAAGGCGCCAAATGCAGAGACGAGGTGCACGAGTGGAACAGTCTCATGAATCTGTCCAAACTGACTTTCAAGACATGATGGAATACTCCCCGGCGGAATACAGCCAATTCTCGCGCAAAAGGGCACGAGAGAGAGACTACAGAGACTGGGCAGAGGACGGCCCCTCGCCGGCTAAAAGGCGACGAGTAGAGTGAAGGTAAGCATTTCCTTGAGTTAATTTTTCCGCACCGCACATTTATGTTTCTAATATAGTTTGAATACATAACATCGGCACCTGACTGAAATACGTTGCGGCATGTATCTGTCTAGTTTCACCCACTTAAATGCTAATTTATAACTTTCACTAATTCGGAACCCGACCGCTAAGATTTCGTTGATTCTACTTCGTATAAGCGCCTAATGCGAAACACTGAAGATGCGCATTGCAGGGTTTGTTAGTACTCGATCAATAAGAATGTGAGGATACCAGAAGTATGAAAGTGAATTATATGTTTACGTAATTTCTTAGTTTCTTGACTCGTTTTGCTTTAATCCACCAAAGGTTTTATTTTACTACCTTCGTTAATTGGCGTTTGAGTTGAAACACCAATTAGCCACATCATGGCTTAGGCACATCTGCCGTATTTATTTGAATTGTAACAAAATCACGCCTGTGCATCTCTACCCCACCCACCACCCTCCTACCCACCCACTACTTTTGTGGCCTCTCACAGGTTTTCCGGATTCCTAGCCCAACCGCCATCCCTTACCTCCCCCTTGGTTTTTCCCCCTCATCTCCCCCTCCTACCTTCCCCAAAACCCCTTACAGTATATTTGCACCTGGAAATTTTATTTTTAGTTTGTACCTGATGATGATGGCACCACTGTGTCGAAACATGTTTTACCAAGAAAATAAATCTGTGGAAGGAAACAAAGTTACATTTTCATTGGTGAAATTCAACTTCCATATAGTTGAGCCTCGAACTATGGAGCTGATTAGGCTACTTAGAATCTGAAATTGTGTTATAGACATACATGTAGATATAAATGGTGACCTAAAAGCCTCATTTTTTAAGATCATTAATTTGAGACAGAAATGTCATCTCCATGAATTCCTCTCTCCCTTTAAGATTGTGATAAAACAAGATCTCTCTTTGGAAATAGTCTATGACCTTGTTTTTTTTTAGATAAGCAGAATTGTGGGCAGAAATCATACACTTGGCCTTCATATTTCTTTACCTGTATACAATTTCTCTAATGTCATGTGAAAATGGAAAGATTAAAGGCATCAGAAATTAAAGATGTGCATTGCTTGCATTAGTCAAACCAGGATTAAATGCATTATATTCTGCACCTGCCTTCATCGCCTATGGGTGGGTTGTATTGACCAATCCATACCACTTATGAAGGTAAATTATTGAGGATTTTCCTTATAGCCTCATAAACACTCACTCTCATTACATGGAAAATGTTCAGTACTTACTACATCAGACATATCATCATCTTTTCTTACATTATCTTCCTCTTACTCACTTTCTACATCTGTGAAGAAAACCTGGTGACTAGGTAAACTGGCTGGATCATCCAAACGTAAATGTTTCTCTATTTCTTCCTCAATACAGTACGTGTCAGATGCCAATTTATGAACAAATGATAAAAGTTCAATAAATACAAATGGTCTTGAAATTATATCCATACTAGTGAAAAGATACATATTTAGTGGCCACTAAATAAAGATTATTTATGGTGATTCTTCACATAGGAGAAATCATTCACCTTGACTTCCAGAACTCAAACCTGGGGACCTATGTATGCAAGTAGTATGCAAGGGAGTGGTTTCCATGGAGTCACACAAGATTTTCTTGTACAGGGAGTAAGTTTGGTATGCTCAAACCGGCAGAAGGGAGTTGAACATTCCAATTAGAACTAACTCCCTGAACCATGTGAGATTCTCTTCACTCATTAGAGATTTTTATAATTTCCAAAAGGAGGCTGCATGGGTAAGAATGCAACTTCTAGCTGATTTAGCAAAAATAGAGAAATTGAAGAACGAAGGACTCATACAACACATGAGAGGATATCTCCTTATAATCTAGAAAATAATAAATTCATTAAGTTCTTTCAGCTTAGTTAGGGGCTAGCTACAGACTTAATTAGGGACTTAAAACCCTTCTTACAGGCTCAGTCAAGGTTGTCAGCATAATAAGTTGAAACTTGGGTATTTTTCACTATTTCAAATAATGACAGCTATTGCTTTTTCCGATTTTGTGAAGAATGAAGGGTAACTTCTCTGCCTAGATGTTCCCCCCGTAGGGAGACAGCTGAGAGAACAAACTGTTTGGCAATATTTTTCTAGAGTATAAAGAAGTAATTTTCATTCAAATCTTTTAATGTTACCATTGAATACACTGCTGATATTAGTTTATTATGAGTACCTACTGTGGCAAACATGAGGTACAGCATAATTTAGTGATATCTTCTTTTAAATTAATTATTTCAATCCAGTTATCCCACCCTCTTTTGCAATATTTCCATAGCCCTAACTTTTCTTAATCTCCCTTTGCCTCAAGCTGCACCCATACCAACCCTCTTCATTGACAACCATCATACTTATTCTCCCATCCTCCTCTATGGAATTTATTCACTCCTTGCTCCTGCACTTCCAGCATTCTATTAACCCATTAACAACCAACTTCTTTTTTCCTCTAAAAATTCAGATTTTTTTCCTTGGGTACCAGAATTGTCTCAGCAGTCAGAGAAAAATATGGAAAAAATTCCTCATGAATATTATTGTTACTGTTATTGAATTTTACTGTTAATTATAAAAGGGTGGGTCGACAACTGGTCGCAAACCCCATCAATGGGCAAAAATTATTGGCTTAAGGCATAGCATGGATAAGTTTAAGCAAAGAATCCACAAAATAATTATTAAAATGTCTTTGAAGGCTTCCGCGACTCTTATAATTATTAATGTTGCTCTTTTCAGGTATTTCCGTCGTGTGTTTGGTTTTTTTTTTGACAACAGTTTCTCCCCTCTTCCTGGGGGCGTCTTCAGGTCCGTTGGACATTTTTGTAATTGTTATTATTTATTTTCCGTTGTTATGTATTGCGTTGCTAGTACATCTAGGACCATAGGGTGTCTCGATTGCCCGCTCCTCGTTGTGGTTTCACCACTCTCTCCCAGGTTGAGGCAAGTGGGTATCCATCCTCCCGATTGAAAGTCGATGGATATTTAACCAGCTCTACCGCTTCTCTGATCAACCTGGGAAAATAATGATTTTCCCTTGAGAGTACTCTCACTTGGTCAAAGGCAATCTGATGTCCTGGCTCGAACCACGCATGCTCTGCAACTGCGGAGAGGCTGAATCTCCTCTTTTCGGTGGCCCTCTGGTGCTCTTTAATTCTGCATTGAATTGCTCTCCCCGTTTGGCCGATGTAGGATTTACCACATATACATTTGATTTCATAGACTCCCTCATACATTGCAGCGGGAATTTTGTCCTTGGGTTTTGGGATGATATCTCCAATTTTCTTCGAGTTTGAGAATCTCGTCACTATACCATACTTACGAAGGAGCCTACTAATCTTTTGTGCCGTCCCTGCGATGTATGGAATTGTGGCATATGCAGCTGGCTTTTCTTTAGGTCTTTCTTTGGTTCTGTTTATCATTAGATCATTTGCTTCCGCCAATTCCTTTTCTTTCCTTGCGGTCCTTAAAAGGACTATATGCCTAGGGTATCCATTCTTCTCTAGCACTGAGATTAAATGTTGCTTCTCTGAGGGAAGAGATTCGGTGTCTGACATACTGTAGGCACGATGAACTAAGGTGTTGATTAGAGAGTTCTTATGGGCGGGATGATGGTGCGATTTTGCATCCAAATACCGATCTGTGTGGGTTTTCTTTCTATATACTGCATGACCAAGGCTTCCATCTGGTTTCTTACTCACCAAAACATGTAAGAATGGTAGGCAGCCGTTCTCTTCAATCTCCATCGTGAATTTTATGGCGGGATTCTGCTGATTAAGGTGTTCCAGAAAAAGTACGAGTTCTTCTTTCCCGTGTGGCCATACGACGAATGTGTCATCAACATATCGGATCCAAAGTGATGGTTTCTTGTGATAGGACTCGAATGCCTTCTGCTCAAAATTCTCCATGAAAATGTTTGCTACCACTGGGGAGAGGGGTGATCCCATGGCGGCACCTTCGTTTTGTTGGTACCAGATTCCATTCCGAAGGAAATATGAATTTTTGAGGCAGAATTCTGTGAGGTCTGGGAAATCTTTTGGTAGTCCTTCGTTAATAAGATTTTTGATGAGTTGGATGGATTCATTGATGGGCACATTTGTGAATAAGGAAACGATATCAAAACTTACTAATATATCTCCTTCGCTGATTTTGGTATTCTTAATAATCCGCGTGAAATCCATTGAGTTCTGTACAAAGGAGTTAGTTCTCCCGGTGAAGGGCTGGAGAGCCCGTGCAAGGTATTGTGCCAGGTTGTAGGTCGGCGCATCGATATTGCTCACTATTGGCCTGAGCGGGACTCCCTCCTTATGTATTTTTGGGAGTCCATAGAAGCGTGGAGGTTTGGCTGCGGATAGAATCAATTTCTTCCGATCTTCCAACAGTATCGATGATCCTTTGATTCTCTCTTTGACCAGGCGTTCTATCCTTGTGGTGGGATCACTCTTTAACTTAGTGTAGGTGCTATCACTTAAAAGTTCAGTAATTTTGATATTGTAGTCCTTTTTCTTCATTACAACAGTTGCATTACCCTTGTCTGCTGGTAATATTAGGATTTCGTTCATGAAATAAAGTTAAATAATCAGTTACAATTTAAATATAAGAATTATTAATATTTTAAAATTGGCAAAAAATAGTACTTTATAACCATGAATGAAACTTAAACCAATATTGCTTTGAAGCAATTCCCCTTCATTTATTTTTCTCTATCATTAAAGCAAAAATTGTTTAATCAATCATCTCATTTAAATTTTCACAAGGAATATATAATTATTCACCAAACTTCATATTAACGTGTGGTCGGCCTCAAAGAAATGCTCATGCACAGACACATTGTGCCGACTGCAACACTTTACAGTAAAGCTTCTGCACACCACACTTTGACACCTAACCTAACCTGTAGTAATTAAATGCCCATCATGGAGAAAACGCAAAGCCTGGAAAATAGAAGCATGGCTAGATGTTGCAAGGGGCTATACTGTACTTTTTGAGAATACTGCGAACGATGGCCCTTCGGAATGTGAGAATGTCAATTGTTACTTCTGAGTTACCTGCCAGAAGCCATGCATTGCTCATTCAAACATAAAATAGCCAAAATATGATAGGAATGTACCATATTTCCCCGAATCCCTATGCAGTAGTTGCTGACAAAATCATTCATGAAGTCAAATCTGCCCATATTCTTATTGTTCATAGTGATTAGTTTTGGCTGAGGTATCACAATTTTTATCTTGTTTTTTAGAGAATAACTTTTAGCCTCTTGGATAGGCTGAATGCTGTAATGGTTTAACTTCAGTAACTACATTGTTCTCTTTCCAAGTTACTGCAATTAACCTAGATTTTTGGTCCACCATGGCCTCGTATGTGCGTATTTGTCTATTGAGCATCACTGCCTTACCAGCAAGGGGCAGGATTCAATACTATTTGCTCTGACCATCCCTGTCCCATGTTCACCTTTATCTGTTAGAGAATCAATAAGTTTGACACTCGTAAAAAGTTATCAAAATGGAAGTGAAATTGTACCCCTGGGTACACTTAAATAACATCACCACAAAAGCACATGACAACTGATTCTCCAAAACCCTCAACTGATGGTTGTTCTTCTCTTCCATGTCGCCCTGTCCTCCTGTAGCTCTTCATTCCTGTCATTGTCAATCTCGAATAATGAGAGATAATTTAATGAAGATAATGAGTGTGTCTGTTATATTTAACCCACATAAATGAAAAACACTATTATTAAAACCATAACTACCTACCTCAGCTTCTGCCTGCAGCTGTCCGGAGCACAGACAGTCGGGATCTCTGAAGTCTTCTTCACCTGAATCACAGTCCGTTTCTTGACCCAGATCATGTGCAGGACATATGAAAACATCTGTTGTGTACCCAGTGACATCACCCTGGCAAAAATGTCTAGTGACACAGGCAGTGAAAGCCTGTGACTTAGCCAGTGATTCTTGATTTTCAAACCAAATCACTGGGTATGTCACTGGAAAGTTGCTGTCAACTAAATTTTTTTAAATATATTAAATGTTTGATTTGGAGTGTTTAGCTATTCTACTTTTGATTAAAAGTATTAGTTTGACATTTGTAACTAAATATATCAACTGCATATTCATCACTGGGATAATCACTGGGAACATAGTGATAAACCCAGTGAGAGGAGTAATCCTTAGTCACTGGGTAGGAATCTAAAAATCACTGGGTACTATACCCAGTGAAATCTTGACTTTGACTTGACTTGACCAGACTTGAAAAAGCTGGCCCGATTATAATGAAATACTATGCTATAACAGCTCTTAGACTTTAAACAGTATATTTCTAAAGCCTCCAGTCATAACTATAAATTGAAATCATTAATTTGATGATTATTTAAGATTTAATCCATAAAGATTTGGTCACTGGGATAGTCACTTGGTACCCAGTGATTGAGACTATGAACTGTAAGATAAGATTTTTAAAATTTTCAACAGAAGGAGCATGAAGGTTCAATTGTTAACTATCAATTAAAATCAATTATTTGATGATCATATATGGATTTAATCCATGTAGAATTAGTTACTGGGAAAATCACTGGGCACCCAGTGATTCCCCCATTGAGGAAAGTTAACCAGTATTACTGGCTAAGAGTCCAAAAATCACTGTGCATAGTGACTTGAAATAACTGGCGATTTTATCATGAAATACTGTGCAATAGCAGCTATAAGACTTTAAACAGTATATTTGTAAAGCATCGAGTCATAGCTATAAATGGAAATTATTAATTCGATGATTATTTACGATTTATCATATGAAGATTTGGTCACTGGGATAATTACCAGGTATCCAATTAACAGTAGGTAAGGTAAAATTTTTTTTTTAATTTAAAGATTAGAACCATGATGCATCAATTGTTAACTATCAATTAAAATCAATGATTATTGATGATGGATGATTAATTCTGGATTTAATCTATGTAGAATTGGTCTCTGGGAAAACCACTGGACACCCAGTAAGGGAAGTTAGCCTAAATCACTGGCTAGGAGTCTAAGACTATTTGGTTATTAGAAATACCACAGAATATCAGAGACTGGTGTGATATTTGTTGCAGATAAAATGCAGAGCATGAAAAATTGAATTGAAAGGAGTGGCAATGATATAAGAAAAACATCAACAGGGAGTCCTCCTAGCATTCAAATTGATGTTGCAAATATCGACATTCATTTGTCCTTTTGGCCGCCAATCGGAAGTCCACATGCTCGTCCTCCGCCATCTTCCTCCACTTTTTCTATTACCTTGAGAGAGCGGTTGCGTGCAGTGCTTACCATGTTCGGCCAGATACGATAATAAGTTTGCGATGGGAAGTTACAGAACATCAACCATAATGAAATTCCGACCTTTAAAATGGAATTGGTGGAAGAAAGATCGTGTGTACTTCTTTCCCACGAAAAAGTTTTTGGAGGACAGGAGTGAGGAGATGCTCTCAGTGCACGTGTTGTGATTTGCTGTGAAGTACATAAGAGTTTTTTCCTCCTCATTTCAGTTATAAATATGCTTCTCGGTTGCCAATACCTCATCTCAATGAGGGTTTGTGTTTTCGTGGCTGTTGTAGCTGAAATGTGTCATTTTCGAGCCTGTTTGTTAAATCTAGAACCTGTTACGGCGTGTTAACACGATGCATGTTGCCAATCCCAATTCACTTGGAAAGTCACTGTCAGTCACTGGAAAATCACAGTCAAAATCACTGTAAAGTCACTGGCAGAGTCACTGATTAGCCACTGGTCATGTCACGTAGTCACTGTTAAAGTCACTGTCCCATTTCACTGGGAAAGTCACTGAGTAATCACTGTCAGTCACTGAAAAATCATTGTCTAAATCACTGCAAAGTCACTGGCGGAGTCACTGATAAGTCACTGGTCATGTCACTTAGTCACTGGGAAAGTCAATGTCCCATTTCACTGGGAAAGTCACTGAGTAGTCACTGTCAGTCACTAAAAAGTCACTGTCTAAGTCACTGTAAAGTCACTGTCAGTCACTGAATAGTCACTGGCTATATCACTGTCTGCATCACTGGATATTTTCGCCAGGGCATCTGGGTTCATATTTTCAAGTAACTTGAGTATTTCAGCAACAGTGAGATTTTTGACCCATAGGTTAATAAAATAGAACATAAATACTTATCAATCGAAAAGAAATGCATTACAAAGAATATAACAGAAATAAAATCTTATTTATCAATGATACAACAAGAAACAAAAGTAATTCTTCTAAAATACCAGTAAATGCTGTTCAAAAACTCCAAAAGCTATTAATTCTGGTGCTATATATGAAAACATCACGCTCATGGTAACGTTAGGGTTTACAAACAGCGGGTCATTAGTGACCCAGGCTAGACAAAGACACTCATACCTCTCAAGCGATCCCAACAATGTATCAAATATATCATATATGAATGGGAAAATATTTTTTACAGTAGTAGATCGCATCAAATATTGGAATTTAGTATGAATAATTGTTATATTTATCATTTTCAATGAGTCCGCAAGCACTGTTCTGATATGTCCACTTTCTCTGGAGGTTATGAACGTATGGAGGGGAGGGTAGAGACTCCGAAAGCAATTCATAGTTGCCTAGTGCATCTGGCACATAGACAACAATGTTTAGATTCCACATGAACTTCGTTCGTTTAATGAGACATTTTACACCAAGTGGGTTGCTAATGATCCGCTAGTTGCTGATGTGTTAACTAAATGACTGCCTTTAAACCTCATCTATTTATAAAACTGGAGTAGACATAGAAATAACATTACTTTATTACTACTTTATAAAGAAAAATGCCCTTAAGGTACTAGTATGTTTTATTCCATACTTATCATAGCCTCGTTACTGGCAAGAATCCTCTACTTGAGACTAAAACGTTTTCACTACTTTGAAGAATACAAGAAATTCCACTAAGTTATCTGCAACTACCCATGTTGTCTTGAATGAACAAATTCTTATGTGAGAAAAATGATTAACAATAAATGTCTCTTTTGCTATGTAGAAATCTTAAGGAGATTCATATTATGCCAATTAAATCTAAAAGGCAACAAATGAGTATAATTAAACAATATTTGATGCTTGCTCTAATACTCGTTAAAAGAATCATAATCTGGATTAATTTCTACTGATACTTACTCTCGGTTAGTACTGGCAATTTGGGGGTATCAAGGGAGTACCTGCTGCATGATTGTATGGTAAGGTTATGCTTAGGAATGTTGAGGGGCATGTTACTTGGGATTTGGTTGCCGGGATGTTGTGATAAAAGGATAGAGTTAAGGAAGGGGTGCAGGAAGTTGGGAGGGCAGGAGTTTCAGAGGTGTTCATGTCAAAAATGGTAGGTATTGCGAGAATGTATATATTGGGAGTATCTTGGAGTAGGAGTGACATGAATGACTCATTTCCTCTTTCCTCTTCTTATAGAGAAAATTTATTTACAAATTGATTCTCCTTAATTCTTAAGGTCCTCAGTTACAGTGATGAAATACATACCTAAACTGTGCACCTAAGTGTTATGTTCCTATAATTTGAGTGAATGGTACATTTTTACATCATGATGTAATTTTCATGTCTTGCTAATCATGACTGTTATTAGTGACTCAGAAGTATTTCATACCCTAACACTGCATGTTTCCCCCAAGGGCATAAATCCTTTGGTGGAAAATCTGTAGATCTTCCAAAACAGATGGACCACCACCAGTTTTTCTACCCTGAGTTGCAAGGGCTGCAACCTTCCTCTTTGTGGTAGTTCTAAGGTCATGCCAACACTAAAAAAATAAGAATTAGTATTGATTAAATAATAATAATTAGAATTAATGTTAATGCCTTCTGAATGTTTCCTACATGGTCCTGCCAAACAGAGCTTATGCTCTTTCATCATGATATCCTAAGATCAGGGGGATTGAAAAGCAAGTCAATGCAATATTCCTTGATTTCAAGAAGGCATTTGACAAGTTTTATCACAAAAAACTAATTTATAAATTGCATTCATGTGGAGTTTATAAAAAATTGTGAATTGGATAAGTGACTTTCTCAGTGATTGAAAACAAAAAGTAGTTATTATAGGTTTTAGCTCTGATATGGTTGGAATCACATCCGTTGTTCCTCAAGGAAACATGATCAGCACTCTTTTATTCTATGTGCTGAATGCCATTTTATCCAATGGCATCCTTTAATGCCAACTTGGGTAAGCTAAAACACAAGCAAATGAAATACTTCATATTTTAAAAGTGACATCCAAAGCACTCCACAATTTTCAGAACTTTTTTTTCACAATAGAGTGAAAGAGAAACCATCCTAAATGGGCATTGTGGAGATATTCCAGATCCAGCCCTCTCCATTGCATTATTTACTTGTTTTCTTTCCCCTCTCCGACTTACACATTCTATACTTGACTGCCCTGTGGAGCATAAACCATGAAAATGAAATAAGATTAACTGTTTGAAGCATAACTTTGTAAAATTAACTCAAGGGGAACTTAGGAGGAGGTAGGGGTCACAGAAAAAATCTGCAGCAGCTGAGGCTGAAACTTAACTCTTCTCTGTGGAAAAATCCTGATAATGGCAATAAGTTTCTCGCAGAGTGGTACTTCCATTTATATCCTCCTAAACGTCAGGTGATTTTGTAATAGAGCATATCAAGATCTCATTCATGCCCATGTTTTGTCTTATCCGTATATTAAAATGCCTAGGACTCAAAGTCACTCATGCCATCACAATGAAATCTGATTGAATTAGTTATTTATCTTGTGGAAATCAGGGATAGCAGTGATGATAGATCAAGTGTAATGTATCAAGGCCTGGGTACTCAACAAATTCACAGTAGTAATTCATGGATGAAGGGTGGTTCCAGTAAATTTTCATGGAGTCTGCCCAACAACATCTTGGAATTAAGTTAAAGAGAAGACTTCCGTGGTGATTTTATTTTAAAGATTTCAGTTTTCTGGTTTATTCAAGTGATGAATTTCACTTCATAGAACAATATTTCATGGGTAACAGCTTCTTTTGGTTGAAGTGTCTCAGCAGTTTATCACAGGTGTCATACATTATAATGTTACCTATATTGTTGAGCCACTCCCCCGATTGGGTCATCTGTTTCAAAATTAAATAAAATCCATTTTAAATGCAAAATTATATCAATCGTGGGGACGGCTATTCCCTCACAAATTCTTGGAAACTGTTTTTATTGTATTGTCACATGAAATATGGACAATGGTGGGAGTCTTCTTTCTTCTTCAGTGTTCAACCCTGGGGTTGGTTTGCAGCAGTACGCCATTCCTCTCTTCTGTCTGCTTTTCTCTTCATTTCTGTGTATGTGGTGCAACCCATATCATTCACACTCTGCTGCATGAATGACATCCTTGGTCGTCCCCGGCGATTCCTTCCCTCTAGAGCTCCTTCTGCTATTGTTAAAACGATGTTGTGGTGTCTTAGAATGTGCCCTACGAGTTTGTCTCTTCTTGTTTGGATATGCCTCCACAGGGATCTGGTTTCTTGAACTCTCTTCAGTTCCTCTTCATTCGTGACTCTATCTCTCCAGCTGAGCTTCAACATCCTTCTGTAGAGCCACATCTCCAGGGCTTCTAGCCGCCTTCTCTCTTGTTTTCTTATTACCCATGTTTCGCTCCCGTATAGGGCCACACTCCAAACAAATGCTTTCATCATCCATTTCCTTATTTCCAAACTAATGTTCTTGCTGGTGAGTAGGTTCTTTCTAAGATAGAATGTAATTTTGGCCTGATGTATTCTCCTTACAATTCCTTTCTGGCTTCTACCATCTCTTGTTATTCTGCTTCCCAAGTAGGCAAATTCCTCTATTACTTCTAGCTTCTCTCCTCCAATTCTCATTATTGGGGGTTCATATTGTTCTTCATTACTGCAAACCATCACCTTGGTTTTGCGTTTGTTTATTCTCATGCCATACTGTTTACAGAAAATCCTACCCATTGTGTTGAGCATCCTTTCTAGATCTTCTTTGGTCTCTGTGATCACAGCAATATCATCTGCATAACATAGCATATCTATCTTCTGTCCATTAATTTTAATCCCCACCTCAGTAGTTTCACGAACTTGGTCTATAGCTTCCTGGATGTAAGCATTGAATATAAGAGGAGAGAGAGCACATCCTTGTCTCACGCCTTTTCTAACTTTTGCTTCTTGCTTTTGATGAAAATTCCTTATCACAACCATTTCGTTCTTATATAAGCTGAGTATTACCCGCATGTCTTTATATTTTAGGCCTGCTTTCTTCAGCACTCTGAACATCTCTTTCCAGATAACGTTGTCAAATGCCTTTTCCAGGTCAATGAAGGCAATATAAGTAGTTTTATTTCTCTGCATTTGTTTTTCAATAAGAAGCCTCAATGCCTGAATTGCCTCTCTTGTTCCTGATCCTCTTCTGAATCCAAACTGATCTTCACTCAGCATATCCTCTACCTTTCCTTCAATTCTCCTCAGGATTATCTTTATGAGGATTTTCGACACATGCGATATTAGGCTTAAGGTTTGGTACTGTTCGCATTTTGTAGCTACCGCCTTCTTTGGTATAGGAACCATGATGCACTTCTGGAAGTCGGTTGGTATCTCTCCTGTGTCATACATGGCCCTAATCATTTTCAGCAGCATTGTTTTCATATTTTCACCAGCATTCTTGATTAGTTCTGAAGGAATCTCATCAATACCTGTTGCTTTGTTCTCCTGTAGGTCTTTAAGGGCTTTGTCGAATTCTTCAAGCAGGATGTCGTCTCCTTTGTCATCTTCGTTAACTTCCTCTTCCTTTCCTATTACATCCTCTGATAGAGGTGATCTGTCATACAATTCCTCAATGTACTCTTTCCACCTCTTCCCCACGTCTTCACCAAACAGCATTTTCCCCTCTTTATCTTCTATTGTGCCCGGTATTGTTGTTTTCTGTCTGTTAAAAAATTTGTTTGCTGTCCTGTAGGCTATATCAGTTTTTCCTTTCTGCATATTTTCTTCCACTTCCCTGCACATTTCCCGAAGAAAACTTTTTGCTTTCCTAGCTTCTCTGTTGACCAAGTTCCTCAGTCTTCTGTATTCAGCTTTTCCTTGTTCATCAATGGCGTTTTTGTATAGTCTTCTGTTTTCGATAAGCTGTAAAACCTTCCTAAAATGTAATTTCACTAAAATGTAATTGACCTGTTGTCTTCTTAAGTCTCCTGGGGCCTTCCAGGTGTATCTTCTTTTCTTGTGATGCTGGAAAAGAGTGTTTGCAACAAATATTTTGATGTCTCGAGCAGAACTCGATTAGTCGGGTTCCTCTTTCATTTCTTCTTCCAAGTCCATAGCTGCCGACAATCCCTTCTTCTGGTTCTTCACCCACACTCGCATTCCAGTCCCCCATGACAATCAGGTTTTCATCTCCCTTAGCATGCCTGATCGCATTATCTTCGTATATTTCGTCAACTATCGCATCCGCTTCTTTGGATGTAGGCATATACACTTGTATTACTACGGTGTCTTTTGGTTTAGTTTCCAATTTGACTAATATTATCCTGGAGCTATATTGCACATATCCCTTGACACGTGATCCAATGTTTTTTCTTAAAACTACTCCAGTTCCTCCCAGTCCTGGTCTGTCTTGATCAGTTCCGGTGTGAATGACTCTGTATTCTCCCGACCAGAAGTCTCCCGATAGGGGCCATCTCATTTCTGATATGCCAAGGATATCAATTTCCAGTCGTTCCATTTCAAGTTTCAGGTTTTCTAGTTTGCTGCACTGTAGCAGGGTTCTCCAATTCCAAGTAGCTATTTTAAAATTGTTTTTCTTCACCTTGTTTATATCTTCACCTTTTGCAGTCCCCACCCGGAGATCCGATTGGGGACTATTTTATCTCCGGAAAATTTTACTAAAGGTACAGACATGGTTTACTGCTGATGCTTGGGATATCCTGGGATCTTAAAATGTGGTGGTTTCCCTTTGCCTTCCACATCCTATGCCCTTGACCATCTGTTGGTTCTTCTGCCTTCGGAAACGGTTTCCCATTTCCAGGACAAGAGGGTGTCCTGCCCAGCAAATGCTGGAATGATGGCTAATCCCGTTCATCCTTCGGTCCCTGTCTACGTTAGCCATCACTTAAAGTGATGTTGTCTCCTCTCTACCACGGGGAGGTGTAGATCAGGTATTTCCCTTCATCGGGTCTAGGACCTTGATGGCATTTCCTAGATCTCTCCGGTACTTTAGAGAGGCGGGTAAACACTGGGAGTAACTGGTGGGAGTAAACACTGGATTATTCATATTGAAGCCGTGGATTGTAGGGATAGCGACTGCAACAGGTATCCCAGGTTTATTTCCCATCATTCTATCCCATCATTTTTCCATTCAAGCACTTATTAAATTAAAATTGCCACTAACAGCGCATGGTAGTGATTTGGTATGTAGCACCACACATAAGCTAAAAACAAAAGAGAGTTGTCTACTATATGGTAATGCAGCTAACAGTTAAAAATAAAATAAAGGAAAAATTGCCTCAAGCTACCATTTTCCCCGTCATGACCATGCAAGGTCACTGACCATGCATGGCACTGAGTTTTTTTATATTGTGCCTTTGCCTGGATTTTCCATATATTCTTTCCTTTCACACTCAAGATTTTGTCTTCAGTTTTCTCAGAGTTCTGGTAGTGTGCATTTGCTTTATATGAAGTACTTGCAAGGTAATTTTGATATTTTGTGAAACTTTTCATTTCTCTTGCCATGGCTTGTAGGAATTTGCCACATCAGTCAAAGACAAGGAAAGTTGTGTTCGAGGAAGTTCTTGATATATTGTTTGATTCCAATTATGAGAGTGAGGACGGAATTTTTTCCGAAAGGTCTATCTCCTCAAGTGACTGGAAGATTGTGACTCAAGTGACTGGAATACAGATGAAGATGATGAAAATTATTCCAGTGAAGGCACTCAGTCTAATTTTGCTGCAGACAGTGCATCTGCATCATCATCTTGGTCCACAACTGATGATTTTACTCTGCAAATTTTCTAGTTTGATAACACTTCATCTGGCTTAAAATCAGATGGCTTTCAGGAGAGCAGTATGGAGGCTAATTTTTTTCTGTTGTTTTTTGGCATGGTTTTGTGATGCACACTGTGGATGAAACAAACAGATAGGGTGATGTGAATGCAAATTCCACGAACATATCACCAAAAATTCAAATGAAATCCCAGGAAAAAGTGAGTGAAGATGAGTTTTATATATTTCTGGCCGTTTGTTTTAATTATGCAGCACGTAAAAAGACATTCAACTCAGGAGTATTGGTCCCAGGATCCTCTAATTAGTACCATGATTTTTGGTAAGTGCATGCCGAGAGACAGATTTTTTTATCTTGCACCAACTTCATTTTGTTAAAACAGCAATCCAATTCCAAGCAACCTATCATGGAAAATAAATCATGTGTTTTCCAACATTAAATGAAATATTCTGAGGTGTTTCATCAATTCAGAAAGTTAGTCATAGAAGAATCGTTAGTTTCATTCAACGGATGCTTGGACTTCAAACAATATATTCCATCAAAAAGACACCGATTTAGAATGAAACTTTGTTTTATGTGACTGTGACACTGGATTTATTTTTGATTTGATAGTGCACGTGTGAGCAAAAACTGTAATCAGCCAATAAGGAGACTTGAGACTGTCTGGTGAGGTGGTGAACAAGTTATTGGGGAGATATCTAGGTTAAGGACATGTACTGTACACAGATTATTATTAAACCAGTCCTACATTGTATGAATTTCTTTTGAAAAATAAAACTGGCTCATTTGGTATGGTGAGGATGAATCGCGATATTTGTGTACTATCCAGCATTTATATGGGCCTAATGGCAGACTATGGAAAAAAGTGCCATAGAGCAAACAACATAATTTTCAAACCAGTTGCTGTAGTTGACTATGTCAAAAATATGAGGTAGTTGACGAGTTAGATATGATGATTGTATCAGTAAAGTGCATGAGGAAGTTGACAAAATGGTACAAATAGCTCTTTTATCACTTGCTTGATGTCAATATCTTAAATGCATTCTATTTGCACAAATTAACCATGAGAAGGAAATCTTCTTATAGAAAATTTTTATGGGTAGTGGTACAGTCACTTCAAAAAGTATCGCGACACACTACGCTTGCGGTTCGTATGCGTCGGTTGTTGAAGCCCGAAGTAGGTTGGCTATCCTGGGTCGTCATTGGTGACTGTGAGAAACGTCTGGTACACTACGACATATATTCTAAGTCAAGTGGGACTAAACTCCGACAGTGCAGTGGACTTCATTCGCATTGGAAGGCTAACACTGAAATGAATTCACAGCGGGGAGCATGGGTGTTCGCAACTCAGAGGCATCGTAATCATACTCGGAGGAAAGTGAAAAGAGCGTGAATGAGTCAGTATTTGCCTCAGTGATGGATTCTCCTTTGACGGTTGGACGCATACCAACTCTTAAAAGGGATTTAAGACTCGAGTGTAGTTAAAAAAAAACAGTGCTTAATATGTTTCACGAAGCAGGCCTGTGACACTATCGTCTGGCCTGGAAGCCCAAATTGACCGAGGACCAGAGGGCCGCCCGTTTGGATTCAATCACAAAAAATATCACCAATGATTAATCCTTTAGGGACCTCACCATGTTCGGCGAGGCATCCGAGGCAGTTCAGTGAGGCATCTGAGGCAGTTCAGTGAGGCATCCGAGTATGCTTTGGGATTGCCCTGGAAAATTTCAGACGTTGCCTTACTAGAAAATTCAGAGTAATGGAGACGGAAAAATTATCCTGTGGCGTCCAACATGAACTCAATAATTAAAATCACTGATAATTTTAATCACCTTTTTACTTGTGGTTGTTTGACATATTTATTGTCGAGTTTCTTTTTTTTAACAATTACGCTATTACTTATTTGTGACTTAATAGCGATATGTGTTCAACAGGTGAGCTTCTGGTAATTAAAGGAGTAAAAATGGTGCATTATCCTTTTCAATTCTCTACCTCAAAATTGTCATTATATTGCATTGTTTATAAATAATCACGAAAATGATTTCACAACTTTAGGATACTATTCACTGAAACAATATTAGTGTCCAATGGCTTTAGTCAATATATCTCATAATTGTCCATTAGGCGGTCAACTTGAAATATCAGCTTTTGATGCCCGAAGGGCTCTCTAGTTCGCTGAGCTTAGACGATAGCCGTCCCCATTCTTCTTCACACATAGGTTGGAGCTCGTTTTCCCATGCATTCGTCTCTTCTTCGAATTACCTCCGTCCGACTTCACTCATACGTTTACTCCATTCAATATTGCCTTTTCACAACATTTCCCTTCTTACTTCTTTCACCGAATACGTCCTCAAGGCTGAGTCAAGGAGGAACTCTGTCCTCGACTCTGAACAAGAGCACTCCCATAATGCAGTCCCACTTAACTTGGCGCTTTGTCTGATGGAAAATGGAGAGGGTACCTGCAAATTCTCATTGCTACCAGAGACGACCCAGGATAGCCAACGTACTTCGAGCATCGACAGCCGACATATACGAGCCGCTAGTCTAGCGTGTCGCGATACTTTTTGAAGTGACTGTACATCAACCTCTAAAAATATAGTGTTTTAGGGAAGGATAATGATTTATTACAGGGAAATTTCCAGTTTGGGGCAAATACTCTCAAAAGAATAAAAGTTTTTCAAAAAGTAAAAGACATTTTATTGAAAAAATACCTGATTCTGAGGGCAGAAAAAAAACCCCAAAGAATGTGCTTTGTATGTAATAATACTAAAAAAAGGGAGCAAAGATAATGAACATGTGCTTTTGGTGCAGAGAATGCCAAAAATTTCTATGTATTCATTGCATGTTTTAAGAGGTTATCATTCCTCTATTGAATTTTGAGAGTCAAAAATTAATATATGCTCCAATCAGATGTCCAGGACAAACTTAATTTACCCTACCTCACCTTAATGAAATACAATTGCATTTAATGCCAAATTATAATAAAGTTATTGATACTATACTGGTTGTACATTCTTAGATTTTCCCCACTTTTAGAAAACTGTTTGAAAATAAAGGACTATAAATTCTAAGTTTTGCTAGCAATTAAATTTTCTTAATTTGGTTTATATAGTATCCTTTAAGTGAGTACATCCCAAGAAAACCATGCCTCTAGACAGGTATATCTTCATGGCATAAATTTTATCATCATGAATGAGCTCAGGTACTAAATTCTTACAATCTGTTTCCTGTATATTGCCTTAGTAGAGTTAGATCATAATCTTTAAAAATTTGGCCCAATATTTATATTTCATTTATGACTATACATCCACGTAATAACTGATTTGAATTATCTCCCTAATCAATGAGATTCACTGGCATGGAAGTCTGTATGATTTACTTGATTACATTCAACACTCATAGGTGATGAAAAACCACCATATGTACCATACCTCTATTTATGAATGTCATAAGTTACACCTACCTTGAGCAGAATTGAGTCTCTTCACATGTTATTTCTTACTAACTAAGGCTATCATTTAAAAAATGTCATTTATGCATTTTAAATTGCTTCATTATTGCTGCATACAGGCAAGTAACTCTTCATTTGCACCCTAGTACCAACTTTGTTCATGAAAGAGCTTTCTTTCATGCTTCTGAGGCTCTGATCAGGTTTGCCTCTCACGCCCCCAGGCAGCTGACGACAGTCAGCTTATTTTGGCAAATGGAAAGTACCTAAGTGTGAAGATTGCCGTAGGCAGCAGGCACCCACCATATGCTTCAATTTTTAAACAATTTTAATTATTATTTTCTGTTCATGATGCAAGGGACTTGTTCTGCTGTTGAGCATTTGCCATAAGGCTTGCTATTGACTACTCAGCTTTCTTGGTTACTGGACTCTTGACAGACGATGACGACTTAAACATTGTTTTATTCATCAATTATATTCAATGTAGATAACATTTGTGTATTATAACCTGAAGGAAAGCTGTTTTTTTCTGGTTTTACTCTGGCATATATGTGACAACTGTTAAGCATGATATTGGAATGATCATCCAATGTGTGAGGGTACCTGTAGGTATATTTGTAGTAGAGGAACTTTGGGTATTATGGAATACAGTTTATTTTTGTTGTTGTATATCCAAATTTAACTCATTCTTAGCTCTCTTTTACATTTTATCATAAGCTTCAACTATTTAGTATTAAATATTTGTGTTTATCTCAGTAAAATTTAAAACATTTGCCACTGAGAAAAAGTTTAAAGAAAAAGTTGCACTTGGAGGGTAATATAAGATAGTCAGGAAATATGGAATAGGGTGGTAAAAATGTAGATAATCGTGTAAGTTTGAAAAAAAAATTATTGCATACAAAATGCATTTATAGGATTGCTTTCAATGTGAAATCTCGAAAGAATTACTTTTTATTAATAGAATAATATATTTATCTATTTGCAGAAGTCACAAATATAATCCTCCTCCTCAGCACCTGCACAGTCAAGGTGGGCCCTCATTTTACAAACAACGCATCTAACCCAAACTTCTCCTCTTCTATCGTCTGAAAACTTTCCTTCACAGAACAAACATTCTGCATCATCATCTGTTGGTACAGAAGATGGTTGTACAAAGTCCAATTGTGATGAAACATCTGAGTGAAAAGGTTCGTCACTGCCACTGGAAGCGTCCTTAGAAACAAACTCTAATTTCTGGCAAAGTTTTTTTTTCTATGGCTTGAAGCTCTCTTGTTTTTGCCTTTTATCTGAGTTTGCAGGACCACTGTTGTTGCTTTTCTTCTTTCCTTTAGTATTAATGTGCTGTTGCTTACAGTTTTTGTGTCGGGCAATATGGAATACCTAGTATTCCAAAATGCCCAACTCACCATCTTGGATTTCAAAACATCACAACAGAACCAATTGTAGCCATAGCCAAAAACCGAGCAATACATAACAATCTACAACTCTTTAACTTAAGAAATTGCTTAGTTTTAATCACTAGTGTACATTTTCAATAATTATTACATATTTTCGAAAACTTACCAACAAAAATATTGTGAAACTACGAAAACAATTTTTCTACGCCGTAACTCACACGGTGCCTCGAAACAAACTGGACTCGCTACAGAGCATTATGGGAACATGTTGAAGTAGTTCATGCATCTCCCGCTTGTTTGTGCCAATTGACAAATGAGAAATCACGGTGTTCCATATTGCCCGACTATTCCATAATATAATTCCATTTTTCAAGTGAAAGCGACATAAATTCTTTAATGGTATAGCATTGATGGTCTCAAAGAAATTGATAGAGGGTAGTTTTGAATGAGCCAAAATTATGTGTTTCCTTCAAGTTTCTAGGCAAAGTATTCATAAATTTAACACCAGCATGACCAGGGCTCTTTGCAAACAGCTGAGTTGTGAGCAGTTATTCTCATGTCATTACAGCCTCTATTACTATACTGATGAACATCAGTATCAGTATTCAGGTTAAACAGGGCTTTATTTTGATGCACAAAAATTACCCTATGGAAAATATACATTGCCGAGGGCTATTTGTTGAATAATATTTGCCTCTTTTTGAATATTGGCTTGGGACATGGGAATTGTGAGCAAACGGTGGATCATAGAATGGAAGGCAGATAGTTTTTTGTGAAAAATAATGCCTGGATGTAGCATGATCTATTGTATACTTCCTGCTCTCCCCTCCTCAACCTCTCCCTCTTCCATTAACCCCCCTACATTCGCACACCCTCGGCTCATCCTCTTGGGAAGCCCCCACCAAACCCTACTCACCCACTCCCCCCTCCCTTCCACCCTCCACCTTCCTGCCCACACCTCTACAGTCCCCTCCCTACTCTCTCTAGTACATAAGTTGTTGCACCAAACATATCTTCATCTGATGATGATGTTAATTTTCAAAACCATGGTGGCAAGTCATTAAATTCAATGTTGATAAACAAAGTTTACCCTATTCATTCAAAATGTTTAGCAAATTCCACAAAGTATCGCCAGAAACCACCAACATCATTACTGACCTTATCCTTGGTGATTTTTGTGGATAAACCACGACCATGGCTGTCAGTGTACAGCATAGTGGACCTCGGCTTGTGTCTCCAATACTGTTTCATGTGATGCTGCATCCTGACATCTGTTTTCAACTCCCTTCTTGGAGATGGGTCCAGATGATCCACACTCAGATCAGAAATCTAGCCGAGAATTTCGTATTTGTTCTCAAATGGCAGCAAAGGGGAAGAGGCTAATTTGCAGGACTGGTACACATGCGTAGTGCCATGTTTTTTCCATTCCGTGGTTGAGGCTGAGGTTAAATTCATCTGGTAATGCTAGAAGAAGTGGTTTGTAATGACCGGGCATTATGGAGGAAATTATTAAAAGGAAGACAGTTTTCTAGGACTAATGGTGATAGATAATTCACTTTCTTAAATTACAACAATAAATTTCATAGCTAAAATTGACATTTCACCATTAAAAGCCATGAATAGTTTACCCGGGAAAAATTTTCCCAGGTAAGCACATGGCTAAGCAGCTTTCACTTAATTTTAGCAGTTGTTAAATCCATGTTCTCAACCTCTCCCCACTTTTCTACCCTCTGTTTATATTTTGCTTTCCTATTCAAAAACTTTTTCCATATTGAATAAAATCTATGCATTACTTCTTTCATGAGTGCATCACTTTAAATGCCTATTTTCTCAAGGAAAAAAAAATTCAACTGATGGATTTATTTCATTGATTTTATGTCTTCTTCTTGTTTAAAAAACTTCTTAAGTATTAACTCATCCTTTCATTGTTTTCCTTCAATTTCACATACTGATCACAACCTGCTGTGCAGGTCATGTGAGTTGATATTGTTAAGACTGCTGGGAGAAATTACTCATCCACTGATACTTCTGATGACAGAGCACATTCTCTTAGCACCTTGGCAAATGGCATGTATATCATGGTGAAAATTCTATTCTATAACAAGTGCACAGCAATGGTACTGGATCAATCCCATTTTTAATATATAAGTACTCACTCTCTACACTTTTTCATGAACAAAAACTAAATGCATCGTACAGTACACATTAGCGCTCACTCTTTGCATTATGATATGTACACATTCAACTTGTGTCCAGCAACATTGATTCAGTTGGGAATATTTTGGGAATTAGGAGTTTTTTTGTATGATATTTTGTGAATGAAGAAATGTTCTTTGTACAAGGCAACCAGTTTTTTTTCATAGTTACTGTAGCTAGGGGCACAGTGTCCTAGTATGTATTTTAGCAGAAAGTTGTGGCTTCTTCCAGCTCTGATGTGTTTTGCCATTTTAGAAGTTGTTTAAGCAGTCAGAAACAAACTACTTTCTTTAATGAGAATCCTTAGTCTCTCCGGAAAGGAATTAGATTTTGAAATTGACCTAAATATATAACTCCAAGTACTAAAAATAAATGTGCTCACATTGATGTGGAGTAGTTTTGGAATATTTTTCTGACTTTTCTTTCATCTAATCACAGATATAAAATATATACTATCTAGCAAATGTACAGTCAGCAAATAAACATTCTGACAAAAGACTTAATAACTTTTACTTGACCAGGATTCAAATTCAGATCTCACAAATGTCTCAGCCAGGGATGGGATCTTGGCTCTATCCTCCCTGTGGTCGTAATTGCGATTGACTTTGGATTGCCAATGGTCACAGTTAGTATCATGAGAATGCTCTTAATTTCAATAAAGCATTTAAAGCACCTGACTGAAAGCACTTGAAAATTGTTGAGAAGTGATGAAAACATTTTTGCAATCATGAGTACAAATGTAAAATGGTGATAGTATGAATGTACTCTTTCCACCTCTTCCCCACGTCTTCACCAAACAGCATTTTCCCCTCTTTATCTTCTATTGTGCCCGGTATTGTTGTTTTCTGTCTGTTAAAAAATTTGTTTGCTGTCCTGTAGGCTATATCAGTTTTTCCTTTCTGCATATTTTCTTCCACTTCCCTGCACATTTCCCGAAGAAAACTTTTTGCTTTCCTAGCTTCTCTGTTGACCAAGTTCCTCAGTCTTCTGTATTCAGCTTTTCCTTGTTCATCAATGGCGTTTTTGTATAGTCTTCTGTTTTCGATAAGCTGTAAAACCTTCCTAAAACGTAATTTCACTAAAATGTAATTGACCTGTTGTCTTCTTAAGTCTCCTGGGGCCTTCCAGGTGTATCTTCTTTTCTTGTGATGCTGGAAAAGAGTGTTTGCAACAAATATTTTGATGTCTCGAGCAGAACTCGATTAGTCGGGTTCCTCTTTCATTTCTTCTTCCAAGTCCATAGCTGCCGACAATCCCTTCTTCTGGTTCTTCACCCACACTCGCATTCCAGTCCCCCATGACAATCAGGTTTTCATCTCCCTTAGCATGCCTGATCGCATTATCTTCGTATATTTCGTCAACTATCGCATCCGCTTCTTTGGATGTAGGCATATACACTTGTATTACTACGGTGTCTTTTGGTTTAGTTTCCAATTTGACTAATATTATCCTGGAGCTATATTGCACATATCCCTTGACACGTGATCCAATGTTTTTTCTTAAAACTACTCCAGTTCCTCCCAGTCCTGGTCTGTCTTGATCAGTTCCGGTGTGAATGACTCTGTATTCTCCCGACCAGAAGTCTCCCGATAGGGGCCATCTCATTTCTGATATGCCAAGGATATCAATTTCCAGTCGTTCCATTTCAAGTTTCAGGTTTTCTAGTTTGCTGCACTGTAGCAGGGTTCTCCAATTCCAAGTAGCTATTTTAAAATTGTTTTTCTTCACCTTGTTTATATCTTCACCTTTTGCAGTCCCCACCCGGAGATCCGATTGGGGACTATTTTATCTCCGGAAAATTTTACTAAAGGTACAGACATGGTTTACTGCTGATGCTTGGGATATCCTGGGATCTTAAAATGTGGTGGTTTCCCTTTGCCTTCCACATCCTATGCCCTTGACCATCTGTTGGTTCTTCTGCCTTCGGAAACGGTTTCCCATTTCCAGGACAAGAGGGTGTCCTGCCCAGCAAATGCTGGAATGATGGCTAATCCCGTTCATCCTTCGGTCCCTGTCTACGTTAGCCATCACTTAAAGTGATGTTGTCTCCTCTCTACCACGGGGAGGTGTAGATCAGGTATTTCCCTTCATCGGGTCTAGGACCTTGATGGCATTTCCTAGATCTCTCCGGTACTTTAGAGAGGCGGGTAAACACTGGGAGTAACTGGTGGGAGTAAACACTGGATTATTCATATTGAAGCCGTGGATTGTAGGGATAGCGACTGCAACAGGTATCCCAGGTTTATTTCCCATCATTCTATCCCATCATTTTTCCATTCAAGCACTTATTAAATTAAAATTGCCACTAACAGCGCATGGTAGTGATTTGGTATGTAGCACCACACATAAGCTAAAAACAAAAGAGAGTTGTCTACTATATGGTAATGCAGCTAACAGTTAAAAATAAAATAAAGGAAAAATTGCCTCAAGCTACCATTTTCCCCGTCATGACCATGCAAGGTCACTGACCATGCATGGCACTGAGTTTTTTTATATTGTGCCTTTGCCTGGATTTTCCATATATTCTTTCCTTTCACACTCAAGATTTTGTCTTCAGTTTTCTCAGAGTTCTGGTAGTGTGCATTTGCTTTATATGAAGTACTTGCAAGGTAATTTTGATATTTTGTGAAACTTTTCATTTCTCTTGCCATGGCTTGTAGGAATTTGCCACATCAGTCAAAGACAAGGAAAGTTGTGTTCGAGGAAGTTCTTGATATATTGTTTGATTCCAATTATGAGAGTGAGGACGGAATTTTTTCCGAAAGGTCTATCTCCTCAAGTGACTGGAAGATTGTGACTCAAGTGACTGGAATACAGATGAAGATGATGAAAATTATTCCAGTGAAGGCACTCAGTCTAATTTTGCTGCAGACAGTGCATCTGCATCATCATCTTGGTCCACAACTGATGATTTTACTCTGCAAATTTTCTAGTTTGATAACACTTCATCTGGCTTAAAATCAGATGGCTTTCAGGAGAGCAGTATGGAGGCTAATTTTTTTCTGTTGTTTTTTGGCATGGTTTTGTGATGCACACTGTGGATGAAACAAACAGATAGGGTGATGTGAATGCAAATTCCACGAACATATCACCAAAAATTCAAATGAAATCCCAGGAAAAAGTGAGTGAAGATGAGTTTTATATATTTCTGGCCGTTTGTTTTAATTATGCAGCACGTAAAAAGACATTCAACTCAGGAGTATTGGTCCCAGGATCCTCTAATTAGTACCATGATTTTTGGTAAGTGCATGCCGAGAGACAGATTTTTTTATCTTGCACCAACTTCATTTTGTTAAAACAGCAATCCAATTCCAAGCAACCTATCATGGAAAATAAATCATGTGTTTTCCAACATTAAATGAAATATTCTGAGGTGTTTCATCAATTCAGAAAGTTAGTCATAGAAGAATCGTTAGTTTCATTCAACGGATGCTTGGACTTCAAACAATATATTCCATCAAAAAGACACCGATTTAGAATGAAACTTTGTTTTATGTGACTGTGACACTGGATTTATTTTTGATTTGATAGTGCACGTGTGAGCAAAAACTGTAATCAGCCAATAAGGAGACTTGAGACTGTCTGGTGAGGTGGTGAACAAGTTATTGGGGAGATATCTAGGTTAAGGACATGTACTGTACACAGATTATTATTAAACCAGTCCTACATTGTATGAATTTCTTTTGAAAAATAAAACTGGCTCATTTGGTATGGTGAGGATGAATCGCGATATTTGTGTACTATCCAGCATTTATATGGGCCTAATGGCAGACTATGGAAAAAAGTGCCATAGAGCAAACAACATAATTTTCAAACCAGTTGCTGTAGTTGACTATGTCAAAAATATGAGGTAGTTGACGAGTTAGATATGATGATTGTATCAGTAAAGTGCATGAGGAAGTTGACAAAATGGTACAAATAGCTCTTTTATCACTTGCTTGATGTCAATATCTTAAATGCATTCTATTTGCACAAATTAACCATGAGAAGGAAATCTTCTTATAGAAAATTTTTATGGGTAGTGGTACAGTCACTTCAAAAAGTATCGCGACACACTACGCTTGCGGTTCGTATGCGTCGGTTGTTGAAGCCCGAAGTAGGTTGGCTATCCTGGGTCGTCATTGGTGACTGTGAGAAACGTCTGGTACACTACGACATATATTCTAAGTCAAGTGGGACTAAACTCCGACAGTGCAGTGGACTTCATTCGCATTGGAAGGCTAACACTGAAATGAATTCACAGCGGGGAGCATGGGTGTTCGCAACTCAGAGGCATCGTAATCATACTCGGAGGAAAGTGAAAAGAGCGTGAATGAGTCAGTATTTGCCTCAGTGATGGATTCTCCTTTGACGGTTGGACGCATACCAACTCTTAAAAGGGATTTAAGACTCGAGTGTAGTTAAAAAAAAACAGTGCTTAATATGTTTCACGAAGCAGGCCTGTGACACTATCGTCTGGCCTGGAAGCCCAAATTGACCGAGGACCAGAGGGCCGCCCGTTTGGATTCAATCACAAAAAATATCACCAATGATTAATCCTTTAGGGACCTCACCATGTTCGGCGAGGCATCCGAGGCAGTTCAGTGAGGCATCTGAGGCAGTTCAGTGAGGCATCCGAGTATGCTTTGGGATTGCCCTGGAAAATTTCAGACGTTGCCTTACTAGAAAATTCAGAGTAATGGAGACGGAAAAATTATCCTGTGGCGTCCAACATGAACTCAATAATTAAAATCACTGATAATTTTAATCACCTTTTTACTTGTGGTTGTTTGACATATTTATTGTCGAGTTTCTTTTTTTTAACAATTACGCTATTACTTATTTGTGACTTAATAGCGATATGTGTTCAACAGGTGAGCTTCTGGTAATTAAAGGAGTAAAAATGGTGCATTATCCTTTTCAATTCTCTACCTCAAAATTGTCATTATATTGCATTGTTTATAAATAATCACGAAAATGATTTCACAACTTTAGGATACTATTCACTGAAACAATATTAGTGTCCAATGGCTTTAGTCAATATATCTCATAATTGTCCATTAGGCGGTCAACTTGAAATATCAGCTTTTGATGCCCGAAGGGCTCTCTAGTTCGCTGAGCTTAGACGATAGCCGTCCCCATTCTTCTTCACACATAGGTTGGAGCTCGTTTTCCCATGCATTCGTCTCTTCTTCGAATTACCTCCGTCCGACTTCACTCATACGTTTACTCCATTCAATATTGCCTTTTCACAACATTTCCCTTCTTACTTCTTTCACCGAATACGTCCTCAAGGCTGAGTCAAGGAGGAACTCTGTCCTCGACTCTGAACAAGAGCACTCCCATAATGCAGTCCCACTTAACTTGGCGCTTTGTCTGATGGAAAATGGAGAGGGTACCTGCAAATTCTCATTGCTACCAGAGACGACCCAGGATAGCCAACGTACTTCGAGCATCGACAGCCGACATATACGAGCCGCTAGTCTAGCGTGTCGCGATACTTTTTGAAGTGACTGTACATCAACCTCTAAAAATATAGTGTTTTAGGGAAGGATAATGATTTATTACAGGGAAATTTCCAGTTTGGGGCAAATACTCTCAAAAGAATAAAAGTTTTTCAAAAAGTAAAAGACATTTTATTGAAAAAATACCTGATTCTGAGGGCAGAAAAAAAACCCCAAAGAATGTGCTTTGTATGTAATAATACTAAAAAAAGGGAGCAAAGATAATGAACATGTGCTTTTGGTGCAGAGAATGCCAAAAATTTCTATGTATTCATTGCATGTTTTAAGAGGTTATCATTCCTCTATTGAATTTTGAGAGTCAAAAATTAATATATGCTCCAATCAGATGTCCAGGACAAACTTAATTTACCCTACCTCACCTTAATGAAATACAATTGCATTTAATGCCAAATTATAATAAAGTTATTGATACTATACTGGTTGTACATTCTTAGATTTTCCCCACTTTTAGAAAACTGTTTGAAAATAAAGGACTATAAATTCTAAGTTTTGCTAGCAATTAAATTTTCTTAATTTGGTTTATATAGTATCCTTTAAGTGAGTACATCCCAAGAAAACCATGCCTCTAGACAGGTATATCTTCATGGCATAAATTTTATCATCATGAATGAGCTCAGGTACTAAATTCTTACAATCTGTTTCCTGTATATTGCCTTAGTAGAGTTAGATCATAATCTTTAAAAATTTGGCCCAATATTTATATTTCATTTATGACTATACATCCACGTAATAACTGATTTGAATTATCTCCCTAATCAATGAGATTCACTGGCATGGAAGTCTGTATGATTTACTTGATTACATTCAACACTCATAGGTGATGAAAAACCACCATATGTACCATACCTCTATTTATGAATGTCATAAGTTACACCTACCTTGAGCAGAATTGAGTCTCTTCACATGTTATTTCTTACTAACTAAGGCTATCATTTAAAAAATGTCATTTATGCATTTTAAATTGCTTCATTATTGCTGCATACAGGCAAGTAACTCTTCATTTGCACCCTAGTACCAACTTTGTTCATGAAAGAGCTTTCTTTCATGCTTCTGAGGCTCTGATCAGGTTTGCCTCTCACGCCCCCAGGCAGCTGACGACAGTCAGCTTATTTTGGCAAATGGAAAGTACCTAAGTGTGAAGATTGCCGTAGGCAGCAGGCACCCACCATATGCTTCAATTTTTAAACAATTTTAATTATTATTTTCTGTTCATGATGCAAGGGACTTGTTCTGCTGTTGAGCATTTGCCATAAGGCTTGCTATTGACTACTCAGCTTTCTTGGTTACTGGACTCTTGACAGACGATGACGACTTAAACATTGTTTTATTCATCAATTATATTCAATGTAGATAACATTTGTGTATTATAACCTGAAGGAAAGCTGTTTTTTTCTGGTTTTACTCTGGCATATATGTGACAACTGTTAAGCATGATATTGGAATGATCATCCAATGTGTGAGGGTACCTGTAGGTATATTTGTAGTAGAGGAACTTTGGGTATTATGGAATACAGTTTATTTTTGTTGTTGTATATCCAAATTTAACTCATTCTTAGCTCTCTTTTACATTTTATCATAAGCTTCAACTATTTAGTATTAAATATTTGTGTTTATCTCAGTAAAATTTAAAACATTTGCCACTGAGAAAAAGTTTAAAGAAAAAGTTGCACTTGGAGGGTAATATAAGATAGTCAGGAAATATGGAATAGGGTGGTAAAAATGTAGATAATCGTGTAAGTTTGAAAAAAAGATTATTGCATACAAAATGCATTTATAGGATTGCTTTCAATGTGAAATCTCGAAAGAATTACTTTTTATTAATAGAATAATATATTTATCTATTTGCAGAAGTCACAAATATAATCCTCCTCCTCAGCACCTGCACAGTCAAGGTGGGCCCTCATTTTACAAACAACGCATCTAACCCAAACTTCTCCTCTTCTATCGTCTGAAAACTTTCCTTCACAGAACAAACATTCTGCATCATCATCTGTTGGTACAGAAGATGGTTGTACAAAGTCCAATTGTGATGAAACATCTGAGTGAAAAGGTTCGTCACTGCCACTGGAAGCGTCCTTAGAAACAAACTCTAATTTCTGGCAAAGTTTTTTTTTCTATGGCTTGAAGCTCTCTTGTTTTTGCCTTTTATCTGAGTTTGCAGGACCACTGTTGTTGCTTTTCTTCTTTCCTTTAGTATTAATGTGCTGTTGCTTACAGTTTTTGTGTCGGGCAATATGGAATACCTAGTATTCCAAAATGCCCAACTCACCATCTTGGATTTCAAAACATCACAACAGAACCAATTGTAGCCATAGCCAAAAACCGAGCAATACATAACAATCTACAACTCTTTAACTTAAGAAATTGCTTAGTTTTAATCACTAGTGTACATTTTCAATAATTATTACATATTTTCGAAAACTTACCAACAAAAATATTGTGAAACTACGAAAACAATTTTTCTACGCCGTAACTCACACGGTGCCTCGAAACAAACTGGACTCGCTACAGAGCATTATGGGAACATGTTGAAGTAGTTCATGCATCTCCCGCTTGTTTGTGCCAATTGACAAATGAGAAATCACGGTGTTCCATATTGCCCGACTATTCCATAATATAATTCCATTTTTCAAGTGAAAGCGACATAAATTCTTTAATGGTATAGCATTGATGGTCTCAAAGAAATTGATAGAGGGTAGTTTTGAATGAGCCAAAATTATGTGTTTCCTTCAAGTTTCTAGGCAAAGTATTCATAAATTTAACACCAGCATGACCAGGGCTCTTTGCAAACAGCTGAGTTGTGAGCAGTTATTCTCATGTCATTACAGCCTCTATTACTATACTGATGAACATCAGTATCAGTATTCAGGTTAAACAGGGCTTTATTTTGATGCACAAAAATTACCCTATGGAAAATATACATTGCCGAGGGCTATTTGTTGAATAATATTTGCCTCTTTTTGAATATTGGCTTGGGACATGGGAATTGTGAGCAAACGGTGGATCATAGAATGGAAGGCAGATAGTTTTTTGTGAAAAATAATGCCTGGATGTAGCATGATCTATTGTATACTTCCTGCTCTCCCCTCCTCAACCTCTCCCTCTTCCATTAACCCCCCTACATTCGCACACCCTCGGCTCATCCTCTTGGGAAGCCCCCACCAAACCCTACTCACCCACTCCCCCCTCCCTTCCACCCTCCACCTTCCTGCCCACACCTCTACAGTCCCCTCCCTACTCTCTCTAGTACATAAGTTGTTGCACCAAACATATCTTCATCTGATGATGATGTTAATTTTCAAAACCATGGTGGCAAGTCATTAAATTCAATGTTGATAAACAAAGTTTACCCTATTCATTCAAAATGTTTAGCAAATTCCACAAAGTATCGCCAGAAACCACCAACATCATTACTGACCTTATCCTTGGTGATTTTTGTGGATAAACCACGACCATGGCTGTCAGTGTACAGCATAGTGGACCTCGGCTTGTGTCTCCAATACTGTTTCATGTGATGCTGCATCCTGACATCTGTTTTCAACTCCCTTCTTGGAGATGGGTCCAGATGATCCACACTCAGATCAGAAATCTAGCCGAGAATTTCGTATTTGTTCTCAAATGGCAGCAAAGGGGAAGAGGCTAATTTGCAGGACTGGTACACATGCGTAGTGCCATGTTTTTTCCATTCCGTGGTTGAGGCTGAGGTTAAATTCATCTGGTAATGCTAGAAGAAGTGGTTTGTAATGACCGGGCATTATGGAGGAAATTATTAAAAGGAAGACAGTTTTCTAGGACTAATGGTGATAGATAATTCACTTTCTTAAATTACAACAATAAATTTCATAGCTAAAATTGACATTTCACCATTAAAAGCCATGAATAGTTTACCCGGGAAAAATTTTCCCAGGTAAGCACATGGCTAAGCAGCTTTCACTTAATTTTAGCAGTTGTTAAATCCATGTTCTCAACCTCTCCCCACTTTTCTACCCTCTGTTTATATTTTGCTTTCCTATTCAAAAACTTTTTCCATATTGAATAAAATCTATGCATTACTTCTTTCATGAGTGCATCACTTTAAATGCCTATTTTCTCAAGGAAAAAAAAATTCAACTGATGGATTTATTTCATTGATTTTATGTCTTCTTCTTGTTTAAAAAACTTCTTAAGTATTAACTCATCCTTTCATTGTTTTCCTTCAATTTCACATACTGATCACAACCTGCTGTGCAGGTCATGTGAGTTGATATTGTTAAGACTGCTGGGAGAAATTACTCATCCACTGATACTTCTGATGACAGAGCACATTCTCTTAGCACCTTGGCAAATGGCATGTATATCATGGTGAAAATTCTATTCTATAACAAGTGCACAGCAATGGTACTGGATCAATCCCATTTTTAATATATAAGTACTCACTCTCTACACTTTTTCATGAACAAAAACTAAATGCATCGTACAGTACACATTAGCGCTCACTCTTTGCATTATGATATGTACACATTCAACTTGTGTCCAGCAACATTGATTCAGTTGGGAATATTTTGGGAATTAGGAGTTTTTTTGTATGATATTTTGTGAATGAAGAAATGTTCTTTGTACAAGGCAACCAGTTTTTTTTCATAGTTACTGTAGCTAGGGGCACAGTGTCCTAGTATGTATTTTAGCAGAAAGTTGTGGCTTCTTCCAGCTCTGATGTGTTTTGCCATTTTAGAAGTTGTTTAAGCAGTCAGAAACAAACTACTTTCTTTAATGAGAATCCTTAGTCTCTCCGGAAAGGAATTAGATTTTGAAATTGACCTAAATATATAACTCCAAGTACTAAAAATAAATGTGCTCACATTGATGTGGAGTAGTTTTGGAATATTTTTCTGACTTTTCTTTCATCTAATCACAGATATAAAATATATACTATCTAGCAAATGTACAGTCAGCAAATAAACATTCTGACAAAAGACTTAATAACTTTTACTTGACCAGGATTCAAATTCAGATCTCACAAATGTCTCAGCCAGGGATGGGATCTTGGCTCTATCCTCCCTGTGGTCGTAATTGCGATTGACTTTGGATTGCCAATGGTCACAGTTAGTATCATGAGAATGCTCTTAATTTCAATAAAGCATTTAAAGCACCTGACTGAAAGCACTTGAAAATTGTTGAGAAGTGATGAAAACATTTTTGCAATCATGAGTACAAATGTAAAATGGTGATAGTATGAATGTACTCTTTCCACCTCTTCCCCACGTCTTCACCAAACAGCATTTTCCCCTCTTTATCTTCTATTGTGCCCGGTATTGTTGTTTTCTGTCTGTTAAAAAATTTGTTTGCTGTCCTGTAGGCTATATCAGTTTTTCCTTTCTGCATATTTTCTTCCACTTCCCTGCACATTTCCCGAAGAAAACTTTTTGCTTTCCTAGCTTCTCTGTTGACCAAGTTCCTCAGTCTTCTGTATTCAGCTTTTCCTTGTTCATCAATGGCGTTTTTGTATAGTCTTCTGTTTTCGATAAGCTGTAAAACCTTCCTAAAACGTAATTTCACTAAAATGTAATTGACCTGTTGTCTTCTTAAGTCTCCTGGGGCCTTCCAGGTGTATCTTCTTTTCTTGTGATGCTGGAAAAGAGTGTTTGCAACAAATATTTTGATGTCTCGAGCAGAACTCGATTAGTCGGGTTCCTCTTTCATTTCTTCTTCCAAGTCCATAGCTGCCGACAATCCCTTCTTCTGGTTCTTCACCCACACTCGCATTCCAGTCCCCCATGACAATCAGGTTTTCATCTCCCTTAGCATGCCTGATCGCATTATCTTCGTATATTTCGTCAACTATCGCATCCGCTTCTTTGGATGTAGGCATATACACTTGTATTACTACGGTGTCTTTTGGTTTAGTTTCCAATTTGACTAATATTATCCTGGAGCTATATTGCACATATCCCTTGACACGTGATCCAATGTTTTTTCTTAAAACTACTCCAGTTCCTCCCAGTCCTGGTCTGTCTTGATCAGTTCCGGTGTGAATGACTCTGTATTCTCCCGACCAGAAGTCTCCCGATAGGGGCCATCTCATTTCTGATATGCCAAGGATATCAATTTCCAGTCGTTCCATTTCAAGTTTCAGGTTTTCTAGTTTGCTGCACTGTAGCAGGGTTCTCCAATTCCAAGTAGCTATTTTAAAATTGTTTTTCTTCACCTTGTTTATATCTTCACCTTTTGCAGTCCCCACCCGGAGATCCGATTGGGGACTATTTTATCTCCGGAAAATTTTACTAAAGGTACAGACATGGTTTACTGCTGATGCTTGGGATATCCTGGGATCTTAAAATGTGGTGGTTTCCCTTTGCCTTCCACATCCTATGCCCTTGACCATCTGTTGGTTCTTCTGCCTTCGGAAACGGTTTCCCATTTCCAGGACAAGAGGGTGTCCTGCCCAGCAAATGCTGGAATGATGGCTAATCCCGTTCATCCTTCGGTCCCTGTCTACGTTAGCCATCACTTAAAGTGATGTTGTCTCCTCTCTACCACGGGGAGGTGTAGATCAGGTATTTCCCTTCATCGGGTCTAGGACCTTGATGGCATTTCCTAGATCTCTCCGGTACTTTAGAGAGGCGGGTAAACACTGGGAGTAACTGGTGGGAGTAAACACTGGATTATTCATATTGAAGCCGTGGATTGTAGGGATAGCGACTGCAACAGGTATCCCAGGTTTATTTCCCATCATTCTATCCCATCATTTTTCCATTCAAGCACTTATTAAATTAAAATTGCCACTAACAGCGCATGGTAGTGATTTGGTATGTAGCACCACACATAAGCTAAAAACAAAAGAGAGTTGTCTACTATATGGTAATGCAGCTAACAGTTAAAAATAAAATAAAGGAAAAATTGCCTCAAGCTACCATTTTCCCCGTCATGACCATGCAAGGTCACTGACCATGCATGGCACTGAGTTTTTTTATATTGTGCCTTTGCCTGGATTTTCCATATATTCTTTCCTTTCACACTCAAGATTTTGTCTTCAGTTTTCTCAGAGTTCTGGTAGTGTGCATTTGCTTTATATGAAGTACTTGCAAGGTAATTTTGATATTTTGTGAAACTTTTCATTTCTCTTGCCATGGCTTGTAGGAATTTGCCACATCAGTCAAAGACAAGGAAAGTTGTGTTCGAGGAAGTTCTTGATATATTGTTTGATTCCAATTATGAGAGTGAGGACGGAATTTTTTCCGAAAGGTCTATCTCCTCAAGTGACTGGAAGATTGTGACTCAAGTGACTGGAATACAGATGAAGATGATGAAAATTATTCCAGTGAAGGCACTCAGTCTAATTTTGCTGCAGACAGTGCATCTGCATCATCATCTTGGTCCACAACTGATGATTTTACTCTGCAAATTTTCTAGTTTGATAACACTTCATCTGGCTTAAAATCAGATGGCTTTCAGGAGAGCAGTATGGAGGCTAATTTTTTTCTGTTGTTTTTTGGCATGGTTTTGTGATGCACACTGTGGATGAAACAAACAGATAGGGTGATGTGAATGCAAATTCCACGAACATATCACCAAAAATTCAAATGAAATCCCAGGAAAAAGTGAGTGAAGATGAGTTTTATATATTTCTGGCCGTTTGTTTTAATTATGCAGCACGTAAAAAGACATTCAACTCAGGAGTATTGGTCCCAGGATCCTCTAATTAGTACCATGATTTTTGGTAAGTGCATGCCGAGAGACAGATTTTTTTATCTTGCACCAACTTCATTTTGTTAAAACAGCAATCCAATTCCAAGCAACCTATCATGGAAAATAAATCATGTGTTTTCCAACATTAAATGAAATATTCTGAGGTGTTTCATCAATTCAGAAAGTTAGTCATAGAAGAATCGTTAGTTTCATTCAACGGATGCTTGGACTTCAAACAATATATTCCATCAAAAAGACACCGATTTAGAATGAAACTTTGTTTTATGTGACTGTGACACTGGATTTATTTTTGATTTGATAGTGCACGTGTGAGCAAAAACTGTAATCAGCCAATAAGGAGACTTGAGACTGTCTGGTGAGGTGGTGAACAAGTTATTGGGGAGATATCTAGGTTAAGGACATGTACTGTACACAGATTATTATTAAACCAGTCCTACATTGTATGAATTTCTTTTGAAAAATAAAACTGGCTCATTTGGTATGGTGAGGATGAATCGCGATATTTGTGTACTATCCAGCATTTATATGGGCCTAATGGCAGACTATGGAAAAAAGTGCCATAGAGCAAACAACATAATTTTCAAACCAGTTGCTGTAGTTGACTATGTCAAAAATATGAGGTAGTTGACGAGTTAGATATGATGATTGTATCAGTAAAGTGCATGAGGAAGTTGACAAAATGGTACAAATAGCTCTTTTATCACTTGCTTGATGTCAATATCTTAAATGCATTCTATTTGCACAAATTAACCATGAGAAGGAAATCTTCTTATAGAAAATTTTTATGGGTAGTGGTACAGTCACTTCAAAAAGTATCGCGACACACTACGCTTGCGGTTCGTATGCGTCGGTTGTTGAAGCCCGAAGTAGGTTGGCTATCCTGGGTCGTCATTGGTGACTGTGAGAAACGTCTGGTACACTACGACATATATTCTAAGTCAAGTGGGACTAAACTCCGACAGTGCAGTGGACTTCATTCGCATTGGAAGGCTAACACTGAAATGAATTCACAGCGGGGAGCATGGGTGTTCGCAACTCAGAGGCATCGTAATCATACTCGGAGGAAAGTGAAAAGAGCGTGAATGAGTCAGTATTTGCCTCAGTGATGGATTCTCCTTTGACGGTTGGACGCATACCAACTCTTAAAAGGGATTTAAGACTCGAGTGTAGTTAAAAAAAAACAGTGCTTAATATGTTTCACGAAGCAGGCCTGTGACACTATCGTCTGGCCTGGAAGCCCAAATTGACCGAGGACCAGAGGGCCGCCCGTTTGGATTCAATCACAAAAAATATCACCAATGATTAATCCTTTAGGGACCTCACCATGTTCGGCGAGGCATCCGAGGCAGTTCAGTGAGGCATCTGAGGCAGTTCAGTGAGGCATCCGAGTATGCTTTGGGATTGCCCTGGAAAATTTCAGACGTTGCCTTACTAGAAAATTCAGAGTAATGGAGACGGAAAAATTATCCTGTGGCGTCCAACATGAACTCAATAATTAAAATCACTGATAATTTTAATCACCTTTTTACTTGTGGTTGTTTGACATATTTATTGTCGAGTTTCTTTTTTTTAACAATTACGCTATTACTTATTTGTGACTTAATAGCGATATGTGTTCAACAGGTGAGCTTCTGGTAATTAAAGGAGTAAAAATGGTGCATTATCCTTTTCAATTCTCTACCTCAAAATTGTCATTATATTGCATTGTTTATAAATAATCACGAAAATGATTTCACAACTTTAGGATACTATTCACTGAAACAATATTAGTGTCCAATGGCTTTAGTCAATATATCTCATAATTGTCCATTAGGCGGTCAACTTGAAATATCAGCTTTTGATGCCCGAAGGGCTCTCTAGTTCGCTGAGCTTAGACGATAGCCGTCCCCATTCTTCTTCACACATAGGTTGGAGCTCGTTTTCCCATGCATTCGTCTCTTCTTCGAATTACCTCCGTCCGACTTCACTCATACGTTTACTCCATTCAATATTGCCTTTTCACAACATTTCCCTTCTTACTTCTTTCACCGAATACGTCCTCAAGGCTGAGTCAAGGAGGAACTCTGTCCTCGACTCTGAACAAGAGCACTCCCATAATGCAGTCCCACTTAACTTGGCGCTTTGTCTGATGGAAAATGGAGAGGGTACCTGCAAATTCTCATTGCTACCAGAGACGACCCAGGATAGCCAACGTACTTCGAGCATCGACAGCCGACATATACGAGCCGCTAGTCTAGCGTGTCGCGATACTTTTTGAAGTGACTGTACATCAACCTCTAAAAATATAGTGTTTTAGGGAAGGATAATGATTTATTACAGGGAAATTTCCAGTTTGGGGCAAATACTCTCAAAAGAATAAAAGTTTTTCAAAAAGTAAAAGACATTTTATTGAAAAAATACCTGATTCTGAGGGCAGAAAAAAAACCCCAAAGAATGTGCTTTGTATGTAATAATACTAAAAAAAGGGAGCAAAGATAATGAACATGTGCTTTTGGTGCAGAGAATGCCAAAAATTTCTATGTATTCATTGCATGTTTTAAGAGGTTATCATTCCTCTATTGAATTTTGAGAGTCAAAAATTAATATATGCTCCAATCAGATGTCCAGGACAAACTTAATTTACCCTACCTCACCTTAATGAAATACAATTGCATTTAATGCCAAATTATAATAAAGTTATTGATACTATACTGGTTGTACATTCTTAGATTTTCCCCACTTTTAGAAAACTGTTTGAAAATAAAGGACTATAAATTCTAAGTTTTGCTAGCAATTAAATTTTCTTAATTTGGTTTATATAGTATCCTTTAAGTGAGTACATCCCAAGAAAACCATGCCTCTAGACAGGTATATCTTCATGGCATAAATTTTATCATCATGAATGAGCTCAGGTACTAAATTCTTACAATCTGTTTCCTGTATATTGCCTTAGTAGAGTTAGATCATAATCTTTAAAAATTTGGCCCAATATTTATATTTCATTTATGACTATACATCCACGTAATAACTGATTTGAATTATCTCCCTAATCAATGAGATTCACTGGCATGGAAGTCTGTATGATTTACTTGATTACATTCAACACTCATAGGTGATGAAAAACCACCATATGTACCATACCTCTATTTATGAATGTCATAAGTTACACCTACCTTGAGCAGAATTGAGTCTCTTCACATGTTATTTCTTACTAACTAAGGCTATCATTTAAAAAATGTCATTTATGCATTTTAAATTGCTTCATTATTGCTGCATACAGGCAAGTAACTCTTCATTTGCACCCTAGTACCAACTTTGTTCATGAAAGAGCTTTCTTTCATGCTTCTGAGGCTCTGATCAGGTTTGCCTCTCACGCCCCCAGGCAGCTGACGACAGTCAGCTTATTTTGGCAAATGGAAAGTACCTAAGTGTGAAGATTGCCGTAGGCAGCAGGCACCCACCATATGCTTCAATTTTTAAACAATTTTAATTATTATTTTCTGTTCATGATGCAAGGGACTTGTTCTGCTGTTGAGCATTTGCCATAAGGCTTGCTATTGACTACTCAGCTTTCTTGGTTACTGGACTCTTGACAGACGATGACGACTTAAACATTGTTTTATTCATCAATTATATTCAATGTAGATAACATTTGTGTATTATAACCTGAAGGAAAGCTGTTTTTTTCTGGTTTTACTCTGGCATATATGTGACAACTGTTAAGCATGATATTGGAATGATCATCCAATGTGTGAGGGTACCTGTAGGTATATTTGTAGTAGAGGAACTTTGGGTATTATGGAATACAGTTTATTTTTGTTGTTGTATATCCAAATTTAACTCATTCTTAGCTCTCTTTTACATTTTATCATAAGCTTCAACTATTTAGTATTAAATATTTGTGTTTATCTCAGTAAAATTTAAAACATTTGCCACTGAGAAAAAGTTTAAAGAAAAAGTTGCACTTGGAGGGTAATATAAGATAGTCAGGAAATATGGAATAGGGTGGTAAAAATGTAGATAATCGTGTAAGTTTGAAAAAAAAATTATTGCATACAAAATGCATTTATAGGATTGCTTTCAATGTGAAATCTCGAAAGAATTACTTTTTATTAATAGAATAATATATTTATCTATTTGCAGAAGTCACAAATATAATCCTCCTCCTCAGCACCTGCACAGTCAAGGTGGGCCCTCATTTTACAAACAACGCATCTAACCCAAACTTCTCCTCTTCTATCGTCTGAAAACTTTCCTTCACAGAACAAACATTCTGCATCATCATCTGTTGGTACAGAAGATGGTTGTACGAAGTCCAATTGTGATGAAACATCTGAGTGAAAAGGTTCGTCACTGCCACTGGAAGCGTCCTTAGAAACAAACTCTAATTTCTGGCAAAGTTTTTTTTTCTATGGCTTGAAGCTCTCTTGTTTTTGCCTTTTATCTGAGTTTGCAGGACCACTGTTGTTGCTTTTCTTCTTTCCTTTAGTATTAATGTGCTGTTGCTTACAGTTTTTGTGTCGGGCAATATGGAATACCTAGTATTCCAAAATGCCCAACTCACCATCTTGGATTTCAAAACATCACAACAGAACCAATTGTAGCCATAGCCAAAAACCGAGCAATACATAACAATCTACAACTCTTTAACTTAAGAAATTGCTTAGTTTTAATCACTAGTGTACATTTTCAATAATTATTACATATTTTCGAAAACTTACCAACAAAAATATTGTGAAACTACGAAAACAATTTTTCTACGCCGTAACTCACACGGTGCCTCGAAACAAACTGGACTCGCTACAGAGCATTATGGGAACATGTTGAAGTAGTTCATGCATCTCCCGCTTGTTTGTGCCAATTGACAAATGAGAAATCACGGTGTTCCATATTGCCCGACTATTCCATAATATAATTCCATTTTTCAAGTGAAAGCGACATAAATTCTTTAATGGTATAGCATTGATGGTCTCAAAGAAATTGATAGAGGGTAGTTTTGAATGAGCCAAAATTATGTGTTTCCTTCAAGTTTCTAGGCAAAGTATTCATAAATTTAACACCAGCATGACCAGGGCTCTTTGCAAACAGCTGAGTTGTGAGCAGTTATTCTCATGTCATTACAGCCTCTATTACTATACTGATGAACATCAGTATCAGTATTCAGGTTAAACAGGGCTTTATTTTGATGCACAAAAATTACCCTATGGAAAATATACATTGCCGAGGGCTATTTGTTGAATAATATTTGCCTCTTTTTGAATATTGGCTTGGGACATGGGAATTGTGAGCAAACGGTGGATCATAGAATGGAAGGCAGATAGTTTTTTGTGAAAAATAATGCCTGGATGTAGCATGATCTATTGTATACTTCCTGCTCTCCCCTCCTCAACCTCTCCCTCTTCCATTAACCCCCCTACATTCGCACACCCTCGGCTCATCCTCTTGGGAAGCCCCCACCAAACCCTACTCACCCACTCCCCCCTCCCTTCCACCCTCCACCTTCCTGCCCACACCTCTACAGTCCCCTCCCTACTCTCTCTAGTACATAAGTTGTTGCACCAAACATATCTTCATCTGATGATGATGTTAATTTTCAAAACCATGGTGGCAAGTCATTAAATTCAATGTTGATAAACAAAGTTTACCCTATTCATTCAAAATGTTTAGCAAATTCCACAAAGTATCGCCAGAAACCACCAACATCATTACTGACCTTATCCTTGGTGATTTTTGTGGATAAACCACGACCATGGCTGTCAGTGTACAGCATAGTGGACCTCGGCTTGTGTCTCCAATACTGTTTCATGTGATGCTGCATCCTGACATCTGTTTTCAACTCCCTTCTTGGAGATGGGTCCAGATGATCCACACTCAGATCAGAAATCTAGCCGAGAATTTCGTATTTGTTCTCAAATGGCAGCAAAGGGGAAGAGGCTAATTTGCAGGACTGGTACACATGCGTAGTGCCATGTTTTTTCCATTCCGTGGTTGAGGCTGAGGTTAAATTCATCTGGTAATGCTAGAAGAAGTGGTTTGTAATGACCGGGCATTATGGAGGAAATTATTAAAAGGAAGACAGTTTTCTAGGACTAATGGTGATAGATAATTCACTTTCTTAAATTACAACAATAAATTTCATAGCTAAAATTGACATTTCACCATTAAAAGCCATGAATAGTTTACCCGGGAAAAATTTTCCCAGGTAAGCACATGGCTAAGCAGCTTTCACTTAATTTTAGCAGTTGTTAAATCCATGTTCTCAACCTCTCCCCACTTTTCTACCCTCTGTTTATATTTTGCTTTCCTATTCAAAAACTTTTTCCATATTGAATAAAATCTATGCATTACTTCTTTCATGAGTGCATCACTTTAAATGCCTATTTTCTCAAGGAAAAAAAAATTCAACTGATGGATTTATTTCATTGATTTTATGTCTTCTTCTTGTTTAAAAAACTTCTTAAGTATTAACTCATCCTTTCATTGTTTTCCTTCAATTTCACATACTGATCACAACCTGCTGTGCAGGTCATGTGAGTTGATATTGTTAAGACTGCTGGGAGAAATTACTCATCCACTGATACTTCTGATGACAGAGCACATTCTCTTAGCACCTTGGCAAATGGCATGTATATCATGGTGAAAATTCTATTCTATAACAAGTGCACAGCAATGGTACTGGATCAATCCCATTTTTAATATATAAGTACTCACTCTCTACACTTTTTCATGAACAAAAACTAAATGCATCGTACAGTACACATTAGCGCTCACTCTTTGCATTATGATATGTACACATTCAACTTGTGTCCAGCAACATTGATTCAGTTGGGAATATTTTGGGAATTAGGAGTTTTTTTGTATGATATTTTGTGAATGAAGAAATGTTCTTTGTACAAGGCAACCAGTTTTTTTTCATAGTTACTGTAGCTAGGGGCACAGTGTCCTAGTATGTATTTTAGCAGAAAGTTGTGGCTTCTTCCAGCTCTGATGTGTTTTGCCATTTTAGAAGTTGTTTAAGCAGTCAGAAACAAACTACTTTCTTTAATGAGAATCCTTAGTCTCTCCGGAAAGGAATTAGATTTTGAAATTGACCTAAATATATAACTCCAAGTACTAAAAATAAATGTGCTCACATTGATGTGGAGTAGTTTTGGAATATTTTTCTGACTTTTCTTTCATCTAATCACAGATATAAAATATATACTATCTAGCAAATGTACAGTCAGCAAATAAACATTCTGACAAAAGACTTAATAACTTTTACTTGACCAGGATTCAAATTCAGATCTCACAAATGTCTCAGCCAGGGATGGGATCTTGGCTCTATCCTCCCTGTGGTCGTAATTGCGATTGACTTTGGATTGCCAATGGTCACAGTTAGTATCCTGAGAATGCTCTTAATTTCAATAAAGCATTTAAAGCACCTGACTGAAAGCACTTGAAAATTGTTGAGAAGTGATGAAAACATTTTTGCAATCATGAGTACAAATGTAAAATGGTGATAGTATGAATGTACTCATTATGAAGAACCGTAATTGTGATTCACCCAGTTACAGCCTCTGAGCTATCTTCTTTCAAGGTGTATTCAGAGGGTGTTTATGTACTTTTATTTAATTTCCTTGCATCCGTATGCATCACTTGAACCAAGTTATTTTATGTTACTGGTTGACACTGTCTATGCACAATGAATGAAAGTATAAGGGAAGGGAAAAGCATGCTATTCTAGCTGGAATACAAGTGGAGAATGCATAACTCAAAGTTCATCACTGTAACAACATCAAATACCTATCATTAGTTTCCATTGTTCAAGGGTCATTTACTTAGAATTGAAGCAACGAGTAATCTTGTGAGACTGTAAAGGATCATAAAATATTTCCCCATGGCGAGTCTTATTTTGTGGCTATGTCAAAAGGTATTAACATGACTAAATTATTTATAGTTCTTTTTAGAAAATTTGTTAAAATATGCACAAAAAGCTTCACTGCCGAGAGTTAGAACTGATAAAACCACGTAATACATGATTCTAATCATGAACTATTATCATAATCAACAGTTGTCGAAGTATGGCCAACTATATATGACAATTTATTTCAGTGGCCCGCCAATCAGGGTGAAAGAAGTGAAAGTTATAATTTAAAATAGAATGAGGAAGACTGGTATTACAGCCAAGAGTATGTAAAAGATAGTGGTGTCAATATCTATCAGAACTTAATTTGCAGCTATTCCCTTTACATTTCGACCTATCGAGAAGTTCATGGGATGACAATTGGTCATCACAGTGCTCAGTCGTGAGCTTTTAACTCTTTCTTTTTATTCCATTGTTGACTTGCAGGCTGACCGTATTATAGTAATGGAGCCAACCATGTAATACAGACTTGACTGACTGGTGGTTTCTTTCCCAGATCAGTTTCATCGTTTCTTCACCAAGTATTATGTGATTAGTAGGCTATTTTGATATAATCGTTTCACATTGATAATTGACAAAATTCGGTTTACAATTATTAGGGCTCTCCTGCAATGATCAACTCTTGTCCATGCCCCTAAAAATAATTTTCTTCAGCCACAAAACTTGACTGAAGTCAACGATACTGCATAAAATTAACAAAAAAACATAAAAGAGCATAGCGATGACAAAAAAGTCAATTCCAGCTGCCATATAAAGGTATGAAACTGAAAATGTTAATAAATTAATAAAAACTTGACTTGTGATTTATTTGTTGTGACATTACATTTGTTAAGAAATCTCATAGAAAATTAGATTCCCGGTAAAGGGGTTAAAGGAACGACTTTCATTATACAGCTACGATTGCCCCTGTCAAATTTTTGTACACTTCATCACCATCTACAGCCATTTTGTCCTCCCATCATTACAATTCTAAGCTCATCGGCAAAGACATTCCAGAGAAGTTGCCCATTTGCAAGTCTGAATTTTTTTGGCTGGTCTGTTTTGGCCATCTGAAGGGTCCCGATACAATAAGGAAGGATGGTAATAACTGGCTAAGGAGGTCGTATATCGTCACTGATTTTGCATGCTGTCTCACATTCATATTCAAATTATATTATGAAATATACCACCTGCACCTGCCATATTTTTTTGTTGGTTCTAATGGCATGAAAACTGAAATGTGCCCATTTGAAAGTCCCCGGGGCTTGCTAAAAGGCATTTTCCTCTTGAGCTAGCCTGTATTGTTGTAATTTTAGGGGTAAGTTATCATTTGGTTTGTTATAGGAATGAGGTTCACATCTCTGCTAGTTATTAACTGAGACCTTTCATGTGAGTGTAGTCATCCTAGACTCTAGTGGCCTCAGGTCCCCCGGGATGCTAAATGATTGAAAAGGGACACACACACACTATGTCCTGAGCGATGACCAACTTTCCTAAGTGACGTCAAAACCCATTAACCTAGAATCAGCCAGTGAGGACTCCACTCTACAGTCACTAGGGTATGACTGATTTGGAAAATTGAAATAGTACCATTAATGTCATTTTCAAACATTTGGCTCTTTACCCCTTGTGACGTTTGTACGTTGGCATCAAGTTTTGGTGTCCTTTTTTTGTTTCATTTTTTCCTGTGCAGACCCCAGAGTAGCATGTGCATCATGAAGGTCATAAATTAGTCAATGCATTAAGCCAAAGGAGCATTTTTGTTTCTCATGCCATTCAGGAGACTGCTCGTGGGAAGCTGCGGCAGTCAGGGTGATGGAAACTGAGAGCATTGGAGTTGGTTCTATTATTTTGTTGTGTTATTTCCTTTTTCCCCTCATTTATCTGACTACCTCCCTCTTACCTTTCCCCTCCTTCAAGTGATTCCCAATGATATTATGTGACTTGTGGCACCTGTCATGAGTGTATGTCACTAAGGGAATTACAAAAAGGACATTCCTCCCTACCTCACCCATCCAAGCACTGGAGGATTTTTCCTTCCTCTTACCTGTACTGGCACCCACAATTATCCATCCACCTGACTCTTTCCATTTGTTCAATCCCACCATTGTCACACCCCGCCCTCAGAAATTTGGGAGATACAGTCACCATTACACCCTGAAGAAACCAAAGGTTATGGATCACATTATGGTGATTCATCAAATTAAAACAAGTTAATTTAGTCACATATGCTGGTAAAATTGACAGATTTAGTTAATCCATGACCTTGTCATTGCTTTCTTTTCTGCAATAACTTAGCATTTCTACAGAGCAAGCCTAATTAAATTTTCACAAAATGTAGCATATTCTGTATTCTCTACTAGTTCTCCTCTGTAGCTCCATGGAAACTACATACTTTTTTCAATTATTTTCAAATAAACTTTTCTCTGGCCACCAGAGTGTCCCTTTGATCGTGTGTCATTTTTGACCTGTAATTTTAGGCACTATATTTTATGCCATATGGATGAAATTTGGTACCTGGGTAGAAAAAGGTTGTAAGTTTTGTTGAGTGTAAGCAAAACTTTATGAATTTGACTTTTTGACCCCAGAAATAAGGTCCAACCAAAAATCCAAAATTTGCCTTATGGGCTTTCAATGTTAAATTATTCGAAATACAAAAAAGACAGAATTCTTTTTCAAAACTTTCAATTATTAGGTTTTTGGGCACGAAAAACACATTAGAAGAGCTTTCGAGTGCGAAAATGCAACCGTGACCCCTAAAAGGGCACAGTCAAGGTCACAGGAGTGACCAAAAGTGAATCGCCCCTACAAACCGGTCGAAACACAGGTTTAAAAGGGTGCCAAGGTCGATGGTGAGGTCTTCAGGTCACTCTTGTCATTCCTTGACCTTAAAGGGTAACTCCGGGGTCAAAGGTCACAGGGGTGCCAAAAATGAATCGAGCCAACAAATGTATCGAACCATAGGTTTAAAAAGGTCCCAAGGTCGATGGTAAGGTCTTCAGATCCCTCGTGTCATCTCTTGACCTTCAAGGGCTACTCTGGGGTCAAGGGTCACAGGGTGAGAAAAATGAATCGAGGCCACAAACGAATCAAATCATATGATTAAAAAGGTGCCAAGGTCGATGGTAAGGTCTTCAGATCCCTCTTGTCATTCCTTGACCTAATAGGGAAACTCTGGGGTCAAAGGTCACAGGGGAACAAAAAATGAATCGAGCCAACAAATGTATCGAATCATAGTTTTAAAAAGGTGCCAAGGTCGATGGTAAGGTCTTCAGGTCACTCTTGTCATTCCTTGACCTTAAAGGATTACTCAGGGGTCAAAGGTCACAGGGTGCCATAAATGAATCGGGCCTACAAACAAACAACCGTATCGAATCATAGGAAGGGTGAAGAATTAGATGAAGTTCCCTCGTCCTGTTTGTCTTCTCCTGACCTCCAAGGACTATTTTGAGATCAATGGTCACAGATGTTAGAAATGGCCAAACGGGGAAATCAACATGATGAATCTGAGACTTTTAAGACTGCCAAAGTCAATGGTGATGAAAAATCCTGAAAGAAAGACATCACAAGGCGTGAGGTCAGGGCATCTTGGCGGCCTTGTGACTTGCTTCCCCATCGGAATAAGCCGCTCGCCAAACCTCTGTTGGTGTACATGAATGACCGCCCGGGACCTTTGGGCATATGCTCCATCCTTCTGGAACCACACTTCCTCAATGGTGCCGTAATTCTCCCTCTCCATGTCCTGGAACATGTTTTCCTCCAGCGTAGCTCGGTACGTTTCCTTTCTCACGTTGTCCTCAAAAAAGTACGGGCCAAAAACGTGAGTAGCCGTCATAGCCATGAAGACCATCACGCCACGCTTGTCGAGGGACCGCTCAACCCGTACGTTGGGGTTGCTTGCAGTCCAATATCGAGCATGAGCGGAAGGAACAGCCCCATTTAAAATGAATTTGGCTTCGTCGGAAACCACTAGTTAAAACAAGCAAAAATATTTTTTATAAAAACTTGAATAAAGCAGAAAATATCAAAGCGTAGCATCAAAGGACGTCAAATAATTTCCTGAAACGTGAACATAGGGTTATTGTTCAGTTTTTTGACCATCGAGTTGCAGAAGTGGACGCGTTCTCCATAGTCTCCCTCACAAAGCTCCTACACCATTCTGACTTTGTACGGCTTCAATTTCAGCATCCTCAATATTTGTTGCAAGGTCGATCTGGGGATGTTCAATGAAAGCGCTCGGCGGCGCATGGAACGCGATGGAGATGCCAAGACCGAAACCACTACTACCTGTCCCTGCTCTGGTGAGGTTGATACTTCCGAAGGGCGTCTGTTTTGGACCCTAAAAATCTCAGGTTCATCATGTTTGTTTCCCCCTCTCGCCATTTCTAACATCTGTGACCAATGATCTCAGTGTAGCCCTTAGAGGACAGGAGACGACAAACAGGACCAGGGAACTTCATCTAAGTATTCACCTTTTTGAAGCTACAATTTGACGCGTATGTTGCCCTGATTTCCTTCGCTACACCAGGTGAACTTTCACCCCTGCCCAGCCGATCAAGGATAGAGAATTCCTGCAGGGACTTTACCATCGTATTAGGCACTTCTGAAACAAATGATTCGACCCTGTTGTAGGTCCGCTTCGATATTTGTCCCCCTGTGACCTTAGACCCCGAATATATCTACCCTTGATGATCAAGGAATGACCTGAAGACCTTACCATCGACCTTGGCACCTTTTTAAAACTATGATTCGATACATTTGTTGGCTCGATTCATTTTTTGTCCCCCTGTGACCTTTGACCCCGGAGTTACCCTTTACGGTCAAGGAATGACAAGAGTGACCTGAAGACCTCACCATCGACCTTGGCACCTTTTTAAAACTATGATTCGATACTTTTGTTGGCTCGATTCATTTTTTGTTCCCCTGTGACCCTTGACCCCAGACTAGCCCTTGAAGGTCAAGAGATGACACGAGGGATCTGAAGACCTTACCATCGACCTTGGGACCTTTTTAAACCTATGGTTCGATACATTTGTTGGCTCGATTCATTTTTGGCACCCCTGTGACCTTTGACCCCGGAGTTACCCTTTAAGGTCAAGGAATGACAAGAGTGACCTGAAGACCTCACCATCGACCTTGGCACCCTTTTAAACCTGTGTTTCGACCGGTTTGTAGGGGCGATTCACTTTTGGTCACTCCTGTGACCTTGACTGTGCCCTTTTAGGGGTCACGGTTGCATTTTCGCACTCGAAAGCTCTTCTAATGTGTTTTTTGTGCCCAAAAACCTAATAATTGAAAGTTTTGAAAAAGAATTCTGTCTTTTTTGTATTTCGAATAATTTAACATTGAAAGCCCATAAGGCAAATTTTGGATTTTTGGTTGGACCTTATTTCTGGGGTCAAAAAGTCAAATTTATAAAGTTTTGCTTACACTCAACAAAACTTACAACCTTTTTCTACCCAGGTACCAAATTTCATCCATATGGCATAAAATATAGTGCCTAAAATTACAGGTCAAAAATGATACACGATCAATGGGACACTCTGTATGTGTGGTGTTACTTCCATGCTCAATCATCCGATTACCCCATGCTTTCATGGCTAATCAACAGTACTGATTGACCCAACCCAAATGCAAGGTCTAAGATAGTATCAAGTGCTTTTATCAGTAAATAACAATGAAATTTACTGCTGTTTGGTTTCTGATTTGAATGTGAATCTCTCTTCAATGGTAACTTGCCAAGAAACTGACAAATGTTTTCAACTAATTGGAATTAAATCCAGGCAAGGCGCATGATTCAACTTTGGCGGATACCAATTTTTTAAGGCTTAAACATTGGGATATTGCACCCGATTATGTACAGTATTATGCAAACATTTTTTCTGTGAACATTGCTTCACAGCTCTGTTACATATTTTGTCGTGTATAGATATCAATTTTTAGAAAGTATTTCTTAAAGGCTTAATTTTACCCTGCTCCTTCCCACACTGCAATCGAAGCTTAATCAATACAATTACAAAACATGTAAGTATGAGATGTATTATTTTCTGTAATCTCATTTTTTTTCATTTTAACTGTTCTTGTTACTAGCGTGGGCATAAGTATGTTTTGATTCGTACCATGACATGACTATTCAAGTCGTGACTGAAGCAAAAGACAGGGAATATCAGGATGGACCTGTGAGTTCGCTGTCGATATTTTGTACCTTAATTCACACTCCCATTTAAAATATTTGAAATTATGGTGTGAAGCTATGGCATCTTTACGGCAGGGTAATCAGTTTCTCTTGGCTCGTTCACTTTGAGGAGTAATAAAAAGCGAAACTCTTGGTCTTACGAAACACACCCCCGGTTAAACACATTGAGAAATGTGATTCGTGCTTACGATTTCCAGATGCTAGCATTATTCTGAATAATTATGACATAATACGTTCCCATTTGAATTTCGATCTTCGTAAATACAATTTTCCGTTTGTATTAAGTATACAAATACGTCACAGACAATGAAAAAGACTAGATATTGCTGCGAAATACGTTCATTTCCATTCAATCTACGACTATACGTCATATGTATATGCTCCAATAATTTGTACTCCTTCGTAAGGCAACCGCAAAGCCTTGTGTCGATTCCTCTGTAAGGCAATTTCAACACTACTCCCTGAATTAGTAGATTTTAAACGGCAAAATATAGTGCTCTGGTTTTGTGTTTCTGTTGAAGCCTGCGGGTCAAAATTGAAACATGCATTGGAGTCGCAACTGAATCGGAATAATAAATATCAAACCGTGTTGTGATTGTATTGTAATCGTAGGTGAATCAATGGACCCAAAAGATTTTAAAAATCGATAAAAAATAACCATTTATAAAATAAACACTCCTCAAGGGAATCAAATCGGAAAGACTTCTACAACGCGTGAAGTCACGCTGAATTGCCCCTTGACGGTTTACAGCACACGATGCAAATATGTGATGAGAAAATACAGAAATTGCAGGATAATAATAAAGATAGGTGTTGCTGCTTGAGACTAGCTGCAGATGAACACAATGTTAGGGAGTAGTATAACCCCCCATCTAGCTTTCCATTATTTAATACACAGAAGAGAATACTGAAGTATATTATGCATTATTGGTTTTAGACAGGCAAAGAAAATCTTCAGTTCTATCATCAAATTGGAGACAAGGGAGTTGAGCAAACTAAAATATGAAGAAAGATGGCATCTGTCGAGAGGTTAGCCGCCGTATGAACGGTTAGAAGGAATCGCCGGACGGATCTCTGCGTTTGGATTGCCCTTGCCCTTGCAAAGGATCCTTTTTGGGTTGTGTGTGTGCGTGTGTTTGGTCCCTGGCGAGGAAGTAACATTCCCGTACACCATCACAGGGGGGTATTCTTGGTTGAGAGGCTGTGGTAGGTCGCTGCTGTGGTTTCCCAGCATACCAACACCGTAAGTTTGGTGTTTCTTGACGAAGGGTGCCAATTTTTTACGGATTTTGGAGACTTTTTTGTTTTATTTTAATTTTCTAGCGGTAAGAAGCTCACCCCATCTTTGTGATGGCTTTCCAATTCGTACCATTTGTATCGCGAAAGTGGCGGTCGGCTGGGAAGGAAATCAGTTGATAGGTAAGGTAGCCATTGGGTCTTACTGTTTTCAATCATGGACTGCTCCTCTTCTTAAACTCTTATGTCTCATGACAATAAGAAACTATATGTAAGTCTCCATCATCTTTTTCATTTCTACATCTAAAATTGTCTTTTAAGGCGTGTCTATCGATCAAAAATTTTTGGACGAACAGTCAATAATTTTTTACGTTCTGCGGATAATTGCTTAAAATACCTCGCTAAAATAGTGCTAATGCCTTCTTGAAAGACATACATTTTCAATAAAAGTTAGGTGGCCATTATCACGGGACCCCAGCGGATCACAGGAAGCAGGGAATGAGGGGTTATCGAGGGGAATTTTTTGCATCAATCATTAGTCTCTCCCGCACTCGTCCTAGTCTACTGGTAGTACTACGTACGAGTGTCACGAACTGTACATCTCGCAGGCGACACTCCCCTTGCACCATACTTACCTCCCCTTACACTTTTCTCCCTCCCCTCCGCTTATTCCTCGCGCCTCAACTTCTCTCCGCTCCTCCTCGACTTCTTCCCCACGCCTCCCTTTCTCTCCCAACCCCCCTCCTACTTCCTACCCTCCCCTCCATTTCTCTCCCCCTTAAGGCCAAGGCCAAGGTACAGGCCCTCTAGTTACGGCAAACGGCTCACACTACCCCATCCCCTCGGTCTCGCCCGTGACCACCGAGAGAGAAGGCCTGAGCGCTCGCTCGTGACGTCACGACTCAGAGGCGGGCGGTGAGTGTAGCGAAGCCTGCCGTTGATAAGGCAGATTCACGGCCAGTGAAAAGTTAGCGACTACTAACAGGTTTATATCTCGCTATGATATTTTTGCCACAATAAAAACGGATTATATATTAAAGATTATGACATCAGGAACGTTAACTTTGCCTTAGGGAAGCATAATTGTTTAGAATGGACAAATATCATCCCCACAAAAACTACTTCACAGAGAAAGAGCATAATTACGATGCATTCCTAACTTCAATTTAATTACATTATAGATCAAAATTGAAGAGGAAAATTTTACTGTCTAACAGCTAAGTGCCGTCTCGACCGTGTAAATCACTTGATATCACCTACGCAATAAATGTGCTACGTTTTCTACTGCTCCAATTCACGCGTTAATATTGAATATAAGAGTTTTAACTTCTTATACATGCGCAAAACTGACCTCGAAAAATGGTTAAATAACTGACTATTATATTAATTAACTTTGACGTGGCGAAGAGTTACATTTACCGAGATTTTGGCGTATTTAAGGATTTTTAAGGATAGTTACCTCTACATAGACGATTATGCATTTAGCATTATGGAAAGGCATAAATCACTGCTGCTACACATTAGCTAATTTTTTTTTGCAATGATTAAGTGGGAATTGTTTTGAATGGACAAATATCATGTCTGACCCAAAATCTTAACCACTTAGTTACCTCTACATGGACGATTATGCATTCAGCATTATGGAAAGGCATAAATCACTGCTGCTACACATTAGCTAATTTTTTTCTGCAATGATTAAGTGGGAATTGTTTTGAATGGACAAATACCATGTCTGACCCAAAATCTTAACCACTTAGTTACCTCTACATATACGATTATGCATTTACCAGTATGGAAAGGCATAAATCACTGCTGATACACATTAGCTAATTTTTTTTGCAATGATTAAGTGGGAATTGTTTTGAATGGACAAATACCATGTCTGACCCAAAATCTTAATCACATAGTTACCTCTACATTTGTCTTTAGGTGGTCGTGTCTCGCCCCCCCTCCCAAAGAGGAAGTCTGTCACCGCCATTGCTGTCACCCCATTGGCCAGCGGCTGGCCGGAACTGAGTGGCGCTGCTTCAAATGAGACTCGGCGATTGCCTGAAGGCTGAGGCGATGCATTTAGTGGCTGCCTCCTAACTGCTTTGAAATGATGAGGTTTCCTCAGTATTCTCGCTTGTTGACGTCAGCAGGAAAGCTTTTAAAAAATGGACAAAAAATATTTAACGATAAATTCAATTAGACTCTTATCAATTATGTAATGAAAGCTCAGCATTAAGAAATTTGAATTCAATTTTACCTGAGTTATGTTCATGAAATATGTTCTTTTATCTTTTTCAAATGAGTTTTCAGTAGTTATTGTAAAAAAATAAAATGAATAACGCCACGAATTTACTGTTATTTTATTAATTCACCATTTACTCACAATTGAGAAATTATTTAATTAGGATGGCAAAAAATAGGTAGCGTTCCGCTGAGTTTCGTTAAAGGGATGGGAAGGGACGCGCCATGGAACGGAAATCGTGAAATCGGCATGAATTTTGCATAAAAATTGTAATAGCAAGTTTTCTATTCGGTGAAATCTATAGATGTGCGTGGTGCTGTTATGGTTTCGAAGATGAGCGAGCTTTTTGCTAAAAACACGAATTACATCACAAGGAAAAGTGCGAAATGAGGGAATATCAGCAGAGCACGTCGTAATGACTGGAGAAAAGTGGAGAGAGGACATCAGGCCCAATGAAAGGTGGGAATATGGAAAAGTAAAATTTGAATGAATTAGTTTCTTACTCCTTTTTTGTAGCAGTCATTTAATTTGAAGGCATTCATCATCGTCATTTATATTCGTGAGAAGGGGTATTTTTTGCATCAATCATTAGTCTCTCCCTCTTGCCTAATCTCTTTTTTCTGTTACTCGGGTGTAGTGAGGGAGTAAAAATTATTCCTAGAGGCCACTTGAAGCCCACATAATCCGAATTCTGCCCTCAGTGCCCTCGGCTCTGTTACACATTGCATTTCGCTTCGCCAAAAAAGTTCCACGTCTCTTCATGTTTTCCCTTTCTTTGCGTTGCGGATGAGAATTGTAGTCTAATCTTTAGTATTTATTTTACGCGTTCCGAGGTTGAAGGATACAGATGCTGGTAGGCGAAGTTTGAGTTAAGAGTGAGGCGCTTGAATGGCCAAGCTGGCAAATCCTATTTTTAGCACGACTTTGAGGCACTCAGCTGGACGCGAGGAAAACGAGGAAATGATTCTCGGAAACGACACGGCGGCGCACAGTTCAGGGCTTGTGTATCATTTGACCTCAGAGTCAACACACTAGCGCCACTCGAGCGTGGACCTCGGGAACTATTCACAAGTGACAACGCTTACTTTGAGTCTGCGATATCAGGCGATATATTTTAACTTCTGGCAATGCCGGCCATTAAAATTTGTCCTCACACAGATCTTCCTCCAACCCATCTCCTCCAGCTTTTTTCTTGTGCCATCTATCCAGCTTCTTCGCCTGCCCGGTTTTCTCCTACCGTGTGGTTCCCAATTTAGGGTCTGTTTTGGGAACTTACCCTTTTCCATCCGCTGTACATGGCCATACCATACTAGGTGCTCTCATATGCCGCTTCACGGATACTCTCTTTAAATGGTTCGTAATGTTCTTCTACTCTGTAAAATTGCAATTTTTTAGTTAATATTTTAAGCGATTTTGGTACAATCTTTTAATTCTTTCTTGCTCTAAATGTTTTCAAGTTGTTCATTCGCTGTTCAATCTGTCCAGTTATGCTTTCGGGGTTTTGTGTACATTCTTCAGCATTTTTTTCTGATAAGGAAATAACTTTTGAGCGTTGGAATATGTGATAAATCCCATTTTTAAATTTTTAAATTTTTAAATTCTCCCACGTGATAAATCCCGTTTATTACACCTCTACATGCTGTAACATAACGAATTTCAGGTTGCGATTTGTTTCACGTAATTGTACAACCTATAATTGATTTCAAATTTCTTGTTTCTGGTACCCAAGAATATTTGTGAATTAATTTGTGTGGGTAATATCATTTTAAGATTTCGAGTTGATTCTGAGTGCGTGTACCTGAGTCTTTCTCCAGTTGTTATTTTTAAAATCGTGTCCATGGCTTCCTACAACTTCATCCCCGTCTTTCCTTCTTACTGCACTATTCGGGTCACCGAGTAATACAAGTTTCCGTGTAGGTTAGATTTTTTTTCCTAGTTAATTTTTTTCAGAAAAAATAGTCTTTTACGCTTGCTTGTGCGTCTTCTTTTATTGCATATAATCCAATTACTGTCAGACTATAGCCGTGTACGCATATGTTAATTTTGATAAATCTCTCGTTTTTTATTCCCAGGTTGTTATACTTTTCCTAGTTTAAATCAAAAATTTTTGCTAATAGTAAAGTAACATCCACCTTGTCTCTAATCATACTATATTGACTATTGAAAGTACTGTTAATCTAAAAACCCGCTCGTTACTCATATCATCTAAAGATGTCTTCATTCCTAAAGTTCAACTTTGTGCTACCACCCTTATATGGTAAATATTTGAATAAAACAATACCATAAGTATTACTTTAACCGTTGGTGGCTTTCTTACGCATTGCGATTAAGTAAATACAATGTAAACAGTTGTTTTAGACACTATAAACAGAACCAGTGAGTTTTTTTCAAAATTTTAAAATAATATTTTAAGGAACATAGGCTTTATTTACCGATAAGACGCCAAAAAATCGAAATTGTTGTATCAATAGATAGAGGGAAAAATACCACGTCAATAAGTTGTAATCAGAGGAATTACAGAAAACCTTGTATAGGTAATTTGGTTAGTGTTTCATTACCGTACATCGGGGTGGCTTTGATCGTCTTTTCAAAAGCGATTTGCTTATTTTGTTCTAAAAAAATGAATTTAGCAAAACTGGAAAATAAAAATCAGTCATCATGATATAATTTTCTCCCAAAAATATGCAAAAAAAATTAAAAATAACTGGTGATAAAAAGTCACCCCTCATGTTGGATTTCTTTGACTACACGATATTTTTGCGTTATAATCCTTAGAAAAGGGTATATAATGATCAATTTCAACTGGCACATTTTAGTTATTCTGCTGTTTAAAAGCCATGGTAAGGAATGTAAATTTGGATTTTTATACTCGGCTATTTTGGGGCTGTTGAACAGATTGAACTTAAAAAATTTAAAGCTCAAAAGTTTTGTATACACCTATTTGACGACTATAAAACTGAGTCACTTTTCTATTTGAATATCAATCCGTCAAAACTGTGTAATTAATTTCAGTCCATAATGACCTCTGGTGCTGAAAAACATAGGCGTTGAAACCTCGCAGCGAATCGGAGAACTGGAATTTTGGCTGACAAAACTCTCAACTGTCCGAACATGTCGGTATAGCTTCATACAGTTGATACCGATTACTGGATAGCCACGGTATTGCTTTTCCAGAGTAACCAGCAAGTGCTTATCAATACCCGCGTAAGCACTCGGTGTTGCACCAAGGACTCTGGATTCGAGTCCTGGTCAGGGTGAATCAATTTCTCTTTATAATATTAGGTATCATGGTATCATGAATAATTATTGCATTATTTTGTTCATCAGCGACAATCCTCAAGCATTTCTCAGGTCGATGGTTACAGTCACCCTTTATAAATCAATGGATAATTATGTGTGTGTGTATGTTCGTGTGTTCAATCTTGTCATCCAAGAGTAGATATAAGGAATCATGTTGATATCATTTTTTCTCACTCACGATCTATGCAGAATAATGCTAATTGGTATCGTAGCTTAGGGAAAAAAGTGTCAGAGCAATATTTGACATATAATATATACATATATATGACAATGATGGGTGTGGGAAATTCTAAAGGGATTATCCAGTTACCAACACTATTCGCGCCAGCAAGTAACGAGACTCCACTAAGCCATCTTCCCTTCCCCTTCCAATAGAAACTCAATACCGTCTCCCACTCCCGACTCTGCTAGGCGGAGGCGGCAAAGATGAGAGGAAAGGAAGGAATAAGAACAGAGGAAAGAATACCACCCAGAAAGAAGACGTGGGAAAGAGGGGGAGGGAGAGTGAGAGAGAGAGAGAGGGGGGGGAGAGAGAGAGAGATGCGCCTACTTCCTGCCGTCACCACCACGGAGGGGACTGACGCCACTTCAATCCCTACCACTTAGCCGCGACCAGCGTGATTTTCTTTTTCCGATTGGTCGTCGCTCCGACGCAAACTTATCTCATTGGCCCAGCGGTAATTAAACGGCTCATGGTCTCCCTTCATCCCTTTCCCTCGCTCCTCTCCTACTTCCCTTGCCTCTCCCCCCAGTCGTCCGTATTTGGTCGGAGCAGCAAGCTCGAAACTGCAGTCGTGGAGGTGCACCGATGTGCGGACACCGGCGGCAGTTCAGATAGCGACTCTGCAGTCGACGGAACTCGGTGTATGAAAGCAGACGAAGTTAAAAAAATTCGCGAAGCTGTAAAAGTGCCTTGTGTAAGATAACCTCAGAATTTCCAAGAGGTATTATTTTTCCAGTTGCCAGCAAACAAGAAAGGATAGCGTTACATGTCACCAGTAGGGATTTTTCCCGTGGAATAAGTAACGTTTACTGCTGAGCCTATGATTTTTTCGATGGAGGACTGCAGTGTGTGTGTGCCTAAATTTTTTTTCCGTGGAACGCTTTGTGTGTGACTTAACATCCATCACAGCGGAGAAGTAGAGGCTAGACTCATAGGAATTCATCCTGTAGGGAAGAAAGTTTTCTTTCCGAAATATTTAGATAAGTGTGTTCTAAGTGTGTCTATTATTGAAATAAGTGTCAACTAAGTGTTTCACCCATATATAAGAGATAGTTTCAACTTCCTCTCGGAATCCCCCTTGTGCTGAAAGCTGAGTTTATAATATGCTTTAACTTTTGTGAAGAATCTCACATTTCGTCAGAAGAACGGGTATATAATTTAGTGACTTGTGTGTTATTAAAGGCATTTTCACCCATTATCCTCTAATATCCTATTGTGAATTTGTGTGTTTTCTGAGTGGATGGTCTTTCGATCATTTGAAGCGCTATTAGTTCTGCGATCGTCCATTGCATTTAAAAATTATTTCCAAAGGGTCATTCATATACTTGCTTCTTTCTTGTCCTCTCAATGTGTTCCTTTTGAGCTCTGCGTCACTGCTAACTCCTCTGTTTTTGTTAGTACATGCTTGTATGGGACTGTCAGCTCTCAAACCACCAAAAAAGTATTCGCAGTAGAAACATTAAAACCACCTACCATGTATCGCCAACTGTGTCGTTTTCCTCCTCCGTGAATGCGCTTAGGGGACTTGAAAGTTTTGAGACGGTCCTGCCTTCAAAAATAAAAACTGAAAACTGATTTTAAAAAACCGAGAGCCCAAGAGCATATTCTTGAGTAGGGCGTGTCGAGAAAGGAATCTCGGAGATATTAACCGCTGACCCAAGGGAAAAGGGCGTTTGCAGGACCGGTGGTTAGTCAAAATCCGATCCACGACAGCGATGGCATCTAATTCTCCCTTCAACGTGGTTCAGTCTTCGTTGGCACCCCAACAGTCCCTAGTCTCCCAGACTACCAATGAGTGTCATGCCTGCCAGGTGGAGGCAAACCTCTATCCTGTAAACTTATCCTCGGCAGCGACGTCCATCGTTTTGCCACAAACGTCGGCATCGGGATCGGTTGCCGTCCCTGCGGCGGATGCCGCAGTAGTCACGCACGGTAATAACTTTTACTCCTCCACTCCTCCTTATATTCCATCGCAAGCCAAGTCACCTCCCGGAGTGATGCACGAGCCAGTGCCCATAATCCACCCGCATTACTACCAGCAGGAAGAGCCCGATCGGCGCAGTGCCTTCAACCTTACCGGTAAGTCCGGGGGGACGAGTGACGAACTCTACCACCAACACCCAAGCGTCCAACAGCAGCAGCACCTCGGGAGCATTTCGGGCGGAAATAGTTGCCAGCAGCACCAGTACCTTCAGGAGCAACAACAAGAGCAACAACAAGAGCAACAACAAGAGCAACAACAAGAGCAACAAAGGGTGCAACAGCATCTTACTGGCTGTGGAAACTCCGACGGGTCGGCAAATCTCCGCACGTTGGAGGGCACAACCACTTCGAGTTCATACAGCAGTTGGCCACAACAGCAACAACAGGGGCAAATTGATACATCCAGCGAGTTAGCGGCTCTGTCCAACGGCAATGTCCTCGCCCGCCTCGTGTCACATAATCAATCCCACCGGTCACAAACGTCCCAGCTGTCACAGCAACAGCAGTCCAAGTTGCACGAGCCGTATCATTCCACCAAGACCCATCTCCACCAACAGCAGCATCAGAATCAGGAGCAACATATGCAACAGACTCACCCACAGGCCCAAGAAGAGTGTTCAACAACCATGTCTAAACAGAGCCACATGTCCTTACACCAGCACCAACAACCGGAACAACAACAGCATACGCAGCAGCAACAACAGCTGAACTACCAGACCTCCGCCGAAGTTAACCCGATGTACATGGCCACATTAACCACAAACCCACAGCATCATATTCCCTATGTAGACCATCATCAGTCGCATGTGGAGGAGAGTGCTAATGTTACCGCTACGGGAATGCAGTATAACAATGCAGCGATGGCCGCGGAAGCGGCAGCCCATCACCCATCTTGGAATTACAACCACTTCTGTAATCAGTGCCAAACGGCCCAGCAACATCAGCGTAACCAGCAGGTCGGGCAATTGATCCCCGAACAACAGCAGCAGCAGCAGCAGCATAAACAACAACAACGGAATTCGCAAGGACACCTACTTGCCCAACAACAGTGTTCAACAACCGTGTCACAACAAAGTCACAGGTCCTTACGCCAGAACCAACACCAGGAACAACAACAGCATGCGGAGCAGCAGCATCAGCAGTTCTTCCAGTCCTCCGCCCAAACTGACCCGATTCAAATGACCAGCACGACCTCCCAACAACAGCGCCAAATTCAAATCCCTTACGTCGACTCCCATCAACAGCCGCATGCAGAGGAGAGGACAGACATGACCGCCACGGGAATGCAGTATCATCATTCAACGGAAGCGGAAGCCCAACATCGCTCCTCGAATGACGACGAGTACTCGAGGCAGAGCCAAATGGCCCAGCAATATCAGTATAACCAAAATTTCCAGCCTATGGTGCACGAACAAAAGCAGCAGTATCAGACTGACTTATTGGCCCAACAGCAGTGTGCAACAACCGTGTCCCAACAAAGTCATAGGTCCGTACTCCAGAACCAACACCAGGAAGAACAACAGCATGCGGAGCAGCAGCATCAGCAGTGCTACCAGTCCCCCGCCCAAATTAACCCGAATCACATGGCCAGCACGACCTCCCACCAACAGCGCCAAATTCAAATCCCTTACGTCGACTCCCATCAACAGCCGCATGCAGAGGAGAGGACAGACATGACCGCCACGGGAATGCAGTATCATCATTCAACGGAAGCGGAAGCCCAACATCGCTCCTCGAATGACGACGAGTACTCGAGGCAGAGCCAAATGGCCCAGCAATATCAGTATAACCAAAATTTCCAGCATATGGTGCACGAACAACAGCAGCAGTATCAGACTGACTTATTGGCCCAACAGCAGTGTGCAACAACCGTGTCCCAACAAAGTCATAGGTCCGTACTCCAGAACCAACACCAGGAAGAACAACAGCATGCGGAGCAGCAGCATCAGCAGTGCTACCAGTCCCCCGCCCAAATTAACCCGAATCACATGGCCAGCACGACCTCCCACCAACAGCGCCAAATTCAAATCCCTTACGTCGACTCCCATCAACAGCCGCATGCAGAGGAGAGGACAGACATGACCGCCACGGGAATGCAGTATCAGCATTCAGCGGAAGCGGCAGCCCAATATCGCTCGTCGAATGAGGATGAGTATTACAGGCAGTGCCAAATTTCCCAGCAACATCAGTATAACCAGCAATTTGGGCATTTAATGCACCAACAACAGCAGCATCATACCCATCAGCAAAGTATGCAGGAGTCTCACCTGTTGGCCCAACAACAGTCTTCAACAATCGTACCCCAGCATAGCAACACATCCTTACACCAGCACCAACAACAGGAACAACAACAAGAATATACGCAGCTGCAACTACAGCAGAGCTGCCAAATCCCCGTCCAAGATAACCCGTTGAACACTGCCACTACGATCCCCCACGAACGTCAGGAAATCCCTTTCGTCGGTCTCTATGATCAGTCACTAGCGGGGGAGGAGGCGGACTTGAGACCGCGTCGTTATCTGGTGCTACGGGTGTTGTCGCGTCATCGCTTGCACCTGCTGCTACAGCGTCGCGACGGCAGTTATAGCGAGGCAATTATCCATCCAGAATGATCCAGAATACGAGTGCGGAGGTGGAGAAGTATTTTTTGTCGGTCGCCAAGCAGCACCTGCATCAGCAGGTCGTCGGAACGCTAGTTGATGGTGGGTGCCATGTATTCTTCCAAATTTAGCGGCGAAAAGAACAACTTCAGTTCTGGATCTCAGTGTAGATTATACGGCGGTTAGTGTATAGATTCTGAATGAAGCGCCGGAGCGGCGACTGCAGATGTACATCGGTGTGTGATACCAGTACAGCAGTGTTGGGCAGCGGTAGGGGCCTGGACAATGACATGGCGTCATCGTCTCCTTAGAGGGCGACATAGGCGCCCTCATTGGTGAGTTGACGAGTGTCGTCTATAGAAATTGTTGCCCAGGCATCCAATTGTATCCATTTTGATGTCAGAATATCTCACTTGGTTATTGGTTTGTGTATAGTGCTATACAAGTAGTGTTCTCTACATTTAGTACCATTACAGGATTATCTGCCCTTGGCACACTGTTTTGGTTGAATTTGAATGGTTTTAGCATATAAAGTATACACCATATACCTGTGCCTACGTTGAAAAAAAAATTGTCAGTGAATTTATGATCATTTAGGACTTCCAATAGTTTGTTTTTACGAGAATAACCTGCGATAAAGTAGGCAACTTCCATTTAATGTCTCAGAATTATTCGCAGGTGATTAGTTCTTTTGTTCTCCATTTTAGTGTGTGATCCTCATTGTGTTTCGTTGAGGCAGAGCCAGGGAGATACATGACAGTTCTTATAGTTCTTATGATGTAATGGATAACTTTGAATTTTGTTGTCTGAATTTGTTTAAATTACCAAACTTAAATTGGTTAAACTACCAAATAGAATTAGAATTGTAAAGATGGGGTAGAAAAAAGAAAATAAATTTAGACAAATCAAAAATTGTATAATTGAATTGAAACAATTATCGTTTTCATTGGTTCGTTTTCTCTGTTCCTTTGATATTTGGTAATATCAGCAATGGTTGATTCCTTACTGGCTGTTGTACGATATAATTTTTAATTCACCAGCACTGAGAAAAATAATCGGTGAGTCTTAGCCAGTATCTTTTATTTGTGTAACTTTTATAAAATGTTTTGATGAATAAAAATCATTTCAATCGGTATTAGAATTTCCATGGTTTGAAGCGCAACTATGTGGAAGTTGATTTTCACAAATGTAAAAATAACCCACTGATTTATTTTCTTGGTACCCACCAAGGTACCTACCTAATGATGACACTGTTCTGTCGAAACTTGTTGTACCAAGAAAAGAAATTAGTGGAAGAAAATCAAGTTATTTTTTCTTTAGTGGAAATGTGAGTTTTTGACGTGGTCACAAATATATTTCTTGACCGCTTTTTTAAAATTTTGGTGATGAAGTAAAGTTTTAGATACGCGGAATTGTCTGGGTTCTTAAATATCTGAGGGACAACGAAAAAATATACAAGAGATGAGGAAGTTAGGATAATACCAACCAAAAACTATCAAAAAGCTGGTATAATACGGATAGCATGTAAATGTTTCAGGTAATATGATAGAAGCGAACAGGGGGCAGCACGGGAGAGGAATGAAGTAAATAGGAATATTGTACGGAATAAGAATTGGAAGCCGATAATAGAATTTTAAGAAGGATAAGTTGTCTGATTGCCAAAATGTGGGAAAACGTGAATTTTCTAGAATTGAGGATGCTAGAAAACTTTTGTCCAAATTAATACCAATCAGCTGGTAATTTTCGCGAGAAGATTGGGATATATTGCAAAAAATTACGTCGTAAAGGGCTATTTGCATAAAAAAAGCATTCAAGACACTAACATTTGTTGGCCTGTGTTATCTATGTAAGGGAGAACGAAACGAAACAAGATAAATCAGGACGTTAGGATTAGCACTGTCGAAAAACCGGCCAATCATCTGGTGGGATAGTCAATGAACGTAAATACTGTAGATTGTAATATACGGTTGGACTATGGGGATTCTTGGAAAATAAAGGAAGAGAATAGGGGTACTTGAAAATATAAAAAGAGAGAGACGATATGCGACTGTTAACAGGTATCTAATGGCAGATCGACATTGTGAGGGGAAACAGCGATGTGAATGAGGACGGAAGGATAAGTACGATCCAAAAACCTACCTATCAGCTGGTTAAATGCTAAATTAATGTTAATGTCAAGAGGCTTATAGAAGGGAGAACATTTGGGAAGCGTGGATGGGGTAGAAAGAAGAAAAGAAATTTAGGCAGATTAAAAATGTAAGACGGTTAGAGAATTTTGAGAGGGATTTAATGGCGGAGCACCTTTGGGAGTGAAAAAAATTACCATACATACTTGAAATGAGGACGAAACGCTGTCCAAGCCAATAACTGCCCAAGATCCAACCGATTAGCTCGTAGAGTACTCAAAGATTATTAATGTTGGAAAATTAACTGAGGACACAACGCTGGGAAATAGGGAAGATGATTTAAGAGGATGGGAGTTCTGTATGGAGTAAGAAGGTGGAGACGATATAATGATATCAACAAGGATTTTAGAGCTGATCCTCTACCAGTGATCGCTTAAGCCACTACTGGAATGTGGAAACTCCACATCAGGCATGCAGCACTCGACCCAGTCACCTCGTCACCACCCGATGTAAGTCGCCACCACTCAGCACCACTTTCCAGCCATCCTTCCCATCCTCCTCTCATTCTTCTACCTCTCTCCTACCCTACCCACGCACCATGATATTCATTTTACATCGGTTCGCTTGTATACACACAAAATTGGTATGGAAATGGAGTACCTGTCTATCATTTAACTTCTTCTATCTTCAGATAACTTGTCTCAAAATTTAGCAGTTGAAAATATTGCCATTAATCAAATTTGCTTATTTTTGTTTATCCATCCTTATTCTAATTAAATATATCACACGGGTATTACTGATTTCTCCTTCCATGCCTGTTCAGAAAAAGCATACATGAAAAGGATATTGAAAATCTATTTCATTTATTGTCCTTACTTTCACCTCATGAACTGATGGGCATATTTTGATGCGACGTTGCAAGTTTCTCTAAAAATTTACATGACGGTTGTGTCCTTAGCCTTATTTTTTATTCCCACATCACTAATTGAAAAATAGTCTCTCATCTACGTACTATCCTACGAGCCTCCGCATGGGCGTGTGGCAAGGGGTGTTGGGACACCAGCCGTGTAAAGATGTAAGGTTTTAGGAGGTGAAATGTTGGCATATGTTATGGGAGTGTATTGTGTGGAGCTCACTTGTTATGTGGTCGTCTATTGTGCGAGGAAAGAACAAGTTTTTGCACTTATCTGTTCGGCAATATACAGGATATGAATTCTGGACGAAACTAGAAGAGGGAGACTAAAAGACATAAGGCTGTAAATAAAGATTTTCTGGCTATTCCCTTGTGAGAGGAAAAACGGAACGATGTAATCAAAATGAGGACGTTAGAAAGACGTCAAAAATTTGTGATGCTCTATAATTTGGTTCGTACCGGCTTTTAACGAAGTGTATTGCTTTTTATTGTAAATTATTAATTTTTTTGGTTAAATCTAACCGAGCAGGGTCCCAAATGCTCACTGTGTATTCGGGGTGTGGTCTAACCAGAGCAAAGAAGCATTTCCCTTTTAATTTATACATGATTATTCGATTTGATTATGTTGATAGACTGCTCAACGAATTTGGAAAATGTGAATGAAGTGGCTGCTACACGGGAGATTACTGGGGAAGCGTAGATGAGGAAGGAAGCTTATAGGAAATCAGGACGAAATGAGAAGTGGTAGAGATATAGGGATTTTGCAAAGGCTTTTAATGGCGGATGAAGAGTGAGAGAAAAAAACCGAGCGATTTACCAAAAATGAGGTCGTAAGAATAAGTTATAATATTGTATCTGTCTGTTCGGCTATGCATCTCTCTTTTTTTATCGCTTCTATCAGCCGTAGAGGTGTAGTAAGGCGTAAGAGTAAGTAATAATATTGTATCTGTCTGTTCGGTTATGCATCTCTCTTTTTTTATCGCTTCTATCAGCCGTAGAGGTGTAGTGAGGCGTAAGAATAAGTAATAATATTGTATCTGTCTGTTCGGTTATGCATCTCTCTTTTTTTATCGCTTCTATCAGCCGTAGAGGTGTAGTGAGGCGTAAGTATAAGTAATAATATTGTATCTGTCTGTTCGGTTATGCATCTCTCTTTTTTTATCGCTTCTATCAGCCGTAGAGGTGTAGTGAGGCGTAAATATAAGTAATAATATTGTGTCTGTCTGTTCGGTTATGCATCTCTCTTTTTTATCGCTTCTATCAGCCGTAGAGGTGTAGTGAGGCGTAAGTATAAGTAATAATATTGTATCTGTCTGTTCGGTTATGCATCTCTCTCTTTTTTTATCGCTTCTATCAGCCGTAGAGGTGTAGTAAGGCGTAAGAGTAAGTAATAATATTGTATCTGTCTGTTCGGTTATGCATCTCTCTTTTTTTATCGCTTCTATCAGCCGTAGAGGTGTAGTGAGGCGTAAGAATAAGTAATAATATTGTATCTGTCTGTTCGGTTATGCATCTCTCTTTTTTTATCGCTTCTATCAGCCGTAGAGGTGTAGTGAGGCGTAAGTATAAGTTATAATATTGTATCTGTCTGTTCGGCTATGCATCTCTCTTTTTTTATCGCTTCTATCAGCCGTAGAGGTGTAGTAAGGCGTAAGAGTAAGTAATAATATTGTATCTGTCTGTTCGGTTATGCATCTCTCTTTTTTTATCGCTTCTATCAGCCGTAGAGGTGTAGTGAGGCGTAAGAATAAGTAATAATATTGTATCTGTCTGTTCGGTTATGCATCTCTCTTTTTTTATCGCTTCTATCAGCCGTAGAGGTGTAGTGAGGCGTAAGTATAAGTAATAATATTGTATCTGTCTGTTCGGTTATGCATCTCTCTTTTTTTATCGCTTCTATCAGCCGTAGAGGTGTAGTGAGGCGTAAATATAAGTAATAATATTGTGTCTGTCTGTTCGGTTATGCATCTCTCTTTTTTATCGCTTCTATCAGCCGTAGAGGTGTAGTGAGGCGTAAGTATAAGTAATAATATTGTATCTGTCTGTTCGGTTATGCATCTCTCTCTTTTTTTATCGCTTCTATCAGCCGTAGAGGTGTAGTAAGGCGTAAGAGTAAGTAATAATATTGTATCTGTCTGTTCGGTTATGCATCTCTCTTTTTTTATCGCTTCTATCAGCCGTAGAGGTGTAGTGAGGCGTAAGAATAAGTAATAATATTGTATCTGTCTGTTCGGTTATGCATCTCTCTTTTTTTATCGCTTCTATCAGCCGTAGAGGTGTAGTGAGGCGTAAGTATAAGTAATAATATTGTATCTGTCTGTTCGGTTATGCATCTCTCTTTTTTTATCGCTTCTATCAGCCGTAGAGGTGTAGTGAGGCGTAAGAGTAAGTAATAATATTGTATCTGTCTGTTCGGTTATGCATCTCTCTTTTTTTATCGCTTCTATCAGCCGTAGAGGTGTAGTGAGGCGTAAGAATAAGTAATAATATTGTATCTGTCTGTTCGGTTATGCATCTCTCTTTTTTTATCGCTTCTATCAGCCGTAGAGGTGTAGTGAGGCGTAAGTATAAGTAATAATATTGTATCTGTCTGTTCGGTTATGCATCTCTCTTTTTTTATCGCTTCTATCAGCCGTAGAGGTGTAGTGAGGCGTAAGAATAAGTAATAATATTGTATCTGTCTGTTCGGTTATGCATCTCTCTTTTTTATCGCTTCTATCAGCCGTAGAGGTGTAGTGAGGCGTAAGAATAAGTAATAATATTGTGTCTGTCTGTTCGGTTATGCATCTCTCTTTTTTTATCGCTTCTATCAGCCGTAGAGGTGTAGTGAGGCGTAAGAATAAGTAATAATATTGTATCTGTCTGTTCGGTTATGCATCTCTCTTTTTTATCGCTTCTATCAGCCGTAGAGGTGTAGTGAGGCGTAAGAGTAAGTAATAATATTGTATCTGTCTGTTCGGTTATGCATCTCTCTTTTTTTATCGCTTCTATCAGCCGTAGAGGTGTAGTGAGGCGTAAGAATAAGTAATAATATTGTATCTGTCTGTTCGGTTATGCATCTCTCTTTTTTTATCGCTTCTATCAGCCGTAGAGGTGTAGTGAGGCGTAAGTATAAGTAATAATATTGTATCTGTCTGTTCGGTTATGCATCTCTCTTTTTTTATCGCTTCTATCAGCCGTAGAGGTGTAGTGAGGCGTAAATATAAGTAATAATATTGTGTCTGTCTGTTCGGTTATGCATCTCTCTTTTTTATCGCTTCTATCAGCCGTAGAGGTGTAGTGAGGCGTAAGTATAAGTAATAATATTGTATCTGTCTGTTCGGTTATGCATCTCTCTCTTTTTTTATCGCTTCTATCAGCCGTAGAGGTGTAGTAAGGCGTAAGAGTAAGTAATAATATTGTATCTGTCTGTTCGGTTATGCATCTCTCTTTTTTTATCGCTTCTATCAGCCGTAGAGGTGTAGTGAGGCGTAAGAATAAGTAATAATATTGTATCTGTCTGTTCGGTTATGCATCTCTCTTTTTTTATCGCTTCTATCAGCCGTAGAGGTGTAGTGAGGCGTAAGTATAAGTAATAATATTGTATCTGTCTGTTCGGTTATGCATCTCTCTTTTTTTATCGCTTCTATCAGCCGTAGAGGTGTAGTGAGGCGTAAGAGTAAGTAATAATATTGTATCTGTCTGTTCGGTTATGCATCTCTCTTTTTTTATCGCTTCTATCAGCCGTAGAGGTGTAGTGAGGCGTAAGAATAAGTAATAATATTGTATCTGTCTGTTCGGTTATGCATCTCTCTTTTTTTATCGCTTCTATCAGCCGTAGAGGTGTAGTGAGGCGTAAGTATAAGTAATAATATTGTATCTGTCTGTTCGGTTATGCATCTCTCTTTTTTTATCGCTTCTATCAGCCGTAGAGGTGTAGTGAGGCGTAAATATAAGTAATAATATTGTGTCTGTCTGTTCGGTTATGCATCTCTCTTTTTTATCGCTTCTATCAGCCGTAGAGGTGTAGTGAGGCGTAAGTATAAGTAATAATATTGTATCTGTCTGTTCGGTTATGCATCTCTCTCTTTTTTTATCGCTTCTATCAGCCGTAGAGGTGTAGTAAGGCGTAAGAGTAAGTAATAATATTGTATCTGTCTGTTCGGTTATGCATCTCTCTTTTTTTATCGCTTCTATCAGCCGTAGAGGTGTAGTGAGGCGTAAGAATAAGTAATAATATTGTATCTGTCTGTTCGGTTATGCATCTCTCTTTTTTTATCGCTTCTATCAGCCGTAGAGGTGTAGTGAGGCGTAAGTATAAGTAATAATATTGTATCTGTCTGTTCGGTTATGCATCTCTCTTTTTTTATCGCTTCTATCAGCCGTAGAGGTGTAGTGAGGCGTAAGAGTAAGTAATAATATTGTATCTGTCTGTTCGGTTATGCATCTCTCTTTTTTTATCGCTTCTATCAGCCGTAGAGGTGTAGTGAGGCGTAAGAATAAGTAATAATATTGTATCTGTCTGTTCGGTTATGCATCTCTCTTTTTTTATCGCTTCTATCAGCCGTAGAGGTGTAGTGAGGCGTAAGTATAAGTAATAATATTGTATCTGTCTGTTCGGTTATGCATCTCTCTTTTTTTATCGCTTCTATCAGCCGTAGAGGTGTAGTGAGGCGTAAGAATAAGTAATAATATTGTATCTGTCTGTTCGGTTATGCATCTCTCTTTTTTATCGCTTCTATCAGCCGTAGAGGTGTAGTGAGGCGTAAGAATAAGTAATAATATTGTATCTATCTGTTCGGCTATGCATCTCTCTTTTTTATCGCTTCTATCAGTCTTAGAGGTGTAGTGAGGCGTCATGATAATATTGTCTGTGTCGCTCTGAAACACACCAGTTCTGAATTCCTCAAGCAATCTTAGCCTAGCGTGTAGCCTCCGAGCCTTTAGGGGCTCCCACCTTCATCCCTCAAAAGGTTGTGAAACACTATATGTTCGCTGGTAGCAGCTTTTAACGAAGCGTACTGCTTTTCTTTGTATTTTGTTAATTTTTTGGTTAGATTTTTATGACCAGGGTCCCAAATGCTTGCGGCGTATTCGAGATGTGGCCTAACCAGAGCGAAGAAGCTTCTCTCTTTTACTTTTTCATCCGAGGACCACCTGATAATACGCTTAACAAATCCTAGCCTCTTCAATGCTGTGCCGCATATGTTTTGTGTGATACATTGGCTACCTGAGATGTCGTATTCATCGATTGCTTAAACAATTTAAAAACCAAAACAAAATGATACAGTAACAATTTGAAAAATAATTAATTAAAAATATTAGTGACTTTACTTCTTTTTCCAGCTGTGATACTTGCATTTTTTTACTTACGCTGACTTTTACTGCGTTCTCAGCTTCATAGGTGCAATTCAACTAAAGTCATGGCATGATTTTTAGTATATACATGTAGATTTGTCTGTAATTCCGAGGGTGCCAGGTCCAGGGAGTAGGGTGGGTGAGTCACAATGTCCAATCCAAACGATACGAGCAGGTCCATACACAGCCCTTTTATTTTTACTTTCTGGACGTCCCTCGTATAAATGATCCGACATTTGATCCCTCATAATATCCCTATTTCCTTCCTCTTCTTGTTTCGGCCAGAACTTCTATCTTCGTCCTTCTTAACCAACGATTCTGCAGTGTTCTCTTGTCTTTTAGCCACTTCATCATTAACATTAATTGAATATTCTACAAACTATTGGTCGTCTTTTGGACAGGAGGTTTTCTAACATTTCATTTCGGGTAAATCGTACCGTTTTCCCTCTCACATGTGAATCGCCATTAGATGTCTATTTATTCTCAAGTTGGCCCCGGTGGTGGCGGAGTAAGGTCCTCGCCTGCTAACCCGAGGGTCGCGGGTTCGAGTCTTCCCGCTTGGGTATATTATTGTCTGCCCAGGGCATGGGTGTTTATGTCATGTCTGTAGTCATTGTTATTCTCCCGACGAAAATTGGCCCAATGTGCTGTATTCGGGATAGTGAAGATAAAAGATAAATATAAATGTCTTTACGTCTCCCTCTTCTGGTTTCGTCCAGGATTCATATTCTCGATATTCCCCATCCACCGTTTTCCAAGATTCTCCCCTATGTGACTTTCTTATACATTAATCTTCGATGAATGTTTTATCAGCTGATTGGTAGGTATGTTGACTGTTCTTATTCTTACGACCTCATTTCTGGAAAAAATCGTTTCGTTTTTTATCCAATAGTTCATCAGCCATTAAAACCCTTCGTAAAATCCCTATACCTCTACCACTTCCCATTTCGCCTTGAATTCCTATCCGCTTCCTTCCTCACCTACGCTCTTCCAGTGTTATCCCGTGAAGTAGCCACTTCATTCACATTAAAATGTTCGTTGAGCGTTCTTACAAGAAGAAAGGGCGAATTATCTGGAAGCAATAGCTGTACTGAGGAGGTTTATATAGAGCGCCAATGCTTCACATTTCACAGCGTGTTCGTATTCTCTTCTCCATTTCAACTTTCTCTCTATTTTATTCAGAGTATTTTGTGTTCCTATAACTCTACCCGAATTTACCATTTCAAGTTTGTTTGTTACAGTGTATTTTCAGCTCTTTCAGTAATTGATAGTATTCCTGAAAATAATGCAACTGCAAACAGCGTACAAGTCGAAGGGACGTGTATTATTTTAAATAATTAAAAATTTAAATATTAGTAATTTGATTGTACTTTCGAGTTTAGAATAGTATGAAAATTATTGAGATTGAGGTTAGAGATTTTTCATTTCTTCTCTTTTCTTACTTCCACTTCTTCCATTCTTACTTTGTAAAGTGTTTTCTTGCCCTTTAGTCTTCTCATTTTTTTGCATAATAGCAGGTTATCTAATTATATTATCCACTGTGTCTTCCTGGACTTGTACTGGGAATATCCTTCATGCATACGTAGTTTCTTTAATTCGTACGTCGTCAACTCCAGATATGGCGTGGAGGCTTTCCTTGGAAAACGTTATTACAGGTTCAGTGTGCTGAGAAAGTCTTTTATCTATTCTACTCTAAGAATTCTAGATTACTTTCTGCTTTCTTCTCGAGGAGTTTTTTTTCTTCTTTGTACTTAAATAATTCAAAAAAATAATTTTCTGTGGAGAAACACTTCAATATTTTTCTGCCGTGTTTAGTTTTTTTATCGTCACATTCCTTATTTCACAGATATAAGATGGCCAGTTTCCCATTTCTCCTCTTTTTCTACTTCATTTGTAGTACGGACGAAGATCCGGTGTTCCAAGTCGTTGTCGCCCTCTTCACAGTTTTATCGTCCCGATGGTAATTTCCCAATCCTGACCTGGTATTTTGCAGTTTCCATGTCCGGTCAGAACTTCGACTAAACTTCTTCGATGAGGAATGTTACTTTCAATGTCTTAAATGAATCGGAAGAACCCCTTGTCTACTCATCAACTTTAAGCATTCTAACAGATGATTGGTAGGTTTTTGAATAAAACTTTTTCTAACGTCCTCATTTCTGGTATCTCGTTCCGTTTTCCTCTATAAAGGTAAACTATCAGCTAAAACTTCCTTCATAAAAACCTCATATCCTCCCCCTCTTCTCATTTAGTTCAAAATTCCTATTTTCTTTCTTCCTAGAGTATAGCGTCCTTTTCCCTCCCGTAGGCAATCCGCCATTAGTTCCATCCCAAAATCCTCATATCATCTTCGTTCCTCTTCCACGCCTCCCCAGTGTTCACACCTCTTTTACCCTCTCCATTATTAACAATATTTGAGTATATTTCCATCTGAATGGTTATTTTATGTACAGTATTGATTTTAACGTCCTAATTCTCGGTATATTACTTTTAATTTGTCTTTAATGAATCGGAAGAAGCCCCTGGTAACTCATCCTTTTTAAGCATTCTAACAGCTAATTGGTAGGTATTTGGACAGAACTTATTCTAACGTCCTAATATTTGGTAAATTGTTCCGTTTTCCTCCATATAGGTAATTAGCTAAAACATCCTTCATAAAAACCTCATAACCTCCCCCTCTTCTTATTTCGTCCAAAAGCCCTATCTTCTTCCTTCCTCACCCACCCTTAACCAGTGTCCTTATCTCTTTTACCCTCTCCATCATTAACAATAATTGAGCATTCTTCCATCTGATTAGTTAGTTTTTGTACAGCATTGATTTTAACGTCCTCATTCCCAGTATATCGTTATGTTTTCCATCATCTAGTGAATAAACCAAAACATCTCTCGTGAGTTAAACATAATGTCTTCTCTTCCTAATTTGTCTGGTGGTCCTATCCTCTTCCTCTTTGATCCGCGCTTCCCAAGTGATCTCTCCTTCATCACCCTCTTAAATATTTAAACTCATTGAGTGTTCCACCTTTTTATTTTTAGGATATTGGGCAGTACCTAACTTAACTTCTTAATTTCTTGGAATTCATTCCTTTTTTTCTTCCATTCGTGATCCGATTTTTAATCCATCTCAAAATCCTCATTCTGTCTCTCTCTCCTGATTTCGCACAGAATTTCTATTCTTTTGCTTTCTTATCCACGCTTTCCTAATGTCTCTCCCTCTTTATACTTTTATATATTAACATTCAATGAGTAATTCATCAGCTGATTGGAATGTTTTTTGGACAATTCTTATTTTAATGTCCTCATTTCTGGTACGTCTTTCCATTTTCCCTTTTATAGTGGATACGCTATTAGATATCCATTAAAATCCTCATAATGTCTCTCTCCTCTTATTTCACAAAGCGTTCATTTCCTATTCCTAATCTACAAATGTGTAAGTTATCCTCTCTTTTACCGTCATCGTCATTAACGTCATTGAGCATTCTCTCCCCTTAATCAGGAAAAACAGCATTCGGTGTTTTATCAGCTGATTAATAGATTTTTGGATAATTCATAGCATAACGTTCTCATTTCTGTCATGTCCTTACGTTTACTCTCATCTAGGTAATAATCCAACAGATCTCTTCAAAATTCCTTATATCCTCAGCGATTTCTTATTCGTCCTGAATTTCTATCCATGAATCTCTGTCTTCCTTTTTCAAGCTTCGCAGTGTTCTTTCCTCTGCCTCTTTCCTCTTATCCATTCCTTTTCGTTTTTAAACGTTCTTCCTCCATTTTTATTTCCAGTTCTAACCTCAGAAAATAAGTAATTTTGTAACTACGCTCTTACTTACTGTATGCCACAAATAGTGTCCACGACCGTACGCGTCAAACGTAAACGAGGTTATTCAAATGTGGATACAACCGAGATTTATCAATTGCCAATGATCTGGCATACCGTTCAGTTTTCCCTCCCAAAAATGATCTGCCATTAGATCCCTCTCAAAACCCTTGCATTAATTCTCTTTTTTTCTCTCGTCCAGATTTCCTATCCTCTTCCATTTCCTTCCTCATCCAAGCTTTTCCGTGTTCTCCCTTCTTTTATAATCCTTTTCAACATTAGCATTCATTGAGTATTCTACCAGCTTGTTGATAGGTTCCTGGACGGTCGTATCCGAACGTTTTTTTTCTGGTATATCGTTCTGTTTTCCCTCAAATAGGAAATCAGACAAAAAATATCCCTCCTTATATCCTCATATCGTCCCTCACTTCTTATTTCTACCACAAGTCCCTTCTTTTTCTTCGTTAGTCGCAGTTGAGCTCCCGAACTGAACGGACGTGTTTTCTTGCATTTCCTTATTGTGGATGTGCTGTGGGCAGTGTACAAACTGTACCACAGCTGCCCGTGTGAATCGGCATGGTGATACACCTGTTTCGAAGATCTCAAGATTGCAAGCGCCTTCCTCAGTCCCTCCTCAGCCCGACTTGCTTATTGAAATGGTAAAGGAATTACTTGATCGAGTGAAATCCCAACAAAGTGAATAGTTAGAGATAAAAAGTCACTCTCATTTTGGGAGGCAGCCATCAGTGAGCAATCTAAAAATCGAGTCCCCAAACAGTACAATGAAGAAAGTTTGCGACCCAATGACTGAGGCAACTTCAGATATTCTCAATCACAAATCTTCTATTACTTCATTAGAAGACTATTTAAATGTTATTGAGCAAGAATCCCTAAAAATACTATTGAAATTCTCGGTGTGCATGTCGAAGAAGGCAAAGTAGTGAGTGCCCTTGTCAGCCTAAAAGGTCTCGCGATCGGGATCAAGGTCATTCATCATGATATCGACAATGCTTATCGGTTGAGGTATAAAACAGCTGACTGTACTTCCAGACCCCCTTCTATCATCGTTCGTTTCCTCAGATCCAGCAGTACTGAGGAATTTCTCAACGCTCGGAGGGTGAAGCGGAACCTCGACACAAGGGATCTTGGTTGGACTGAATTCCCTAGTCTTCCGATATACGTCAATTCTCGCTTCACCGCTCGCAACAGAGAGATCTTCTCCAGTGCTAGAAAGCTGAAAAAAGAGGGTAAAATCGAATTCCTTTGGCAGAGGAATGGTAAAAATCTACGCCCGCAAACAAGAGGGGTGTGATCGAGTCCTTCGGTGCTTGAATGATATTACTCAGTTGCAATGAGACACTTGTCCCAGTTTATTGGGGTACGATCTCATTGTATATATTTGTTCATATTGCTTGTTTATAACTGCAATTAAACTGAGTAACGGGTCTCTGAATGATATATTACTGTCCTCTTATTCACTATTTCGAGTTTTTAGCGGATTTTTGAATTATACTCATCAGAAAAATATTACTTTGTTTAAATGTTCATCTCTCTTTTGTATGAGATACAATTTTGGCTTAATTTTTTATTATCTATTTTTACTTTGTTTTTGTTCGTCTCAAATTATCTCCGTTACTGTTTGTTGCCGCTATCTTTTCTACTGTCCTTCAAATGGAGCGTTTGCTCGTTTCTGCTGATTTTATATCACAATTTTTGTTACGCATCTGCGGTGCTTTATCCATTTCTGTTTCTAGCTTAGTCTTTCTTTGTTGCATCGCAAGAAGTAGCAAGTTAATAGTCTTTCACAATGAGTGAGCTGAAAATATATCATGTTAATTGCCAATCACTTATCTGTTATTTTGATGAATTCCGCTATTACTTCACTGTAAATAGCATCGATGTAATCTGCCTATCTGAAACCTGGTTAAAACCAACTCTTCCGGACGACATAGTAGCACTTGATAATTTTATACTACTATGCTGTGATAGAATTGGCAAGAAAGGAGGATGTGTAGGTGTATGTTTGATTTGAGCGCCAAATTTTGAGTGCCAAAATTTTATCAACCTCACCAACTTCAATGTACTCGTCTTGACCAGAATTTATAATTGCAGAAATATTCTATGTTAATTCCCCAAAAATCCTGATTTGTGCTATCTATAGACCACCCAAAACAGCTTTACTTCATGACTTTGAATCCTTGTTTCTTCAGTATAGTCCCACGAATAAAAATTTGATTATCATTGGTGACCTGAACATTGATTTGTATCGCCAGAACTATAATAGTCAATACGTAGAAACTTAGCATTTTCCAATAACCTTCATCTAGTGCCTTTCAATGCAATTCATCATACCCTCAATAGTCATACTTGTCTGGGTGTTTGCATTGTCGATGATTCCGAGAAAGCTGTCTCTTTCCCACAGAAGCCAGTGCCTTTCCTTTCAGCTCAAGATCTCATTCAAATTACTCATGACTATACATTTCCTAGAAGCATTACAAGGACTCGAACGTATAGAAACCTAAATGCTCTTGAACGTCCATATTGTAGAACCGAGCTTGCGGAAATGGATTAGTCATTCTCTACTCAAGAGTGACTGCCAAGGAGGCTGATGGGTTAAATTCCAATATAAGATGGGGAGTTTATGACTTGGCATACAAAACTGAATGTCACATACGAGTTAGTTTCCATCTCTTGAACCTTCACCTGTACATCGGAAATATTATTGGCACTTCAAATTTCTATCGTAGAAATAATTATGTTCCAACGAAATTAACGTGCTACGTCTTTTACACTTTTAACTTTGGACTAAAAGTATAACAACCACAGCCACCAAAGGTATTGAGCTCTAAACTCGAGATACTGATCATCATCATCATTTTTCCGCAGTAAAGCAGTAATATAATTCAAGAAATCACTGACAGTATTGATTCAGAAATGTTGATGGGAAAAAATATGGATTGTTGTACTTGAATGAACCATTGTACTTGAATGAACCATTATAGTATCAAGGGCCCTATTTTATTTCCTAAATTTTATATCTTTTTCCTGTATTTGAGTTTTGCGTTGTAACCACTTCGATGATAATTATGAATACTCAGGCCTACTTGCGCACGATATGCGTAACAGTTTAAAGACAAGTTTAAGTATTAAAATATATCGGAATTAACAATGTGTGTGCATGTGTTGATTTGTGCGCTTTTTAGTCGAACTCAATACGCCTATCAATAACACCGAGGATAGAATCCGAGCTCGGAACGTCACAGGGGTATGGTCCACTAGAAGAGATGGTATTCTCTACTTCTGACCAGCTTTCCATAGGGTTTTTATCGTCACCTTCTCCACACATTGCGTGGCACGCAAAGTTGTGGCATTTTCAAAAAATTCTAGCCTACCATTGCTGGAAACAAATTTATTCCACCAGCTGTTTATTACTCTTAGTTAAGCCATCTTGTGTATCACCTGACGAAACTTATCTCCATCCCGCGCACGCGCACGTTAGCCACTTGTGATGTTTGTATGCTGGTGTCAAGTTCAGGCGACCTTTTCTTTCGCCCCTTTTTTTGCTTCATTTTTCTCGTGTTCCGTTTCCCTTTTTTAGTTCGATATTTGAGTCGAGTATCGTTATTTTGTTCGATCAATCCCTTTTTTCTTTCATTTCTTTGACTTTTCTGTTCCTTTTTTGTTTGATTTTCTTCCCGTGCAGGCCGTAGAGTCGCATATTAATCGTGGAGGATATAAATCGGTCGACGCACTAAAGCAGAGGGGATTATGTTGCGGTGTTCAAGGTGTTAGAAGCCGAGAACATAGGAGTTATATCACAATATTTTCTTGAGTCATTCCCCTTTTCCCTTCCTTTCAGTGATTTCCGATGATGATATATGACTCACTACACCGTCATGGATGTCAGACACTGAGGGAATTACGTAAAGGACATACCTACCCTTCCTCTCTTCCTCACCCATCCGAGTAGATGCGGACTTTTCCTTATCCCTACCCGTTCTGGCGCCCGCAATTTTTCATCAGCCCGACTGTATTTAATCTCCTCGCTGTTCAACAGCGCCCGGAGCTAGTCGGGATATACAGTCGCCGAAGAACTCTCTTATATAATCTCGTTCACTTCCTCAGCACTAGTCCTTCTCTTCCATCTCATTCCACTATTCTCATTCTCCTCCCAGTCCTTTAAAATCCCAAACTTGATTTCAAACTTGTTTTGTCACTAATTTGGATCCATACGCTATTCAAAACATTGCCAAGATTTTCCCTAAAGTTAATTTTTTACTCCCTTACATCTTTTTCCGTGTTTCTCCCCGGGTCTCGGATGACTTTGATTTTGCACCTTTTCATTTCACTCGTTTTGATAAAAAGACCACTGTCATTGATATAGAAATGTCACAGGGGTATGGTCCACTAGAAGAGATGGTATTCTCTACTTCTGACCAGCTTTCCGTTGGGTTTATATCGTCGCCTTCTCCGCACATTGCGTGGCACGCAAAGTTGAGGCATTTTCAAAAAATTCTAGCCTACCATTGCTGGAAACAAATTTATTCCACCAGCTGTTTATTACTCTCAGTTAAGCCATCTTGTGTATCACCTGACGAAACTTATCTCCATCAGCCAAACACCTCGACTGTTGGCTCGATATAGAGACTGGAGTGAAAGTGAAAGAAGAAGCGAAATTTTCTCAAATAGCCATTTTTTCAATTACTTAGAGTAAAACTCAGCACGTCTAGGGTCTCCAGTGTTCCCTTCATCAGCATCAATATTGAGCCAAATTAACGACAGAGTATTTATAAATAATAGTGTAACGGATGATTCCCTTGCTCTCACGTTAAGCTATCAATAAAATCTTACCACAGGCCCTTAAACGTCTCCTTCAAAGCTTAAAAATGCAATCAAGCTTACCCGTAGGTGAGGAGCTTTCTCTCATAATGCATACCTGAGGATTACCCTACTCAAAGGTAACCGCAAAGGGGGGCAGTGGGCTCAACTCCAAAATTGGATGGAAATTTTATGACTTGGTATATATCAATGCATGTCACAAATGAGTTATTTACCATCTCTTGAGCGGTGGTCTGTGCGTAGAGAATATTATTGGCACATCAAATTTCTAATGTCGAAATTATTATGTGTCCTCTCTTTCTTTATTACATGCCGTGGTGAGTGTCCATGGCAGTGAGTGGCGAACGAAAACGAGGTTCAGTAATTTGGAGACTCGTTAAGGTCCCTTCTAAAATCCAGAGATTGCTAAATTAAAGCTTAAGCGGCACTTTTCAATTACATAGCATAAAACTTGGCATGCCTTGGGTCTCCGGGGTGCCCTTTATCAGCATAACCTCTCTTAAAAATATTGCTAAGATTCTCCCTAAAATTCATTTATGACTCCCTTTTTCCATGTTTTGTCGCCGTAAAGCACATATTACGCTTACCACAAGCCCTTAAACGTCTCCTTTAAAGCTAAAAGATGCAATTCCAAAATTGAGCCGAATTAATGACAGTATTTTTAAAGAATAGTGTAACGGATTTTTTCTTGCCCTCACGTTAGGCTACCAAGAAAATATTACCACAAGCCCTTTTACTTTGGATCTCTTACATCTTTCCCCCACTATCCCTCATACTTCCATACATCTTCATTGCATTTCGTCACTTGTGTTTTTATTCAGGTTGTGAGATCCAATAACAGCATCAATCCTCTTTTCACCAACACTACAGCATAAACTCAATTTGCCTATCCTGCCTTTGCCTTTACGTCTAGTATAGTTCTTAGTTTTCATTCGCGGAAATCAAGAGTTATGGTGTATGATTTGTTACATCTCTTACACCTTTAACTTGGGATTTTAAGTATATCACACACAGCCACCGAGGGTATTGAGCTCAAGACTTGAGGTACTCGTTCATCATCATCATTTTTTCGCGGTAAAGTAAAATATTAATATGCGATAAATCACTGTCAATTTTGATGCAGAAATGTTGGTGGAAAAAAAATATGGATTGTTGTAATTAAAGGAACCACTATTGTATCCAAGGCTGTATTTTATTTCATTCAATTTTATTTCTTCATATATGTCGTAAGTTCCTATCTTGCATTTGAGTTGTCCGTTGTAACCACTTCAATTGTTAATATGATTAATCGGGCGTACTAGCGGACTACGCGGCGAAAGTCAACATAAGTATAAAATTCGAGTATCAGAGCTGGAGATAGAAGTAACGTTATTAATCTTTTTAATTTATAATTTTTTCAAATTGTTGCTGTACCATTTTGTTTTTGTTTGTCGACTGTTTAAGCAATTTATGATTATGACGAATTTCGTCCAGAATTCTTACTGTCTTCCTTCCGTTTCCCCTTTACCCCAGTGTGCCTTCCTGAGTAATTATCTATTTAATTCATTATCATCGAGTAATTTACCAGCTAATTGATAGATTTTTTAGAGTACTTATCCTAACATCCTCATTTCTGGTATTTTGTTTCGTTTTCCGTTCCAAAATTTATCCGCCATCCGATTCGTCTTTAAATTCTCATCCTCATATGGTCCATCCCTTCCTATTTTGTGCAGATTTCCTCTCCTCTTTTCTCCTTATCCATGCTTTCACAGCATTCTCCCCTCTATTACCACTGTTACTCTCTTCAGCATTCCCTCTTCTTCCTGCAAGACCTCCATCCATCTCCTCTGCCTCCTCCGAACCTCCGCTACTATCTTCCGCTCAAATATGGATTGTTGCATAAATGTAACCAACGGAATAAAGGAAAAACTAAAAATCCCAATTAGCATCCAGTGATAATTTTTTAGTTAAGCGTTGTGCAGTTAATTTAGTTTAGTGTAAAGCAAAAAAGTTGATTTTCTGGGACATTATGAGATTGCAAATGTTGAGAAAAATAATTGTAACCTAAATGATTACCCTTACATTTGACTCACATTCACCGCTGATATTATAAACTTTTTAGTTTTATTTACGACTTGTCGTGTACCATGTATGACTTACGTCATAATCTTTGTGTTTCCTTTTCCCCTCCCTCCTCCTTCGCCTTTTTTCCTTGAAATATTAACCTTCCCAAATATGAATGACTTTAATTTTTCCTCGAGGAATGGTGAGGCGCTCAGATCCATCTACCTTACGAACATAAATTCTTCCATTGCGCACCCATAGATACTTGATTATGCCCTTTTTTTAAATAATGTGCCACTGAATAGAGTTTACGGTTAAGAGGCGTAAGGGATTCAGTTACATACAATGGGGTCGCTGGAGAGAGATTGAAGCCTATGTCTTTAGTTGTAAACTTTCTCTTTACGTTGCGGGCAGCGACGTTCTTAGAGGCGAGCGAATATCGAAAAAAACGGACGCTCACATGATTGAGTAAACCAGGCCTCCATTGCCGCGAGTTTAAGGATGATATGAAAAATCAAGATCGGGCAATGTAGTTTCCAAACCAAGTGCTCGCCCAAAAGTACAAACAAGCGAGTCAAGGACCTTCGGCGAAGGGAACACCACGAAATTTAACTACATTGCGTAGGAACTCTTGTGCGGTCCTATTTAGCTGTACTTGCAGGTTTGAGACACGATTATAGAGTTGGAAATTTTCTTAATGCAGGTTGTCAAGGCGTTGTGTAACGCTGGCAAGGGAAGTTGTAAAGCCTTAAAGAGCTACCGCATGTTTAGTGATGCTTTTTTGGATATCGGATGCAGACGTTTCGATATTTGAGTAGCCCTTTGGAATTGTTTCACTCTGTCGAGTAGCTCCTTGACCAAGTCAGCAAGAGGGTCGCCAGAAGATTTCTCCGTGCCAGGTTTTATGGGTGTGGATTCACAGGATTTTAATGAATATCTAATTGCGCATCCACTATGGAAGGGAAAATGGAACGATGTACAGGAAATGAGACATAAGAATAAGAATTGTCCCAAATTACTGTCCATTCAGCTGATAAATTACTCAATGAATGCAAATCAAAAAGATGCTAAGGAGGGAAAGATATCGATAAAGCGTGGATAAGATTGCAAAGCAAGAGAAATTCTAAAAGAAATCAGAAAACAGAAACAGCTAGAGGATTAGGAGGGATTAAAAAGCGGATCACCAATGGGAGAGAATAAGGAACGAATTCCAAGAAAGGAAGATGTTCAGATAGGTAGTACTCCATATCATAAAAATAAGGTGAAACACTCAATGAGTTAAATATTTAAGAGGGTGATCAAGGAGAGATCATTTGGGAAGCGTGGATCAAGGAGGAAGAGGATAGGACCTCCAGACAAATTAGGAAGAGAAGACATTATGTTTAACTCACGAGAGATGTTTTGGTTTATTCACTAGATGATGGAAAACATAACGATATACTGGGAATGAGGACGTTAAAATCAATGCTGTACAAAAACTAACTAATCAGATGGAAGAATGCTCAATTATTGTTAATGATGGAGAGGGTAAAAGAGATAAGGACACTGGTTAAGGGTGGGTGAGGAAGGAAGAAGATAGGGCTTTTGGACGAAATAAGAAGAGGGGGAGGTTATGAGGTTTTTATGAAGGATGTTTTAGCTAATTACCTATATGGAGGAAAACGGAACAATTTACCAAATATTAGGACGTTAGAATAAGTTCTGTCCAAATACCTACCAATTAGCTGTTAGAATGCTTAAAAAGGATGAGTTACCAGGGGCTTCTTCCGATTCATTAAAGACAAATTAAAAGTAATATTCCTCATCAAAGAAGTTTTACCGAAGTTATGACCGGACATGGTAAATACTAAATACCATGTAAGGATTAGGAAACTACCATCGGAGCAATATACCTGCGGAAGGGCGACGACGACTTGGAACACCGGATCTTCGTCCGTACTTCAAATGAATTAGAGAAAGAGAAGAAATGGAAAACTGGCCTTCTTTTATCTATAAAATGGGGAAGGTAGTGATAAAAAAAAACTAAACACGGCAGAAAAATTTTAAGTGTTTGTTCTCAGAGAAATATTTTTTTTATTGTTTAAGTATGAAGAAGTAAAGAAAAACTCCTCGAGAATGAAGCAGGAAGTAAACTATAATTCTTACAAAAGAATGGAAAAATGATTCCTCAACACAATACACCTGTAATAAAATTTTCCGAAGAAAGCTTCCAGGCTATATCCGATTTTTACGACGCACGAATAATAGGCTCTGAGTATACATAAAGATTATTCCCAGCACACGTCCGAAAGAAGCAGATATCGTGCTATCAACCAACAAAGATAAGCAGACAGAAGGGCAAGACGGCAATTTGCAAAGCAATAATGGAAGAAGTGGAAGTAAGAAGAGAGAAGAAAAGAAAAATCTCTCACCACATTCTCAATAATTTTCATACCATTCTAAACTCTAAAGTACAATCAAATTACTAATATGTAAATTTTTCATTATTTAAAATAATACACGTCCCTTCGACTTGTACGCTATTTGCAGTTGCATTATTTTCAGGAATACTATCAATTACTGACAGAGCTTAAAATATACTGTAACAAATAAACTTGAAATGGTAAATTCGGGGGTAGAGTTATAGGAACACAAAATACTCTGAATAAAATAGAGAGAAAGTTGAAATGGAGAAGAGAATACGAACACGCCGTGAAATGTGAAGCATTGGCGCTCTATATAAACCTCCTCAGTACAGCTATCGCTTCTAGATAATTGCCCTTTCTCGTTGTAAGAATGCTCAACGAACATTTTAATGTGAATGAAGTGGCTACTGCACGGGATAACACTGGAAAAGCGTAGGTGAGGAAGGAAGCGGATAGGAATTCAAGGCGAAATGGGAAGTGGAAGAGGTATAGGGATTTTACGAAGGGTTTTAATGGCTGATGAACTATTGGATAAAAAACGAAACGATTTTTTTCCGGAAATGAGGTCGTAAGGATAAGAACAGTCAACATACCTACCAATCAGCTGATAAAACATTCATCGAAGATTAATGTATAAGAAAGTCACATAGGGGAGAACCTTGGAAAACGGTGGATGGGGAATATCGAGAATATGAATGCTAGACGAAACTAGAAGAGGGAGACGTAAAGGTTCGAGGATGTAAAGAGAGATCAAATGGTGATAAACTTGAAAGAGGGAAAACGGAGCGATGTACCAGAAATGAGGACGTTATTAAACCTTCTGTCCAGAAGCCGACCAATATGATTAATGATGAAGATGGTGAATGACGGGAGAAACTGTAGAACAGTAGGTTAAGAACGAAAAGGATAGGAATTCTGGACGAAACAAGAAGAGAAAGAGGATATGGGAATGTTAAGAGGGATCAAATGTTGCATCATTTATGCGAGATACGTCCAGAAAGTAAGAATAAAAGGGCTGTGTAAGGACCTGCTCGTATCGGTTGGATGGGACGTTGTAACCCACCCTACCCCCCGAACCTGGCACCCTCGTGCTATGATATTTTCACTAAATTGAAGTAGTTCTTGTGTGGAGAGCGCTTCTTGAACGATGAGGAGACTGGAGACTGTGAAAAATTGGCATAAAAAGGTGGAGCGGAAGTTACACGACGAGGGTATTCCTAATAATGTCACAGGCTTCGCAAGTGCAATGACCTCAATGGCGATTATATCAAGACATGATAACATATTTTGGCACATGTCCTGTAAATTTCATTCAAATATTTAATTTTTCAATTTTTAACAAGTGTTGTATTCTTACTTTCTGGAAATCCCTCGTCAGACCGAAAACGGTGCGATAAACCTGAAAGGAGAAAGTTATGATGAGAACAGTCAAAAACCTTAATTTAATCCTATAGACGGGAGGCCGCTTGGGAAGCTTGAATGAAAAGTAAAAAGATAGGGATTTTCCACGAAATAAGACGATGAAGTCGATATAAATATTTTCGGAGGAATCCTTTGGATTTTAAATTGAGGCTGTATTGTCTTTCATATTTGCGTGCTTTTAAGAACTTTTCTCTCAAAATAGTGATTCATTCTAAGAGAACTTCCTTTCATCGGTGTTGTCAATAAAAAAACAACGGTTGACAAAAGAAACAACTAGCTAGTGATCGTAAACCATCATTGTTTCTAATCAACATTAGTAAATAGTTTTGTATCGTCCGTTTCTCCCCGCACTAGATGTTAAAATTTTTAATAATAAAAGAATTTAAGACCATTCTACATCTATATACTAAATCCATGCCATGATTTTGGTTGAATTGCACCTATGAAGCTGAGTACTCGGCGAAAGTCAACGTAAGTATAAAATTCAAGTATCAGAGCTGGAGATAGAAGTAACGTTAGTAATCTTTTTAATTTATAATTTTTTCAAATTGTTGCTGTACCATTTTGTTTTTGTTTCTCGACTTTTTAAGCAATTTATGAATATGACGGATTTTGTCCAGAATTCTTACTCTCTTCCTTCCTTTTCCCGTTTACCCCAGTGTGCCTTCCTGTGTAATTTTCTATTTAATTCATTATCAACGAGTAATTTACCAGCTAATTGATAGATGTTTTAGGGTACTTATCCTAACATCCTCATTTCTGGTATTTTTTTCGTTTTCCGTTCCAAAATTTATCCTCCATTCGATTCGTCCTTACATTCTCATCCTCATATGGTCCATCCCTTCCTATTTTGTGCAAAATTCTTCTCCTCTTTTCTCCTTATCCATGCTTTCACAGTATTCTCCCCTCTATTACCACTATTGCTCTCTTCAGCATTCCCTCTTCTTCCTGCAAGACCTCCATCCATCTCCTCTGCCTCCTCCGAACCTCCGCTACTATCTTCCGCTCAAATATGGATTGTTGCATAAATGTAACCAACGGAATAAAGGAAAAACTAAAAATCCCAATTAGCATCCAGTGATAATTTTTTAGTTAAGCGTTGTGCAGTTAATTTAGTTTAGTGTAAAGCAAAAAACTTGATTTCCTGGTACATAATGAGATTGCAAATGTTGAGAAAAATAATTGTAACCTAATTGATCACCCTTACATTTGACTCACATTCACCGCTGATGTTATAAACCTTTTAATTTTATTTACGACTTGTCGTGTACGATGTATGACTTACGTCATAATCTTTGTGTTTCCTTCTCCCCTCCCTCCTCCTTACCATGACCATGACAGATGCCTTATTCCGAACTTGTACGACTGCAAGTATAGTTTTTTCCGTTTTTAACCTATTTAATGGATTTTCAACTGCCCAGAGTTTAGTAGACAATTGTGGAATTCTTGCCCTAGCTTGGAAAGCTCGTATATTTTTTTATTTTTTAATCCGAGGATGCTTTTTGGGGAAGGCATAGCTCCATACGGACGTTGAGAAGTATGTTGACGGTTTGGTTCCAAGCTTGTTTTCGTTCAAAATTTATCGATGTTTCAAGTGGATAAAATAATGCCACAATCTGATCGACATTGTGTGATTTTACATATTATCGTACCGAGTTATTTTCTGTCAATGAACGTCGCTGAACATAACAGACCTATCGTGCGTCATGTGTCCATAATTATTAAAAATATCGCATTAATTTTTAATAGATAATTCCCAGTATGCGTTTTTATATGAGAATACATCACGTATTTACATCTGCTAGCACCTCATGTTCCACTATTCAAAACATGAAATAATTCCAAGAAATGTGATAGTGATAATTATTTTTTCTGCATTTTATCATTTATTACTTCTAAATAATTCAGTAAATCATTTGCGCAAGTTGATCACAAAAAAACCTCTTCTCTATTAGACCCATGTGAAGCACCAGGCTCCAATTATACATATAAATATGCTAGATTTACTTACAGATTAGCATATTCTGAAAACAGTAGTTTTCCTAAAGCTTTTAGTATTTCTAGGAATTTATGAAATATATATCCCGTGCACTATTGACGCAAATACCAAATTTTTATAATTGATTCTCCATGCATACTGACCTCTTCAGCGATATTCCTAAAGTTAGTGTATGTAGTGTGAATATTGCGTTGATATTAAGCTGGATTTCACAACCTACTGTATAACATAAGGGATAGAATGCAATGAAGTAGGACGAAGGTCTTAGTGATAGGGGGGAAGGGGACAAAAAGGGAATGCTCGAATTCATTCTCAAAGTGCTGGGATGCGATTCTGGGCTGGGAACAAACGGGAATTTTTTAAAAATGTCCCAATCTAGGAGTTAATTTAGGGTTTGACTGGGATTTTGATTCTTCTTTTGTTGCAATTTTTTCTTGTTTTCTGGCGTAGAATGTTTAATTATGTAAATTTAATGCTTTATTGAATTTTATACCATTAATAAGGATTACTTTGTATTAAAAGCTCATAAATTTTATTTATTGATGCGTGTTCCGAATTATAGCATTGATTGACTGTTCTAAGTTACTATACTTTGAGTCGAGGCTAAGAATAACACTAGGCAACATTATTTTGGAAAGCGTAAATGTATATCTCATTTTTTAATCTTTTTCAAGCTTAAAACAGCTCTCTATGTTGTAGTAAAGGGCAAAAAATCGGACTTCTCAGGGCACCCAAATGTTGCCGTCCTATTTTAACGTGGTGAATACCGGTAAGTTGAGCTGAATTACTACAATGCAGAAATGCCGCTGTATGACGTGTTAGCGACGGGGTTCCATAATTTATTCTCTCACACCCACCTCTACCATTCACTATTGCATAGACACTTTCTGCCATTAGCTACCAAATTAATTTGCAACTTCCGCGAGCATAGAGCGTGAAAAAATTTGTTATCATTTGTTTACTGTTTCGTGACACACTTCCTCCACTTCCTCCAGCCACCTACCCTGCCTATCCCAGATTTTATTCACTAGTTTTCTATCCTCGTCCACCATACTTAGAAATTCCTCTTTCGTCTTCTTTTCCATACAATACATCTTCACCACACCCTCATCTCAAATGCCTGAAGCATAGTCTCATTATGTTGAATTATTATCTTGTTTCATATTTAGGACACCGTAGCTGTGCGCTCTACAGTAATTAAATGATAAGTTGAAGAATAAACTGGTTTTTTTTGAAGGGCAATAGGTTGTTTTTAAACTGGACGCCTTTCCAAGTGAAATACATAAAAATCTCCGGCAAAAAATGCACAGCCATGAAATAATTTCACGCAATAACGGCTTACAGATTAGTATTAAACAAAATCAAACATTATATATTCAGATGGAGGAATGGAATCCCGTATTCTCCGTCTCCTATTTGTTTCATATAGTGCAATTTTACAAGACGCAATGATTTCAGAGAACCTAGCCTCGCGCTATATTAGGGTTTACTGTTAATTTGGGAACTAAATTGCGAGAAACTATATTAATGAACCAAGTTTTTCATTCTTTACCGCTCAAAGTGGTGTCTACTGTTATCCCTCCAAACCTCCGACCGACGTAGTTGTGTTTTTGTGCATCAAATTCAACGACGGCGAAGTATTTTTTCAACAATCAATCATTTGCACTGTGATTCGTAGAGTCACGTATGATATTCAACACTAAAGTGTAACTGCTCCTAATTTCATAATTACGTTCCAGTTATTTAAAAAGAAAAACATTAACGTCAGAAAGTTTAAAATAATAATAGCACCAATAGAAAAGGTAAGAACCATAATGACAACTGTAATATGAAAATCACTCCACTACTTGAAAAATAACTTAAAGAAAAAACTGGAAAACCTGTAGCACAATGTATATTTAGCGGAAAAGAAAATGTACCCTTTCTCACCAATTCTAAAAATAATTACACGGAGAAAATACATGACTCCAATTTCATCTCACAAGAGTGCACCAGAATGTAAATATTTAGTAGAAATGGCATGAGTCTTATATGCTCCTGAAAATATTTTGATAAATAATCAGGCGTATTTAGAAAATGGCAAACTGTGGCAAAAATGAACTCTGATGCAAAACCTATGTCGAAACAATTTGCTAGAAGCAAAGGAATTTTCGTAAAAAAACCATGCACGGATACCTCGGTTTCGTCGATAACCCACCCAAAATCAATCGGCGAAGTCCGAAATCAACGAAATCCGAGACGACTGATGGACACAGTGATGAATTTTTTTGCGGAAAAAATCGAGGAAAACCGAGAGCGACAAAATTCGCAGCCAGCGTAGACAGAGATATCATGTCTACGCTGTAGCCAGCCAACGTAGACGGAGATATCTCTGTCTAAGCTGGCTGGCTACATTATTTTTATTTCCTTTTTTTTACGGCTGGTGTCCTAACCCCCCCCGCCACACGCCTTTTGAGGTGGCTTGCGGAGTAGTATGGAGATGTAGATTATCTTCTCCTTGGCAAGGATGGTGCGCGGTCCCAAGGAGGGTGGGCGGGAGGGAGGGAGAATAGCTCCGCAGACGTCTCGGAAGGTCAAGGAAACAATAAAAGCTCTCTTATCTGCTCGTTCGCTGCAAACCCTTTCGTCTCACGCTCTTGCTGCCCGACTCCTACCCTCCGCCCCGGGACCGGATGCCTCTGACGCCCTACCGCCGTCTCAGAGTCGCCATCGAGTGCCAGATGCCCTCTAGTGCGGGGATGGGAAGAAAAAGCAGATATGTTATTGGCAAGGAACAGAATGGTTGAGAGGCAAGAGAGAGTTGAGAAGAGGGAGAGAGAAAAGAGACAGTTGGTAGCCGAAGAATGGAAAGATAGAGAGGCTTGGTGAAGGGCAAGTGAGAGACGGCCAAAAGCTGGTTCAAACTCACTATATACACTAAGGATTATGGATAGGTTATGAACACGGCAGCGTTCAAAGATTATGTGCGATCAGTTATGATACGCGTAACTTTTAAGTTATCTCAGTCTTTAATTTATGGCAGGACATCCATAGTAGAAGGAACGAAGGGATATGCCAGAAATTAAGACGTTAGTGTAAATACTGTCCAAAACCTAGGTACCAATTAGCAGATAGAATACTGGAATGAATGATATGGTCTTTATTTGTTTAGAAATAAATAGTAGATACTTCCCGTCCATAATTGCATTTGTACGGTAAAATTACGAATTTTGCAGAAAAAATTTATACCTAGGCGTTGAACCCTGGATATTTCAGAGGAAGATCGTATTTTTCTGACAGTTGCTCGTTGGATTCGAAAATTCGCTCCAAGTTTCAACCGATCCGACTAGGCGGCTCATGCTTTGCGTCCTCCCTCATGTGGATTCGAACGTGCCATTTCAAGGTCTTCCTCGGCTCATTATCTGGCGAGACGTTTTCTGTTCTCGGGCACAACCTTCCCACACGTGGTCAGTCTCTCTCGAGGACCGAGAGGATTGTTATTTTCATAAATCTCACCCTCCGCGTTCCCGAGCCTGACTAATTGTCTTCCTCCGGTGATGGCGTCAGCTTCCCCCACACTTTGAGCGGGGATGGGAAAGTCTGGTGCTCGGAGGCGGGAGGAAGAAAGAAACTCATGGAAAAAAAACAAATTTCAACGAACCCTGAGCAGGCTCTGCGGAGATGGAGTTGTTGCGGCAGTCAACAGATAAGCAACCCGAGACTTCTTATATTCACAACTCTCTTTCCACTGAAATTAGTCAGGGCCTCATATACATCTACATCTACATCTACATAATACCCCGTGAGCCGCCGCTTGGGCGTGTGGCAGGGGGTTTTAGGTCACCAGCCGTGTCAAAGTGTACGTTTTTTGGAGATGAAATGGTGCCATGTATTATAGGAGTGTCTTTAGTGGAGCTCAATTTTTACTGTGGTCGCTTATTGTTCGCGGAATGAACGCGTTTTTGTATCTATCTATTCGGCAGAGTATCTCTCTTATTTTATCGCATCTGTCAGACCTAGAGATGTAGTGAGGCGTCATGATAATATTCTCTGTGTCGCTCTGAAAAATATCAGTTCTGAATTTATCACGCAGACTAAGCCTAGCGTGTAGCCTCCGAGTCTCTAGGGGCTCCCACCTTAATCCCTCTAAAAGTGGCGAGATACTATTTTGCCGCATATAATGTTGCCGCAAAAAAACAATACCAATACGTTCCTGGAAAATGAAAGCCATCTATGAATTCCGCAAATATGAAAATAAATATCTAGGTACTATCTCAAACCAATTGAACACAATGCAATTGATCATACTTTTCCCATCGTTTACTGACATAGTATAACTGTATGAATTTCCTTATAATTAAACCATCTACTCCAGGCAAACATCCTTTTTTCCTAGCTCAAGAATTCGCCAAGTTTTCACTATGGTTCTTCACCAAGTATCAAGCACCAATTAACAATTTACTTTTTACCTTTGATGTTAAAAAGGCCCCGAGTTCCGAATGTCGTAATCCTTATTTTTGTTTTAATTTTCTTCATAGTTTTACTTCATTTAAAAATAATTTGCAACCTCTCAACAATTTTCCATTGATTACTTCGGAAGAAAGTGACTGTTTGAGAATAAATTTGTTTCGGTATTATTTTTCCCATTTTCTTCATAGTTTTAAAAATGCGCAAGCCCGTAACGATTTCCCACTTATTATCTCGAGAAAGGGTTAGAAAAAAAGCTCATTTCAGTTTAACTAAGTGCTATCAGCGACAGCTAGTGTCTGTATTTCTAACGCCACACACAGCCTCCCCGAGTGATAATCCTACCCTACCGCATATGGACTTGCACGTGCGATCATCGAGGCCTCATAACTCCTCCCCTTCTTTGCAGGGGGCGTCGCCCAGAGGGAGTCTGCGTCCACTCCTGGGAGTGGAAGGAAGCGGAGGATGGGGTGCAGTGAAGGGGAGGGTCGAGGCGGACTATGCCCCAGGCGACTCGCTCATTCCATAGTCTTCGTCACTCTTAGCCAAGCCGTCAGTGGAGACAGTCCTTGCTAACGACGAGCTATTCTGATTTGATTATTGATCGGGAAGATGTTCATGAAACTGAAAGACAGTACCGTCTTGTACACGGCGGGGAATAAATTCAGCGCTTGCGTTCGCGTGAAAGATCCGGGACCTCTACGCGTTTCCACGAGGAAAATTATATACAAAGAAGTTTCCAGAGTAATGGAATCCATTTTGCGCCGCGAGGGGTATTATGGCACTCCACCGCCGAGGGAATCAATTCAGCCGTCGGAAGACTCAACAGATCCAGCTCACCGCCGTCAGAATTTTGGCAGAATCTACTCAGGTGGTGAAACGTCATCGGGAATCCAAATTTTCCCGTCATCCTCCTCTCAATCTTCGCATGTAAAAGGTGAACCAAGTGCGACGCCGATGCAACATGCCGATAAAGCCGGTGCAATTACCGATGAGAAATTACTGGGACATCGCCAAATAAAGCAGGAAGAAGCCGCTGCATTTCAACATCCATCGGTCGCAGCGGGGAAAACTCCAAGCGGGGTACTTCAACTGGGGGCTCTTCCAGATGAACAGTGCCCTGTTCCAGGATGCCAATGCCGCGGTACGATCGTGTTCCCGTCAGGGGAGGAGAGCCCTGTACGGTCACCAACATCTAGCCAGCATAACCAGGCTCCTTGGCAAGATGAATCCCTCGAGCCCTCGCCTACAGCTGCACCCCAGGGGAATGTGGTGGTTAAGCCAGTGCTGTTGAGAATATGCCCCTGCAGTCAGTGTCAAAAGAGTGGATTGATCGTTGCGATAGAAATGAGCTATGATGGTAATGGACAGCAGGCCATTTACAAACCATTATCAGGATTTCAGAGGACCCCTGAGCACCCATCCGCTTTCCGTCCATATCAGAAATACGAGGGAGACCCAACAGCTCTTCACCAACATCCATTATTTTTGGGACTACAACAGCATCTCTCCTTCCCAGGAGTCGAAGACTATCAGGCGGTGTTCGCCCACCTGAATGCTCCTCCAAATGAGCGCAAACCTGAGGGTAGCCACGGCGGAGAGGACAACACGGCTGATCAATAGGAGGCGGTTCCCGCAATTTGACACATGTTCTTCAAATAATCGTGTCACTTTGAAAAGCACGGAGTTTTTCGCTAATGTTTCCTTCAGATTCTGTCTTTACTCCACTAGATTCAGTGCATTATGTCTTCGTCACAACGATTTGGTTTTAATCACTTCAAATTTGAGGGTTTTGTTTTATCACAGTGAGTGATTATTTAATCTTAACAGTTGCTTCTTTGCATTTTTTTGAATATGGTAATATCAATGATACATGTAGTGCTATCGCTGTGGTTTGTGGATTTATTGTGATGTTAAGTGATTTTTTCTGGTGAACATTTTGGTGTTATTTGGGGGAATTCGAGGAATGGTTTACCCAAGTGAGTAAAATTGATTAGCATAAACTGTTGCTTCGTTGCATTTTATCAATAGTCTTTGATTAACAGTGTTCATAGTGTCATTGCCCAAGTGGATAGATTTATTGTGATATTTGGTTATTGTTTCTTGTGAACATTTTCGTGTGATTCGAGGAATGTGTGGAATCTCTTAGTAAGCGAGTGAAAATGTTTGACCTAAAAAGGACAACACGGCTCATTAGGAGGCGGTTCCCACAAATAGATACTTTTTTTCAAATAATAGTGTCACTTTGAAAAGCACTGAGTTTTTCGCTGATGTTTCCTTCAGATTCTGTCTTTACTCCACTAAATTCAGTACATTGTGTCTTCGTCACAACGATTTGGTTTTAATCACTTCAAATTTGAGGGTTTTTTTTATCACAGTGAGTGATTATTTAATCTTAACAGTTGCTTCTTTGCATTTTTTTGAATATGGTAATATCAATGATACATGTAGTGCTATCGCTGTGGTTTGTGGATTTATTGTGATGTTAAGTGATTTTTTCTGGTGAACATTTTGGTGTTATTTGGGGGAATTTGAGGAATGGTTTACCCAAGTGAGTAAAATTGATTAGCATAAACTGTTGCTTCGTTGCATTTTATCAATAGTCTTTGATTAACAGTGTTCATAGTGTCATTGCCCAAGTGGATAGATTTATTGTGATATTTGGTTATTGTTTCTTGTGAACATTTTCGTGTGATTCGAGGAATCTGTGGAATCTCATAGTAAGCGAGTGAAAATGTTTGACCTAAAAAGGACAACACGGCTCATTAGGAGGCGGTTCCCACAAATAGATACTTTTTTTCAAATAATAGTGTCACTTTGAAAAGCACTGAGTTTTTGGCTGATGTTTCCTTCAGATTCTGTCTTTACTCCACTAAATTCAGTGCATTATGTCTTCGTCACAACGATTTGGTTTTAATCACTTCAAATTTGAGGGTTTTGTTTTATCACAGTGAGTGATTATTTAATCTTAACAGTTGCTTCTTTGCATTTTTTTGAATATGGTAATATCAATGATACATGTAGTGCTATCGCTGTGGTTCGTGGATTTATTGTGATGTAAAGTGATTTTTTCTGGTGAACATTTTGGTGTTATTTGGGGGAATTCGAGGAATGGTTTACCAAAGTGAGTAAAATTGATTAGAATAAACAGTTGCTTCGTTGCATTTGATTAATAGTCTTTGATTAACAGTGTTCATTGTATCATTGCCCAAGTGGATAGATTTATTGTGATATTTTGTTATTGTTTCTTGTGAACATTTTCGTGTGATTCGAGGAATCTGAGGAATCTCATAGTAAGCGAGTGAAATTTTTGACCTAAAAAGGACAGCACGGTTCATTAGGAGGCGGTTCCCACAAATAGATACTTTTTTTCAAATAAACGTGCCACTTTGAAAAGCACTGAGTTTTTGGCTGATGTTTCCTTCAGATTCTGTCTTTACTCCACTAAATTCAGTGCATTATGTCTTCGTCACAACGATTTGGTTTTAATCACTTCAAATTTGAGGGTTTTGTTTTATCACAGTGAGTGATTATTTAATCTTAACAGTTGCTTCTTTGCATTTTTTTGAATATGGTAATATCAATGATACATGTAGTGTTATCGCTGTGGTTTGTGGATTTATTGTGATGTTAAGTGATTTTTTCTGGTGAACATTTTGGTGTTATTTGGGGGAATTCGAGGAATGGTTTACCCAAGTGAGTAAAATTGATTAGCATAAACTGTTGCTTCGTTGCATTTTATCAATAGTCTTTGATTAACAGTGTTCATAGTGTCATTGCCCAAGTGGATAGATTTATTGTGATATTTGGTTATTGTTTCTTGTGAACATTTTCGTGTGATTCGAGGAATGTGTGGAATCTCTTAGTAAGCGAGTGAAAATGTTTGACCTAAAAAGGACAACACGGCTCATTAGGAGGCGGTTCCCACAAATAGATACTTTTTTTCAAATAATAGTGTCACTTTGAAAAGCACTGAGTTTTTGGCTGATGTTTCCTTCAGATTGTCTTTACTCCACTAAATTCAGTGCATTATGTCTTCGTCACAACGATTTGGTTTTAATCACTTCAAATTTGAGGTTTTTTTTATCACAGTGAGTGATTATTTAATCTTAACAGTTGATTCTTTGCATTTTTTTTAATATCGTAATTTCAATGATACATGTAGTGTTATCGCTGTGGTTCGTGGATTTATTGTGATGTAAAGTGATTTTTTCTGGTGAACATTTTGGTGTTATTTGGGGGAATTTGAGGAATGGTTCACCCAAGTGAGTAAAATTGATTAGCATAAACAGTTGCTTCGTTGCATTTTATCAATAGTCTTTAATTAACAGTGTTCATAGTGTCATTGCCCAAGTTGATAGATTTATTGTGATATTTGGTTATTGTTTCTTGTGAACATTTTCGTGTGATTCGAGGAATCTGAGGAATCTCATAGTAAGCGAGTGAAAATGTTTGACCTAAAAAGGACAGCACGGTTCATTAGGAGGCGGTTCCCACAAATAGATACTTTTTTTCAAATAAACGTGCCACTTTGAAAAGCACTGAGTTTTTGGCTGATGTTTCCTTCAGATTCTGTCTTTACTCCACTAAATTCAGTGCATTATGTCTTCGTCACAACGATTTGGTTTTAATCACTTCAAATTTGAGGGTTTTGTTTTATCACAGTGAGTGATTATTTAATCTTAACAGTTGCTTCTTTGCATTTTTTTGAATATGGTAATATCAATGATACATGTAGTGCTATCGCTGTGGTTTGTGGATTTATTGTGATGTTAAGTGATTTTTTCTGGTGAACATTTTGGTGTTATTTGGGGGAATTTGAGGAATGGTTTACCCAAGTGAGTAAAATTGATTAGCATAAACTGTTGCTTCGTTGCATTTTATCAATAGTCTTTGATTAACAGTGTTCATAGTGTCATTGCCCAAGTGGATAGATTTATTGTGATATTTGGTTATTGTTTCTTGTGAACATTTTCGTGTGATTCGAGGAATCTGTGGAATCTCATAGTAAGCGAGTGAAAATGTTTGACCTAAAAAGGACAACACGGCTCATTAGGAGGCGGTTCCCACAAATAGATACTTTTTTTCAAATAATAGTGTCACTTTGAAAAGCACTGAGTTTTTGGCTGATGTTTCCTTCAGATTCTGTCTTTACTCCACTAAATTCAGTGCATTATGTCTTCGTCACAACGATTTGGTTTTAATCACTTCAAATTTGAGGGTTTTGTTTTATCACAGTGAGTGATTATTTAATCTTAACAGTTGCTTCTTTGCATTTTTTTGAATATGGTAATATCAATGATACATGTAGTGTTATCGCTGTGGTTTGTGGATTTATTGTGATGTTAAGTGATTTTTTCTGGTGAACATTTTGGTGTTATTTGGGGGAATTCGAGGAATGGTTTACCCAAGTGAGTAAAATTGATTAGCATAAACTGTTGCTTCGTTGCATTTTATCAATAGTCTTTGATTAACAGTGTTCATAGTGTCATTGCCCAAGTGGATAGATTTATTGTGATATTTGGTTATTGTTTCTTGTGAACATTTTCGTGTGATTCGAGGAATGTGTGGAATCTCTTAGTAAGCGAGTGAAAATGTTTGACCTAAAAAGGACAACACGGCTCATTAGGAGGCGGTTCCCACAAATAGATACTTTTTTTCAAATAATAGTGTCACTTTGAAAAGCACTGAGTTTTTGGCTGATGTTTCCTTCAGATTGTCTTTACTCCACTAAATTCAGTGCATTATGTCTTCGTCATAACGATTTGGTTTTAATCACTTCAAATTTGAGGTTTTTTTTATCACAGTGAGTGATTATTTAATCTTAACAGTTGATTCTTTGCATTTTTTTTAATATCGTAATTTCAATGATACATGTAGTGTTATCGCTGTGGTTCGTGGATTTATTGTGATGTAAAGTGATTTTTTCTGGTGAACATTTTGGTGTTATTTGGGGGAATTTGAGGAATGGTTCACCCAAGTGAGTAAAATTGATTAGCATAAACAGTTGCTTCGTTGCATTTTATCAATAGTCTTTAATTAACAGTGTTCATAGTGTCATTGCCCAAGTTGATAGATTTATTGTGATATTTGGTTATTGTTTCTTGTGAACATTTTCGTGTGATTCGAGGAATCTGAGGAATCTCATAGTAAGCGAGTGAAAATGTTTGACCTAAAAAGGACAGCACGGTTCATTAGGAGGCGGTTCCCACAAATAGATACTTTTTTTCAAATAAACGTGCCACTTTGAAAAGCACTGAGTTTTTGGCTGATGTTTCCTTCAGATTCTGTCTTTACTCCACTAAATTCAGTGCATTATGTCTTCGTCACAACGATTTGGTTTTAATCACTTCAAATTTGAGGGTTTTGTTTTATCACAGTGAGTGATTATTTAATCTTAACAGTTGCTTCTTTGCATTTTTTTGAATATGGTAATATCAATGATACATGTAGTGCTATCGCTGTGGTTTGTGGATTTATTGTGATGTTAAGTGATTTTTTCTGGTGAACATTTTGGTGTTATTTGGGGGAATTTGAGGAATGGTTTACCCAAGTGAGTAAAATTGATTAGCATAAACTGTTGCTTCGTTGCATTTTATCAATAGTCTTTGATTAACAGTGTTCATAGTGTCATTGCCCAAGTGGATAGATTTATTGTGATATTTGGTTATTGTTTCTTGTGAACATTTTCGTGTGATTCGAGGAATCTGTGGAATCTCATAGTAAGCGAGTGAAAATGTTTGACCTAAAAAGGACAACACGGCTCATTAGGAGGCGGTTCCCACAAATAGATACTTTTTTTCAAATAATAGTGTCACTTTGAAAAGCACTGAGTTTTTGGCTGATGTTTCCTTCAGATTCTGTCTTTACTCCACTAAATTCAGTGCATTATGTCTTCGTCACAACGATTTGGTTTTAATCACTTCAAATTTGAGGGTTTTGTTTTATCACAGTGAGTGATTATTTAATCTTAACAGTTGCTTCTTTGCATTTTTTTGAATATGGTAATATCAATGATACATGTAGTGCTATCGCTGTGGTTTGTGGATTTATTGTGATGTTAAGTGATTTTTTCTGGTGAACATTTTGGTGTTATTTGGGGGAATTCGAGGAATGGTTTACCAAAGTGAGTAAAATTGATTAGAATAAACAGTTGCTTCGTTGCATTTGATTAATAGTCTTTGATTAACAGTGTTCATAGTGTCATTGCCCAAGTGGATAGATTTATTGTGATATTTGGTTATTGTTTCTTGTGAACATTTTCGTGTGATTCGAGGAATCTGAGGAATCTCATAGAAAGCGAGTGAAAATGTTTAACCTAAACAGTTGCTCATTTACATTTGAAAGAACGGCGTTGATTGATAGTTTTTATTATAATGTTACTGTGGCTGATGGATTTATTGTTCTATTAAGTGATATTACCTGTGAACTTTATCATTAATTGGGTGGATGTATTTTCAGTGATATTGTTTACTATTATTATTGGAAATTTTGGCACGATTATTAATTTTATGTCAATGTCATTTTAATGTCAACAGTTTATATGTTCATTAATTACTGATTTTTTGGGAATAAATAAAATAAAAAATAGATGGATGAGTTCCTAATCATACCTCTTCCTTTCCGATTTCCAACTTTTACCCGGAAATAAACTTCTTTTTACTTGAATTTCATCGATTTCTGTCCACAAGTAGAACGTTAAAGAAAATCAATATTTGTCTTCATTTTACATTAATTTATCAACCTTTATCCTCGGCAAAAACGTTAAGGAAAATCTATATTTAAAAATATACACTATGCTTCTATTTTTTAACGTGTGCTCAATTTAACATATTCCAAAAATCCAAGGAACTTAATTCTCTGATAACTTCCTAATAAGATATTTAAAATTTTGTTAAGGCTTTTTGAGAAGGTATTTATTATTTCACCGTGCTCACCGCGCAAAACTTAAATGTTTTATCCATTTTAACCCACTATTTAATGCCAGAACCCCCATGTATCGCTCCTTACTGTATATGATAGCGCTCTTTGCTTTGACTTAGCAACCACAGCTGTTTCTTTTACTTAGTAGTGAGCCTACTAAAATATCCTTAGTATTTCCTCCATTTTTCTCCTCGCATCAATGCCGTCCTGGAATACGTGGTTTAATCTTCTGAAAAATCAAACATCTGAGATGGCATTTATTATTTTACCATGCTCACCGCGCAAAAGATAAATGTTTTATTAATTCTAATCGCCTATTCAATGCTTGAATCTCACTGTTTACTGCTAATTGTATTTGATAGCTCTCTTTGCTTTGACTAAGCAGTCACAGCCTTTTATTTTTCTTTGTTGTAAGCTAACAAAAATACACTTAGTATTTTTCCAATCTTTTTTCCCTCATCAATGAATTTACTCCTCTGGCATTTTTAAATATTCTCTACGGTTGGTATAAAAAGCCTTCATGACTCAAATATCGTGTTTAACTGCCTTATTGGGCTCCACTACAAACGATCTTAGAACAATGAATATATTCCAAAACCTTTCTTTCAGAGTAAATTTCAATTTATTAAGCATTATTTAACGCCGAAATAATCGAAAGAATAGCATTAAATTGCTTAAATTATAGACATAATTAATTTAACAATAATTATTCTACTTTTAGTATCCTCTCCTGAGCCACCACTGTCTTCTCGTCAAGGTCATTAACCTCTATTAAATCATAATGTGTAAATTTTCAGCCTCTCACAAATCCTTATCTCAATGTAGGGGTACTTAAACACAAGTAATTCCAAGTGTGTGTGGAAACCGATCTCTTATTTGTAAGCAGAGTAAATGGTAATGATGAAACAGGGGTGCTGTATAAACTAGGTTTTGCCGTGGAATAATCGGGCAAATATTTAAAATGAATAATTGAGGTCTATTCTCCCCAGGACCAGATGAGGTAACTATAGACTTAATTAAAGCTGCAGGACCAGTTGAAATGTTTTGGCTGTTTAGGGTGTTCGAAATCATATGGAAAGAAAAAAGGGTACCAAATGATTGGGGACTTGGAGAAATAGTTACTCTCTTTCAAAGAGGAAATAAAAGACAAGGTAAAAATTACAGGGCCATAATTCTCATGTGTCAATGTGCCAAGTTATTTAAAAGAATAATAATTAACAGAATCAGAGGAAAACTGGAAGCAGAAATCAATGAAGAACAACGTGGGTTTAGACCAGGGAGTTTACAATTGATTTAATATTTTCCATAAGACAACTAGTAGAAAAAAGTGGGAGTTTGCGAAAAACTTAATAATGATATTGATTGACATATAGAATGCCTATGACACTGATTTAAGAAGATCTATTAGGTAAAGTTTAAATACAATAGGTGTTGAAGTGCCCGATATTGATTTGATAAAAGAAATGTATAGGGTACACAAGTGCAGAGTGAGAACAAATATAGGGAATACTGAGTGGTTTGATATAAAAAAAGGATCTAATGATTTGGGACGAGGATGGGAATGTTGTGTAGGACAAACTAGATGAATATAATATGCAAATGAAGCGTCATGGACTTAAAATAAGTACTGAAAAAAGTGTAGTGATGGTTGTCGGCAGAGATGAAAACACCCGAGTAAATATAACAATAGATGGTCTACCAGTGAAAGAAGTGGATAATTTCTCATACATAGGTACTGCAATTAGTAAAGATGGTAGGATAGAACATGGAATTTCAAATAGACTAAGTAAAGGAGGTATATTTTATCAGAGCATAAAGTATCTAGTGTGGGATAGAAAGATACCACAACAGGCAAAAATGATCATTTTAGCTTCTTTACCTTTTAATGAGGGGACGAGGAATGTGTGAGGTGTGGAAATTGGATTTCAGAAAGGCGAGATACAGAGTTGAGCTCCTCTTACTCTTACGGACTTGAAATATTCGGCTGCCTACCATTGCTGTAAATCATTTTTAAATTCCGACGATTGCACAAAGGAAAAGGCTGGCAATGAAGTTAATAGTCGATTCAGCATGCTCTAGAGATTTAATTAACACAGCTTGCCTTTCATAGCTCGTAAAACTGTACGCTATCATTGGAAACAAGCAAAGGTGGGCATATAATCATTTCTTTTCGTCAGATCTGATTACTTTTCCATCAGAAAAATGACTTTCTTTTCAGTGGAGTCGAAATGACGCCTCACAGACGATGTAGTAGGTGACATAGTTTGGGAGTTATTGTGTTAATGTTCGATATTTCTCAATATCTCTGGGCATATGAAACTTGCACCAATACTAAAATGCTCATTTGGAAGAAAAAGTAATTGCGCATAATAGTATTATGCCTTTAATAAAAACTGTTACGATTTAGTGCAGAAAATTTTATTTTGAAATTTTCAACTTTCATGGCGATAGTTGAAGTGAAATACCAATGTTATTTGTTATTTCTTGTCAACTAGTTTGTGTTTCCGCGTGAAAATATTACACGGAAAGAAATAGACCAAGTGAGCAAGGGAATGTCAAACGAACAACCTCTAATAGCCTGAACCATTTTATTAGAAGAGCAATATCTATGTTGGCCCCGGTGGCGGCGGGGTAAAGTCCTCGCCTGCTAACCCGAGGGTCGCGGGTTCGAGTCCCGCGTGGGTAGAATTCGAGTGGGTAGAATATTATCTGCCCGGGACATGGGTGTATGTGTCACGTCCGTTGTTACTGTTGTTCTCCCGACGTAAAATGGCCTAATGTGCTGTATTCGGGGCAGTGAAAATTTCAAAAAAAAAAAAAAAATCATCACCTAGACCGCACTTATCTGCCAGCCTATTTTATCAATAATACACACAAAACAAGGTAGAAAACAATCCATGATAGATGTTTCATTTATTTGAATACAGAGATTTTCTCCTCTAAACATATTCTTAGGGAACTTAAGGATTGAAATAACATCAGTTATGTATTTCGCGAAATTCTCTTCAGCTAACTTTCAATATAATAAAGAAATGCCATGAACGGGTTTCCCTCAAAACAAATTCCCCTTCCCCTTCCATTCTGCACATTTTTTTATGTTTTGTGGCTAAATATTGAAGCTATTCATCCTTGAATTTTTAAAATGGTTTTTCTTCTTTTGAAGAAGTCGTTTAATTTTTGTGCTTGCATGATCGCTTTTTGCGTCAAAGTTTCGCGGCATCAGAAGCTTGGATGACGGTGGATCTATATCGGCATTCGGAAGCACCACTCGCGTATCATCTAATTCAGGGGGCTAATTAAGAGCTAAAAACAAAGAATTATAAGGATTCAAATCGCGAATACGGCGTCATAGCTGTCTCCATTTCGACGAGCCCCAAAGTTTGTTCTAGCCCTTTGGATGTTGAGCCGCTGGAAAATTTAATATTGTAAATGTTATTTTGAACGCTTAATATATTTACGGACAAATAAGTCTCGTCACATTAGGTGGATTTTCTTCCTTTATTTTCAGGCTTATCGTTATGAGAAAAGCCAAAAAGCTTCTATTCAATGCTTTCATAATAGTGTCATTTTATGAATGTACCATTTAATTCACCACTGTAGCATCAATATACCATTATTTCATTGCTTTACTCACCATTTTGTACTAAATTTAACTGGATTTTCTTTCAGAAATGTAATATATTTTTAGGTGTGGATATTGCCTTACAAGAATACAAGATTCCATTTGAGAGGGAGAATGCTCAGGTGGAGAAACTGTCATAAGCATCATAAAAATAGGTGGTTCGATGGCACTGTCCCACTTTATGAACCAACCACATGTGTACGGATATGCCGTGACTGTCTCCCAAAATTGATTAACTTCTTGAAAAACAAAAGAGTAATCTAACACTGTCACCTTTTTAAATTTTTTTCTCTGCGATCTACTACCTGATCTTTTTTACTGGCAATGAAATCACTAGAACAACCTGTAATATCCAGAACCGTTTTGTTGGAAGAGTAATATCTATGAAATCAGTCTCCAGGCCGCACTTATCAGCCAGAGTGTATTGTATCAATGCCTTTAAATTTAGATGCTGCCCTCTAAGTTCTCATTGATCTCTGCGAATATCATTCATGACTCTTCTACTGTGCACAAAATCGAATGCAGAACGCTTCTGGAAGCCGTTTGCAAAATATTTTCTCCTCTAAGCATACCATCCCGGAACTTCAGGATTGAAATAACACCAGTTATGCATTTTGCGAAATTGTATTCAGCTTACCACCCAGACATTGCTTTTCCAAGTTGCTCTGATTGATATGTACGCACATTTTGTGCCTGTCTGAAGCAATGACTAGTATTTACGTGCTCCGGAGATGAAAAGTTGTCAATTTTTGCCGGACGTACCTGTTCAATTAGATGTCTGTCATTCAAGTTGATATGATTTCTTGCTAGGTTGCAATGAAAGTTTCTTTCACTTGACCAATATTTAACCTTCCCAGCCCGTTTGTAAAACCTTCAAGGTGTATTTCTTTAAAAAAAACAGAAGTTATCAATGAATCTCTTGGTTTCAGTTAACTACTGCTTTATCGGAATGCAGATTACCTTGTTTTTCCTGTGAACTGGAAAGCACTCCCCGTTTAAGAATTAAGTATTAGGTTCTCCTAGTGCAACTTTAATTCCTAGATTTTACCAGTGTCACACGATTTCAGAAAACACGAAAATTATTTTCTCTTTTACCCCATCATAAAACGGAATCTTAATTTTTCCGTGAACATCTCTCTAATTTCGGCTTTATCTACTTCGTGGAATGTGCGGAAATATGACAAAGTTTTTTTAAGATCATGATATCTATTTTTAATTTCTACAAGATATCACCAGATTCGTTAAAATTCATTTATCTACGTTGGCGGCCATTAAATCTTGGATTCGTTTTGTAAAGTTGGGTTTTTTCACATTTTGCGAGGGCCGATGTAAATGAGACGAGCACCATAACAATACATATGCCCATTGCGATACGATGGAATGGGTATGGAGGTGAAGAAGGTAAACTGAGAGTAGTAATGCTGGTAAGCCTTACCTTAATGAGAAGAAGATGATGCATATGGGAGATTATAGAGAGGCGTACGCAGACAGATCATTCGATGGTTTGAAAATAAATTCACTTTCTAATATTCTACGATGGTTTTTATTATTCCGGCCTGGGTTTCGACTCAAGTCATCATCAAGATCATTTTACTTGAGTCAAAATTAGGTCGGAATAGTATAAACCATTTGGAATATTACAAAGTGAATTTATTTACAAACCATCGTAATGTTGTTCCTCCAAGTGAAGCCTGAGAATTTATTATATAGACAGATAATTCGTTGAATATTGCTTCCTTTCCATTCTGTCGTTCCCTCGTCCGCATGAAGGCGTCACTAGATCGCATAGTTATAAGATCCATAAAGTTATAGATCTTATAAAGTATTCGGGTTGCAGGAACAAATATACTAGTTGCTTAACTAATTTACCAATGTTTATAGCTTCAAATACTTGATCTGTTCTTATACCGCCAGATAAATTTACGAAAGTTTAGCCTATAGATAGTTTCTAATGCAGATAATAATTAGTCATCAAGAGTAAACGAATTGGCCAAAACAATTCCTTTATTAAGTAATTAGGTCTCCAACCGGTTCATTGCGCAACTTAGCAACTTACGGAACTCACAACACCATTCCATAAGTAATGAAACCAATACATTTTTCGAATGTTTGTGCGACACTTATTGAATGGTTGCTACGGCTTGTGGGTGCCATCACTTTATGGAATGCATATGTGTTGTTCCTGCAACTGGCCATAAATGAATTGTAAATTGCCATGATAAAAATTCGCGGGCATAATTATGAGCAAATTGATATAATGTATGGCATAAGTAACCACACACTCATACACTCATTAAGAATTTGCTGATCCCCCCCGCAAGAGTGCTCCTTTAATCGCCCCCGCGCTGCCTGGAAGTTAATTCAGTGTCAAGCTTGAAAGCGCGCGAAAAGTCCTCCCGGCGAAATTTGGCGACACCCGGTCGGAGGAGGGGGTTGGTCAGAGGAGATAAGAGTGTGGGACAGTGAGGCGGGCAGACAACGGACGGTCCACGGTCGAGTGTAAGACTTGTATCGAGAAAGGGAGGCTGTTTATACGACGAGGAGTGCCGTCCGCGATGTCGGGAGAGCAAAGGGAGATTTATCGAATCCATAGGCTAATTTTCCACCTTGAAGGGGGCGCTATATACGTGTTCAAAACCAACCCAGCGGCGTCCGTGAGGCCATTGCTCTTGCAGGCTCTTGAAAGGGATCGGCTACAATCGAGAGGATATCTCGATAGGCTAATTTTCCACCTTGAAGGGGGCGCTATGTACGTGTTCAAAACCAATCCAGCGGTGTCCGTGAGGCAATTGCTCTTGCAGGCTCTTGAAAGGGATCGGCTACAATCGAGAGGATATCCACCCCCCTCGACCGGCTCCTTTGAGGCTATGCAAGGAGGCGCAGCAGCGATTCCAGTGCAGGGATCACGTGATGGTGCCGACCCTGGAATGCCAGGGGAGGAGCCGATGGAATCCGTGGAAACAGAACCGATTCCTTCGACTTCAGATCCACTTGCGCGTGGAAAAAAACGTAAGCACGATTAGTATGGCGGAGAGACTATGGCGTCAGGCCCGAGGCAACAGCATTCCGAGGAGTCGATGTCGCCCGTGGCCGGGGCCGATTGTCGACGGGATTGACGCCTTATGCCGGAGCAGACGTGCGGGAGCAACATCTGAAGTACAAGCGATAGGAACAGTGGTGAGTCGAACGTATGTTCTACATCGTTTGCAGTGATTCCTCTCTTTCTTTCCTTCTAAAACTTGGTGCGAAAAAATCTCTTTATAAGTATTTCGATTCCTGATGATGATGTAGTGCATCGAAACCTGGGTCGAATACAAATTTATCTAAGTGGAAAATTGGCTTCACTCTAATTCATCATGATGAATTAGAATGAAGGCAATCTTTCCGCCGAATCAAGCATGATAATTCTCTTTTTTACGCTTCGATATACAAGGCATTCAGTGGCTGTTCCTCAATGTTAACTTAAAAAGTATGACGAGTGATATAAGAGTGGAAATCGTAGCGGAAAATATAATAATATTGGCTTATAGACAAGTCATGTAAAAATTAAGACGCGGCGATTTCAGGAAACCGAACCTCGCGCTAAGTGAGGGTTTATTATGTACTACTTTCTGTGTTGTAGTTAGTTTTAGCAGTTTAAATTGAATTTAGGAGAACGTTAAATTATTATCTAAATGATTACCAAAAAAATAATGCAAAAGGAGAGGAAAAGCTCTTCTATTTGAACATATAATGTTAAATTTTTCTTAATGACTAATCTATTAGCCGATTTTATTTTATCCTACTACATCTTATATCTTCTTCTTCTATATATCTTCTTACATCATCTTCCCTAGTTAACATTGACGAACAGCCACTGAATGTCTTAAATATCGAAGGACTGATAGAGAGATTTTTTTCGTGCCAATTTTTAGAAGGAAAGATAAGAAGCACATTGTGAGAGAGGACATTTGATGAGAAGTGCTATGATAGTTCAAGTATAAGTGGTAAGGAAATACTACTGAAAACACGCATATTGTAATTGTATCATTATATGGCTTGGAGACTTGGAGTATGAGGTAGGAGGATGAGCGTAGATTGGAGATTTTTGAGATGTGAGTAAAGGCCGTAGTATACGGCACTGATTTTATTCAACAGAGGCGCTTCCCGGGAATCCGATAAACTTCGCAATGAAAATAATTTGGGCATATTGTTTTGGCATAGTTACCATGTTGTTTGCTAAGTATTCCAGAAAATCTTAAGAAAACCAGTTCTGAATGTCCCAAGAAAGCATTTACTCGAATATGATAATATCGGCTTACCTTGTTTATATTGATATATTTGGGTGTGTTACTAGACCAAAGATTAAACTGGCATAAATATATTCTAGGAGTAGATAAAATGAAGATTTGCCTTGTCAAAATTTTATTATATGCAAAATAAATGTCCTTAATCCTTTTTCAGATCAACATGTTTTACCTTGGTACGATCAGTGCTAGATTATGGTTTAATCTGTTGGGGAAGCACTAATTAAAATACATCCAAGTATGCAGAAGTCATTCAAAAAAGAATTGATAGGGTGATAATATTTTAAAGGGGTTACGATTTTTCTTCTTTTTTTAGAACTGAGGTTGTTGCCAGCTGGATCTTTGTACATTTACATAGTTTTAAGATCTTATTTCATTCGAAGTGGCTATTCCCCATTCTATTCTTCGGAATGGCATCCTTACAATTTGAGGAGAAAAAGCAATGTGCATCTTTCTAAACCAAGTTAACATTATATAAAGTATCTTTTTTATATAGGCCCTACGGGATTCGGTTTTTTGCCTGACAATATTAAAATAGGGAGGCGCTTGGGCGTAGGGTGAGGATTTCTGACGAAATGGCGAACGCACGAAAACGGTTAGAATGTGGGCAATGTTGAGCACATGTCTGCGATTGGTGACTTCTCAGAAAAATTCTTCATTTATTGAAATCATGGCTGTATACTCGGTACCGCATTGAAACTCTGTTTGACACAAACGTATAATTGAAGCGTTTTGTTATGTATTCAATTGTACATACATATTTTTTCCGTTGATAAGGATAGTAAGACTATCGCCGGAGATTTTTGGTCTAATTTTTACATTTTTTGCATGTCCAATTGTTGATTATATATCTGTTGGATACGCATGTCTATGTTAATTGAAGGTAGCCTTAACACACGTATTACCTTTAATGTTACCGAAAGCTTTAATTTTGTATGTTTAAAAGAAGTTGTATGATTTTTTCTTTTCTTTTGTTGGAAGTAATAAACATGTTAATATCTCGAATTATAGTTCATAAACCTCCCACGAGGAATACGTAGTTAGACCACTAGTATTCTTTCAAAACGCTCGTCTCTTCTGCTTGCCTGTGATTGGTCGTTGGATTCTAGAGTTAGGTGGAAGATTAGATTCGCATATATTTCTCTTCTCAGCTTCGATAAGTGAATTCAATTTACGTAATCGGATGTGATCACACAATTTACAGCATACGATTTTCAGCTCACTGAGTGCAATTCGGATTTCAGTACTAAAATGATCACCGCGTAAAACGTCCTTTGGAAGGGGCAGAGAAAAAGTTGAGTGGAGATGAAGAGAAACGAGGAAATGGTACGGATGGAGGGGGAGGAAAGGCGTTTGGGTGGGGGAGGGGGATGATAACAAATGAAGGGGAAGAGGGATGCTCGACAGAGGAGGGAGAGGGGGGGGCATGTTGCAGGGAGGCGCTTGGGAGTAGGGTGAGGATTTCTGACGAAATGGCGAACGCACGAAGACGGTTAGAATGTGGGCAATGTTGAGCACATGTCAGTGATTTTTGACGCATTTACATTAGAATGAACGATGGAATCTTAAGTTTTGAAAACGAATTGAATCTACAAATATTTATTGACAGAAGGCGTTGAATGTAACTCCGGACGATTATAGCACGAAAATGTAGGCTAATATTTTCAAATATATTTAACTCCCGTCCTGCTGTTGTACGTCTTCTTTGTAAATAGGGATTTCTGCATGCTTTTATGCTCACTGACCAAAATGTTTCTCCAATTTTTCTCCAATTCACTTGAGTTAGAGTTGGACCATATGGAAAAGGCAAATGCAAGAGTTATAAGGACGTGTTCAGAGTTTCACGCGATTTAAACCTTATTTATTATTATGTATATAAATAACAAGTTAGCACAAAATAAGCAATTGCTCAACTGTTACAATTTAAATACGTTCAAATAAAGAGCTGAATAGATAGCGTTGCGTAGCAATGAATAACAGCGCCGTAAGTGAAACTCGATTTCCTTGAGAAGCGTAAGTAGGGTAAGCGTAAGTAGGGTAAGCGTAAAAATTTCCACACCTGTGCGCATTAGTAATGTGCATCCATAAAATGAAAGTAATTGAATGTTACCATTTTAGTTTCTTGTCAATTCGTTCCTAATTAAACACGTAGCCTGATAAAACTTGTCCTAATTTACAAAAGATTCTATTTCGCATGTACAGATTTCCCCTAGACGCGAAATAATTCCTTTCATTGCACTATGTCGCAAATTAGAGATGGGAAAACCCGTTCACTTTTGGGAACTCGTTCACTCTGAACCGGTCCTTTTTGGGACCCGTTCCTTTTCCCTCATTCACCATTCCATTTTTATTAGTAGCCATGTATTTCTATTTGTAGCATTTTCTTGGCGTTTAAAAGATTAAAAAAAAAAAACTAGAAATACTTGATATACAGTGATGTTGGAGCTTAAGAATGTTGGATGAAATTCAAGATGGATGGTAATATTACCAACTTTTTACGTGGTGTCGTGAAAAAGTTTCATGTATATAAAAAAGGACTGCTAATTACACTGCTAGCATCCCCAGATGAATTCATGGGGAGTTATTAAGAACATCTTATCTCTTAAAGATAGGACCAACTAATCTATGGGAACGAAGGACCGAAAGGAGCGGTCGTTCCATAGTAGTCGGTCCTTGGTCCTCTCGGTCAATCCATCCGTTCGTTCGTGGCCGACCCAACTCTATTGCAAACACGCATTTTCATAAAAGTTTCCCTTAAGGTAGTTTGAGCGAAATATCATTTTATCCAGAAATCAATGAATTTGGTCTCATGTTAAAGAAAAATATCTCACCCTTCCAATGACTCCAAAAATTCAACCTCTTACCACACTACTTTAGGAGTTATTTGTCAAAAAATACCAGCCCTTTAACATGGAAAATGGTACGTGCGTGCACTCCAGAGAGACCTTAGATTAAAAATGAGGAATTTCTAACTCTTTGATGTCACAAAAAACTAAAAGTGTGTAGTTTGTATGTTTTCTCAGCTATTTTTGAAAATTAATCATATTGTCACCGCAATAATTTCTTGAGTATCACAAAAAAAACCTTCCGTTTAGGAGTTTCGAACATACCGCGTGAAAAAAATGAATCAAATTGAAGACTTCTGGTGATATTTTTAATTGCTTACTGACCATCTCTGTTATATAACTCTATATTATTGCACCATTAATAATGCAATATTTAATTCATGTGTCCTACAGATGGTGAAATTAAAACGTATAATTCGAATAGTCTCTATTATGTCTAGGGAACTATCTTGCTCAAACTAACTTAAGTGTCAAATTTCTCGCTTTATCCCTAGTCGAAAAAATGCTAAAATCGTTACGAAAGTTTTAAAATGTAACTCTTTCGTCATTTATTATTTGACATCAGGAACGGTTATTTAAACCGTATAACCCGACATACTTATGTGCTTCAAGATTTGTTTCAAACTTTCTCGAAAAGTTATTTAAATGTGCCCCCGACGGCTCACGATCAACGCCTTCAGCCGTGTTGTTAGCGTTTCAACCGATTGCACATTGTACAATAAAAGTTGGAGCCTATTTTACTTATGTACAGATTAGCGTAAAACTTTCCATACGTGTACCCAATAGTAATACGTATCCATTAGATGAAAGTAATTGAATTTTATCGATTTGGTGACTTGTCAATCCAATACTACTTGAACACGAAGCCTAATCGCAATTGACCTAAATTGCTAAATATTAGATTTCATATGTACAAATTTTCCCCTAAACGCGAAATATTTTTTTCACTTGACCAATTTTTCAATGTTTCTGACCAACAAATATAAAGGTGTCATGCCACTTTGCCAAGGCGCTTTTTCATAAAATTTTTGCTTCACTTTCGGATTCCTTGCTCTTTCCCAAGTCGGAAAAATGCTTAAGTCGGGGCGAAAATTTTAAATGTAATTCTTGCATCATTTATTTTATGACTTCATGAACGGTTTTTTAAACCGTGTAAGCTGATATACTTAAGGTAGTTTCAGCGAAATGTCATTTTATCTAGAAATCAATGTACTTGGTCTCATTTCAAAGAAAAATATATCATCCTTCCATTTGCACCAAAAATTGAACCTCTTACCACATTACTTCCTGAGATGTTTGATAGAAAATACTAACCCTTTCACATGGGAAATGGTGCGTGTATGCACTCCAGAGAGACCTTGTTCAGTAAATGAGGCATTCCCTATACTTAGATCTCGTCAAAAAATCAACAGTGCCTAGTTTTTGGGTTTTCTCAGCTGTTTGGAAATTAGTCATTTCCTCACCGCAGTAAATTCTTCAGGATCACAATAAACCTACCGTTTTGATGGAGTTTCAAACATACTGCGTGAAAAAAATGAGTCAAGTTAAAGACTTATTTAGATATTTTCATTTGATTACTTGCAATTTCTATCATGTATAACCATATTATTGTACTATTAATAATTAAAAATTCAATCCCTATGTCTCACCGCTGGTGAAACTAAAACGTATAATTCCAATATCATCTCTATTATGATCTCTATTATGAACTATCTCGCTCGTACTACCTTAAGTAAAGTGTGGTCGAGGATTTGTCTCAAACGTTCTCGAAAACCTTAATGTACCCCCGACGGCTCACGATCAGCGCCTCCAGCCGCCTTATCATCGTTTCAACCGAACCGACGAGGCGGCACATACCTCGCTCCCCCCTTCGTGTGGGTGCCATTTCAAGGTCTTCCGACCCTCCGCGGTCGCCTCGTACCCAGAGTTTATCATCTCTCTCTCACAGCCCTCCTACGAACGCTCATCATCGCTCGAGGACCGAGCGGAGCGTTTATGGGTTTCACCCTTTGTCCTCCCGAGCTCAGTGCCAGCCTACGTAGATGGTGTTTGCTTCCCCCCTCACTCCGAGTGGAAAGGGTTGGGCCTGGAGGACAGTCGTGCGAGGAAGATAACACCTCTAAATAAGAACGGATGAAAATCAACGCGCAGCAACCTCCCCGGGAATCATCTTGGTCTCTCAGTTAATAACCATACGACCCCAGACAATTTATCTTCACAGCAATCCGTAAGCCCTGGTTACACGACACATTAACCCGTACGAGTTTATGTGCGAATGCATGAACGCGTGAATGAGCGCGAAAATTCATCGCGTATCCACACCAACTTGTACGAATGCATGAACTCGTGAACAGGGAGATAGAACCTGTTCTATTTGGTTCATGCATTCGTTCATGAACTTTTACATGAACACGTACGGGTTAATATATCGTGTAACCAGACCATTACACTAAGATGTCGAATTCCACGCCGTTTCCCGTGACGGAAAAATAATAAAATCTGGACGAATATTTTAAAATGTGATTCTTGCATCATTTACATGACGTCATGAATCTTTACGTCTAACTTTACACTGAGAATGGTCAAAGCCTTATATAAACGCCGTTTGAATAGGATATAAAGGCTGAAGTTTCTCAAGATCATGGTGAGAACTTAGAAACTCTTATATTCAGAAAAAAAGAAATAAATAAATGTTCTCCTCTATTCCCGAATGTGCCAATGATTTGGAATTTTCACTTCTGTGGACTATGAAACCAATGATTTTTCATTTCTTGCATATAGTATTCGAGAGGATTAATTTTCATTTATTTTACATTTGGACTGTTGCAATGTAGAGAAAAAATTCGGAAATGAAAGTGATAACAAATAAATAAAAATTTATTATATTTGCTTGTTTTTAGAAAATAATAACGTAAAATATTAGCATTGGCTGATATAATAATATGTATATTTCAATATATAGCAAAAATAAAGGACAAGAGTGACAAACCATTACGTATCGAGCGGTTTTGAAACAAAAATTTAAGAAGAATTCCAAAAAGTCACTATCAACTAGAACGTACTCTGCCGGAAAGTGTTTCGAGAAAAACATACAGCTTTCTTATTGAAATTCAGGGTTTAATAATTTTTACGGGGGTGACTTAACCCTTAGAGTGCTGGGGAGCTCTATCGCGCTCCTCCTCTCTCTCGCGAAAAGTACCAGGAGCGCGATAGCGCTCCTCCTGCAATGCCACTCTGAGATGCTGATTGTTCACAGATGGCACCTAAATGCAGATTACTTATGAAGCTTAACCCTTGTAGTTTCTAAATTGACCACTGGCGTTTATCTTCCTTTGGTTTTACATGTGCTACATTTTTATAAAATGTACTTAGATTTTGCTACCCCAATACGTCAAAATGGCGTAACTTCTTACTGAACTCATATTTTGTAAAACAAATCGTCAAATAATATATTTAAAAGGTGAAACCACACATAATAAAGTTTTCCTTGAGTTTTTTAATATTTACCTTCACCTGTATTTGAGACAATTTTTTTCCTAAACTGCTGCAAAATCAGCAAAAATGCCTCGGCAATATTAGCATAGTACCTAGAAAATCGGTTGGCACTCAAAGGGTTAAAAAAAACTGTCAAAGAGGAGCAAGTTATTAAGATTAAAATGTTTGAAAGGCCCCCTTTAAAAATTTTAAGTTTGTATTAATTGCGATCAATGATTATTTCATCGTGACGAATTATCTATTATCATAGATAAGCTTCACCATCTACGAAGTAACAATGTTATTTTAAATATAATGACCTAATATTTAATTTAAATGTTTTTTGTTATTATGGAACTTGAAGGTTACTTATTATTTAAAAACACGGCAGGCATAAAATTGGCCGGTGAATTTCACTGACCCCCTTCACTTTTGTTACATGGAACACGGAATAAAGGGAAAAACATTCGTTAAATAATTTTTCCGACTTCATTTGACATTAAATGTTTCATATAGATGAATACAATTATCCTGTCGTAAAAGAAGCTAATCATACCGAATTCTTGAATGAATCATGCTCAGCGAATCGATCTCGGTGATCCAACTTAAATTCACCGAAGTGCTGGGCCCCTATCTGTACGGAGGGATGAGGGCCGGCCTCGTCGCTGGCTGACTTAGGAGGGACGAGGACCAACCCTCCCGCGAAGCGAGGGCCAAGGTCAGCTCCGTTAAACAAGATGGCGGGAGGAAGACGGGAAGGGAGGATTTTGACTTGCCTGGTCCACGCTCGCTTCCCCTCGGCGCGCACCGTACGAAATTCAGTCAGGGGAAGGGGCGAGGGGGGGTTGGGGGGTTGGTCGGTCTCTCGGTCTGCCCGACGGCTTCAGATAATTTCACTGCCAAGAAAGCAGTCTGCATTTCACTCGTGGAAAATTATACATCCTCTGGCGCAGTGTGTGGGGAAACGCGGGTGTTCTGTGCGTTCAATTATCGTTCCGACGCCTTTCTTAAGCGAAATATAAAGGTGCGGCGGGTAAAAATCTACAGCAATGATCAGGAAGCGCTCAAGGAGTGTGTAGAGAATATTATGAAAAATAATTTTCAAAACTAAAGAAAAAAATGGAGGAAATTACTGCGGGAGAAAAAATCTTAAACATTACTGATTGGACAAATTTTATACATACATACATATATATGTGTACAAAATTTTTTCTATCAGTTATATTTCAGATATTTTTCTCCTGCAGTAGTGTCCTCCATTTTTTTAGTCTTAAAAATTATTTTCATAATTTATTTAAAAAATAATTTTCAAAATAAAAAAATGGAGGAAATTACTGCAGTAGAATATATATGTATAAAATTTTTCTTATCAGTAATGTTTTAGAGTTTTTCCCCTGCAGTAATTTCCTCGATTTTATTTAGTTTTAAAAATAATTTTTCATAATATTCTCCACACACTGACCCCCATCATTAAAAGAAGCATCATAATCACAAAAAATATACTTTCCATAAAATGCCATTCCGTTCGAGCCAAAACAAAAGAATATGCAATTTTTACCGGAATTAATTAATCATAGACTTGTTTACGACTAATTAAAAGCTTTTCTCTTCACACGAACAAAATATTTGCTCGACCCCATGGAGTTTTCTCCCGTCTTCTGTTTTTCTAAGTCAAAACGATTGGTGGATGTGAGCGCTGTTCACCAGTGCAGCCTCCTGAGAAGAGCCTTTCGACGCGCCAACCAGGGATGTGTTTTCTTAGAGGGGAGAGAGAGGTCCGGGTGAAGGAGTCACGTGACCTGAGGGGTAGGAGCCACAACATTCCATTCTCCGCTGACAGGGAGCGTAGCGCACGCACCGCGAGATTGGCGACTAGTCCGCTTTGCACAAGTCTATGTGAAGAATTGAGAGGAACGAGAAAGAAATCATGAATAATTCTTAATAAATGGTTGAATATAAGTAGCTCTAACATTTTGCTTATTCAACATATACATTTTACAAATAAACTGAATGGAGCATAATTAACTATAATTTTACTATGATGACTTTATTATTTACTGCCATAGAAAAATTGTCAAATATTTAATTTTTTCTAATAATGGTCAAACAAAGGATAAACGGATATGAAAGCAAGCAAAAGCATCTGATTGCAACTTCCGCGCAACATCTGTATCATGGACGATGCGAACCAATCCCAATCGTCGTTAATTTATTTGTGCACTCATTCTGGTAACTCACCGGTTTACACGACGAAACATCCAATGCGTATCCATGCCTGAATGTGATTGCGCCATAAAGTTCCCCGAAAAAAAAAACAGCCTTATGAGCGATCCTTTCGGCTGTTTTCGCATCCTCGTCCCTTTCATTCATTCCACTCGAAAGTGTTTGCAAGATCGCTTAAATACGTGATTGGTCTATCGATCATCTATTCGGCTGTAAATATGTATTAAAACTTGGCGGAAATATAAAAGTTACGGACCAACTTATAGAACACATTGCTTTAGAAGAAGAGAAATGTTACATGAATATGGGTCCAGAAACGCATTTATTTCCATGCTAGAACTCATTTCCTGTAACTCTTCCTAACATTAATCATGAGAAACTCGGAAACATAATTGAACAGCGTCTATTGCCGCGCTTTTTTAGAGAACACTCAACCTGGTCCAATAGAAGATATGACTTTATTATGAAACACGTAATTCATTCTGAAGGTGAGAAATTTGAACACTTAATGTACGAATGAATGCCATGTGGTACGCTTGTACGCCATGTTCCTCTATGTTTCCCATGATTAATATACAATGAAGGGTTGTAGAAAGTTAGATGTAACATGGAAATTAAGCGCTTCCGGACCAATTTCCATAAAGCATGTTTTCATCTTCTGCGTGTGACGAATGTGTCCTCAAAGCTTGGACGACCCTCTTGGCTTAACCTTGTATTTCAATTTCTCACACATATCAGCATCCTATATCGTCTTTATACATTTAAATGGTGCATTGATTATCTAAAATAATGTCGACATATTTATGGAAGCGAATTATGCACAAGATAACTTGTTGCCCCGGAAATTACTAAACTTGAATTAGAAAATGAATGATTTATCATTTACTCTGATTGTACTGCCTTATAAATTTTCCATATATTTCATATGTTCTAATACCGATTAAACAAATGATCTTTACTGTTTTGAAAGACTAAATCAATAAGATACTCAACTCCACGAGAAGAGGTCGAATTCACTTCTGATCCGGTGACTTTCCTTTTATCAGTCTCGCCGTAGATATTTCGTCTTTCGTTTTTATTGTTGCTTCTGTTTCACGGTGTATTCCTGCGTTTTGCCAAACTACTGCAGAGCATTTATGAATGAAACTATAGGGAGGTCCATACTTCATCCGTTTTCATCTCCACTCGGGGATGTCTTGCGTGATACATCATGAACTTTCCTGTCTGAAGGGAGAAACTGAACATGTCTGAAGGGAGAAACACCAGTTCTCAGAGGCGGCAAGAATTATGAGAGTTACTGAAAGCCAAATTCAGGTAAAAAATAAGATACAGTGTCCCGTTAGACACTCAATAAATGGTTAAAAGTGTTTATGAGCGGACTATCATCTAAGGAGGAGTCTTTCCACATGATGAATGTCAGATTTTAAAGCCAGTGGTACGAATTGCTTGCACGCGTGTGGACTTGAATCCGACAGCTCCCACGTGTAGGTCCCACTGAATCATTCACCGCATTTGGCAAAATGTACTCCGATGTTTCCCTAGCGACAAACCATCCTTTACCCATATCACAAATTAACATTGTGAGTTCGATTCATCATTAATCGAATGAGAGTTATCACACAAGGCCTTGATATCAACTCTGCTAAATCTTTCACCGCCTTCGGGTGGAAATCCAGTAATTATGGTTTCTAGCAGCAACACGCTAAATAGTAATTACGAGCGCAATCACACGTGTAGCTCTAGATTAATTAATAATACTGTGAACGGCGGAGAAAGAGTCTTGAACTGAGGACTATTTTTCTTTGTCAGTCCTTCCGTATAGGGTTTTTGTCGGGTTTTGAGTTTCAAATGTTCCGGAAAATTCGATTATAGTCCTATTTCTGCATGCATTTTAGTATTCGTATGAAAGCATATCGCTCGAACGATAATGTATACAACATATCAAATAGTTATTTACATGAAAAATTAATTTTATTTCTGTCCTGTTTTTTCCAGGACACCATCATCAGCACATCACCACCACAAGAGAGTGCTTCAATGGAGGACTTGTAGTGATATTGGAAACTCTTCAAGCAATTCCATCAATGACAAAATCATTTTCTCCTGATTTCATCAGCATTGGCTTGTGATTGTAGTGATGCATAACTCACAGTTCCCGCAACATGAAGACTCCTATAGTTATATGGTAGTGAAAACAAACAGTTTGAACAAATTTCTCCTCCAGATTTTGTGTCCACCTGCTTTCATTAAAAAAATTTCTACGGTAAAATGAGAGGATTTCTACTACTTTAACTTGAAAGAACTGTTTTTACATTAAAATTTACATTTATACGTTTTCAAATATTCAATGCATTTTTCATAGTTGTGATGAGTTACTTAGTGAAAATTTGACCTTTTCTTGACACTTGTTCAATACTTGTTCATGAGTATGGTAAAAATAGATTTAGAATATGAATAGTGTCATTACTGTTGTAGATTCATTTAATATTTAGTGATATTTTTTATATTTGGACGTCAAAGCTCATTGATCTGAGTCATTCTTGATGGAAAAACTATAAATTGTATAAAATTTTTGTGGAGGAAAAATAAAATTGTTGGATTTATATTGATTCGCAAATTAACCCTTTCCGAATACTAAGAAATCTACCCAAGAGTGTTTGGAGTGAGATTTTTTTCCTAGTCGTAAGAGAGACAATATTCGAATTTTATTTTTTTAATTCGGCTGCTGTAAGAAACATAATAAAAATAGTGTAGTATTAGTGGCGCAAAAAATCGTTTTACGTGGCAGGGATTATGAGCAATTAACTAAATATATTTTAATAATCCATAGCATGACTCATTATTAATATCGTACGCTATAAACGCCTTTTTTGCGATCCTGTGAAAAATAATTCTGTGAGTATATGCTGTTTTTTTCTAATACGAACTACTCGCAAATAATAACGATATCTGTACGCCAGAAATATCTCATTAAAAAAAATAAATTCTCTCTGAAGTGCCATATCATTTCCAATAAAACACGGCTCGTATGTTTTTGGCAAATTCCTCGTAAAGTATGATGATAAGTGGTGACAAACTGTAACTGTATTAAATTATTTTATGTTGAGGGCAAATAAACTAAAATTGATGGATTTTATCATAGAATATTTTGGTGAATTTGAAAATATAAGAACATTTTCTTTTGTGATTAGGCCAAGCCCACTGGATTTTATGAAGTTTATATCGCGCCCATATTTCCTCAAACCAAACTCTATTGAAGGAGCCCGGGTGTTCTCCGCATGACAAAAGAGTATGGAACGAGATTCCGATGATAAATCTGGGCTGCAACCGAGCTTCAGACCGCACTTTATCGAGAAACGAGCTCAACCCGTCGCACCCGTCCAATTTCCACGACCCTTCATCTTGTCAAGCACTGGGCTGGAAAGCATTTAAAATGGGGAAACTAAAAAGACTGGTACTTTAAATTTGACACGTGTGAAAGATGAACTAAAAATATTTTTTTAAATTCCTTTTTGTATTTTAACAAATGCAAGCGACAGTTAATTTGCAGATCAGGGTTACAGTTTATTCAAAATCTTATGCTAGCAGAAGTGACGACAAAAAGCAGATTTTTAAAGGGTTTTGCACTAATGACCATACTCAGTGTATATGAATTAGATTCTTCCTATGAACTGTGGTTAAAATTTTTTTGTTTTGGATGCATGCTGTTGTAGTTAATTATTACTATTCACCATAAAGTATCCGCAAATACGTGGGATGGGGATATTGTATGGTAATCAGGATGCGCTTTTTCCAAACAGAATGCTTGAAATACATTACTTTTTCGTGGCTATTGCTATTGAACCTTTTTTTGGAAAACTCGCATGGTGTCTAAGGCTTGTTTAATAGACAAACAAAAGGTTTTCGTCCTAAATTCCTTTTCCTTTCAATAGAAGCACTGGGATTACTTCTCATCTCAAGTGAGTTTCATAGCTGTCATGGAATACTTTTCCGTCGCACGTCACCCCGTCTTCACTTTCTTTTAATTTCTCACACAAAAAAGTATTCTCTCGCCAAATTTAGTTGCAGTAGACGTCACCCTAAAGAAACTAATTTTTCAAAAATGACGTCGGAGGCGACGTTGAAGCCCGGAAGCTTCACAAGTAAGTATAGTCCGTATCTAGTCCCGACATATGGAAAATGTGGAAAAATATTCAGAAAGACCAGAGGCGCCAGAATGCTGTAACGGAATTTTACTTCCCAACTCGCTCTCTGGAGTTATCAGAGAAAGTGTTTCTTTACCGCTATCAGTGATGTCGTTTTTGGTGCAGTCCTATTTCGCGTAATATATAGAGGCTATACTATTTGACCATAGTCGGTAAGAAAATCAACATTAACCTGCATTATATGAATCTCAAAAGGTAGGAAAATGTAAAGCATGGTAACGTTTTAGCGTCCGCCGTGTTACTATATTTATTAGCATTTTAATGTGAGACATCACTTTTTTCTTCACCGTAAACTGTTCAAAAGAAAATTGAATGGGTATTTATTTTTTCATAACACGACGCAAAAGATATGGATGCTTTTGCATATAAGTGCTGCGTATCAACCATTATATTCGGCATTTAACCTATCAACCGAGCCGAATAAAAGGCCGTAATCGTCCCCAAAGAAGAAAAAAAGGAGAGTTATCACGGGCGAGGAAGGTTGGTGCTGGAAGAAAGACAGCTGCCACGAGCGAGAAAAGTTGGTATCGGTGGAGAGCTCGACGAGAAGGCTGTTGGAAGAGTTTGGGCCAAAGACGACGAAGGAGATTTGCACTAAATAACGTCGCGATTAAGTTACTTAGAAGAGGTTCCGCACCCCGTGCCCTGGGCCACGTCAATTGCTGATGGTAATTAGCATCACTGCTCTCCCGTCCGGAGGAGAAGTCGTCTCCGCTCTCCAAGAACGCACTCCAGAATTCGCTGTCATCGTTCCGGAATCACCCAACTAATAAGTACTGTCATATTCCCGCCCACAGCATATCCCCTATTTTCCGTCAAGATTTAATAAGTTCTACAGACCAAGATCTTAAGTACAAAGTGAAACCCCCCTTTTTTAATCGTATCTCCTATTCCCGTGTGCTTGTGATCAACCTTAGGACGAGTGTGAAAAGAGGGTCAATCATTTCAGTGTCAGCTCAGCTCACGTGGCGCCAATTGCTCTCAAAAATATTGAAGTACAGACTTCAGAAGCTGCACATGAAGTATTTTTCTTGTGTGTTATAGTAATTTGTCGGCTATAAATACGCCAATCATCGGCGAGCCTGTTAATTTTCATGATATTTTTTTTGTGTGCAATTCTGACACGTTTTCTTTCGCATTCGTTTTGGTACATGTAATTTTTTTAAATAAGGACGAAGCTTTTCGTGCTATTTGTGCCAATCTTACCACTCTGGGTGGAATAAATAGTCATTTCAATTATATTTGGTCGAGGTGCCTTTCTTCTCAACCGCCTATTCCTCGTTAATTCTAATAACAGGTTCACCACGCACCTGGCCGTTTCTAGTAACTGAGGAATAAGTTTGATAGGAAGTATCAGTTTTTGAGAAATTTCACCAAAAAATTCAGTTCATATGGAACATTAAATTTTTAATTTCCTTTTTTCGAACTTCTTTAGTAGGTGTAGTTTGATAAAAACTACCAAGACGTCACAATGAATTTAATGGAAGATATTTAGCCACTTTGATTAATTTTCGCATATTAATTTGATTGTTATGTATGCTACGTAATCGACCAAAATTAATCCATTTTTATACCTAATTACAATTATTCTAATAATATTAAAATTTCGATGCTCGTGAGCAAATATACAACATATTTATAGAACTAATGATCCCATCGCTGAAAATTATCTAACTGAAAAAGGTACCGAATTAACTTTATTATTTTAACCGAACTCTTCCGTGCTATTTGCCGTATTATAAACTATCGAAATGTTCAATACGAGTTAACCGAATCGCTTGGCAAAATAAATCGAGAGAATATTTATTCGCAACAAATTTTCAGCATATTTAACGAAATTACTCCACGTGTTCGCTTGTTTCTGACAAATCTTTTTCTCCGTGTGCGATCGTTTGTTGAGCGCACGCCTCACAAAGGGAACACTCCCTGATGGAATCTCGTGCCCATCCACTTGCAAACCGACCCCCCCTCCCCCATTCCCCCTTTCTCCCCCCCCCCCACGTCCGGAATTCAGGATCACCCCCACCCTCCCTTTTGCAAGTTATCCTGGTACTCGCGGGAGACTCGCATGTCGCCCAAACTTTCCTGGATTCCGCATCTCCCTCCAAGTTTAACCCCCCTCATGCGTGACCGTCCGCCCAGCGAGCGCGGTCTCAATACATACTGATAAACAAGAGCTAATTTTAGTTGAACAAGGGAATGATCTAATTGACAGCTGGTCAATATTGATGTTGTAAGTTCTTTCATATGAAACTCCTCACGAAACAGCCCTGACATGGTAACGACAGACACAGTAAATAAATGAAAAGGCTACATAAATGCTGTACAGCATGCAATCGAAGTAACAAGTAAGATCTTACCCGTTATGTTCATTGATTGTAACATGACGCATCCTTCAAATTGGTTTTGTAATTACTTTGTTTCAGATATTACTCTAATGAATTCCATTACCCCTATCCTCTTCCCGCCTCATATACGCTTCCTGAGTGTTCTTTCTACAATTACCCTCCTCAAAATTTACATTCAATTGAGTATATAACCAACTGATAGGTGAGATTTCAGAGAATATTTATGCTAACGTCTTTATTTCTGGTATTACGTTCCGCTTTCCATCCCAGAGGTGTTCCACCCCAACATCTCTCTAATAAACCTCACATCGTATTCCTCTACGTATTTCTTCCACCATTACTATCCTCTGCCTTCTTCATTCAGGATTCCCAAATGTTTTCACCAGTATTAACAACTTTAACCAGAGGGTTGGTAGATTTTTGGAGAGAACAAGTCCCAACGTCTTCATTTCTGGCTTATCGGATTGGATATTTGGGGAGGCGACCGACAGCTAAGGTCATTTGCGTTATAGGGGACAGGTAAGGGAGGAAGGGTGGACAGAAACCCGGGGTCGGCATTAGCCTGCTCTAAACGAAAGGGGACCACGGCTTAACGTCTCATCCGACAGACGGAGTACTGTACTTAAGCGCCATCCACAAGACGCTCAAGTAGGGATCGGGCTTCCTCTGGAAAACATCGTCCTCGGCAGGTATTTGAACCCTGGCCGTCCGTATGGTTAACCAGTACTCTTGCCACCACACAAACCCGATCCCCTTCTGGCTTATCATTCCCTTTTCCATCCCAAAGTTCATTCGCCACTAGATGCCGCTTATAAACCTGACGTCGTCTCTCTCGTTTAATTTCGCCCAGAATTTCTATCCTCTTTCTTCCTCATCCACGCATCCCCTTCGTTCCTCCTGCTATATCTCTCTCCAAAATCTTCATTCATTAAGTGCACTACCAGCTGATTGCTGGGTATTTAGAGAGAACTCATCCAAAAGTCTTGATTTCTGGGGCATAGTTCCGTTTCCCATTCCTAAATTATCCTTCTCGAAACTCCTAATATAAATCCCAAATCGCGTCCCTTTCCTAATTTCGACCGGAATTCCTATCCTTTTATTTACCCATCTATCCTTTAATTATTCTATCCCCTTTTTCGCATTTTAACATTAATATTGAATATTCTACATGCTAATAGGTAATTTTTTAAAGAGTACATTGCCTAATTTAACCTGAAAGCGTTGAAACGTTTCTCTTTTTTCCCTCTCAAAAATGTATACTCTCTCCAAATTTAGTTGCAATACGCGTTACCTGAAAGAAACGAATTTTTCAAAGATTATGTTGGAGGCGACTTTAAAGAGTGTGAGGAAATAAACGCAAACCTGAAATTTGACATTTGCATGTTGTTTGTCTTTTTGTTGCTATCTTTTTTCCACAACGTATTTTGCTGTTTCATGATTGACTAGGGTTGTTAGCTCTGCTGGGATAACCTATTGAACTTTTCGTCCTAAAATATAAATCTTAGAACTATACTCGTATGAAATAGGGTGACATTTGGAAAATAGACGCCCAAAGAGGTTTAGAATTAATTACGAACAAAATTACGAACCCTGGGACTTAAAACCCTTCAGAGAGAAAAATTATGATTTTAAACAAAACTACACCCCGAAAATGGTGCCTATGCGCCAAAACCATGGTCGGTTTTTTGTCCATAAATGTATGGAATTAACTAAGTATTTTACTTCTTAACCATGTTTGAAGCAATTGATTTCCAACAAGTGACACCTGTGACCTCCATAAACGTTCTTTAATGATAATATGCAGAAACAAATTCTCTAACGGATATTTTTTGGTTTTGGCGTGACAATCAGCATACCGCAAGTTGCAGTTCGGTTTTCTTGCGTTTGGTTCAAGTCTGGTTTTTCCCAAGGCCATGAAGAGTACTATCCATGGCCTTGGTTTTTTCGAATACTTGCCCCTCTTCTCCGCTCGCCCTCCCCTATCCTCCCAATCCTCCTCCCCCACTTCTGCGTGTCTCAGTAGACGCGTGAAGTCTTTTTACGTTCGTGAGGAGCTGGGAGAACATTACTTCCTTCGCTCAGTTCAGTACGAACGTGACAGGATTCACGCTGCATACCCGATTTTGTCGGTAAACGTTACTTTCCTCTCCTAAGCGACAGTGGCTTTGTAAGCACGACTTCGTCTCATGTGGACTTGAGGCCTGAACGTCTAGTTCGCATAAACCCCCCTCGAAATTCGCCTTGACGGAAGATGGCTTGGTTGTGTGTGTGCATCCCTTCTTCTTCGTCTGTCACTTCCATCTTTATTCTTCCTGTTCCCTTTTCTCCCTCCACTGTTCCTTCCACTGTTGTACTTAAAATCTCTTTCCCTCTTGAAGTGTGTCCGAGCCAGTTTCCCTTTCTCTTCTGCATTGTTTTCACGACTGTTCTTTCCTCCTCGTCTGTCTATTCAAGCCTTTTTTTTCTCTTCTGCATAGTTTTCACTAGTGTTCTTTCCTCCACCTCCTATCCTCTTCGTCTTTCATTTCCAGCCTTCTTTTTCCTGTTCTTTTTTTCCCTCCACTTTTCCATCGACTGCTGTATTTCAAATTTCTTTCCCTCCTGAAATGGTTCCGATCCAGTTTCTTTTTTTCTTCTGCATTGTTTTCACGAGTATCATTTCCTCTGTCACCTTTCCTCTTCGTCTGTCATTTCCAGCCTTCTTCTTCCATTTCTCTATTTTCCCTTCTACGTTCCTTGGCTGCTGAATTTAAAATCCCTTTCCCTCTTTATATATGTTCGATCCAGTTTGTCTTTCCCTTTTGCGTCGTTTTCATGAATGTTCTTTCATCCGTCTCCTTTCCTCTTTGTAGATCAATTCTAGCCTTTTTCTTCCTTTTCTCTTTTCTCCCTCCACTATTTCTTCGACTGCTGAATTTAAAATCTCTTTCCCTCATGAAATGTGTCCGATCTAGTTTCCCTTTCTCTTTCGCATTGTTTTCACGATTGTTCTTTCCTCCGTCTTCTTTCCTCTTCGTCTGTCAATTCCAGCCTTCTTCTTCTCTTCTACATTGTTTTCACTAGTGTTCTTTCCTCCACCTCCATTTCTCTTCGTCTGTCATTTCCAGCCTTCTTCTTCCTGTTCTTTTTTATCTCCACTATTTCTTCGACTGTTGAATTAAAAATCCCTTCCCCTCATGAAATGTGTCCGATCCAGTTTCTCTTTCTCTTCTGCATAGTTTTCACGAGTATTATTTCCCATTGTCTCCTTTCCTCTTCGTCTGTCATTTCCAGACATCTTCTTCTCTTCTGCATTTTTTTCACGATTGTTCCTTCCTCCGTCTCCTTTCCTTTTCCTCTGTCATTTTCAGCTTTCTACTTCCTCTTCTATTTTCTCTCTCCAATATTCCTTCTACTGCTGTATTTTAATTCTCTTTCCCTCTTGAAATGTGTCCGATCCAGTTTCCCTTTCTCTTCTGCATTGTTTTCACTAGTTTTATTCCTTGCGTCTCCTTTCCCCTTCGTATGTCGTTTTCAGCCTTCTTCTTCCTGTTCTCTTTTCTCTCTCCTCTCCTACTTCGACAGCTGTATTTAAAATCCTTTTCCCTCTTGAAATATGTCCGATCCAGTTTCTCTTTCTCTTCTGAATTGTTTTCACAAGTTTTGTTTGGTCTGTCTCCTTTCCTCTTCGTCTGTCATTTCCAGCCTTCTTCTTCCTCTTCTCTTTTCTACCTCCACTGTTCCTTCGACTACTGTATTTAAAATGTTTTTCCCTCTTGAAATGTGTACGATACTATTTCCCTTTCTCTTCTGCATTGTTTTTACGAGTATTCTTTTTTTTCGTCTCCTTTCCTCTTCGTCTTTCATTTCCAATCTTCTTCTTTCTTTTTTTTCATCCTCTCTTGGACTGCTGTATTTAAAATCTCTTTCCCTCTTGAAATATGTCCGACTCAGTTGCCCTTTCTCTTCTGCATTGTTTTCACGAGTGTTCTTACCTCCGTTTCCTTTCATATTCGTCTGTTATTTCCAGCCTTCTTCTTCCTGTTCTCTTTTCTCTTTCCACTGTTCCTTCGACTATTGTATTTTAAATCTTTTTTCCTTTTGAAGTGTGTCCGATCCAGTTTACCCTTTCTTTTCTGCATTTTTTTCACGAGTGTTCTTTCATCCGTCTTCTTTCGTCTTCGTCTGTCAATTCTAGCCTTCTTCTTCTCTTCTGCAATTTTTTCACTAGTTTTCTTTCTTCCACCTCCTTTCCTCTTCGTCTGTCATTTCCATCCCTCTTCTTCCACTTCTCTTTTTTCCCTCCTCTGTTCCTTCGACTACTGTATTTTAATTCTCTTTCCCTCTTGAAATGTGTCCGATGCAGTATCCCTTTCTCTTCTTCATTGTTTTCATGAGAGTTCTTTCCTCCCTAACTCCTCCCGGCACTGTCTTATTTCTTTCACTATCCACCCAATTCACACTCTCTCTCTAGCCTGTTCCACACCCACATCTCAGAAGCATTGATCCTATCTTTCTCTCTTCTTTCCAAGGTCTACGTTTCGCATCCATGCAATATTACACTTCTTACATAACATTTCTTCAGTCTATTCCTCAGTTCTAGGTCCATACCCCTGCATAATACATTTGGTTTTTATGTTTGGCTTCTGAATATACGAGTCTCAAATGTGACGAAAGTTATACGTTGCAGCCTCGAAAATCAAGTCCTCAGTTTACGTCGCGATGTGGACGACGCGTCATTTCGACTTACGTCTGCTTTTATGTTACGTCCAGTCTAGCAAGGACTGCCAGAAATCTTTTCTCGGATTTTATGCTAATAAAATGGAACATGTGCATACGTTTGCTGTTTCTTTTTTAAATTGGGACTTACTGTTATCTTATCTTTAATTGGCATTGCAATGAATTTTTTGTTAATTAAGGCAAAAAAATCTACTTAGAAATCGACATCTTGGCAAATAGTGGAATCTGAGTGGTCATGAATTTCTGGTACCGTTTTACGTCGTTTCCATTCACGTCGCATTTCTTCAGAATGCATCTCCACGTAAACAAATGCTTGAAAGGCCATTCAAACGTTAAAATTTGTGGGAGACTTTCACGCCATGTCAACGGATTTTCCTATGTTCGACCGCGTTGCGTCTTCAATGAGTAAGACCCCAGTTTGCGGAGGATTCTGCGCAATTATTTGGCGATGGCAGTTCGAATGCGGTACAGGGAGGCTGCAAAGACGGGGAACTTGTCGCTACGATGAATCGACTGCTGGCTTCACATCCCGCAATCTCCGAGATTGAAGATCTCGATGGTCTCAGGCTCAACTTTTTGGAACTTCATAATGAATAATGAAAAGAAAACTTTGTTTGATTCCATCGATTTATTTTTAAGTTACCACTAGTTTCGACGCGGCTGCGTCATCTTCAGGTACAAAGATTCAGGGCACGATGATGAACCATGTATATCAAGCATGTTTATTCAACTAGGGTATTGAATTGAAAACAGTCTTTATTGTTCTGGGACTTAGAGTCCCCTAAAACATTAAAAAATAATTACCAACCAAAACAATTCGGGTCAGCAATACATACTAATTTCATTAAGAAGCACCTCATATAAACCGACAATAATCAATGAATAAGATGATACATAACAATTGAAAATCAGGGTTACAGTACGCAGATTTAAGATTAAACATTGGGGATTGAGAAAATAAAAGAGGCAGCATTGATAACCAATCGCATTACTTATGCGTTATGCATTAGGTATAATGGAATATAAAGCAATAGACACAACATCAAACAGTAGATAATACGATAGAACATGACGAATCTCATTCAACATTGCAATGCGCAGATATGAAATCACATTTCAAGAATCGGATTGGATTTTTGGGGAGGCGACCAACTACTAAGGTCGTTTGCGCCATAGGTGATATGTAAGGGAGGAAGGATGGGTAGAAACCTGGCGTCGGCATTAGCCTGCTCTTAAAGAAAGGCGCCAGGGGGACCACAGTTTAACGTCTCATCCGACAGAGGGAGTACTGTACTTGAAGTCTCCTCAGCAAGATATTCAAGTAGGGACCGTGTCTCCTCATAAAAACATCCTCCTCTGCAGGGATTTGAACCCTGGCCCTAAATGGATAGCCAGTACTCTAGCCATCACACTAACCCGATCCCCATTCTGCCTTTCTCTAGCCTAGCTCACCCCTCGCGAAAGCAGTAATCCTTCCCTTTCTTCCCCACAATCGACGGTCACTTCCCCACCGACCGAAAGCGTTGGTATCAAGGCCGTAGTGTAGCCTCCCAAATGGGCAGGCATGAGCGTTCAAATTATGATCGTCAGCTGTTTGTGAAGAGCATTCCGAGTAATCGTAAAATTTCCCCCTTTTATTCCGTAGCTAGGGAAGAAATGGCATATGAGGATAGTATGGCATACATGTTAGCTACTCACGTATATTTTCTTTGAATAAGATAATAATCACCACTCGGAGCAGTATATGTTTTTCAACCCCTCGAATGCGCTGTTATAACAGCCAAGGGACACGGGAAATGAGGACGCTTAATCATAGTGAAAATATTTTCTTTGCGTCTGATCTGGATCACATGCCTCTAAAATAATTAGCATCTTCTGTGTGATGGAAGTGGAGGTCGGCTGGGTAACAAATCACTTGATAGGTATGAAAATTATTAATTTATCCGCATCCTACACTACGAGCCGTAGCATGGGCGTGTGGAAGGGGGGGTTTGGACACCAGCCGTGTAAAGATGTAAGGCTATGGCAGGTGAAATGGTGACGTGTATTATGGGAATGTATTTAGTTGTGCTCAGTTTTTATTGTGGTCGCGTATTGTGCGCGGAAAGAACGAGTTTTTGTACCCACCTGTTCGGCAGTGTATCTCTCTTATTTTATCGCTTTTGTCTGACCTAGAGATGAAGTGAGGAGTCTGGTTTCGGCTGACATGCCATCATCACCTGATGATGGCGCGACAGCCGAAACCAATCTAAAGTTATCAATAAATTGTGGAAGTCACATATTTTGTCTTGATTATCATACACTTCACACTTTCACCTCCCAAATATTTTCACGGCTGGCGTCCTAACACCCCTGGCCACACGCCCGTGCGGCGGCTCGCAACGTAGCATTACGATGTAGATGAATGCCTTCAGCTGAGACTGCTGCCTCTTATGTTAATAGTGGGGTAAGACAGGGTTAAATTTAATTGTTGGATTCCGTATTCAGGATTTTTTTTGTTACTATTAACTTACTATTACTAGACTAACGTAACTATAACTAGACCATTCATTGCACATATATCAGAGTAACTGTGGTGAGTAATTTTAGAAAAAATTATAAAATGTAATGATGAGAAGTCAGCATTGATAAATGTATACAAATACAGTATCCATTTTCTGGAAGAGTGGTTTGTAAATGGCAAGGTATGACGGCGGCGCGGGACCAGCGTATCGGCGGCGACGTCATCAGAACGGGCGGCGGCGCACAGGTCTAGTCTTACTATTTTCAATCAAGGACTTGACTTCTTCGAAAACTCGTATTCACATGATAATGAGAAGCCAATGTAGGCCTCCGTCATCTTTTTCATTACTGCTCATCAAATTATATTTTTATGCGCTTTCATCGATCAAGAATATTGTGGACGCGCAGTTAGCGGTTTTTAGGGATACTTGCCGGCACTACCTCGCTAAATAGTGCGTACGCTGTCTTGAAAGAAGATGATCACGGCAAGCACTTTTCCCGCGCTTTCCGTATGACCAATACATGAGAGTACAGAGGGTACAGAGCGGCTTGTTCATTCCGGAGTCTTCACTCCCGCTGCGCAACGCTGCCCTCCCCTACCTCTCCCCTCCCCTTCTCTCTCCCCTACCTCCTCTCTCCCCACCCGTCCCATTCTCTCCCCCTCTTCCTCTTTCCCATCCCTCCCCACTTCACTCCCGCACGTCCAAGCTGCCAGCTTTCAAGCAGCCTCCCGAACTCATCTCCTCGGACTCCCCCCTCTCCCAAAGAGGCAGCCCATCAGGCAGCCATTGCTGTCACCCCATTGGCCAGCGGCTGTCCGAGACAGCGGCGCCGCTTTGAACGAGTTTCGGCGGCTGCCAGAACGCTGAGCTTCTGAATTTAGTGGCTGTCACAATAACTGCTTTAAAATATGGAGATTTCCTTAATATTATTGCTTGTTGACGACAGCAGAAAACTTATAACGAATGAAAACAATATTCGAAAAGATATTTAAATAGAAATGCTCGTAAGAATTAGGATAACGAAACTCAGCTTTGGAAGAGGCGAAGTGAATTCCACTTGAGCTATGATCGTGAAATATGTTCAACCAATCATGTTCTCTTGTCACGTCCACAAGATTTTTATATCAGCTATTACAAAAAAGAATTACAATGAATATCACTAGTGAATGATCCTTATGTACCGTTTTATTCAACAAATGCTCACATTTAGTAAATTAATTACTACGGATGGTTAAAAATAGGTAGCGCTCTACCAAGTAGCATAAATGAGGGACGAAAATGGTAAAAATACCATAAAATTAGAATAAAAACGATATTAACATGTTTTCTATTCGCTTAAATCTAAAGGCGTATGTGGTACTGTTGAGGTCGCCGATACGGGCGAGATAAATGCTAAAGACGCGCAACACGTCACAAGGAAAAGCACGAGATGAGAGCGCATCAACAGACCACATCGTAATGACTGGTAGGTTGTGCAGTGAGGACATCTGGCCCAACGAAGGCAGGGAATGTGAGTAAGTAAAATATTGATGGATCATTTTCTCTCTCTAATCATGTCGCAGTCATTTATTTTTCATGCATTCATCATGGTTATTTGTATTGATGTGAATAAGTAGTTTTGAATCAATCACTATGAGAGTTGCGGATGCGAATAAAAATCTATTCTGTCGCAATTATTTTTTCTTTCCGAGATTGACGGACACCGATGCTGGAGGGTGCCTCTCTCTGTGGTGGTGGAATCAGATGCATGAAAAGGCAGCGGTCGAGGCGGGAGCTAGGAGCTTGAGCACCCAAGTTGGCGAATCCTATTTTTAGCATGGTTCGAGGTGACCGGCTGGGCCGCGTAGTTAACGAGGAAATGATTCTCGAGAACGACACGGCAGCGCACAGTTCATGGCTTGTGGATCATTTGAATCCCAGAGTCAGCGCACCAGCGCCACTCGAGCGGGGACCTCGGGAACTATTCACAAGAGTCTGCGCTTGCATTGAGTCTGCGAGATATTCTTGGCAACGCTTGCAAGGAATACTTTTTTTTAAAGTCGAAGCTTCTGCGAAACTTTTATTTCCCCACCTAAGAAGGAAAATTAATTCAGTATCATTCATAGAAAAATAGCACTAGCCATAACTTATATAATTGCCAGTTTCCAATATTTTTTATGCCATTTACAATTGTTGACGGTTTGCTAGGCGCCTGGTTTGCAAAAAGCTTAAGCCTTTTGTAAACCAGGCGCATAACTGAATTTTTTATTATTTCCCTTACACAAAGACTGACTTAATTGCCCGAAGACTGATTTAGCTAGCTACTATGGTAGGTTCTTATTTTATGTCCGTACATAAAAGCAGTATATCTCTTCATAAATATTTCAAAAGGGAACTTTTATTTTCTCCCAATGCCGGGTACGCACAAAGGCTTACCTAAAGTGACTTCCCCTAGGGTTATTTTAAATTTGATTTGCTCCTTACACATGCATTTTTAGCGATCACTAAATCGAATAGAACGTCACGATTGTTCGGAATCAACAACTAAAAAACAATGATGCAAATAAACTGATGATTTGCATGCCAATTCTAACTGAAGTATTTGAAGAAATGATCAAGGAGCTTGACGTAATCAAGAGACATGCGATTCTTATCATTTACAGTATTTAAATTTTAATGTTAAGTGATATGAATACCAAACTATGTAAGCTTAAGAGTTAATCTAAGGAAGTATCGTCTGACATTCAAGTCATTCTGGAAAGTGTAGAAATTTACCCCTTTACACATAACTGACCGGCGTATAATTGTAAACAGGCCGATACGAGCCTTTGGTGAACAGCTGATCACCGGTTGACCACCCCATTAATATGTTGTTACTAAAAATAAATTCCAAGGGACTGCGGGTAGAACTAACAAGCAAAAATACCGTAGATAACATACCTATACAATGTATTGAACATGATATTTTGTGATCAATAAGAATAATAAGATTAAATATACACTCTTGAAAACCCCTACATATGATATTCTACTTCGTTAAAAAGCATTATTTACGGTCAAAATAAAATATATTTTTCAAATCCCCGCTTCAGTAAATAAATGGAAATAGCTTACCTGGGGATTTATCAATACGAGCTGCTAGGCTTGCTTCTACGAGGCACAATGAGATATGAGCACAATCATGGCAACAAAGGAAGAACTAATGACACAATATATCATCACTCCACGTATTCACTTCACTCAAAACTCACTTTCACAGTGTAATCTAGACCAAAACAAATGATGAAAACATGTGCCCAATACATAGGGCACTAGGTCAGATAGGGTTAAAATAGGTTAAGTTGTTACTAAAAACAAATTCCAAGGGACTGCGTGTAGAACTACCAAGCAAAAATACCGTAGACAACATATAACATCGTCACATTACATCGTCACATGTGGCGGGAATCTTTTCTTGGAGTTATTCCTCGCTATAGACTGTACATGGAATCAATATGAATACTGTAGTCCAATTTAATAAGAAAGATTCAATATGAAAATTGAAGTCTGAACGTAAAAACGCGAGTTAAACTCGCGTCCCATGCATTGCAGTGCCTCACGAAAAACGTTAATTATATTTTTTATAATTACTTTGAGGAAAAACGTATCGAAATTGATTTTTTGGCCGGTAGTTATCCACACTGGAAGTCGGTTACTGCTGGGCTAATACGTCATTTAAAAATATGAATTTATTTTTCACTCTTATGTCTATGTATGGACTATGCCACTTGCTCAATGGATAGGTGTGAGCAGCATTCAGATTAAACGATTCAAAAAAAGGCATCCATGTGACATATCATTGACATTTTTTTTTCAAACGAAGCCTTCAAATTACAATACGCTTTAGATATTTAATTGATTTTTGTAATGTATCATAATTATGCATATTTCTCTGAAACGTGTATTTTTATTGATATTGAGGTTATTTATTATATCTTACATTAATTTTTAAATTTATTTTACAAGTTATATCGTTTAAAAATTAAAATGAAGTCTATTTTTTAACTGTATTATTACTGTAATACTACAAATTTAAATAAATAAATATATATATATATATATATATATATTTATTTATTTATTTATTAAAAAAAACATTTTTCCGCTTTGATACACGTTTTACGCATTATTTTCATTTAAAATCGCGTAGTCCTTCTCCATGTTGTTCACCAATCAGGATTGAGCGACTATCCATTCTCCCCCAGCTCCGAACTACTTGAGAGGACGCTTCTACAACAGGGCTCGGAGGTTTGACAGAGGTAAGTCTTGTCCATTTAATACATTTTCTTTAGTAAGTAATAGGACATAAATTCATGGAACAAATCATAAGGATTAGAACTTAAATATTTCCACGTTTTCTCAGCTTACAACGAACGCGGACTTGAATATATGGTAGTAAACTTTGTCAGTTTGCATGAATGAGTGATTTCAGGTGTATCAGCGGGTTTGTCATTATGGTCGTAGCCAGAGTAGTGCCGGGGGGCTGCTGACACCCCTGAATTTTTAGTTTGGGTTTCTAATTAATACATTCTTCGTATTTTTATCCAGTTTTCTTGTTTTAGTTCAGAATATTTAAAATGTGATGTATTTGTAATTGTGCAAAATATACCCGTGACGACATGAAAGGTATTCCATGATTGTAATTTTTGACTTAACTTCCTACTTTTCGAGTTTCTGAGTATATGGCAGATTTTTCGTAGCATTTCGGGTCTGAGGAATGTAATTCAAAATAGCTGTAGTTCAGTCATTGCACCCGAATGTGCAAGGTTGAGCCAGACATAACGGCTACTGGTGGTTGTCCTGCCCCCACTCTAACATAAATCCTGGATACACCATGGCCAAATTCCAACGTCTATAAATTGTTCGAAAAGCTCTGGGGCGTCCGTGTGAAGTCAATCACATAACGTCTAACATAATTTTCGTGTGTTACAGTCAACCATTTCTTCTGCACTGGCAATGTAATTCTTACCATTTGACCGTCTTAGTAAATAAACTTAAAAAAAGCACTCAGCAATGTGAATACGTACGTGAAAACGTATTAAGCCTGTAATATAGACTGTAAAATAGTACTGTAGAGAACTGCAGTACTGTAGATGCAAGGAAGTACCCAGGATCAAAACTAAGGGGGGGCAAGCCATGGCCGTTCAGGTTGTAACATTTTAGCACGGAAAAGGCGAATGTAACCAAAATTTTAAGAAAATTATATATAATTAAAGCCGTGCTTTATTATTTATTACAATTATTTACTTGAAAAAAAAAATTAATTTTTATTCTAGTTACATGTCTTATACTTGCTTCTACCCTCGTTGGATACGCCCATGTGTAGAAGCACCATAAAATATCAATCTCTTTTACGAACGACACGCGTATCTATGCATTACTCGCACTCCTTTATCACAACGCCAACTTCACTCAATGCTTTCTCTTGTGCTATATGTACAGCCTAAATTATTGTAAGTAGGAGTTTAAAAGTTTTACTGAAAATCTAGACAAGTGAAATATTTTTCCCCTCATCTCTTGCTTACATGGTAGCATTTCGGTATATGCTAACTAAAGAGTAGCAAAACATGACACATGAAAAACTTAAGGACAGTGTTCACTACGCAACATGTGTTGCCGACCCTTCGGTGCTTTAGCGTGTAGTCTCCTAGTCTCTGGGGGCTCCCACCTTAATCTGTCCAAAAGTTGTGAAACAGTCTATGTTCGCTCGTAGCAGTTTTAACGAAACGCGCTGCTTTTCTTTGTATTTTATCAATATTTTTTGGTTAAATCTTTATGATCGGGGTCCCAAATGCTCAAGGCGTGGCTTAACCAGAGCGAAGTAGATCCCCTCTTTCACCCATCATATACTGTTTGCTCCCTCTTCAATCAACTTTTATTCACCCTTCGGGTATAATGGGTCAGTAATGATATGATACCGCTTAGATATCATGCTATCCAGAACGTTCGGATGTCAACAGGATTATATTTAACTGAATAAACGAACAGTATTGAGTGATGTTTACATTTTTCCTAATATTCCAGCCAAAGAGTCCTTTGCAAATTTCTTTCTCCCTATTTTGGTGTACCTTTTCAATAGAAAATCAATGTTCCTGACCTGAGTGCGTGCTTACTTTCAAGCTTTAGATAAATGGGAATTATTTTGACCATAGGAAAGAAACAAAATATTCTTAGCCGGAAGCTCATGGCCATTGGTTTATGCTGGATGGTCAGCGAGGAATGTCACAAAAGTTTGAGTGTGTTATGGATTTTGTGGCCTATAGTTTTAAAGAGGTGGTATCAGTTTTTCTACCGGATTACATTATTGTGATACCCCGTTTCAACGCCAAAACGAGATTCGGATAAGGGGGGAAGAAATCCCCGTAGTGGAAAAGTGCAAAATTAATGTTTTTGTCTAAAAAAGTTGATAAAAAGTGGAAAAGTGCAAATTTAGTTTCATGTCAATTAAAATGACTAAAGTTTAATGCAATTAATAATTCAATAAGAAATTTAACTGCAGTCGATTTTTTTAAGGATTTATGTCCATTAAATGCATCAAGTTGGCTTTGCGAAAGGAACCATTTCATTATAAACAATTATCAGGCCTTGGTATGTTACTCACATTTACAACATACATCGGTGATATGCTGTAAGTGTTACTGACGTGGAAAGCGCTGATGGTGATTTATAATTAAATGAAAACGTTGACCAAGACAACCTGATGCGTTGCTTGCACCAAAATCCTCCAAAAAATCAATTGCATTGGTATTTTATTGGTCGATAATACGAGTGATTGAATATATGTATTCATTAATCCACGATCTCATGTCTGATGCAGTCAAATTAATTACTTTCACCGTTGATTTACAGACTCACTGATTAAAATTCCAGTGATAATGCCTATGACTATGACGCTAGTAACGGTGTCGAGGCGGATCGAAGGCAACGACCAGATCTTGATTATAAGGAAGGGGAGATATTTGCGAGGTGACCTGGACCCGTCAGGGGAGTTCATCTTCTACGCTGGGAATTTGAAAAATAGGCTCATCGTAGATCCAAACCCTTTCCGTCAATCACCAACTATGATAATTGACCAAGGTATGAATACTCGGCACCGCGTTAAAAGTGGTGTCACCTAATTGCCCATGAGACGTAAATAATGCATGTCACAATATGTTCCTCGACCTCTGCCAAAATATGAGGCGAAAATTATTTCAGTTAGACAATTGTATTGTGTTGTATTGTATTGTGTGTATTGTATTGGATGATGCATTTGTTAATCGATAACGTAAAGTTGGAAGGTAAAAAGTACCACGACTCACAGTAAAATTTTATTATCAATGTAATATTATCCCAGATAATTAAATTTTATGACCTATTTATAATTATCATACAACTTCCACCTGAACCCTATAGGAATAAATTAGTAATTATATTGTTGAGTAAGTTTGGAATTGATTACTGCTATTACTGTCATAGATATGAATTCATATAGTTTTCGTGGTTCATGGAGGAATGAAAATCACATGACACAAGATCACAATCGACGATATTTTACAGGTGCGGCTGCAGACAGGACAATGCAGGAGTTATTGTTTCGAGTAGACGCTATTTTAAACCACAGGAATGGGAGGATTGAACTGAAGGTTGTTGTCAGTCCTTGTTTTTACGCCGCCGAAACGTCCTCTGCGAAGATGACCGTGTTTGCAGGCAGTTACAGAATTAACCTCCTCGTCGAGGATGTTGATGAGCAGCTGCCCCTCCGCACTCACCGGGTTCCGCGCCGAGGGCAGGGCGGCATCACGGTCATTCGGATTTCGACCAGGCCGTACAAATTGAGGTCGTCTTCCGGGCGGCAAAGGTCTTTGAAGGTCGACGAAGATCCTGCCGCCGCAGGACCAGCCAACTAGGGCAACTGGGAAGCCACCAACACTGCTCGCGGCCGCCTCTATAAAAATGTGAAGCCGACTGAACCATGGTAGGTCTCAGCTTCTCGTATGTGATTGTTTTTAGTTTTCTACATCCTCGCCCGAGTCCTAGTTTGTCCTCGCTAAACCACGTGCCGGACTCATCGTGGAACATTTTGGTACTAAATTCCCCCAGCATCAAAATACCAGTCACAGCTAAAAGTTGGTCATTTGCGAACGAACGGGTTCATGGATTGAACGGGAGGACCAAGGACCAACTTCTACGGAACGATTGCTCCTTTCGGTACGTCGGTCCTTTCGCTCTTTTGTTACTTTCGGTCAGTCGATCCTTTCGATCCGTCGGTCCTGTTGGTCCTTCGTTCCTTTCGGTCCGTCATTAATTTCGCTCCTTTGCTCCTATCTTTAAAGGGTTAGAATGTTCTTTATGGTACCCCAAAAAAATCATCTGCTGATGCTAGCAGTGTAATTAGCAGTACTTTTTTTCTTTACTTAAATTAAACCTATTTACGAAACCATGTAAAAATTTGATAATATGACCTTCCATCTTGTATTTCATCGATCATTCTTAAACGCCGTCATTACAGTATACTAAGTATTTCTAGTTTTTTTTACATTCTAAATCACCAAGAATATGTTAAAAATGAAACTGCATGACCACTAATATGAAAGGAACGGGTCCCATAAGGTAGCGGTCCAGAGTGAATGAGTTCCCAAAGACGAACGAGTTTGCCAATCTCTAGTCACAGAGGGAGGATTGGGTGAAGCTCTCCCATTGTTTACTTCTAACCATCTCGCGGGCAATTTGCAGCCCATTCCAGTTCTGCGATAATTTAAACGCTCTTACAGTATAAAGGCTCATTTATATGCTGTAAACACCTTCTTTTTCGCTCATTCAGATGATCTAGCTCCAACCATTGCGTTTCTCAACATCAATGTGTCGCTAGATTTTGCGAGAGCTATAAATATCTTAAAAATCACCAGTCAAAGAACTTTTTTATTTCATCACGTGCCCATCTTTCCTCGTTCTTCTGGGGTATTTTACTTATCACTGTGGAGCTGCTTTCTTAGAGTGAACCTTGCATGCCTAAAAATCTTTGTAGCTCTTACCTTGGATGTTTTTTTTGTCTGAATCACTGTATATTCGATTTGCCTAGACCGGCCAATCTTGACAATTATCTACTTACTATCCAAACTCATTCTGTTCCATCGTTTGTTCATTTTACACAGGTTCGATCGGATTAGAGTTTGGCGATGGGAACGGAAAAGGCAAATCTATCAGCGTAGCCTCACCAGAATAGATGGATTACAAAAGCTTTTGATCACTCTTGCTACAAGAAAGAATTGTTTCATCAAATATGGAAATCTAATCCAAATAATGAAACTACTAAGACTATGTAACAATTGTTACTAGAACTAGAATTGAGTTACTAGAACAAATAATTAATATAGTAAATTAATGTATGAACATGTTCAAGTTACTTTGTGTAGTGACATTACTAAAGAAACTATGAAATATTGTTAACTCTAAAGTTGGAAGAAAGGTCAAGAATGATGATAGTATAAGTTTTATCTATGATAAAAATAATTAAAAAATCAAATATTACATTCGAATAGCGAACGTCATGAATTTTATTTTGCCAACATTGGATCTATGTTTAGTGGATCTGAGTTAAGTATATTGCAGACCATTAGACTTTATTAATAAAGACAAAATTATATTTAAAAAACCAATATGTTGTTATGAAAAATATTGGAACAAAAGATACCGTTAAATTTTGCAACGAAAATGATAAACTAGACGTTGGATGAAAGCGTACCGATTTCTATCACCTTTCTTGACCTTGCAAAGGTCTTTGATGCAGTTAAGCATAACATTCAATTGAAATAACTTAATATGTAATGTCTTAGAGGTAATGGATATAACCTCGTATCCAGTCACTAATATAATTGGAAACAAAGAGTAATCTTCTATGTATAACAAGGTAAAAGTTATGCTCAGAGAGCGGATGTAATCAAGTAGCTGTAGGAATGTCAAATCTAAGAAAACATTTGCATGTATGTATGTCAAGCAATATTTAACTGACTCACCGATATCAATGTATTTTATTCATGTAGAAGAGAAATTATTCATGTATTCAAGAAAGCTAACAATAAAATTTATTGAAAACTTGAAAGTTTTATTTCAGAGGAAAACCATTAATGTATCAATGTGCTATCTATTTGGCTTGAGTATATTTGGCAAATTTTGCATAGATATTAAATTGCAGTAAGTTCTATAGGTTGGTTATAATAGAGGTAGACACTGAATTAAAAAAAACGCTGAAAACTTACTGGAAAAACTAGACGAAGATGTCAGAAAAGGAGCAGTTAAAAATAAAACCACGAAAAAAGGCTAGATCTGGAAAATAACTCGACACATTTAACGTCTCTGTGGACGTGATAACAGTGGTTTTAAAAACTCCAACTCATCCTCTAGATAAAATAAAAAGGATAAATATACTACATATCACGGCAATATGTCTCCTTGATATTATCATTTAAATTAATAAAATAAAATTGCTTAACGTATCTCATTAAATTACAAAAGGACCGTAAGTTGAGTCACACATTTTGTAATGAGAGGAGAACATGCGGATAGCAATTAAAAATTATTCGTGACCATCTATGTCAAAACGTCTTATTGTTGGGTACACGACGGAAGGCGTCACGAAGTAGTGGTTCAGACGATGTGTGTAAGATTTTCCAAGCAATGTCGAGTTTGTTTAACCTGATGCAACCTCAAAACGTATTTTTTTCTTCGTCCTTGCTCTCAGTGAAGCAATTAGATGCCATACTGAGACAAAATCAATAGCTATTAGTAAATCGGGCAAAATAAATTCGAGTGTCTTGATTTTTTTATTATGAGTGAGGTGAAAATTCATCGTTTAATGATAAGTATAGTTTTAAGCGTAATTTTTGCCATGAATTTATCAATAACGATATCCTACTCCATTTTGCTCACGCTTCGGGAGGAGACAGACTTTCACTCGCACACAACTGGTCGTCCGGATTTCGTGGCCGCCTGCTGGTCGCTATTGTCTGAGCCTAACTACGCCCCTGCATGCGGCCGTTATCGTTTAGGGCCTCACTATCCTGACTGATGCACGCCCCGCGAGCCAATGGGGATCCTTGTCCCCTGACTTTCACCGTCACACGCGCGGGCCAGCGAATAAGTTGCGTCAACTTCCACGGCTGCTCCCGCGCACTCCTGAATAACCGGTCCACTCCTTTCTCGTCCCTTGGTCTTTCGTAGACTCGGGCATAAAAACACCGCCTCGCCGCGACGAGGTGGTATTCCTATTGGCATTCGGTTGCCATCGGCTGGTTGAAGCATGCAGGGGACATTGCTGGTGCGACGATCCCTGGTATGTGGTCTCACTGCGGCGAGGTGGAATTTCTATTGGCAGTCGGTTGTCATCGACAGGTTGAGGCCTGGAGGGCACATTGCTGGTGCGACGAACCCGGGCATGTGGTACTGTATTCTAAGAATGGTTAACTCTGCGCACAACTTCGCCTTTCAATTCGTCGTCTCTCCAAAGGCCAGGCCTTGTCGCTGTCTTTGTAGCCAATTGACTCTTTCTAAGGTTGTTTTTTTCATTTCCCCCGTAGGAGTTGCAGTTCATGATTGACATCACAGTGTGAAGTAAGGATATTCTAGGTCGTCCTCTCCTTATCTTCCCCAACACTTTTCCTTCAATTATGTTCTTGATGAACTCGTTATGTCTTACTAAGAGACCAACAAGTTTAATTTTCCTGGAGTGAATTGCTTGGAGAAGCGTTCTTTTTCACCTACTTCTTTGAAGACTTGCTCATTTGTTTTCCTCATGACCCAACTTGTTTTAGTCATTCTCCTCCAGAACCACATTTTGGCTGCCTGAAGCCGGTCTATTTCTTGCCTATTTAATGTCCATGTTTCACAACCATAGGTGAGTATACTCCTCACGAACGTCTTTACAAATATCTTCCTCGTATCAATTGAGAGTTGGTTGTTAACCAAGAGGTTACGCTTCCTTTGGAAACCTTGTTTGGCCAGGGTGATCCTTCTCTTATCATCTGTTAAGCTTGTATTTTCATATGTCATTAAATTTTTCAAGTAGCAGAGCTCTTTTACTTGGTCAACGGTTGAGTTTCCTAACTTAATTTTAGCTTTTACATTGCTGTTTAACTTGTCCACCACCATAATTTTTTTTTCTTTTTAGTGTTAATATTTAGTTTTAATTGATACAGTTCTTTTCCGAGATCCCCAGTGTGTGATTCATATCCTTTTCTGAGTCTGCGAGAATAACTATTTCGTCGGCAAACCGGATATTATGGATGAGTTTGCCATTTAACTTTATGCCCTTACTCTTTAATTTTGTTCTTTCTATTGCTTCTTCTATGAAGAGGATGAAGAGGTAAGGTGAAAGGGAACAACCTTGTCTCACCCCTCTTTTCATCTTGGCTTCTTGTCTGCAACCATTAATCTTAACGTTAAAGCCTAGCATTAGGTCTTGCAATTATGGCCTTTAATCATGCATATTGGTGCCCACTCGGTGCAGCAGCTGACTGGTTGTTTATCGCGAATGAAAGATAGTAGCTAATAGACTGATCATGAGAATCGTACTGCGATTTTCGTAAAAGTTTATCGGCCGTTGATTTCAGGCAGCATGAATTTACTTGCGAGTGGTGAAGAGCTTTTTTATATCCTTGTTGGCCATAGAAGAACTTTTTACGCGAAACTCAATATTTAAACCAGATATATGTACTTAGCCACAGCAAAGCCGGGAAGTGTGAGTGGCTTTGATTTTATTAAATAAAAGTATTCGCCATTTTTTCATGCACCATGTCGAGGACCTGCATGAATTGAAAAAAAAGAATGAAGTAGTCTTTACTTTCCGAAAATGTTCTAAAATTTATTCATGCGTCATTTTTATAAAAGGAATGCATTTTTCACCGTGTCCCTCTAATTTATTCTTATATAACTAAAAATTAAATTTTCAACATGTTTGTTTTACACATCTTCATTTTTCTGCCGTTATTTCTTCCTCGCTTCTCCCCAGTTTGTACTTTTCCCCACTTGACTGTATGGTAGTGAAATATGGATAGACATCATGGATAGAAATCAGGATAGACATAAGAGTAGACTCAACGCCGTGGGTATGAGTTATCTGAGGAGTATTTGTGGCAAAAGTAGGATGGATAGGGTCAGGAATGAGTGAGTCATGAATAAATGTGAGTTAAATGCTCCAGTAATGGACGTGTATGAAAGGAGTGTGCTTCGTTGGTTTGGCCATGTTGAGAGACTGGATGAAAGGCGAATAACGAAACAGATGTATAAGAGTGAAATGAATGGTGCGAGAGGTAGAGGTAGGCCGAGAAAGTTGTGGTTGAATGTGGTTGAGGAAATTCTTAGGAGGAGGAATATTAGGAGTTTTAAAAACAGGAGGGCGTGTATGAAACAGTGTATGGGGGTAAATGAGGCAAAAGAGGTTTGAAAGAGCAGGTCACTATGGAGGAAATTATTGAAGCAGGTGCTTATAGGTGCAAGAATATGTATTTATGAGTGCAAATTTGTGACTGTGCCTACTCCGGAAGGGAACGGCGTGATTGGTATGTATGTATTTCTTGCCCATTTGTCAACGTTTTGAATTATAATAATGCATCATCGAGGCTACATTGAAGATTATTTACGTTTCCGTTTTTGAATCATGGACACAAAATCACAGTAATAGGGAATAAAGCATACACGTATATTTTGTACATTGCCTCTGAGATGCCTACTTATTTCAATCAGCAATCAAACTATTAATAAAGCGTTCTTTCGCTATCCCCCCCTCCTCTGTGGCCAATCCTCAGTGTTAGGGATTTAGATGGTATGACTTGAAAAAATGGACAACGTGGGGGAAACAATCATTCGTAATTGAAGAAAAACGACGTCAGTCGAAACGACTTAAAACGGTGCCAGATATTCGTGACCAGTTAAACTCCATTATCACCAAGGCGTTCATTTGTAAGTTGGTTTTTTTTGCCTTCATTCAAAAACAAATAAATTTGAATGACTATTTTAGATAGAATAAGATTTTCTTAATTTTCTAAAACCACATGCATATGCGCATGTCTCATTTTATAAGCATAAAACCAAGAGTAGTTTTCCGACTGCCGTTGCTAGCTAGCATGGACGTAACATCTAACAAAAATAATTTATTTAATGACATTTTTCGGGAATTCTGTAAGTCTTGTCAGAAAAATTTCTCTCAACCTCAGATGACGCTGGATGAATGCCTCCTACGAAATCCTATTTAAGAACAATGCACGGTTTATTAGATAAGAATACGTGATCCGCCCCTACCTGCTCTTAAACACTCACCGCGAGTGTCCTACTTCTCTCTCGTTATCCCTTAAACTGGCAATAAGCCAAAAATGAAGGCCGTTTGAAGTCTCGTGGTCCGGAAACGGCATCCGGATCCCCTCACAGGTAGGCATTAGAGCCTTAAAGGCAGGAATACGTACCCATATGGAAAGTAAGAACAAATGAATGAATTAGAATGCTAAAAACCGTTTCCTAGTATGAAAACATTTGCATTTCCTTGCGAGTGTGGGGTCAATGTCGCCAACGCATGTCCCAATTAAGCGGCATGATGCCCCATTGAGTGGAGAAAACACAGGGATGTTCTTCAATTGGGTTCTGTCCTTCAAGACTTGCCCCAATTAAGCGGCTGCCCCAAATAACCGGTGGCCCAATTAACCGGAATATACTGTATTTGAAGTTTTCGAGGCAGCGACGTAAAAATTTCGACTTTCGAGACTAGGATATTCCGAGGCTATACAGAATAACCTCCGAGGCCCTTGGAACGCCACTTAGCCCCGTCCTCATTGACGCCGCAAATTAATCGGCCGATGGCGTGAGATGTCCACCCCTTCCCTTCGAGCGCGCACACATCACCCTCGTCCTGCTTTCGCCTCGTCTCCCGCAGAAATTTTTCCCCGTAAGCAAGAACAAAACCCTACGGACATGCCGTCATTTCGACGAGACGAATTTGTTATCTTTTTATGGCCGTCGCGGCTCCAATCCCTACTCCCCTCAGTCAATGGGACATGAATCCCACGAATGTGGTAATGGTGTGGGGTCATATTCGTCCCTCATTGGTCTCAATCCTTTCGTTCTCACTCATTTAGCTAGTTTGGGCGAGGTATATTTTGTCCAGGAATTCAATGACATTAGCCTCATTTTGAAAGAAAAATCTTTACGGCTAAAAATACCAAAACATTAGCCTTATCAACCTAATTATTTGACGAGATATATGCCAGGAAGTGGATTCCGTTTTTATGAAGATGATACGCAAATATACTTTGAAGAGACATTAACTAAAATCGGAAACATTTTACTCATCAATCTCGTCGGAAAATTAGCAATTTGTAGTTGGATATTTTCTCATCTACTCGAAAAAATAAATGAATAACTCGCCGCAGTTATTTTTAAGAAATCAAAGAAAACCCTACCTTAAGGGGGTTGCTTACAATGGCAAAAAATGCTTGAGCAGACGTCCAAACGGTCTTATGTTACGACTGTGCTTTGATGCGTAAAGCAAATCTATTTACGCAGACCTCTAGACTAATGGTTACTTCTTCCTGTGAGTGTCGTAGCTTTTAGTATTTTGTTTTCTGCATGATTTTGTCGACCGGTGAAGTAGTGTGAATTTGTCAAAAATCATCTCATTGGGACACCATAGCCATGACGCGTCGGAAGTATTGGACTAAAAATGCGAAATAATTATTAACAATGTGCACTTACTGTTTATGAAAACCCTTCATTTCTATTGAGAATCATGACTATTTTGAAAAGCGTGTATTATAACGTAACGCACAGTGACCATTCTAGTGAAGCCTTAAAAAGCATTTTCCTCCAGACCGCCATTGAATACGCGGGAGCGCTGTTGTTTTGGCGATGCAGGACGAATATGGGCCCACACTAACACCACAAACTCGGGATTTACGTCGCATTTGCTGAGGGGAGAAGGGATTGGAGCCACGGCGGCTAAAAAAAGATGAAGAGAGAGAGGCCGCTCGTGGGAATGAGGGCATGTCCGCTCGGTTTCGTTCTGCTTACTGAGCGAAATGTCTTTCGGCGCCGAGGCGAGTGTGGAAAGAGGGCCATGTGTGCGCCCTCCAAGGGAAGAGATGGACATTCCAATCCCATCCCATTCCTTCGTCAGGTTAATTTGCGGCGTCAATGACGGTGGTACGGAGCTGAGCTTCGACCCAAGGGCCACGGAGATTATTCTGTTTTCACCAACTGGTATTCTGCCTACTGGCAGGTCCCAAACACCAAAACCGTCTCCGTCTCCTTTCCTCATCCTCTGTCATTTCCAGCCTTCTACAACGTCTTCTCTTTTCTCCCTCCTCTGCTCCGTCGCCTGCTTTATTAAAAATCTCTTTCCCTCTTGACACATGTCCAATCCTGTTTCCCTTTCTCTTCTGCACTGTTTTCACGAGTGTACTTTCCTCCGTCTCATTTCCTTATTTTCTATCATTTACAGCCTCCTTCTTCCTGTTCTCTTTCTCCCTCGACTCTATCTTCAACTGCAGTATTTAATATCTTTTTCTCTCTCGAAATTTGTCGAACCAGTTTCCCTTTCTCTTCTAAATATTTTTCACGAGCGTTATTTCCTCCGTCTCCTTTCCTCTTCGTCTGTTACTTTCATCCTTCTCCTTCTCTTCTGCATTATTTTCACGAGTATTTTTTGGTCCATGACCTTTCCTCGTCGTCTATATTTCCAGCCTTTTCTTCCTCTTCTCTTTTCTCCCTCCACTGCTCCCTGGAATGCAGTGTTTAAAATCCCTTTCCCTCTTGAAAGGTGTTTAATTCAGTTTCTTTTTCTCCCTTGCATTATTTTCATGAGTGTTCTTTCCTCTGTCTCCTTTCCTCTTCGGCTGCCATTTACTGCCTTAATCTTCTTTTTCTGTTTTCTCCCTCCACTATTTATTCGACTGCTGTAATGAAAATCTCATTCCCTCTAGAAGTGTGTCCGATCCTTTTTCCCTTTCTTTTCTGCACTATTTACACGGGTATTCTTTCCTCCGTCACCTTTCCTTATCGTTTGTCATTTCCAGCCTTCTTCTTTCTGTTCTCATTTCTCTCTCCACTTTTTCTTTCTGTATGAATGCATGCTGTATTTAATATCCCTTTCAATCTAGAAATGGGTCGGATCCAGTTTCCATAACTCCTCTGAATTGTTTTCACGAGTTTTCTATTCTCCCACTACCTTCCTCTTTGTATATCATTTCCAGCCATCTTCTTCCTTTTCATTTTTCTCGTTCCACTGCTGCTTTCACTGCTTTATTTTTATTCCCTTTCCACCATAAAATATGTCCGATCCAGTTTCTCTTTCTCATCTGAATTGTTTTCACGAGTGTTCTTTCCTCCGTCTCCTTTCCTCATCGTCTGTTACTTTCATCCTTCTCTTTCTCTTCTGCATTATTTTCACGAGTATTTTTTGGTCCATGACCTTTCCTCGTCGTCTATATTTCCAGCCTTTTCTTCCTCTATTCTTTTCTCCCTCCACTGCTCCCTGGAATACAGTGTTTAAAATCCCTTTCCCTCTTGAAAGGTGTTTAATTCTGTTTCTTTTTCTCCCTTGCATTATTTTCATGAGTGTTCTTTCCTCCGTCTCCTTTCCTCTTCGGCTGCCATTTACTGCCATAATCTTCTTTTTCTCTTTTCTCCCTCCAATATTTATTCGACTGCTGAAATGAAAATCTCATTCCCACTAGAAATGTGTCCGATCCTTTTTCCCTTTCTTTTCTGCACTATTTATACGGGTATTCTTTCCTCCGTCACCTTTCCTATTCGTCTGTCATTTCAGCCTTCTTCCTGTTCCTCATTTCTCTCTCCACTTTTTCTTCTCATGCTGTATTTAATATGTTTTTCAATCTAGAAATGGGTCGGATCCAGTTTTCGTGACTCATCTGAATTGTTTTCACGAGTTTTCTATTCTCCCACTACTTTCCTCTTTGTATATCATTTCCAGCCATCTTCTTCCTTTTCATTTTTCTCCTTCCACTGCTGCTTCCACTGCTATATTTTTAAACCCTTTCCATTATAAAATGTGTCCGACCCAGTTTCTCTTTCTCTTCTGCATTGCTTTCACGATTGTTCTTTCCTCCGTCTCCCTTCTTCTTCGTCTGTCATTTCCATTCTAATTCTTCCTGTTCTCTTGTCTCCCTCCACTCTTCCTTCCACTGTTGTACTGAAAATCCCTTTCCCTCTTCAAGTTTGTCCGATCCAGTTTCCCTTTCTCATCTGCATTGTTTTCACGATTGTTCTTTCTTACGTCTGCTTTCCTCATTTCCACCCTTCTTTTACTGTTATTTTTTTCCCTTCACTTTTCCTTCGACTGCCGTATTTTAAATCCCTTTCCCTCTTGAAGTGTGTCCGATTCAGTTTCCCTTTCTCTTCAGCATTATTTTTTCGAATGTACTCTCCTCCGTCTCCTTTTTTCTTCTTCTCTCATTTACATACTTCTTGTTCTATTTTTTTCTCCCTCCACTGTACCTTCCAGTGCAGTATTAAATTTCTTTTTCCCTCTTGAAATGAGTCCGATCTAATTTCCATTTCTCTTCTTCATATTTTTCACGAGTGTTATTTCCTCCGTCTCCTTTCCTCTTCGTCTGTTATTTTCAGCCTTCTTCTCTTCTACATTATTTTCACGAATGTTCTTAGATCTTTGTCCTTTTCTCGTCGTCTGTATTTCCAGCCTTTTCATCCCCTTCTCTTTTCTTCCTCCACTGTTCCCCTGACTGCCGTATTAAATATCGTTTTCCCTCTTGAAATGTGTCCGATCCTGTTTCCCTTTCTCTTCTGCATTGTTTTCGCAAGTGTTCTTTCCTCCGTCTACTTTCCTCTTCTTTCGTCATTTCCAGTCTTCTTCTTCATGTTCTCTTTTCTCCTTCCACTGTTTCTTCGACTGTTGTATTTAATATCCCTTTCCCTGTTGGAATATGTCAGGTCCGTATTCCTTTCTGCATTGTTTTCACGAGTGTTCTTTGTTATGTCCCCTTTCCTATTCGTCTGTAGTTTCCAGCCTTCTTTAACCTCTTCTCATTTCGCCCTCCAATGTTCCTCGACTCCTGTATTTAAATTCTTTTTCCCTCTTGAAAGGTGTCCGATCCTGTTTCCCTTTCTCTTCTGCATTGATTTCGCAAGTGTTCTTTCCTTCGTCTACATTCCTCTTCTTTCGTCATTTCCATCCTTCTTCTTCATGTTCTCCTTTCTCTTTCCACTGTTTCTTCGACTGCTGTATTAAATATCTCTTTCCCTGTTGGAATATGTCAGATCAGTTTTCCTTTCCTTTCTGCATTTTTACCACGAATGTTCCTTGTTCCGTCCCCTTTCCTATTCGTCTGTAGTTTCCAGCCTTCTGTTACCTCTTCTCATTTCTCCCTCCAATGTTCCTTCGACTCCTGTACTTAAATTCTTTTTCCCTCTTGAAATGTGTCCAATTCAGTTTCGCTCCACCTTTTGCAAAATTTTTACGAGTGTTCTTTCTTCCCTCTCCATTCGTTTTCGCCTGTCATTTTCTGCCGTCTTATTCCTGTATCCTTTTCTCCCTTCACTGTTCCTTTGATTGCTATATTTGTAATAGTTTTCACCATTGAAATGTGTCCGTTCGTCTTTCACTTTCTCTTCTGAATATTTTTCACGATTGTTATTAGGTCCGTCTACTTTCCTCTTCCTCATTCATTTCCAGTCTTTTCTTACTCTTCTCTTTTCTTCCTCCACTGTTCCTTCGACTGCTGTATTTAAAAACTTTTTACGTCTCGAAATGTGTCTGATACCGTTTCCTTTTTTCTTCTGGATCGTAGTCGCGATTGTTCTTTCCCCCGTCTCCTTTCCTCTTCTTTCGTTATTGACAGCCTTCTTTTTCCTGTTTTCTTTCTCCTTTCACTGTTTCTTCGACTGCAGTATTTAATATCAGTTTCCCTCTTAAAATGTGTCTGATTCAGTCTCCCTTATTCTTCTGCATTGTTTTCACGAGTGTTCTTTCTCCGTCTCCTTCTTCACCTGCCATATCCAGCCTTGTTATTCCTGTTTTCATTTCTCCCTCCACTGCACCCTAGAATGCTGTGTTTAAAATCCCATTTCCATTTATAATACGTCCGATTCAGTTTTCCTTTCTCTTCGGCATTGTGTTCACGAGTGTTCTTTCCATCATCATCTTTCCTCTTCGTCTGTCATTTCAAGCCTTCTTCTTCCTTTTCTCTGTTCTCCCTCCGCTGTACCTTCTACTGCTGTATTTAATCTCCCGTTTCCTCATGACATGTGTCTGATCCAGTTTCTCTTCCTCCTCAGCATTATTTACACGACTTTCTTTTCCTCTGTCTCCTTTCTTCTTCGCCTGCCATATATAGCTATATTCTTCCTTTCCTCTTTTCTCCCTCCACTATATCTTCGATTGCTGTATTGAAAATCTCTTTCCCTCTTGAAATTTTCTGATCCTGTATCCCTTTCACTTCTGCATAATTTACATGGGTGTTCTTTCTTCCGGTCCTTTCCTCTTCGTCTGTCATTTCTTGCCTTCTTCTTCCAGTTTTCTCTTCTCTTTCCACTGTTTCTTCGTGTGCTGTATTTAAACTCCATTTCACTCTTGAAAAGGGTCCGATCTTGTTTTCCTTTCCCTTCTGCATTGTTTTCACGAATGTTTTTTCCTCCGTCTCCTTGCCTCTTCGTATGTCATTCCCAGCCATCTTCTTCCTTTTCTCTTTTCTCCATCCACTGCTCGCTCGACTGCTGTATTTAAAATTTCTTTCCCTTCTGAAATACATCCGAACCATTTTTACTTTCTCTTTTTTAATATTTTTCACAAGTTCTCTTTCCGCTACGTCCTTTCCTCTGCGTCTATCACTTACAGCCTTCTTCTTCCTATTCTCTTTTCTCCCTCCATTTTTCCTCCGACAGCTGTATTTATTATTTCTTTCTATCTTGAAATGTTTCCGATCCAGTTTCCCTTTCTCTTCTGCATTGTTTTTCCGTGTGTTCTTTCTGCCGTCTCCTTTCCTCGTTTCTGTCTTTTCCAGCCTTCTTTTTCCTGTTTACTTTTCTCCCTACACTAATCCTTCGGCTGCTATATTTTAAATCCTTTTCCCTGTTGAAATATGTCCGATCCAGTTTACCTTTCTCTTCAGCATTGTTTTCACGAGTGAACATTCCTCCACCTCCTTTCGTCTTCGTCTGTCATTGTTATCCCTCTTCTTTCTGTTCTCTTTCTCTCTCCACTATTCCTTCGACTGCTGTATTTGAAATCCCTTTCCCTGTTGAAATTTGTCCGACCCAGTTTCCCTTTCTCTTTTGAATGGTTTTCACGAGTGTTTTTTCCTCCGTCTCATTTCCTCTTTGTCTGTCTATTCCAGACTTATTCTTCTCTTCTGCATTGTTTTCATGAGTGTTCTTTCCTCCCTAACTCCTCCCGGCACCGTATTATTTCTTTTACTATCCACCCATTTCACTCTCTTTAGCTTCTTCTACACCCACATCTCAGAAGCATTGATCCTATCTTTCTCTCTTCTTTCCAAGGTCTACGTTTCGCATCCATGCAATATTACACTTCATATATAACATTTCTCCAGTCTATACCTCATTTCTAGGTCCATTCCCCTGCATAATACATTTGGTTTTTATGTTTGTCTTCAGAATATTCGAGTCTCATATGTGACGAATGCTATACGTTGCAGCCTCGAAAATTAAGTCTTCAGTTTACGTCGCGACCTTGACGACGCGTCATTTCGACTTACGTCTGCTTTAATGTTACGTCCAGTCTAGCAAGGACCGCCAGAAATCTTTTCTCGGGTTTTATGCTATTATAATGGAACATGTCCATACGTTTGCTGGTTTTTTAAATTGGGACTTACTCTTATCTTATCTTTATTTGGCATTCCAATGAATTTTTTTTGATTAAGGCAAAAAAATCAACTTAGAAATCGACATCTTGGTAAATATTGGAATTTGACTGGTCACGAATACCTGGTACCGTTTTACGTCGTTTCCATTCACGTCGCATTTCTTCAGAATGCATCTCCACGTTAACAAATGCTTGAAAGGCCATTCAAACGTTAAAATTTGTGGGAGACTTTCACGTCATGTCCATGGATTTTTCTATGCTCGACCGCGTTGCGTCTTCAATGAGTAAGACCCCAGTTTGCGGAAGATTCTGCGCAATTATTTGGCGATGGTAGTTCGAATGCGGTACAGGGAGGCTGCAAAGACGGGGAACTTGTCGCTACGATGAATCGACTGCTGGCTTCACATCCCGCAAGCTCCGAGATTGAAGGTCTCGATGGTCTCAGGCTCAACTTTTTGGAACTTCATAATGAATAATGAAAAGAAAACTTTGTTTGATTCCATCGATTTATTTTTAAGTTACCACTAGTTTCGACGCAGCTGCGTCATCTTCAGGTACAAAGATTCAGGGCACGATGATGAACCATGTATATCAAGCATGTATATTCAACTAGCGTATTGAATTGAAAACAGTATTTATTGTTCTGGACTTAGAGTCTCCTAAAACGTTAAAACATAATTACCTACCAAAACAAATCTGGTCAGCAATACATACTAATTTCATTAAGAAGTACCTCATATAAACCGACAATAATCAATGAATAAGATGATACATAACATGTGAAAATCAGGGTTACAGTACGCAGATTTAAGGTTAAACATTAGGGATTGAGAAAAGAAAAGAGGCAGCATTGATAACCAATCGCATTACTTATGCGTTATGCATTAATTATAATGGAATATAAAGCAATAGACACAACACCAAACAGTAGATAATACGATAGAACATGACGAATCGCATTCATCTTTGCAATGCGCAGATATGAAATCACATTTCAAGAATCGGATTGGATTTTTGGGGAGGCGACCAACTGCTAAGGTCGTTTGCGCCATAGGTGATATGTAAGGGAGGAAGGATGGATAGAAACCTGGCGTCGGCATTAGTCTGCTCTTAAAGAAAGGCGCCAGGGGGACCACAGTTTAACGTCTCATCCGACAGACGGAGTACTGTACGTGAAGTGCCCACACCAAGACACTAAAGTAGGGATCGGGTTTCCTCTGAAAAACATCCTCCGCTGCAGGGATTTGAACCCTGGCTGCTCGTATGGTTAGCCAGTACTCTAGCCACCGCACCAAATGCTATTGTTTGTCCGTGTGGGTTAGAGAGGCTTCTAGGAAGGGGGATAGGTTTGGTTCAGTAAATGACGTTTCTTTCTATGCCTACATATCTCTAACTCTTCCTTTTTGTCCCTCCTCCTCCCTTCTTCCCAGTGTAAAAATTTCCGGATGGATTCATTGGTGTGGATCTCCTCCCACAGGCGCAAGGTGTACAAACGAACACCTTATTCATCCCTCATATTAATTACTGTTCTTTGGTAATGTTAAGTACTTCAAAATCTCAATCATCCAAACAGCAAAAAATTAAAAACTGTGCAATACGCTATGTGTGCGATACAGTATGTAATGAACATATTACACCGTAATGCCATGAATTAAAAATTCTTGAAATTGAACATGGATGAAAATTGCAAATAGGTGTATTTATAAATAAACTATTAATTACTGAAACTCTTTCCTATATTTTTCAGCGTTATTTAGATAATTTGGTTTCAAAAACTAGAAATACCAGAAATAAAAACAAGTTTATTTAACCTTGTTACAGTTCCGTTATGTACGATAACTCTTTCTATATAAAATCATGTTATGTATGGAATTCGATTCCGCAAAAGTTGAAAAATATCAAGTCAACCGAAAGATTTAAAAAATGTCTGTCTACTTTTTATGTCCATGAAACTTGATATTTAGGTAAACATCTTGAATTAAAGTTATGAAAAACTGCCTCTTTGATCACTACAATGTGTTGATCTTGAAATTGTAAATATTTGTTGTGAACAAATACTCTGAATGTGATTACATTTTTGCAATGGAGCGAGATGTTTTGACTGTGATTGTTATTATTTATTGTCGGAGTTGTAATTGAGAATTCCTGCTCCAAAGGAAATTATCCCCAGAGCCAATAAATATCGTCGTTTTCATTATCACCAAAGTGGGACTAGGAGAGGTTAAATTTCAGGAAACACTTCTTGTGACCTCCCCTCGTTCTCTCCTCTTCCCTCCTCCCCCAACCCGTACCCTAGATGATATATATGCTTCATGATCGTGCTCTGAATCTTTGTACATGAGGAGGATCCTGGCGAGGATTTTACCTCGCCGCCCCCGTTAGTAAGAAGAAGAGAAAGCAGAGATAAATATTATGGTTGATATTTTGGTTAAATTTTAAATCAATTGCTTTCCCGATTCTTACTATTATAAACTACGTATAATCCATAGCACTAATCAAGCAGTAAGTGGACGCCGCTACGTCGAAACTAGTCGTACCTTCAAAATAAATCGGTGGAACCAAACAAAGTTTTCTCTTTCGTTGTCCGAGATTGAATATCAACTGTGGCTTAGATTTATCAGCGTAAACCCGATCCTTACTCTGGAGCTGAGTAGAGAGGTTTTGAATAAACCACTTCGCCCGTAGGAAGGAACGGTGAACTGTGGTACCCTCATCACTTCTCGTTAAGGTACTTGAAGCGAGATATAATTTCACCTAGAATTGTGAATTTCATGAATTTAATCTCATTATAAACAGTAATATCTCACCTGTCCAAAGATAATAGTATATTTTCCAATAGTCGCATTACTTTTCGAGATATTTTCCGGCAAATACCAGCCATTTTACAAGGAACATGGTACGGGTATGCTCTCCGGAGAGATTTTATTGATAAAAAATGAAGAATCTCTTGCGCCAAGACTTCGTCATAAATTTAAAAGTACGTAGGCATTGTCTCAATAATATGACAAAAATTTAAGAAATAGTCAACGCAGAAATATTCCGCAAAACCGAAAAAAACTTATCGTTACGAAGGCTTTTTCCCCGTTCTGCGTGAAAAGATTAGTCAAATTAAAGACGTATTCATGAATATTTGGTTAATTACAGGAAATTTTAGTCGCACTGAGCAGCACTTTTGCACCATCTATATATAATTATTATCTTCGTACTTCTTACAGCTGCTGAAAGAGAAAGAAATAAAATTCGAATACTATCTCTAATTTGACTAGGAAACAATCTCGCTCAAATTACCTTAATGAGAGTGTGTTGCAGAGGCAGCGTTTCTCTCCATCCTTCCTTCTTTCCTCAAAGAACCCCTCCCTCGCCAACCCACCCACAGACACTAAATGGCGCAAATAGCCTCAGATGTCGGCTACCTCCCCAAAAAGCTAACATGATGTCTTAAGGTAGTCCGAGCGAGATATTCCCTAGTCATAATAGAGACCATATTCGAGTTATACGTTTTAATTTCACCAGCTGTAGGACACATCAATTAAATATTGCAATATTAATAGTGTGATAATATAGTTTTATATGACAGAAATTGTAAGTGATTACATGAAAATATCTAAATAAGTCTTTAACTTGACTCAGTTTTTTCGCGCGGTGCGTTTGAAAATTCTTCAAAACGGAAGATTTGTGTGACACACAAAATTCTACTGCGGTGACAATATGATTTATTTTCAAATATAGTTGAGAAAACATACAAACTACACGCTGTTAGTTTTTTTATGACATCTAAGTGTTAGAAATACCTCATTCTGTAAATTGTGTCTCTCTGGAGTGCATACGCGTACCATTTTCCATGTAAAAGGGCTGGCATTTTTGGGCAAATATCTTCAAAAGTAATGTGTTAAGGAGTTAAATTTTTTGTGTCATTTGAAGGGTGAGATATTTTTCTTTAAAATGAGACCATATTCATTGATTTCTAAGTAAAATGATATTTCGCTCAAACTACCTTAAAGAGACACGCGAGACCGTGATCCTCACTTCGCGGCTTGAAATAGGGGGTTAAGGGGTTAATGAAAGTGGTTCGACCGATTTTAGTTCGTGTTACGATGTGTGAAAGAGATCCGGTTTGGTCCAATGGTAGCGTGTTCGACTCCTGCCCCGAGGGTTTAAATCGATTGAGCATGACAGATGCCTTGAAGGAAGTTCTTACTGTTAGCGCGTGACGCTAAATACACCTTCACTTGATAAATGAAATAAAACTCGTTTCAACTTTGTGGAGTTCCATGTTGATTAGTAAAAATAACTTTTAGACTCCACTGATCAGTTCACAGGTCAAAATTTTATCGCAAAACCCGGATTTCGATGCCTTGCATCATCTTCAGTTGCTCACTGACAAGTTAGCGTTGTGTCACCAGAATTATTATCAAGTCCAGTGACAGTTTAACATTTGTAAGAAGGAGCATAGAGTAACTGGAGAACACATCTGACCAGCAATTGGGAGATCCGGGTTCGGATTCGGGTCAAGTCAAATAATTTTTCCAAAGCGAATTTGTTCAAGTCGTATGTTCTTTTCGTAATTCAACACAGGTCAAAACTGTATTCTACAATCCAGATTTTGATGCCTTGCATCATCTTCAGGTGCTCACTGAGAAGTAAGCGTAGTGTCACCAGAATTATTATCAAGCCCAAGGACAGTTAAATATGACAGTAAGACACTACGCTCACTTGTCAGAGAGCACCTGAAGATGATGCTAGGCATCGAAATCCGGGTTTTGCAATAAATTATTGACCTGTAAACTGACCAGTGGATGGTAAAAGTTATTTTTACCAATCTTTACTTGAATTGACGTGCTAATAAGTAAACGTATCTATGAGCTGTTTGTACGTTTGTATGCTGGCGACAAGTTCAGGCGTCACCTTTTATATTCCTTTGTTTCGTTGTTTCCCGTGTGGCTTGCGGAGTTGCGTAAGAGCATCATGGAGGATATAATTGGGTCGGCGCACGAAGTCAGATGGGCATTTTTGTTTTTAGTGCCGTTCGGGGAACTACGCGTGGGAAGTCTTCCAAGTCACGGTGCTAGATGACGAGAGCACTGGAGTTAGATCTGATTTCTTTGTTGAGTCATTCCCTATTTTCCTTTATTTCTCAGACTACCTCCTTCATACCCTTCTCTTCCTTCTATGGATTTCCAATGATGATACGTGACCCGAGGCACTTGTCATCATAAGTGTAAGTCACTCAGGGAATCACGAAAAGAACATATGACTAAAAAATTTGCCAAGGAAACATTATTTGACTTGACCGGAATTCGAACCCAGATCTCCCAATTGCCGGTCAGTAGTGTTATCCAGTTACTCTATGCTCCTTCTTACAAATGTTTAACTGTCCCTGGACTTGATAATAATTCTGGTGACCCCTTTTTAACTCAAATTTCCCCTCCCGATTTAGGAAAAATTGTATGACTTTTTTACTAATGCCCTTAAAGGGAGATACCTCCCTATAAGAGTATGAAAATTTTACTTCTACCATATCCCTGCCATCCGACAACAACCGGTCGGGTGAAGCAGCCGAGAATGGCAAATCCTCATCAACAGTCATACCCGCGAGCAAAACCATGCACCCACTATCCCTCTTATAGGTCTCAATGGTTATTTTCTCCATTTCCAAACATTGCATGTAACAAATGATGTGGTACGAAGTCACTCGCACGGGTGCATATACATCAGGGTTGAAATTCGCTATGAAAAAAATCATTTGACTTGACCGGGATTCGAACCCGGATCTCCCAATTGCCTCGAAATTCGCCTTGAAGGAAGATGGCTTGGTGGCGTGACTGGCTAACACACCTGACCGGCAATTGGGAGATCCGGGTTCGAATCCCGGTCAAGTGAAATGATTTTTTCTTAGCGAATTTCAACCCTGGTGTATTTTCTCCATTGATTTGCCGTATTCCGTGGATTTGTCCCCCGTGAAGGACGGGCATAAAATGAAATTTGCAGTTTTTGCCCTTATCAGTTTTTGGCCTCAGTTTGCATACGCGGTCGAATATGGGTGCTATTAGCGTTTTTAACCATTCAGTCATCCATAGCGTTGAGTGCTGCTGATCCTTTCTCAACGCCTCCACTATTTCTCTCGCAATTTCTTTCAACGTAAGCGAGATCAGGTAGTTACTGGTGGCTTGCTGATCTACCTTCCTTCTTTTACTCTCCACACACCCATAGTGCTCATCTTCTCGCATTATTCATACTCTTTTTCTTCTCTTTGGGACATTTCAAACCTCCGTTATGCTTTCAACGAAGCTGCCCTGTCCTTTTGGGCAGCGTACCTTTTGGTAAAGAGACCGGGACTTCTCTCCACGAGTCTCTCATGGAGAATGGAATTCAGCTAAGAGACCACGTTATGGGCTTTTGCCGTTACCTCTCATCGGGTTTTATAGGAACCCCTAAAAAAAATATATTTCCTCAAACGTATTTTGCAGCGAAAGAGTAGTACATCCCCGCCTGATTATTCGTTACACTAAAAATTAAGCTGGTCGCTTGACCAGCAAGGAGGGTGTTTCCATATACTATATCCTCCAACATGCCACAAGCTATTTGCTGATAGACTTAGTAGCTTCATTAGGCTTTGGGCCCTGGCAGAAATAACGATCGCGATTCCCATGGTTCCCGAGTGCATAATAAGGGAAGCTTCTTTTACCGCCATCCAGTAATGGTTACTTCTGGAGACACATTTTAGCTTCCCTGCCCCTGAACAGGATCGCTGAAGACACAGCTGTTCTCAGGCGCAGCAAATTGTCTCCCAGCCTTTTCCTAAAAATGATGGAGACAGGGCATCTATTTTTTCTGGACTTCTTGGCTATATCTTTAAGTCAGCTGCTGTAATTGCGTAGCTTGTGGTTAATCAGTAGGGTAGCGTATGGTAGTTAATTCTAATTTTTCCTTAAATATCAGTAAAATAATTTAAACAAATATGAAATATGAACTCTAAATTTTTAAACAGCTAATTTCGATGGGTTCAAGTTTCATTCAAAAAATTCCTTTCCCACCTTCCAAAGATCAATAATTAAGTTAAGCGCGGAGGGTACTTGGAAAGCTTTTCTTTCAATCGTGAATTGAGGAATCAGAAAATGTATCCCAAATAAAGTAAAAAAAGAGTGCAGCAAACCAAGATGGTACGACTCGAAGGTGAGAAAATCGTTGAGGCGATAGAGCATGCCTCGCCAAGATGAAAAAACTCCGAGCAGATTTATCCGCTGATGATCGCGAGTCAATTGTTGGAAAATATAAGTTGTCAAAAGCTGCTACGGAGGAAGCGTTTAGGAATTGGCCCTTGAACATACCAATCGCCAACCTCCTCAATTCGCCCTTTCTCTTCCCCTTCTGCCGGCTATAAAGAACAATTTATGCATAGGGAGATATTTTACTCCAAAAACAGCTGATGATAGCGATAATTCATTGAAACCCGGGCCATGTTACCTTTTATTCTATGGTAATTGTAAAATTTTGTCAGTTAATTTGTTGATGTATGGAGTAAAACAAAGGGACTTAAGTCAGAGTTCTATTTAATAATCCTTTTTCCAAACATAATATGTGTTCATATACTAGCCAAAGTTTAGCTACCAAAAATTATTGAGAATATTGCATCCAGATATAGAAATATGATACAAAAATTCTCGAAAATATCTATACAAGTTGCTGTATGAGCAAGTTAAGACCCAAGACCAAAGTCTTGAATATGAATATTAATGTTTGAGATAGAGAATTACGTAATATATAAAGTGGCCTAAAATAGACCTTTCATTGAGGTTTTGTATACCCAAGCTCAGATGCTGAATGTAGACGAAAAATCAATGCAATTCTTGATATTCCGACACTGATACTTACCCTTGACACTGATGAGATAAATAATTTCAGCAGAGGTCATCCGCTTACCACAAACAAAAGTGCGCAAAATTCTGAGTTTAAGTTTGGAAAAAATAACATCTAAAACTTAGAGCCTACTGTGGCCAAAATCTCAATATTTCATCCAGTACTGTGAATCTTCCTAGACCGCGGCTTCTAATTTACGCGGTTCGCAAATCGGTACCAAGTCTCGCCGAACGCGGTGTAAAGCATCAATTTTATGCGGTTTCAATTGAATGTCGCTTTTACAATATTTTCTTTTTATAATCTGCACCTAAAAAAAATAATTAACGATATTAGCCATTGATTTTCTCGACTCGACTGGCGCAGGCTTTGCTTCTCATAAGTTCTGAATGTTCGCATTCATAAACATGTAAAATACTTGGTACTTTATCTACAATCCTTTGATTGCACGACACGTTTCGCCGATTTATTTACGTCATCGTCAGGATATCAAGAATTATTTTGTTTACGTCTGCATTAAGCACCTGGCGATCCATAAATTGGCAAAACGCGTGCTGCTATCAAAAGATTGCGGAAGAGCACGAAGTATTTTAATTAATTATGAATACGAACCTTTGATTTTACTTCACCATCGAGAATCTCTGAAGCTGACGCCCGGTCTTTATCGAAATCAAATAATGTCAGTGTTTCGGCACAATGCTTCACCATTTTCATGAACCAAATGCATTTTATCTTAACGTCCAGTGATACGCCGACTGTCTCGCGGAAAGATAAAGGCTTCGTTATACCTATCTAGTGACATAAATTAACTGGGTGCCTAACCTCTTTAAGATCTAAATCTGGCATAATGTTTAAAAAATCATAGCGGAGGTGGCCAAGGATGAATTTTTACCCCTGACGAGATAAATGCCAGACGGTCAGCATCTGCTGAGATGCATCGTCAAATGTTGAAGGTCTTGCATGCTGAAAGGAAATTGTAGTAGGACAAACATTTTTAAAAACTAGTTTCAAGCAGTAACAAAGTAATAAACTTTGCCTTATGGCACAGAGATATATGTTACAATTGATGATTTTAGGCGTAACTTTATGGAATTTGTTAGCATAATAATGGTAACTTACAGTTTTGTTTTTCCACATGCTTTTATTTGGAACAACCCGGGTTTCGACGTTCAATGTTATCTTCAAGTAAAGATTCACACACGAACATCACTATTTATACACACAGTCCGGTAGGGGCGGGGAGGAGGGAAGGGTGGAGTGATTGTGAGTGGTTGGAAGAGGGTCAGAGAGGATATGCAAGAAGGAGGAAAAGGGTCGAAGGGTTCGAGGAAGAAGACAGTGCATTCGCTCGGACGGTAAAGGAACGATGGGGCGGGGTTGAACAATAACAAACTAGCCCCGCCTTTCCTCCTTCTTGCATATCCTCTCTGATCCTCCTCCAGCCACCCTTCCCACCTTCCCGCCTCTACCGGACCGTCTGTATATGTAGTGATGATTGTGTGTAAATCTTTACCTGAAGAAGACGTTGAACGTCGAAACCCGGGTCATTTCAAATGAAGACATGTGGAAAAATAAAATGATCATCTTTGAGGTATATGTTGTTTTAATCTGACATTATGCGATAAATAATTTAACTTAACCCCGTTCTTTTAACCCACCCACCTATTCCAAGAAGGGATCACGTTCTTCCTACCCTCTTTTCTATTCCAGGAAGGGATTCCATTCCTCATACTCGACTTCCTAACTAAGGTAGGGATTGGCTGACAAGATGTGTGCTAGAAGGTCAGCACTAACGGAGATGAGATTGTTTTCTTCTTTTGACGCATTATCACTCGAGTAGCACGGTGGAAAGAATTTCCCCCGACGTATTCACTGGGGAGAATCACTTACTCCACAGCAGTGACTCGTGGAGCGCCATGATATCATCGGCTTATATATTTATTGAGTGCACTTCTCCTTTTTCATTTTTGTAAACGGGTCCTCAAATACCAATTGAAAGAACTACTGAAGATCCTGGGAAGGAAGTAGGATGGCGTAACTTTTGCAAAATAAACTTTAAACATTAAATGAACTTCGAAATTGAAGCTCAGCTGCTCCGCATAGTTAACCAGACCTCGTAATATCCCCAACCTTGAGGGTCACAACGAAATGAAGATGGAGATCTTACCACCTATTACTAGTACTATTCTGCAGCCCGTAGACTAGGGAGTTATCGCTGCATTTGATTAGAAATACACCCCCAGGAGATTTGCCTACTTCCCTACGATGCTAAATGCGAATCCGTCCCTTAAAGGAAGCAATTGCAGACGTAATTTTGATATTTCGAAAGTTGCTGGAGTATTATAAACTCCTGGAATGAATTAATGAGTGAAAATGAAAATCTATGCTAGAAAAACAAACTTAAGCCGTATGTTGTTTGCATTTGACGAGGTTTTCCTTATAAAAACAAGGACTTACGGGAAATAATTATCAATGTCAGACAAATCAGAAGCGAGACATATCAAGAAATGAAAGACAGTGTTGTTGTTGGAAGGATTACAACAGTATCGTGAAGAGTAACTATTGATGATTTGCATAAAATTGAACACTCTTCGAGTGAAGATGATATTGAAGATGGTTATTCGTAGCTTGAATAGCCGAATTTATCAGCCTCTAGCATTTTTTTAAGCTGGGATAAAATCTTACGCAAGAACCCTTGAAATTCGATCCAACCATTGAAAGACCTATCAATGTATCGATACACCTGTATCACCCTTTGTAGAACTTTATATTGATTGGAAAAAGCCGTAGCGGTCCATCATCACGAATTTCTTCCCGTCATCTTGCACCCCTAGTCAAGATAGAACTCGTCAAAATTGTCAGAAAAGCAGGAAATCATTCTATTGAGGCTGGCTTAGTTTTTGATTCACTAAAAGCAAAAAAAATAGAAAAAAGAAGGGTTGGATAAAAATCACCGAAAAATGGAAGAGCATAGGTACCCATTCAGTAATTGAAAACCTACTGCCGGTATCTACCAGCCTGACGACGAACGGAAACTCGGGAGCTGCTCGTAGGGTATAGCATTTCGTGAAAATTGGCCATGCTTAAAGGAATCCTTATTTTATATATTGTTTAATTATTTGTCAGCTAGGAGGAGTGAATTGAAACTGCTACAGCGTGTGGCTACTAGTATTTATGAGTGGAAAAAAATTTTCGTTCACATTTATAAAATTGAGTAGACGTAGTGAAAAATCACATAAACTTGCAAACTTCTGATTCTATTTTAATAGTTTTAGTTGCATTTAGTTTCAAGGCTACTGTTGTATTTTTTATGCAGTGAGTTGTCATTTCTCAAAAAAATGTTGTATGTTTGGAAAATAGGAACTGAGGGAGTATTTATTCTCCATTTTTGAAATACCCCCTCTTATGCGACCGCGGATAATGGCGGAATGTAACCCCCGCGATCGAGGGAGTTTCACCGCAATCGCAAAATGTGAACTATAAAACTTCTTTTTCGATTTATTTTGCTTCTGAATTCCCGTGCCAATAAAAAACGGCCTGATGTACACGAACACTGACATAATGAAATAAAATCATAGCAATAATTGCAAAAGCATTAACTTGAAAATAGCGTGGAATCACGAACATGGGTGTAACATTTGGTACAAATCTCTATATATTTACTAGGCTGGTAATAACAAGTACAACTTTATGTAGAAAATAATGCATAATATAGAGTAGAATATGCAAAAAATGAGGAGTATGAGCACTTTACGTAAAATGTTTCTTTCTTGCCTAGAAAATGAATTATACGCTAGTAAAATACTGCCAAGAACTGTATTTAATTATATTGTCCATTGGTTCGCAGCGATAGAGTTACGTCATCTAAAGCTTACAGAGATGCTACTTCCATCGAAGCTTTGAGTCACCATTGTCTTATTTCATAATTTACTCTTCTTAAAAATTTGGCTGTATGCCATACCATTTAGTAAAATCAATCTACCTAGGTACTGCAGTAGCTTTTTTAGACATGGGTTGCAATTGCTCCTGAAAGACCTAGCCGCGGTATACGGATCATAGAAAAATCATCCTCAAATTGGAAGATATAGAGTTTTTATGCATAATATTCCTAGCGATTATATTTAAACAAAATTTTCCAATTTCCAATGCTCATTCATCTTACTTTTGAGGCTAAATTAATTTTCTACGAGTAAAATATAGCTTAATTGACATTTTTCCACCTTACATATTCTACGGTGGAAAAAAACTCGGATATAACACATTTCCTATGCGAAATTTCTTATAGTCTGATAAAGAAAATTCATTTGATAATATTAAATAAAATGTAATAAAATTATTTTTAAGAAGTATAAATTATATTTAATAAAAATAAAAAATCGACATTATTCCACATTACATATTTGTGGTAGAAGATTTGCATTCTCCAGGCAAAAATGTACTAAGCCCTAACTCTGAAAAGTCATATAGAAACAAATCAGGATACAAAATTCTTCCATATTATACGGTCAAAAATAGGCGTAGATTACACGCTAGCTATTCTTATGACCTAACCTTTGAAATTTATTTTGATTGAAATCATTCGACTAGACTGAGATTCGATCATAACTCTCCCATGAAATTATCCCAAGTAATGAAACTGATTAATGCACTCCGGGGAAATTTAGGGGTCCTGTCGTAAACTACAGTAGTCCCTCAGAGTACTGAAAACGAAAAAGGTTTAGAGGAGCACTTACATTGGAGGACGCTCGATGGGTTGGTACACCGTTGGACACCAGCGTCTCATCATGGCCGCGATGCATGACGATGAGACGGTCGTCGAGGAGGCTCGGGGGGTAGAATGGGTCTCATACACAAGAAAAAACGCCAAAACTTCAGTAGGATTTCGGAGCTCCGCTCGGCTCTCGATGAGATTCGTGACTGAACTATGTGCTACTCAGTCTCAGATCCCTCAAGGAAGCTGTAAGATATTGGTAGAATTCTACTTCAGTATTTTTCCCACGGTCAAGTTTGCGGTATGTGGCATGCCAGATACGAGACCCTATTTGGATCCGCTGATCCGGGGGCGCAAATATGCACGCTAGGCGCCGGCCGGTGGCGGCAGGCAGGGACCGTCGGAAGGTGCTGGTCAAGTTTCACCGGTGGGGAGTGGAAGGGTTGGCGAGATAAAACGACCTCCTTACGTAATGTTTCGATCTTTCCATCCGGCCAAATGGGAGTTGTTTTGAGGGGCTGAGCGGCATGCGTTACAGAATCTGGAACATGCGCAACGCCGGAGATACGGGATTGCGATGTTTTTCCGCATTTCTATTGTTTTGCTAGTTATTTTGAGAGAGCGAACGATTTACGTCATCAGCGGCATTCCCGGTTGGCGATTACTTCAACAGTAGAGGAGAGAGTTGGAGGAAGACAAGACTTCTGGACCAGTCTACTCGCAAAGAAAGGCGCTAAGGGTTTCATCAGAACCTCTGCGTGCTATCCGAAGAGTGGTGTGCCACAATTGTTCTCCCTGTGACACTAAGGTAAATATATATATCCTCCGCTTCCACGTAATGACGAATGAGTGGACACTTTTTGTTGTATTTATTTTTCCTCTCAGATATTCAGAAATGTGGGGGACGTGTTACTACCTCATAACCAACCCTACTCGCCTGTTACTAACTACTCTTACCTATTAAACTCAGATATGCTTATTTTTAAACGATTTTTACGTTTATAATGAGTTTGAACTATGAATTTTGCTGAACTCTTAAACTACTTTTTACAATGGATTATTAAATTTAATATATCCCGGTCAAGGCGGATGATTTTTTCTCTGTGGAAATTCGCACATGTGTGCATTTCGGGTGACTCCGTAATAGTGAAACTCCGTGGCTAGTGCCGGATAGCTTGAAATTTGTCATGATATTTTAAGTTTGAATGTGTTCCAACGTATATATCTCTTTCATCTTAATTCTTCCTTCTTTTTTACTTGATTTATATCGTTGAACTTCCAAATTTCTGTTATTTCTTCTTTCTCCCATGTAAGGCGCCCAAGGATCGGTATTCCACCTAAACTCACCGAAATTGCTGCGAATCGAACCTTCGCCCTCGGAATGGATAGCCAGTATGCCAAACCCTAGAGCCAATCACCAAATCCAATTTACAAACTTGACTGAAAACGTAGTTTATATTGCAACTATGAACGAACTAAGCGGTCACAGAGCAGTATACGCAAATAAGTACTGGCAAAGGTATCCACATATGTATTCTTAACGTAGCTGATGCAAGAACCCATTTCTCCTAGAAATCAGTGAATTTCATCCTATTTTAAAGAAAAATATATCACCCTTCCTAGAATATGAAAATATTAGTGCCTTCCCGCGCTAATTTTTGAGATATTTGCAAACACGTTTGCAAAATTGCACGTGAGTGCATTTCAGAAAAACAGGTAAATAATGAGGGATTTCTAATGCCCAGATCTGGTCAAAAACCAAAGAGTATGTATTTTGTATATTTTATCAACTGTTTTTATAAATAAATCATATTGACCATCTGTAAGCAGTAATTTTTTCATGAATCGCAATAAACTGTCTGTTGTGAAGGCGTTTTAAACGTACCGCGTCAAAACAGTCAACTCAAAGACTTAGGTATACAGATATTTCTATTTGAATCCTGAGAGATTAAGTCATTTCAAAGTATATTATTGTACCATTAATGTTACATTATATACTTTATGCTTCCTGCTGCTGATTAAATTCAAAAGTAAATTTTGAGTATAGTCTCCGCAATGACTAACTTCCACTGATTCGCTGGTGCTAGAGGCCCATAGGCGTAAGATTGAGCTAGCAAAAATTTAAAGTCGGACATTCCGGGAATAGACCTCTGACCAAACAAAACCAATGTGCCATGGTGACTTCCAAACATTTATATATTAATTTAGGAAAATTAGTGTAATATAATTCACACAATGCTACGTATTTTCTATTTCAATGCAATGTTCTCGACTTGCCGTGTCTCATTCTTGCCGGGCTATTGTACTGGCTGACGTCACATTTCAGTCAGCCAATAGCAATTCTTTTTTAAGTGGGCTTGCAAACGACATAAAAAAACATGAAAGCATCCTTATTTGTGTTATTTTTCCAAGTGTGTGCAAAAAATTCATTATTATTGCGAAATGAGAATCAAATTATCCTTGCCGATATTTAATTTCTCGGTGTTAGATGAAGTGAAAATTTGTCCTGAGGTCCATTGAAGCTGATAGATTCAAATGTGATCGTATCGGGTGTATAACTGAGGGGAGAACGACTCGCATGAACTTTACAAGCAAAAGGGAATACGTCTACAGCAATCTCTACCTTATACAAGCCAACGGTAAGGGGTCAGTGAGAGACCGGACTAAACTTTGTTCAACATTATTCGCACCATGTCTGCAGAAACGAATCTTTCGAGATACTCGTGGGGAGACGCAACACATTGTGCAGCCTATCAACTCAACAGGCGACCAACCTCAGCCTTGGACGGTGGCACTCGATATTGCTAATGCTCCTTCAGTTTTGAGCAGGTTTTCAGAGAAATCAAGTGAACAGTTATAGAAATCAAGTGAAAGAATCTTCAAATACCTCGGAAACAAAAAACATGGCACTGACTTAAGCTAACAGCAGAGAAGGATGAGCTTGTTGTTGCTTATTCCAATACTGACTGAGGTGGTGACAATTCTGGTCGTAAAAGTGTGAGTGGTTCTCTTGTGTTCTTTAATGATAATTTAGTCTGCTGGGCTTAAGAGAAGCAGTCATCTGTGACACTGTCAACAGCTTAGGCAGAATACATCGCCTGTGCAGCTACAGCTACAGAGGTGATTACCATCAGCAGAGTGTAAATCAAAGTTTTTTTCTGAAAATTGACCTGTACCAATGAGTTTGTGGTTGATTATGTCTTATAATTAAGTTAATTGACAGTTATGATAAAAGCAAAGGATTAAAACACCCAGATAATAGGGCTCTTTTTGTGAAAGATCTCACAACAAATAATTCCATTGTGTTGAAGTTTGTGAGAAGTGCTGAAAACTGGTCAGACATACTGATAATTGTTAACTCTAGTGAAGTTTCACAAATGTCGTTGCATGCTTAAAGTGTATCAACCTTAATCCATGTTTATTGTAAACCAAACTTTGTTTTCTTAATTTGGTACGATTCTGAAGGACTTTTTGGGGAGAAGTATTATTTTGTTAGTTGATATACTTTCTGAATAACTTGTTTGTTGTGTTACAGGTTTCATGGGAAGTGAAAAGTCAATTCATGATCTATTTTGTGTGATGGTATGGCATCTCTGCCCTGGTGAAAAAAACTGTGACAGGCAATGTGACGAATGAGTGCTGCACACTGTACTAGGGTAGTGGTCACTGTGTGCTCCCTTACTGAACAAAATGGATAAGAACCTTGGTGGCTTATTTTTTAAAATGGTAAATCATATCGCTTTAAGCAGTTTTAATAATTTATTCACTTTCATTTGGGATAGAAGAACTTTTAAAAGGTTTATTGACTGATGAAGTGATTGTTTATGGTTGCCCTGACTCTGAGGACTTGTTTACAGTGCAGAGACTCCATAGTTACTGCTGCATGGCTACCAAAACTACTCTTCATTTACAAAGTATGTCAAATGACTGTTGCAATATCAAGAAATTAAGTATTGCCTCTTATTATCACTGACCATGCGTTTGCCTTCATTGAATTGCATATACCTACTCAGGTAAAAATATTTAGTCTGTGATCGCTCTGAAACTGGTATGTGACTGCTCTGAAAGGCTAATATCTGATCTGGAAGGCTAATGTCTGATCTTGAAGAGGTCTGTTACAGGTCTGGATTTGAAAGATCTTGAAATATCTACAAAATTCAGACCAGTTCAGTACAGTTTCAGACCACTTGCAGATCAGATATTAGTCATTCAGAGCAGTTACAGACAAAGTATTTTAACCTGAGCAGCCTCTTTCCATGCAATGGCCAATATGTATGAGAATGCATACATCCTTCTCAATAATCAATAAACATACTTCTAGCACACTAATGGCATTTTAGCTGTTGAGAGCAAGACTGGTGTTCAGTCAAAATTATCCCTTTTTGTAAAATTGGGTTCAACATGGAATGAATAAAAAAGTAAACCCTTAAAGTTGTTTTTTGTGATGAAACTCTGAAGTTAGACAAACACTACTCTGGCACAAAATAGAATACAGGTAGAGGAATGCTTCTGCACACCTAACTAATGAGTGGCAAAAAACTGATTCACACTACTTTTGCTCCTACTACGGTTCATGTGTATGAGTTCTGTTTAGTATTCACTGGGAGAATTAATTAAGGTTTTCCTGTGGTGTGGGGATTCTCCAGCAATACCTCTCAAAATTACGTTTGGCCTGTTGCGTCAAGTTTCTCTTATTTAATGTGGATACTTACTTAACCCAATCATGAAAGTAGACACAAGATTCTTGAAGTCAAACTCGTATCGTCAAGGAATTTATCTATAGCCTGTAAGTGTATGTGTACTTAATATTTCCCTGAAAATGTGGAAAATAAGTGTAAAAGAGATTGACTAGGCTTCCACTAATTTTCAGGGAAAATGTAAAGTTAAATAAGTCATGAGGTGGTTGGTAGTTGTAAGGTAGATGTAAAAAGTTCTTTTTTGATAGGATGAAGAACCTTTGAAAGTTTATCCCACTGAAGCCTTTCTCACTGATGAACTATCCAACTTATCTTCCCATTGAAGAAGTGACGTTTGACCAGGAACACCCCTTCATTTTAATGGCTTTTTTAGACATCTTCCAAGGTGACCAATATAATCAATTCCTTCAATAAATTCTAACACTGGTGAATACACAAAGTTAGACATCAGAGAAATTTCATCAAAAAAATTACTAATTTCCTGGACATCTGTGACTTTCCATTTACTTTAAGCTTCATGTGCTGAAAAAGATGTGCTAAACCCAGGCAAGAATTTGGAGGTGCCTCCAATCCATTGATTGTTGGTATGCCAGTTAGAACCAGTTTTTCACAGAGGAACTGATAGGCAGATAATAATGAGGAAGCGAGTTCTTATGGCTTGTATACAAGAATAAGAGTGAAAATCCAATAGCTGTAAACATGAAGCTTTCAGGGAGAATAATTAGGTGGAAAGAGATTAGTGATTGAGAGTTTTACGGTGTAAAAAAAAACATTCCTGAGATTCACAACACTAGTATGACGTGCATTTTTAGGGAAAATGTAAAGTTAAATAAGTCATGAGGTGGTTGGTAGTTGTAAGGTAGATGTAAAAAAGTTCTTTTTTGATAGGATGAAGAACCTTTGAAATTTTATCCCACTGAAGCCTCGCTCACTGATGAACTATCCAACACGGTGCCCTCTCACTCTATCAGCTGATGTTTCTCTGACGTGGAGTTGACCTAGTTCTAGAGAAATACTAGGTGGACAAATACAAGTAAGTGGTTTAGGTAGGTTAATCTCATGTAAGGGACCACGTTACCACAGTCACACACTCCTCACTTAGTTTCTGACGGGGTTGTTAGACCCACTTGCTAAATCTGTGAAGAACACACATACTCACGCACAATCACTCAAAATGAAATGGAATTACTGACTTATGCCACAAGTACCAGATAGTGGTTTTGGCAAGTATATGGGGTTGTTACCCACGCTGTATCCTGCACTGAAGGAAGATTAGCATGGGCTATGATCTTCCTTCAGTATGCTGAAGAAGGCCACTTTGTTTTCTTATGATTTATCCTCATTCTGAATATCCTGCACAGATGCCCTCCTACTTTAATTCCAACCTCAAGTTCTTCCCATGCCTGTCTTACCATTTCCTCAGTATAAATTTTGAAAAACAATAGTGACAAAGGGCACCCTTGCCTTATGCAGGGACCTATACTTGCCCACCCTGATTCACCGTCTCCTACCCTCACCTTGTGCCCTTTGTGTCATATATGCATTGGTATGATTGGCCCTCTTTTATTCATTATTTATATTAATGACCTAAGTTCTCTAGTTAGTAGACAATTAAGATTGTTTGCTGACAATACAGTAATCTATATGAAATAAGCAAAGACGCAGACTTTGAAGTTCTGTCATCTGAGCTTAACAATGTTCATTCATGGTGCCAGGAGTGGGGTTTAGAAGTAAATATTAGTAAATGCACCACAGTTCACTTCCTGCAAAAGTCGTCACACAAATGCCATACCTACACCATGGGTGGAGTAAACAAAATTTTCGAATGCAGTAAATATCTTGGAATTACCTTAACTTCAGATATATCGTGGGGAACACACATACAAAACAAATGTGGCACAGCATTAAAGAAACTAGGTTTTGTTAAGCGTATAATAGGAAGGTCCTCAGATGAAAAAGTAAAAGAGAGATGCTACTTCGCCCTGGTTAGGCCATACCTTGAATACGCCGAGAGCATTTGGTACCCTGGTCATAAATATTCAACCAAATAAATTAGCAAATTACAAAGAGATGCAGCATGCTTCGTTAAAAACTCTACGAACGAACCTTTAGTGTTACACAACTGTTTGAGGGATTAAGGTGGGAGCCCCTAGAGACTAGGAGGCTGCACGCTAGACTTGGGCTACTTGAGATATTCAGAACTGGTGTGCTTCAGAGCGACACAGAGAATATTATCATGACGCCTCACTACGTTTCTAGGTCTGACTGATGCGATAAAATAAGAGAGATACTCTGCCGAACAGGTAGGTACAAAAACTCATTCTTTCCGCTCACACTAAGCAACCACAATAAAAACTGAGCTCCTCCAAATACACTCCCATAGTACATGTCACCATTTCACCTACAAAAATTTTACATCTTTACATGGGTGGTTGACTACCACCCCCTGCCACACGCCCATGCGGGGGCTTACGAGGTAGTATGTAAATATATATGTTTTGGATTAGTCTCCTGTCCCACCAATCTATTCCCATTTTCCCTACTGTCTATGTTAGTTTTTCCAAATTTACCCTATCAAAAGCCTTTTTAAAATCAATAAAGCATGTAAGCAGATTGTGGTTATACTCCTATGTTTCTTTATATAAGTTTTCTCATAGCCAAAATCACATCCCGAATTGATCTTCCCTTCAGGAACCCAAACTGGCCATCGCCTAAATAGTACTTAGCCTTGCTCTCCAAAATTTTATTGATAATTCGAAGTAAAGCTTTGGCTGCATGTGAAAACAAACATTGTTCTATAGTCCTTGTATTCTGATGCATTCTTCTTTCTTGGGATAGGAATCAGGAATGTTTTCACTAAGTCCTCAGGCCATACTCCTTCCTTGTAGATCCTACGTATAAGGTCGAAAAAAGCTTGCCTACCATTATTTCCTTTACTCTTTAGCAGTTCCGAAGACTTGTTATCTACTCCTACAGCTTTTCTTGCCTTCATTTCTTTCAATGCTTTCTCAATTTCAAGTGTGGAGTATCAATGGCCCGAGGTTATCTTCTTCTAGTGTTCCCTCATTCTCTATATCTAAATTAGTTGGGTCTACTATTGCTGTCATATAGCTCCTCCACATATTCACGCCATCTTTCTTGTATATCTTCCTGCTGGATTAATATTTTACCTCTCTTGTCCTTAATATTTGGTACCATTTTCCCTCGCTTACCTCCAGGTTGCAACTTTACCCTAGCATATAATGCACCCACTCCCCCTTTTTTTGCAGCTTCTCCATTTCCTCTCATTGCCATTTCCACCAATTTTTCTGGGTATTTGCCACAGTTGATTATTTAGCTCCTTGTACTTAGCCTTACGTATGTCAGTGTTGATGTTTTTCCAATTGCTTCTCTCTTCTGTTTTCCTAATCATTTATTCCATTACCCACTGCTTCTTTACCATCCTCATTTACACTGCTCCTATTGTTTTCTCAGCTGCTCTTACAATGCTTGTTTTAATATTCTCCCATTTTGCATCGATTATACCTATTTCCTTGACTTCACTTATTTTCCTTTCCTCTATCTCTTGGTATTCCATCCTTTTTTCCTCTTTCAAAGCTGCCAAGTTCCACCTCTTTATCCTCCTACTCTTATTTAGCTTTTTGCATCCATCCTCACAATTCATCATTACTAAATTATGATTCGAGTCTGCATCAGCCCCCGGATAGCTTTTCTAGTACTTCACACTGTTTCTGAATATTTGCATTACCATGATGTAGTCAATTTGATTTCTCTCTGTGTCTCCAGTCATTTTCCATGAGTACCTCCTCCTATGATTGTGTTTAAACCAAGTGTTTGTTGCTACTAATTTATGTCTCCTACAGAATTCTACTGCCTTCTTTCTGTGATCATTTCTCGTTCCTAATCCAAACCCTTCCACTTCATACCCCTCTCTCCCTTCTCCCACTACTGCATTCCAGTCGCCCATTACTAGTATTAGGTTTTTCTTGCCTGGGACTTCTCTGATTATCTCCTCAATCTCTTCATACACCTCTTCCTCCCTATGATTGCTTGTGGGCATGTACACCTGGTCCAAAACGAAATTTGTAGGGCATGCTTTTATTTCTACCCCTAGTATCCTGTCACTCACTTGCACAATATTTACTACCCTCATTCCCAATTTTGCGTTCAATACTGTAGCTACCCCACATTGACTCTCCAACCCACCACTATAGATTACCCGGTAGCTATCACTCCAGAAGTCCCCGCTGTCCTTCCCATCTCACCTCCCACTGCCCCAAGGCATCTATGTTCCCTCTATCCATTTCCTGTTTAATGTTCTCCAGCTTCCATGCCCCGGTCATGGTCCTAATGTTCCAAGTCCCTATTTTTATTGGTGCTTTCCTTCTCCTCTTCTTTTTATCTTCAATGGTCCTTGTATCCTGTTATTGCTCTGTGCAAGGACTTCCTGAGATGATGACCTCGGGGGGCCCGGGGCTGCTGGCCCCGACACTGGCCCCTGTGGGCGGCATCCTGTAGTGGCCTGGATTCATTTCTCTGTGATTGCCATTCATTTTTCAGGGTAGGAAAATAGTTGGGAGGGACTCCCACCTCCACCTCCCTAGTGTTTTTCACATGTCACCTTCACTGAACTACCTATTTGTCTGGCTCCTACCCTTTGACCTATCTGGCATGGGTCGTCCTACCAGGAGCAATTTTGATTGATCCCACCAGTCCAGCTCTAGGGGTCATTGGAATGTGCAAGCCCTTCCACCATGTTAAGGTTGTGGTCTGTGGTAAAAGTGGTGTCACAAACATGTAAATCATGAAGGGAATCATCTGAAATAACAATAACATGGAGTGTATAAGTAATCTTCCTTTAAGCTATGCTTGCAGGTGTTCTCCTTCCTTGGCTAGTGGCCATATACTTAGTTGGTTACAGGTATGCAGCTGGTAATGAATTCATTGTCTTCACGAAAGATTGAAGTTTCTTCTGATAATCATTCAGCTCTCGTTTCTTCTTCACCCCCCAATAACAGTGACATTTTAAGCTCTTTTAATCCTAATGAGCTAACAAAACGATTGATTCCTTGTGGAAATAGAGCCTTTCTCACAAGTTTTCAAAAATTTGCCATATGTCCCATTTTCCAAATTGAAATGAAGTAATAATGAAAGAAGCTTGATGTGATATACTTAGCGCTTAAATATTGAGCTGCCTAGGTACTCATCCATTTTTCTTCGTGACTAATGAAGGAATTGTTAATGCTTGTTATGGCTCTGAGAACGTGTTTATAGTACAGTGAATCCATAATTACCACTGCATAGCTACCAAAACAGATCATTTATGAAATATATCTCAAATGATTCAGTTAATATATCCAGAAATTCAGCGTTGGCTCTTCCTTTTACTGAATATGCATTTGCCTTCATCAAATTGCATTTATTTAGCCTCTTTGCCTTAGAATACCATTATGCATTATTGCCTATATCATGTAAGTCTTGTCCACGTACAATACTCATCTCACACTACATACATAGCTATATTTTAGCTGTTGAGAGCAGGAATGGTGATTAGTTAAAATTGTCAATGTAAGGGAATATGGAGTTCAACATGCAATAAATAAGAAATCTACCTTTTTGGAAATTTCACTCTCCTATCCCTATAAATGTGAAGCATTTTTTAGATTTCACTAACAATTAAAACAAATTCATGGTTTATTGCCTGTTTTTTGTGCCATTATGCCTGTACTCCTTGTAAGCAATACACAGGTCATTTATTTTGGCGGAATCATTTTGAATACAGAAATACCTTGTGTCCACGCCTCGCTTGTACTATTCATGTGTGCTCTTCTTTGGTTAATTGACCTCTCGTTTAGTCTTTGGTATACGTGCATCAAAACAATGAATATTTCAGCCAAGAGAAATGGAAAAGGGCCAGAAAAAATCAGGAGTAAAAGTCACTCTGCAAGTGTCGTTATGTACAGGCTAGTGAGAAATATATTTTTCCAGTACTTTTGTCGACTAATTTTATATCACAATAACTTGGAAAACCCTCTAGTTCTGCATTCTGCTAGTGGTTGGAAAACCGGAGTGACTCCCACTGGCCCCTGTTTATTTGGCATGCTCGTGTGATATCAATGCCAATTCATGCTCACTGTCCCCCTGCCTGGCGGTCATCTGATACAAGGGCACACGCTGGACATGTGAGTAGGGGAATTTCGGGATATGCCAAAGTAAGGAGGGTAGGAAATTCTCTGCTCTTCTCATGAGCCTCTGTTTTGATAATTAGGCTGAAAGAATGGCCCGATACAAAACTGATCTAGTTGCTCCAAGTTCCGATTTATTGCGCTCTCTAGAAATCCCAGCGCTGCTATTCACTGGGCACCACAACTTGCATCGATGAAATATTAAGTGCTTTCAAGGGTCATTGCCACTTCAAACTTTATATCCTCAGCAAGTCAGCGTAGTACGGTTTGAAAGTAATGTGCTTGGCTGACGCTTAAAACAGTTATCTGAATAATTCGGAATTATATGCAGGAAAAGACACTGATGGGTTAGGTTTGTCAGAGGAAGACCAAAAGTTGTCGAAGCCAGCTCAATCTGTTCTTTGTCCCTCTGAGCCAATCATGGAGTCCCATAGAATCATCACTGTGGATAATAGGCTCACAACTATTGAGCTGGTAGAAAAGTTGAAAGGGAAAGGACTGTTGTATGTTGGCACAATTAGAAAAAAATGAAAGGGAAATACCTTGTGAGTTTGGGCCATCTAAAGGTCATATAGTGGGCTCTTCACTGTATGGATTCTCAGATACAAAACTCGTTTCCTATATTCTGAAGAGAAATAGGGCTGTTGGTTTGGTTTCCTCAATGTACCACAGGGAGAGTGATGACATCAAGACAAGGAAACCAGAAATGATTGCATTCTGTAACAAGACCAAGGGTGGTGTAGATACATTGGATAAAATGTGTTGAAGCTACTCAACCAGCTGAAGGTCAATGGCCATGTTTTTTTTAGACTATTTGGTATTTTCTTTGTCAATTCGTTTGTGCTTTGGCATACTGCAAAAGGCAAAATAATATGCTAAGGTTTGGCTTTATAAAATTGGTTGCTTCAGAGCTAGTAAGGCCCGACTTGAGAAGGAGAATGTCCATTCCTAGACTTCCAAGACAGGTACGAAGAAGAATCGGACAGATTCTCCACTTACCGTTGGAATAGGCAGAAGAGGTTGAAAAGTTAGAGATGGGAACTATATTTAAACTGTGCCCTACACAAAAAGTGAAATACTTCCCTGTGTTTCAAATGCAGAAACCCTGTGAGCTTATAATGCACCAACATAAATTTTTAAGGACTGTGCCAATATGAAAGTGTGAGGGATTTTTCGAAAAAAATCATTATTTTGATCATTAGCAGATTTCATTAGAAAAAGTGTTGAATGAAATATTATGAATCATGTATTATTATTAAACATTGCTACATAAATATTTAAGGCCTTATTTTCAACTCTAGAGAAATGTTAATGAATTATGGCTCTAATAATAAATTGTGTTTTTTCTTTCATTTTTTTAACTTTGTTTCAAATGATAATTTACCCTTAATAATGTGTTGGTGATTTAGAAAATTAGATATGAGTTGAAGACGTAGTGCTGATAGGCATAAAATTTTAACCATACAATAAAAATATCTTAACATTTTATTAATATTTAATAAATTCAGGGTGGACTGCATGTCACTGGTTAAGGGTTAACAGTTTATCCTACTGGGAAGTTGACTTTCTTTGTTCCTAGTCCCTGGTTGGACTCTGGTAGCAAGCACATAGAGACTCCACAGGGGATCCTCTATTTCCTGCAGCCAGGGCACCCTGCCTCTCCTTCCTGTTCACCTTCACTGCTCCTCAGCTGGGTGGAGTGCCCATGGAGCTTTGCAGGCATGCTCTCCATCATACTGGAGGCATCTAAGTTCTTGTAAATTTTGTGATAGGGTACATGATCTGAGCTCTCCTTCATAGAGGAGGGTGAGCTGCAAGAAAGAGACTTCTCTCCAGAGTCAGGTAGAGTGGGCGAGTGGTCAACTGGACAGGAGAATTGCTTTCCAGGGCACTCCATGGATGAGAGTAATGCAGCCCCTTGATAGCAGCAAGCCTGGAGAAAAGAACCATCAGCCTACCCCAATAGGCTGATGAGTTTAATTCCTCGGGAGTTGAGACTGGAACCAAAGGGTCAAGAGACTCATTCTAGAACCCTCAGTAGGTTTATTTAGTATGGTAACATATGGTTCTCAAAGGTAGGTTGGAAAATGTAAGTCTTCCCATGCAGAGCCGTAAATACATGGATTGAGCTGAAATAAACCAAACTTCATCTTGTCTCTCTGAAGTTTCACAAGTTAGCAACTTCATACCCTCTGTCCCATTGGTAGGGTCATCTTCAGTTCAGGGACTCATCATGATGATGGAAGCATTTTATCAAAGGCCAAGCCTAGGTCCATTATGTTCTACAAACACCAGTGGTACCTCTACAATAATGAGACTAATTGCTACACATGACAATCTTGATGAGTATGAGAGAGACAATGTATTATGCATCATCCTTCCATAGAATAAATCCCTCACCCACACTTATGTGGGTCTCTGGAACCCTATCTTGGCAACTGGTAAGAGATAAGCTTCTCCTTTTGTCACTTTTGTAGCTCCCTTACAAGTTGTGCCAAGTTGAACTATGTGTTAGACTGCATTGCAATAATGTTGGTAAAAAATGTTTCTGGCAGTTTAAAAAAGAATTAAGTTAGAATGAATCTCTAGGGTTCAGCTGATGGCATTTGTTTTTCAATTAGGTACCTCCCTCCATCAATAACAAAGGCTTACATGAATAAATTATAACAAAAACTCAGTGTCATCAACACTAGCACTCCAATTTAAAACTTTTAAGAGTAGGTGGTGGCATTGGGAATTATGTAATATATTTGGTCATTACAACAATTTTTTTAGTAAAACCACATGGGAGGAGAGTCATAAGAGAAAAATCATGGAGGAAGGGTTCTAGAATGGGAAATAAAGCTCTGTATGGGGAAACAAGAATAGAGAAGATTTTTTAAAGAAGAGCAGAGGTGGTCACTAGTAAGTGTGCAGTTAAAACAAAAAGTCACAAATTTATAATAAATAATTTGTGAGTTATGTATTATATTTTTCACTTACCTAACTAGCTAACAGTAAACTCAGTAGTTTGGAGACTAAGAAAGTTTCTTATCTTCCTATTATTGTAATCTTACAGTTATTCCAAATAATCAAATATTTGTGTAACTTATTCATGAAATACTTATTCCACTCAACTCACAATAAAGGTGTGGCTGGAGAGCCCAGATGCAAGTCCCAGAAATATTCCGGCATTCTAAAGGAAATATCTACCTTCAACTTCACATCATTTGATACTTGCTTAGTTTACTTCTCCTAAGTGGTTTAGATACCTGTGCATGTTCTAGAGGCCTGTCTGTTGTCCAGCTATACTTCTTAGTTTGCTTCTATGAAAATTGACAAGTTTTCCTGCCACTAAATGTGTGGGTCTTGATGAGTGAAATTTGTCTTACCTTAGTCCCTGTGTGGAGTCCCAGGCCTTATAGTGCTGAATTAGCCCCTACTAGTTATAGTAAACTAATACTGATTGAGAACCATTACAACTTGTGCCTGCTTTGGTGAGTTCATCCTCCTTTTCTTATCCAGGTATGCCTCTCTGTCCAGGTACCCAGAAAAGGCTGATTCTGGAACATTTGGCTATACCCAAAAGTGGCACAAGACATTCTTGTAGTATGAATGATATGCACCTGGGTGAGTTAAGCTCCTTGGAGGCTACTTTATAGTCAGTACATGAGTGGATTTGTTTTTTTTTGTTGCAGAACAGAAGTTGCTGAACTAAACCTTTCAGCTTCATGCATTAACCCTCTTAGAGCAATGAGCCAATATATCAGCTATTTCATGCACTGACTGTGTCTTAATTTAAGTATACTAATGTCTCATTCTTTTTTATGGTAAGCATACTCATTGACTGTACTAAACAGTAAGTGTAAGTATGTTGAAAATGGAAAACACTGCATTATAGTGCCTTAAATACATACCATGGCCACAGATTAAATTTACTACTCATCTCCATGAGTTGATGCCATGTTCAGTCCCTGCATAAAATTGAACTGCTTTATTCCTAGTAATGCCGGTAATGCCTCAATCAAAGAGTCAGGTGATATGTATTTCTTAGTTATCCATGTAATGAACATACACTTCTCCTGAAGTTTGGCCTCACAAAATGTATTTTGCTCAGGTATTCTTGTCCTAGCATGAAAAAGGGGATTTTTACAATTTTTAAATCACTTTGGTTATCATCATACATGTTTACAATTCCATATCCCTTGCAAGGAAAATCCACTGGTTCATTGTTTTCGCAGGTGATTCTGACTCAGAAAAATACTCACTCTTAACTAATCTTTGACTGAGGAAGGGCTAACACCCGAAATGTTTCCCGTAAGTCTTTCTTTTTACTCTCGTCTTTTTACCCCCCTGTAAGTTGTTGCCTCCCCTTGCTGTTGTTTTTGGATTTTTGTAATAAATCCTCTAATAGTTATTAATTGCAGAAAATTCAAAATTAACAAAAAATTATGATAATTATTAGCATCATTTACCGTGGTAATCTACCGAAAATGAAAATTATGGTAATTTACCCATTTCTACTTCTTCCAAAGAAGTGCTACTAGCCAAATGAATTTAGGGAGAGCATGTTAAAATTACCAGTAGATAGATCATGTATATGATGTTGAAGTGAAGGGCACAAATTAAACTGGCAATTGAAAGCAATTTTTCATTTTTTTACCTTTCTCGTGTGACTCCACTGGATGACATCCCATCTTATTTCCAGATTCCTATCCTAAATCAAAACTTGAATCATCTATTGAAAGAGGAGAAACTAAAGAGAAAAAGAAGGAAGCAAAAATGATTCAGTGGTGAATAATCTGGGAATGTACGATTGGAACTAGATTAATTATAGCTGTAGCATACCAATAGCTTTACTTCACTTTAAGAGCCCTTTAAAGAACTTTAAGGAAAGGTTAAGAAATATTTGCTTGCTTTGCTCTTTTATATCATCAAAGCCCCTTAAGTTTGACTTTTACTGGAGGAGTACAGATAACCAAAAAGGGCCTCGACAGCATGAATTCTGCTTCTGTTATCACTGGTGTACATCATTTGTCCCAATGTGGATACTTCACTTACCAGAATATGTATATGAACTTGCAACATCTCTCATATTCATTTTTCCGTACTGAAGCAGTCATATTAAGTACCTGGCATCTGATACAAAAGCAGTAGTCAAAATTGTGGGCTGTTGACTGAAAACAACTGCCGTGACACTAGCAACATTTGCAATTCCCATGCACGTACAATTTGGAGGTCAAGTTGGATTAATGAACTCACCTTAGTTTTGGCCATCATTTTCATGTACTTCCTCATCATTCTTCACAATGGTGTCTGGTTATAAAAACTGAGAGTGGCTTACTCAGTTTAATGGCTCTTGAGTGCTATCCCTATCACTTTTTTTAGTTTCTGCCCTCAATACTGAAGTTGAAAATAAATAAAATTTCAAGTATTCTAACAATTTATATAAATATATGTTACTTTACATTCATTTGTGTAATTTTCATTTATGCAGAATACAGAGGCTACTTGAAACTCAAATTTCAATTATTCTAATAATTTATATTAACATATGTTACTTTACATTAATTAGGGTTATTTTCATTAAACAGAGTACAGAGGCTACTTGAAAATCAATGTTTACTTGTAGATATATCTTTATCTCATTCTTCATATATTGGCGACATGCTTGTATAACAGCTGGGTCCCCTTTAATTGCTGAAAGATGGGGAACTTTTGCTATTGTTGATTACAAGGGCTACCTGTAACTATTTGGTTACTCATCAGAGTCTTGGTCTCTTTCTCCATGGAATGCTGGACTTGCTGGACGATGGCTTGAAATTCCTGTACCCAGGCTTGTACTGTGCCCGCTCGAAGTAGGCATTCCATCGGGCATCTTCATCTTCGATGTGGGCTGATGAACTCGTGCTTGCAGTACTTTCCCAGTATTTGCTGGGGCTCAGCCACGATCCCCGAGTTATACCTCTTCCGTGCGGGCTCATAGCGGATGAGCGGACACGTGGGGTGACAATTAAGTCGCTTATTTTTACTGCAAAGCTACGTTTGGGTTTGGGTTTGGCATTTCGCCTTCTTCGGGGTGGGGTTTCTGGACGTGGAGGTAGTGGCTCCCTCAACCACTTGGGAACGTAGAAGCCCTCTGTGCGTGTCGCTTTTCCAACATACCTCTCAGTGCCACAGAGTAGTGGTGACTGAGAATAGGTTTTCCGCACAGGTGGCTCCTTAAAATAGATTTCCCCTATACGCTTGTGAATTTCCAGGAAACGCTGTGCGCTCCTTATCGGTGGACGTGGGAGGTTTGACCCTATATGACGCACTAATCTATGTGACGAATCGTCTACAATTGGACTTTTCTTTCTCTCTTCACTGGTTGGCACACTCGTTCCCTCTTCACCTGTGTCTTCACTTGTTCCTTCACTTGTTTCCTCTTCACCTGTCCCTTCACTTGCTCCGTCTTCACTTGTCCCTTCATCTCCACTGTCCTTCTTGTCTTCAGTATCCTCTCCTTCTTTACACACTTCCTTTTCTTTAGATTCTTCTATTTCAACATGCTCTTCTTCTTCTATTTGATTCTCTGCTTCTTTACACACTCCTTCATCTATAGTTTCCTCTTCTATTTCATGCTCTCCTTCTCTTGTTACCTCCTCTTCTTTACACGCTCCTTCCTCTGTGGTTTTCTCTTCTTTACTCTCTCCTTCTCTACTTTCCTCTTCTTTACCCTCTCCGTCTTTTCTACCTTCCTCTTCTTTACCCTCTCCTTCTTTACCCTTTCCTTCTTTTCCACGTTCCACTTCTTCTTTACCCTTTCCTTCTTTTCCACGTTCCACTTCTTCTTTACCCTTTCCTTCTGTTCCACTTTCCACTTCTTCTTTACCCTCCTCTGCATCTCCAGTTTCCTCCTCTTCCTTACGCTCTTCTTCATCTCTAGGTTCCTTGACTTTACATTCCTCTCCTCTATGCTCCTCTTTTTCACATTTCTGTTCTTCTATATGTTCTTTTGCTATGTCGTCTGCTTTTATTTTACTCTCTTCTTCTTCTTTACTTTCTTCCTCACTCTCCTCACTGAAGCATAAAGTTTCTAGGTAGAAGTTAGCCATTTTTTCCCTAAGGAGAGAACAAGACGTGAAAAATTAATGTTTTTTTTAGCCAGGGACTTACAATAAAACTTTATTTACACATTGCCATACCCCAAATTTATATTCTCCAATGTATTTTATTTTTTATTTATTAATATTCTCCAATTAATATATATTTATTGGCAAATGTTCTTGCCATTAATTCTAAATCAACGCACACAATAAAACACCTTCGATTAAATGATATAAAATTTTAACGCCTACCTGTGAGATATTGAAATAATTTTAAAATATTTTCCTGGAGATTAAATTCATCATTCTTATAAGAAAGATTGGCCAGTTTTATCATAGTGCTGCAGGAAAAGTATCATGCTTGCTGTATTACTATAGATTCAAAAAGCTTATGGCATTTTGCTGTTTCTCATTCCATAGTCTCATTTATTTAACATTGGCAACAAAACATTGGTACAAACAATTGGTAACAAAAAGCATATGTTTTATCAAAGAGAGGGAAATTGAGTTTATAACTAATCATTCTATAGGCTTTCGCTTATTCATTTACTACTGTAAATTATTAATCAATACCACATTTATGAAGAAGAAATGAGTTTGGCTTTGGCCAAAAATGACTTTGACCTTCACTTCATAGCATCTGAGGTGATTTTACTCATACCGTCCTTGTCAATTCTTTTTGGAGTTGGTCAAATCAAAGACTTGAGTTATTGCTGCTATCCTTACAAAATTGGTGCCTATTTGATAATTTCCTCTGTAATGCTCTATCCATATAAACCACTTTCACTTCTCTTGCACTCATGCATTGCTTCATACACTCTCTCATATTGTTAAAACTCCTAATAATATTTCTCTTTAATGTCCCTCATCCTGATTTGCCCATGAAATTTCCTGTCTTCCTCTTTCTTGCACAACATTCACATATTTATTCATAAAAAAACAAAAGCTATGATGATATATTCATCCGTGACTGATGGCATGTTTCATTTTAAACCAGTTGCCAAAGAATGCATTAGCTCTCACACATGCCTTGCTTGTACCATCTGTATTCTTCATAACATTCACCAACTGCTCATTCACTCTGTAATCATTAAAAATACTTTCATCGATCATTTCTATTTACCCTACTGTTCAATGTATACAAATCTAATAATTCTAGTATAATTTATTTCAGATGTTCATGCATTTCTCTAGCACATGCTGAATAGCAAAATCAATTACATTATTTCCTCTAACAGATAAGTCCAAACTGTATGTCCCATCAATGTTTATTATTATCTCACCCCTCTTTCAGTTACTATTTTACTGAACACCTTTCTTGGAATACTCAATAGATTGTTCTATATACTTTACATTCATTCTTCCCGCCCTTCTCTTTGTATATACAATGGAATTATTGCCTCACTATTCTGGTGCGCAGGAATAACTGGAGATGGGCCATTCTGAAAGTTATTGCGATATTTTTTTTACAATTACAGTGGTTCTTTAGGTAATTTACCGCAGCTCCTGAAAATTAATTTAATTTTTGGCAATAATCACTTCCGTCTCAGATATTTTTCACACCGATATATTTCAAGCATATTATTTTAAGTCAAGTCTAAATTCATTTAATGCAATCTTAATTATTAATTAAGACACATCCAACTCATTTGTGGATTATTTTTACTTGTGGAGTATTTGTGGGGATATCATTTTCAATGGTTTGAATGAAAATTTCTCATACCAAAAAAATAACACTAATTTGCACATGGGATGCTGTGTCTCTTTTTTAATTTTATGTACTTCTAATACATTAACATAGCAATAACAATGGCTGAAATGTCTTTAACCTATTGCTATTGGCCTTGCTATTAAATCCTCCAGTAGCTGTTAATTGCAGAAAATTAAAAATTACCCGAAAATTATGGTAATATTCAAAACTTACCATAATTTACCACAGTAAGTTAGGTACCTCAAATGAAAATTATGTTAACCTACCCATCTCTAGGAATAGCAGACACTTTTAAACACAATTTATTCAGTTCATGTAACTGATTTAGGAGAAACTTACATCCACACTTCAGCTTTTCACTGTATATGCTAAATATGCCTGCAACCATCCTATTATTCTATATTCTCACTACTGTTACCAACCCATTCTCCCTAATTTCTTTTTCTATGCTGACATTCTTGCCAACTAATATGCACTTTCTGTATCACTTTTATATTATTCTTAAAATGCTCCTAGCAACATCTCCCCAGATTAATCTAACCACACAATCTGGTCACATCTGTTTCTTATTAAATTGATTCAATTGCCTTCTCCATGCATTGCTCTATTTGCTCAATTCCAGAATAACTTGTTATTTCCTTCAAAACCAGTCTTGATTTTTCTAGCCTCATAGGCATGAATTCTTTGTGCCAAAACTTCACCATAGCCTCCTTGTGACTCTTTGCCTTTAAGTCAGGAACTGCCTTAAGTCACAGACAGCTTGGATCTGACTCCCTCATTGCTTTGTTCATGAGTCTGTTGGCTGCAGTTGTTCCAGTGGATCATTTTTATACCATGAATGCTAATAAGGCCCCCTATAGGACTCGGAAGCCACCATTATTATGCTGGGGAAAATAAAATGGAAAAGCTTACCACTAAACAAAAAGAAAGCAGCGCAGCCAGGAGAAGATGGAGAAGAGAGACAGATAGACTGCGCGCCAACAAGGCTATGACCTCGGGGGATCCTGCGGACCCTCCCCCTGGGGGAAAAACCAATGATGGCAACGTCACTGGCAGATCTCCTAGGTTGGGGGTGGGTTCCACTGGGACTCAAGAGGTGCACCTCAAAAAAGAGTGAGGGCCCCAGGGGATACCCCTACTAACTTGGCACAAGATGCTAAGAAATCAAAGGCGGGGTCTACGACTTATCCGCAGGCCACCAGAAACCTCAAGAAGATGGCGATTGTGCCTATCTCCCATCCGGAGGTGATGATGAATGAGGAGTGGCACAAGCTGGCCATCAAAAGGCTTGAGAAGCTGAGGGACACAGTCCCAGCAGACCAGGAGGTTCCACTTATTGAAGCCAACAGGCTTATAAACAGGGCAGTGGAATTTGCTTGTGCAAATGAGTACACTGCCAATTGGCTGACAGAGGCAGCAAAACGCATGGGACCATTTGGCGAGACAAACGTTAAGGCTGTTGATGCTGACAGTATCATCAAGAGGAGAAGGATGATGGTGTGGGCTCCTGGGCTCAGCAAACCCGACATCAAGACTCTTCTGGATAGACTGAAGAAGTCTAACCTGGGGCTCCAGACAACTCTCTGGAGGCCATACAAGAGGAAGGAGGTAGACCACCGGACGAGGTTCATCCTTAGTGTTGATGAGCCATCTGCCACCTTCATATCTAGCCCATAATTCCGGGGAAATGTCGGCATGCAGAGGGCCGAGATAACTTTCCTAGGAAAGACGTGCAGACCCGAGGAGCCCCAAAAGACCCCAGAGGTGGAAGGGGTTGACATGAAGGAGGAGGATCAGCATGGCGGGCATCCGCTGCCTCCAAGCCAACCTGCAACACAGTTAGGCCGCCTTGGGGGTCTTACAAAGGATCCTCTCGGAAGGTAAGGTCAAAATTACCCTGATTCAAGAACCCTGGGCTTTCCAGGGCAGAGTCAGAGGCCTGAACATGACCAAGGGTAAAGTATACTGTTGTACCTCGGTGGATAGACCAAGAGCTTGTATCTTTTTTAATGCGATAAATGCTATACATTTACCTGAATTTACCAACAGGGACCAAGCAGCATCTGTGCTGAGTCTTGGGGATGATGAGAATAAAAGGAGGTTGGTGATCAGTTCAACATACCTCCCACATGATGCGCCAGGACCACCACCCTCGGAGGAACTGGAGAGATTGGTAAGATTTTGTCTAGCCAAACAATGGGACCTCCTCATTGGGTGCGATGCCAACTCTCACCATTTCTTGTGGGGAAGCAGAGACACCAATGACAGAGGTGAGGCATTGCTTGAGTATCTCATGTCTACGGATCTGACCATACTTAACAAAGGATCACGACCCATATTTTCTAATAGATTAAGGAAAGAGGTGATTGATATTACTCTATGCACCAACTCAATGGTGAATAGCACGGTAGGGTGGAAAGTCTCAAGTGAAGTCTCTCTCTGACCACCACATACACACATTTCATATTCATACATTTCACCCTTCTGGAAGCCAGCAACAGGCTGACAACATACAGGAACCCCAGATCAACAGACTGGGGAAGTACAGGAAAACACTTGAGGGGATGCTTTTGGAAGCTCCCACTAGTAAATTCATGGAACTGGATGAGATAGATGCTGCCATGGAGTTTCTCCAGGAAAGCATCATCACATCCTATGAAGCCAGTTGTCCTTTAAAAACCAGGAAGGAAGGCTGCAAGCTACCCTGGTGGGGCACGGAATTAGAGAATCTCCAGAAGGAGACCAGAAAAATCTTCAACAAAGTGAAGATAACTACTTTGACTAGGGACTGGGATAACTATAGAGTAGCCCAGTGGGTATACAGAGCGACAATCAAGCGCTCCAAAAGAGAATCTTGGAAGAACTTCGGCGAGAGCATGGAAGATGTTCCACAGCTTGCAAGATTTCATAAGATCATTGTAAAGGACCCAGATGCAGGGGTAGGGTCTCTTCTGCTTCCCTCTGGTGAATTCACATCATCAGACAAGGAAGCACTAAAGCTCATGCTGGAGACCTACTTTCCAGGTTCTATGGAGGTTGAGATGTACCAAAGGAGGCCTCCCAGCCATCCAGCGAGGACGGAATGGAGATTGGCCTCCAGCATCATTACGTACAATGCTACATGATGGGCGATAACAAGTTTTTACCCTTACAAATCTGCTGGTGAAGACAGTGTCTTCCCTGCACTTCTGCAAGAGGGACAGAATCTGGTGCTGTTCCAATTGTCAGAATCTTTCGATCCTGCCTGGCATATGGGTATGTCCCCAAAATATGGAGGATCACTAAAGTCGTCTTGATACCCAAACCAGGAAAGACAGACTATACCAAGGCTGACTCCTTCCATGGCATCAGCCTTATAACCTTCATGCTGAAAGCACTGGAGAAAATAGTAGACAGGCACATTAAGGAAGGACCATTAAAAGAAAATCCCTTATACCTGAACCAACATGCCTATCAAAAAGGCAAATCAATTGAGACAGCACTCCATAATCTTGTTACCAGGGTAGAAGGGGTACTGGAACATGGGATGTACAGTTTGGGCACTTTCCTCGACGTGGAAGGAGCCTTTAACAACACATCTTTTGATCAAATCTGCCTTGCAGCCAGAAGATTTGGCGTTCACACGCACATTGCCAATTGGATCAGCCTAATGCTTGAAGAAAGAACCATCAAGGCCGCTCTAAGGGAGAGTATGATGGAGGTGGCTGTGACTCGTGGATGCCCTCATGGGGGAGTTCTGAACCCACTGCTATGGAACATGGTGTTCGATGGCCTTATTTCAACATTGAATAAGACTGGAGCCTACACCCAGGGGTACGCAGATTGCTCAGTGATTCTTATCATTGGCAAGTACCTTGATACAGTATTGACACTTAGGCAGAAAGCGGTGGATAAAACGATGGGCTGGTGCAATGAGACAGGTCTGACTGTGAACCCAGGAAAAACGAAACTCGTATTGTTTACCAATAAGAGGAAAAGAGAAGGACCTATACTTCCTCCACTACAAGGAAGGCTCCTACAACTTTCAACAACAGTTAAGTACCTAGGAGTCCTCCTGGACTCCAAACTCAACTGGGGAGCACACCTTGAGGAGAAAACCAAGAAAGCATATGCCTCCCTATGGACATGCAGGAGAGCTCTAGGCAAAACCTGGGGACTTCAACCAAAGGCGATCAGTTGGATCTATTCTGCAGTAGTGAAACCTAGCTTTCTACACTGCTCAATAGTCTGGTGGAGGAAAACAAGGCAATGCACTGCCAAGAAAAAACTCAACCACTTGCAAAGAATGGCCTGCATAGGCATCACTGGGGTAATGAAGACTACCCCCACTTTGGCTCTGGAAACACTACTGGGTCTTGCTCCACTGAACATGGAAGTAGAAACCCAGGCCAGGGCAGCAGCATATTGTCTCAAGAGACTTGGACGGTGGAACGACAGGGGAAACCCATTCAGACACAGGAAAATATGGCTGGAGCTCAGGGAATCAAGCCCTATCTTTGAGATGGGTTCAGACACAACAACAGCTTCACTCATTGATTCACCTCCACTCTTCAAAATCCACTTCCCGGAAAGGGAGTGGTGGACAAAGGAAGGGGACAAAGACCTCCATAACGGGGCCCAACTATGGTTTACTGACGGCTCTAGGAAGGAAGGGAAAGCAGGAGCTGGCATTTATTGTCGGCGCCCACACAAAAGGCTCGCCATCTTGTTGGGAGCATACGTAACAGTCAGGCAGACATCTATGTTCTGCTGACCTGTGCCCACGCCATAAAGGAAACAGGTCTCAAAGACAGACCAATTCACATATGCACCAACAGCCAAGCTGCCCTAAAGACCCTGGTGTCACCATTGTGCAAGTCAAGACTACTTCTTGAATGTCGCAATGTGCTCCATTCACTGAATAGTCTTGGAAAGGTAGAACTCTTCTGGGTCCCAGGACACATGGGCATAACCGGAAATGAGATAGCAGATCAACTCGCCAAAGAAGGCTTAAACCACTCACTGACGGGACCTGAGCCTTTCATCCCAATTGCACCCTCAACAAGGATAACAGAGATCAAGGAGTGGGGCCTTGTCCATCATTCTGAGATCTGGCATAACATACAGGGGCTCAGACAAGCCAGGCTCCTGATTGAAGGGCCCAAACTGGGACTGGCAAGAAGACTCATTTTGCTTAACAGAGGTCAACTACGTACGATAGCAGAACTCTCAACCGGACACTATCACGTCATGAGGCACCCCCATCTTCTGAAGCTTGTGGACTCTGCCAGATGCAGATGGTGCGAAGAAGAGGATGAGACAACATCTCACATTCTCTGTGACTGTCTGGCCCTGATGAGGACTAGAATTAGGCACACGGGATCTCCCTTTCTGGAACCAGCTGAAGTTAGGGGTATCCCCATAGAGGACATACTGGCCTTCAGCAAGGGCATCAGTCTCTTTGGGTGATACAAACAAGGTGGTCAGCACAAAGGACCAATAGGTCTAGGTGCCTCAGGTCCTCCTCGGGGGACCTCCACCAAAATTCAATCAATCTATCTATCTATCTAAGGCCCCCTATAACTTAGGTGTGAATCGTGAACTAGTGATACTGGGATATCTTAGCCAATCGTCATGGGCAAAAGTTATTTCCCTCTCTTCCCCACCCTCCTCTCTCTGAGACATTCCTGTCTTCCCCTGTCTTTGTGTTCAGACCTGCATGGCAAGGATGGGGTGGTTGGCGATTGGTGTTGAATCCACCACAAGGCTCCCTGCATTTCCCTGGCCACCGAAAGAGACCTCACTGCTGCTCTCATCGAATCGACTTTCAAAAACGCTTCATACTTTTATCATGGTATTTTGCCCTAGGGCATGCTGTAATTTAAATCAATCAATCAGAAATACACAGCGATTTTCGCTTCCTTAGACAGGCACTCATTCCTTGATATGCACCACATGCTACCTACCACTTCCCTCCCAGCATTCGCATGTCTCTTTATCTCCTCATCTATCCATCCATCTTTCATAAAGATCTTACCAAAGTACACAAAATCATCCACTTCTTAAAATACTTCAACATTCGCCCTAATCACACAGGTATTCTCCCCATTCTCCTTATCAAAAACTACTACTATAGTCTTGCACGTATTTACCCTCATTTCCATTCTCTCTGCAGATTCATAAAAACTTATCTAGGAGCTTCTGTAATCCCTCTTGGCTCTCTGAGATCGAAACATAATCATCCTCATACAGTAGAACTCGCACATTTACATTTCCGATCAAAACACCTTGGTTTTCACAACATGAACCTCTAACAAATTTAGACCTAAATATGTCAAACAGCCATGATGACATTATCCATCCTTTATTTATGCCATATTTTGCTACAATCCAATTACTCAGAACCCTGTTACGTTTCACTTTTGCCTTACTATTATTGTACATTGCCATCATAAATTTCCATAACTGCCCACTCACTCCATAGTCCTTCAAAACCTTCCACAAATTCTATTTACCCTATCATATGCCTTGCCTAAATCAACAATCACTCAATACACTTTCTTTTGGATGCCCATGCATTTTTCTATCAGTTGCTGAAGCGCGAATAGCTGAACACTACATCCTCTCCCAGGCATAAACCCGTACTGCACATCCCATATTCTGTCAAAAGTATTATTCCTCACTTTTTCGATTAAAATTTTGCTGAGCACTTTTCCCAGGATATTGAATAAACTAATGGCCCAATAATTATTACATTCAGTTTTTCCTCCCTTCCCTTTGTACAACGGAACGATAATAGCTTTTTTCCAATCTGCTGGAACAACAGAAACCTGTAAGGATAAATTGTATAGTTCACACAGCCTACAAATTAGTAATTTACACCCACACTTCAACATTTCACTGGATCTATGCCTGCAGACTTCCCATTTTTCAATATTCTCACAGCCGTTGTGACCTCCTTCTCACTGATATCCTTTTCCATCATCACATTCTCACATACCACTTCACAAGGCTCATCCTCAACGCCTGCAATATTATTGTACAATTCTTCAAAATACTCACTCCAGCATTCCCTGATATTGCTCTCGTCCCACATGATCTCTCCACTGTTATTCTTTACCGCATTCATTCCCCTACCTTCACCAATCTTAGCCCTTTTTACCCACTTCCAAAACAGCTTTTTATTACCTTCAAAATCACTTTGCATTATGTTAGCTTCATCCGCACTCATACTTACTTTGCTCTCTTTCACAACAATTTTACATTCATTCTCTTTCTTTCTGTAAATCTCACATGCCTTAGTACGCTCTTCTTCAGATTTAACAGGCATCGTATACTTGTACCCGGTGACCCAGTGACCCGGATTGTCAGTACACCGCATATACCTCCTAGTGGTGGGTCACGGGCAACAGTATGCTGGCTCTCAAGGTAGTCCTTTCAGAAGGGATCCTAGCTTGAGCAGAAGAGAGAAAGCGGGCCTAGGGTATTAGTATGCTTTAGTTTCTCTTGTGGCATATTGGCGAAAATGTGCCAAAACTGACCGGTAGAGCGCCGTAACCGTTAACAGGGAAAACTGCACGTGGTGCGGATACTGCGAAGGCTGGTAACCTTGCATACTCTATTACAACTTACTGCTAAACGTCAAAATGTTGCCTCAGACAGCCAAAGCCATGATGGGCGGCGGAAGCTGAATTAAGTTGGCCCATCAATATACAGACTTAGCGATACAAACTGAATTATCAGTACAAAGAATGTGAGAGGAGTAATAAGAAATAAGCATGAGTTGTTGAATGTAAGGAAAGTGAGACAAATGGATGTTTTGTGTGTATGTAAAACTAAGCGTAAGGGGAGGAATGCTGTTACATTAGATGGCGGTAGTCTGGCATTGTGGTCAGGAGTTGAGGATAATGTACATGGCAGTCAAGGTGTAGGACTCATGCTTAATGAGAGAGCTAAGTTGCTACTAAGGAAGTATGAGTTAGTATCCCCTAGATTGCTCTGGTTTTGAGTGAAAATAGGTATTAGGAGAGTTGTGATTGTGGCGTGCTATTCACCAGTGGATGGAGAGAGTGACAGTGTGAAAGATGAGTTTTGGGAAAAACTGAGAGAGGTTTTGAATGAATGTGATCCTGGTGAAAGAATAATTTTACTAGGTGACATGAATGGGTGGGTTGGTGTGAGGCGGGATGCACCTGAGAGAGTGGTTGGGCTTTTTGGTGACCCCCAAGTGAATGATAATGGTGAGAATATATATGTATACTTGGCAAAGGGATGATTGTAAAAGCATGATTGATTTTATTGTGTATGATGGGAGATTGAGAGAGTTCGTGTGGGACACGCGAGTGATGAGGGGTGCTGAATGTGGATCAGACCACTATTTGGTACTCTCCAAAGTGAATCTGGGCAGAGTGTGGGTGTCAAGAAAGATTGTTGCAAACAAGGAGTTAAGAGTAAAAGTGGAGAGGTTGCTAGACAGTGAGGTAAGAATGCAGTATCATTGCATACTTGAGGATGCTCTATCCTTGAAGCAGAGAGAATGGGATGAGCATATCAGAAACAAGAATGTGAATGATGCGTGGGAGTGTTTAAAAGGAGTGATTGTGGAATGTGCACAACGTATATGTGGAAAAGGAGTGGTAAGAAGAGCGAAAGGTGATGCTTGGTGTAATAAAGAGGTGAAAATTGCAGTCAGAGAAAAGAAAGAGGCATACAAGGATATGATTGCTGCTAAATCTGAGGAAGAGTGTACTAAGGCAGGTGAAATTTACAAAACGAAAAAGATTGAATGCAAAATCGTTGTGAAAGAGAGCAAAGAAAGAATGAGTGCGGATGAAGCTAACAAAATGCAAAGTGATTTTGAAGGTAATGAAAAGCTATTTTGGAAGTGGTTAAAAAGGGCTAAGATTGGTGAAGGTAGGGGAATGAATGCGGTAAAGAACAAAAGTGGAGAGATCATGTGGCACGAGAGCAATATCAGGGACTGCTGGAGGGATTATTTTGAAGAATTGTACAATAATATTGCAGGCGTTGAGGATAAGCCTTGTGAAGTGGTATGTGAGAATGTGATGATGGAAAAGGATATCAGTGAGAAGGAGGTCACAACGGCTGTGAGAATATTGAAAAATGGGAAGGCTGCAGGCATAGATGGGATATCCAGTGAAATGTTGAAGTGTGGGTGTAAATTACTAATTTGTAGGCTGCGTGAACTATACAATTTATGCTTACAGGTTTCTGTTGTTCCAGCGGATTGGAAAAAAGCTATCATCGTTCCATTATACAAAGGGAAGGGAGGAAAGACCGAATGTAATAATTATCGGGCCATTAGTTTATTGAGTATCCCGGGAAAAGTGTTCAGTAAAATATTAATTGAAAAAGTGAGGAATATTACTTCTGACAGAATATGGGGTGTGCAGTGTGGGTTTATGCCTGTGAGAGTAGGTGGTGTTTAATAGGAGTGGTTGTAGAATGTGCTGCAAGTGTATATAGGAAAGGAGTGGTAAGATTGATGCTTGGTGGAATGAATAGATCAAAATAGCAGTCAGGGAAAAGAAAGAGGCAAACAAGAATATGCATACATACATACCCATCATGCTGTTCCCTTCCGGGGTAGGCACAGTCAAAATGTTTCACTCATTACTACAAAATTGTACACCTAACTCTGCTTCAATAATTTCCTCCATACTGACCTATTCTCGCAAACCTCTTTTGTCTCATTTACCCCCATACACTGTTTCATACAAATTCTCCTGTTTTTAAAACTCCTAATATTCCTCCTCCTTAGAACTTCCTCAATCACATTCAACCATAAATTTTCTCAAATGTGATTGAGGAAGTTCTTAGAAGGAGGAATATTAGGAGTTTTAAAAACAGGAGAATTTGTATGAAACAGTGTATGGGGGTAAATGAGACAAAAGAGGTTTGCGAGAATAGGTCAGTATGGAGGAAATTATTGAAGCAGAGTTAGGTGTACAATTTTGTAGTAATGAGTGAAACATTTTGACTGTGCCAACCCCGGAAGGGAACAGCATGATGGGTATGTATGTATGCATATTCTTGTTTGCCTCTTTCTTTTCCCTGACTGCTATTTTGATCTATTCATTCCACCAAGCATCAATCTTACCACTCCTTTCCTATATACACTTGCAGCACATTCTACAACCACTCCTATTAAACACCACCTACTCTCACAGGCATAAACCCACACTGCACACCCCATATTCTGTCAGAAGTAATATTCCTCACTTTTTCAATTAATATTTTACTGAACACTTTTCCCGGGATACTCAATAAACTAATGGCCCGATAATTATTACATTCGGTCTTTCCTCCCTTCCCTTTGTATAATGGAATGATGATAGCTTTTTCCAATCCGCTGGAACAACAGAAACCTGTAAGCATAAATTGTATAGTTCACGCAGCCTACAAATTAGTAATTTACACCCACACTTCAACATTTCACTGGATATCCCATCTACCCCTGCAGCCTTCCCATTTTTCAATATTCTCACAGCCATTGTGACCTCCTTCTCACTGATATCCTTTTCCATCATCACATTCTCACATACCACTTCACAAGGCTTATCCTCAACGCCTGCAATATTATTGTACAATTCTTCAAAATAATCTCTCCAGCAGTCCCTGATATTGCTCTTGTCCCACATGATCTCTCCACTTTTGTTCTTTACCTCATTCATTCCCCTACCTTCACCAATCTTAGCCCTTTTTAACCACTTCCAAAACAGCTTTTTATTACCTTCAAAATCACTTTGCATTTTGTTAGCTTCATCCGCACTCATTCTTTCTTTGCTCTCTTTCACAACGATTTTGCATTCATTCTTTTTCGTTCTGTAAATCTCACCTGCCTTAGTACACTCTTCCTCAGATTTAGCAGCAATCGTATCCTTGTATGCCTCTTTGTTTTCTCTGACTGCAATTTTCACCTCTTTATTCCACCAAGCATCACCTTTCGCTCTTCCTACCACCCCTTTTCCACATATACGTTGTGCACATTCCACAATCACTCCTTTTAAACACTCCCACGCATCATTCACATTCCTGTTTCTGATATGCTCATCCCATTCTCTCTGCTTCAAGGATAGAGCATCCTCAAGTATGCAATAATACTGCATTCTTACCTCACTGTCTAGCAACCTCTCCACTTTTACTCTTAACTCCTTGTTTGCAGCAATCTTTCTTGACACACACACTCTGCCCAGATTCACTTTGGAGAGTACCAAATAGTGGTCTGTTCCACATTCAGCACCCCTCATCACTCGCGTGTCCCACACGAACTCTCTCAATCTCTCATCATACACAATAAAATCAATCATGCTTTTACAATCACCCCTTACATATGTATTCTCTTATGTCTAAACCATGTATTTGACACAATCAATCCTTTTTCTAAGCACACACTCACCAAGTTTTCACCATTATCATTCACTCGGGGGTCACCAAAAGGCCCAACCACTCTCTCAGGTGCATCCCGCATCACACCAACCCACCCATTCATGTCACCTAGTAAAATTATTCTTTCACCAGGATCACATTCATTCAAAACCTCTCTCAGTTTTTCCCAAAACTCATCTTTCACACTGTCACTCTCTCCATCCACTGGTGAATAGCACGCCACAATCACAACTCTCCTAATACCTATTTTCACTCAAAACCAGAGCAATCTAGGGGATACTAACTCATACTTCCTTAGTAGCAACTTAGCTCTCTCATTAAGCATGAGTCCTACACCCTGACTGCCATGTACATTATCCTCAACTCCTGACCACAATGCCAGACTACCGCCATCTAATGTAACAGCATTCCTCCCCTTACGCTAAGTTACACATACACACAAAACATCCATTTGTCTCACTTTCCTTACACTCAACAACTCATGCTTATTTCTAAATACTCCTCTCACATTCTATGTACTGATAATTCAGTTTGTATCGCTAAGTCTGTATATTGATGGGCCAACCTAATTCAGCTTCCACCGCCCATCATGGCTTCGGCTGTCTGAGGCAATATTTTGACGTTTAGCAGTAAGTTGTAATAGAGTATGCAAGGTTACCAGCCTTCGCAGTAACCGCACCACGTGCAGTTTTCCCTGCTAACGCTTACGGCGCTCTACCGGTCAGTTTTGGCACATTTTCGCCAATATGCCACCAGAGAAACTAAAGCATAGTAATACCCTAGGCCCGCTTTCTCTCTTCTGCACAAGCTAGGATCCCTTCTGAAAGGACTACCTTGAGAGCCAGCATACTGTTGCCCGTGACCCACCACTAGGAGGTATATGCAGTGTACTGACACACTGTGTCACATTTAACCAACAAAATCAATGAAATACAAAGAAAAGTTTCATGCTTCATAATTACGTTCACTGCGGGGATGATCAAAGCCCTGCCCCTCACAGTGTGGCGTGGTCCACCAGTGGGCCACACTCAGCCTTTTGCGTGCACCTATTTAAAAAATAGGTCCAGTCTTAGAAAAGCAAATTTTTCATTTCGCATAACTTTTTCAGCCTCTGCAGGTCCATTTTCTAATTCCAAAACTTTGCCAGTTGGTCATGGTTTCCCAACGCCCGTGTCAATGCAGACCGTCGAGACTCAAATTGCCAACGGCGTATTTGTTGTCTCTCACATCATTTTCCCTGGTGACCACCATAGTATGTGCGATACCAGGAAGGAAAAATATCCTCCTAAAATACAGCAACCCTCAATGCACGTAATGTTAAGCGTTTAAATAGAAAATGGTAAGCGTTACCGCTAAAACCGTTACGATGATTTTGATAGAGACTACGGTTATATTCTGATTTGCCGCGTATACATAGATTCTAACCGCATCGGTTTGTTCTACAAAGACCGTTAAATCCTACGTATCGCCGTAGAAATATCGTAGGTAATAGGCAATGTACAGGCAAGATGCACAGTTAAAAAGAAAGATAAAAAGTACTTATAAAGTTTCGAAATGTGGTTGTGGAGAAAAATGCTTAAGGTGAAGTGGACGGAAATAATGAGAAATGAGGAAGTACTAATGGCAATAGAAGAAGAAAGAAAACTGCTTAGCGATATCAAAAAGAGGAAGACAGCTTGGATGGGACATATATTACGCCAAAATTGTCTGTTTAGAAAAATTATTAGGAGGAAAATAGAAGGGAAGCAAGGAACAGAAAGAAGAAGAATGGGAATGCGCGATGACATAAAAATTGGCAGAAGTTACTGGCAAATGAAAGAAGATGGTCAGGACCGATTGCGGTGGAGGGCATCCAGTTTAAACCTGTCTGAAGATAGATTCCACTATGAAGAAAAAGAAGGTAATGTAGTACTGAGATTGGATGAGAGTAGGCAGTTGCCCTCTTCCATTACATTTACTGCTTCATTTTCCGTAGCCCACGAAGGCATAAATACTTGTATGTACATGATTTCTTAACTTACGTAAATCACTTGCATAAACACGTATTTTTGTCTATCTGGCATTTATCGAACGTATTTCATGGCCAAAATTAACTTTGCCGTTCATTAAAATATTTATTTAAATCTAACAAGCTCTTATCATTTTGTCAAGTATTCAAGGGGAACAACACAATATGGTACTCGAGTAGAAAATTGCGAGGATTGACAGGATTCAAATACTCTATTGAAATGTTTCAATCAGAGATGAAAGATACTTTTTCGGAAATTCTGTATCTAATAAAAATTAACTAATTTGCGTTTACTTATGTAGGCTCACGAGATCAATCTCCTAAATCTCACGATATCTTAACGTTAATCTAGTCAGTAGTTAACCGCGAATACCTACTAGTCAGCAAGGCCTCATTACTTTATTCCAGTTTGATTTATATGTTCCTTGTACACATATATTATATTTCAAATTTATATTTACCTTGATTTGGTGTGGAAATAAACGGTTATATCCTTCGCTACCCTCAGGATTTGAGTAGTGGTCTAACGGATGGCTCCGCATGGAAGAACTACGTGTGACGTATCAGTTTTAATTGTTGGCTCTCCGGCAATACTTAATAACGACTGTTTATCGAAGTCATTTCGATTGTTTAATCACCCAATGTCTAATTCGGCTGTGCTATATGTCGAGTAAACAGTTGCAGTACACTTTAGTTACAGTTGCAGGAATTATCAAATGTTATGGACTTCAATATTTATTCATCATCAACATTTTTCTGGGCTGCACTTTCGAATGATTGCTATTTGAAAATCAAGTGCCAAGTGTTAATAATAACAGTAATTTTATTAATCCAGCGAGCATGTACATGATAAAGGAAAGGTGAAAAGCATACAAAATTGTTACATTTTATCATTAATAAATTCATTAACTCTGTAATACGGGTTAACAAGTAGAAAGTGCTTAGTTTTGTTGTGAGACAGAATTACAGCTAATAAATTTCAGATTATTGGGTAAAGCATTAAAAAGTGTTGATGTTCGTTTCAGTGTTTCACAATGCGATGATTCCCTCTATCTGTATGCATTCTTCGTTTAGCGTGAAAGGGATTTACAATATTTAATAATTGGCTTTTCTATGGTAATTTGTTTGCCCACGTACTTTCGTCGATGGTGCTTATGACCGCTAACGGATATTTGAAAAAGAGTACTCGGGTGAGTTGGTCCACCCGAACGAAAACTTGAGGACTCTATTCCAAGTATCCGCCGGGAAAGCAGTGGAGCTTAACGTTATGTTTTTGTTTTTACTTCGGCGGCGATGGTGATGGGCGAGGGACACGGCGCCCACACAGGCAACGCAGGCGACAGAGGAGGGCGAGGGGACTGGGGGAGGGGAGGATGAAGTTGTGTCTGGTACTGCCGCACTGCCATCACTGCCATGGCGTGACAATCGTGTGACGCCATCACATCCAGCCTATCAGGAGTAAGAATGCACTATAGTGGGCAGCAGTGGATTTGCCTGAAATTCAAAATGCCTTCCTTAGGAAGTGTAACGCGATCAATTGTGATGAGAGACGTACACCTGATGATCCTGTGAAATTGCATTCATTCCTGCGTAATGAATTTCTGTGAGTATTTTTGTGTGATTGCCTTAAAATTTCATGTTGTCATCAAGTTCATGATTGGTAACATGTGTAGTGGGTACTCAATTTATTTGTCGTTATATATCCCTAGCAGCTTCACCGAATGCTTGATTTAAACACACTAGACTTACGTTCTTAACATTCATAGCTGCATATTGAGACCCCACATAGGTGCACTAATTACTTGTCAAGCTTTCAGTTGTTGCCATACCTTTTAATACCAGTAACTTGAGTTGTTGTAGTCAACCGATCCGGCGCTTATTTCGTGGGGATTTATTGATGGCTTCAGGCGTACTGAATGTGTCATACGATAAAAATTTCTGCGTTAAATTGCTTGAGTTAAAATGTTCCAGTTGGCAACTTGATTTACTCTGGATTCAGCAATTTGGCGCATGTTACCGTATCCCTAATGTCGTTCGTCAGTGCATGCATGATGAATATATTCGCTGATAGCGTTAACGTTTGGCTGTGGTCTATTACTATTGCTGTCCACGTTTTTCCCATCACCTCGCTGTGTAAATGACAGTATGCTTCAGCTATGTATGAGTATACTTTTGGTAACTCAACATCTGTATATCGAAATGATTATTTCATATGGTATAATGATCAAATAATCTATGCAAGCACGGAATGGTGATAGAAATTTGTCTGAGGAAGTTAAATGTTCGCGAAATTGTGCTTCTTGCTGTTATAGTTGACGAAGTGACTTAACATGAGCAATATTGCTCTGTATCCTTTCCACTTACGTAATACAGTGCTCGTATATGATACTGTAATAAGGTTCTTAAGAAGTGGTTCGATCAGAACTGTGTGGTGAGGTTTTTACCTGTGCACAGTTCATTATATATAATAGCTTACAAAATATATAAATATCTCCTTGACATTTAATTCTTGCGAACATTTGGTTCTCTGTGGTAGAAATTGATGAATTGATCTTTATATAATACATTTTTGCCACACATTATTGAGTTCCTGTAATCATGTATTCATGTTTGAAGAACAACTGGTTGGATGCATAATGTAGGCTTATTTACATCTGTGTTGACTGCTATGTATAGTGTTTAATCGGTACTTACCATGCTTAAGGAACCTATAATTCGGCAACTTATACATTTTTTGCTATGGTAAAGTTGAGGTTTAGGCCACCATCATTTTAATGCTTGAGAACTATATTGGTAATTCAGAGGAAAGAGGCATGTAGAATTTGTTAAGTGATATGGAAAGTGATTTCATGTTGAAAAGCCGAATATCTTATGGTTCTTTGTTGATGGTACTTACATGAACTATACCTTGATAAGCAGCTTTTTATGTTTTATTTATGGCCATTTCAGGTATTTGGAATGGGTAAAAAGAGCAAATAACCCTCATTTAATGAGTAGACCACTGTGCAAATTATCGCAATCAGCATAAGTAGCTTTGTGAAAATAATTTCACTTGAGACCAGTATTTTTGCCATGTAGTAAAAAGCCTCTATGTAAAAGTTATGCCATCCATTTTATAAGTATCATTGGGTGATCCTATGGCTTCTGGTCATTTGATTAATGTTTTTTCATCTTCTGCAGGCCAACATATATCTGCATTAATACACCTACCTCCCCACCTCTATCACACTTTAACCAGTATAACCTTAGACTCCTACCTTAACTCTAAACTTCATCTCCACCGTGCACCTCTAATTTTGCCTTTACACCCACAGTTTTCATGTCAGAAGGCCATTCTCTAATTTCAATGCCCAGTACTTCGGGATCTCGACCTGATTCCTTCATTAAGACACTCAGTTCTCTATTCATGTCCTCAAGCCTCCCATCCTCCTTCCTTCTCTCCTCCTTCCAGTGACCTCCCACTCTGTTCCTGCCTCTTTAACTGAATCAACTCATCCAGTACCATATACATCCACTCCTAAGGAAACAAAAAATCCTGGTTTTCCAAAGAATTTCTGATGCCGGAGAATGGTCAATTCCACACCTAGGAAGGAATACCTGTTTGTGCCTATGCTCAAATAGAGTTTCATACATGAAGCAAAAGCCAAAGTCCCTAAAAAAGATTTCACTGATTTTAAAAAGGGAATCTGATGTAATTGAAAAATTCTTATTTTCAAACTATCCTGATTGGTTAAAGAAAATAACTTCCTCTCTTTTGAAGAACAGTAATGTGCATAAGAATTCCAGATGGTGGACCATGGAGGAAAAGCTGGTTTTTTTATCATTTCACAAGAGCCTGCCATTTAATGGTGTCTATTTAGAATGTACCGTCAATAGCTATATTTGAAAACACTACTCCAGTGTATTCCTTTTCTTCCAGGAATTAATCCATTCCTCTTTCAATATCTTCAACCTAAGTCAGAAGAATGTAGGGAAAAGACAAAATTTGACCGATTGATGATGTGTCCATTAAACCATCTTTGTTGTATAATGTCAATGAAGGCTTTTAAGATTATGGCAGCAGGGGAAGGACGGATGTAGTTGCCTCAGAGGCTCTGGTTTTCATGGCTAGTGGGCTAACTCAGAAATGGAAGCAACCAATTGCCTATTACTTCAGTGGTGGAAGTACACCTGCCACAATTCTTTCTCAGCTGATAGTCAAGGTTGTTCTGGGTCTGAAAGGTGCTGGGCTGAAGGTAGCAGCCGCAGTCTGTGACATGGGGAGCAACAATATCTCTGCTCTTAAAACTCAGGGGTCATCCAAAATGCAACTCTTCATTAGGTAGGCTATGATGGAATTTTAAACTAAATATTTTAAAATGGATGTATATCATTCCCATGTTGACTCGTAAAATTATTTACTGAAAAGGGAATTTCTCACAATGAAGAGGGGGATATATCATTAGTGTGACTTTAAAATAGAATTTGAACTGCAGTAAAAGGAAAGATGACATTGCTGAATGAAATGCCTGTATTGGAAATGCATTTACTTTGGTAGATGAAATTCCATACCAGTATTGATCTCTTTACTTTTCCTTAAGGTTAATTGATGTCTGTGATGGAAATTAATGATAGAAATGGTTTCCATTGCTAGCCGATGATATAGTTAAATGAACAGCTGTTGTCATAGATGAGAGCCATGCTACAATGAAAGAAGTATGATCTAGTGATTACTGTACTTGGTGCTTTCCAATAAATAGTATAAATGTACTTTTCCACCTCAGAATTTCAACAAACAATAATTATTTCATTGGCTTTTTATGTGTAATACTTGTCTCAGCTTCTAGAGGTCTTTCATATACTTTTGTGCTGTAATGTTAAATGTAGCATTATATTTGTGTCATTGCATTGGTGGTGAAAAAATGTACACCTTTCATGACCCACCTCATCTCATGAAATGCTCAAGAAACATGTTCTTAAAATTTTGTATTGAAGGAAAGGTAAGTACCTAGTGGAATATATGGGTAAAGTTATTTGTCATTTCTCTGTTTTGCCTCATAATGAAACCTTTATTTATCCCATTCCTTTGATAAGGTGGCTATTGGAGGAGAAGAAGTGACAGCAGTTGGAAAATGGGCACATATTCAAGAGGCAGTGAATATTAGCTGAAGGTACAGTGGCAATATTTTTGACTTTCCTAAAATTACTTCTGCCTGTTTTCAACGAAAATGGAGGGAGAAAATGAGCGTATCTATGGCAGCTCAAGCTTTTAGCCATCCATTACCTTCATAAATGGATGTCTTTGTTGGACTTTTTATGTTTCATTTGAAGCAAGTACATATAGCTAATCTGAAGCTTATTTCTGTCGATTAATTCTTAATTTTACATTAATCCAGTGACTTCATTACAGGGCTTATGGACCAGGGTAACAAGTTTTCTTGCTTAGGTCGACTTGACAAAAAGTGACAACATATAGCTAATCAAAGAAACATATAGCAAAAGTACATATAGCTAATCTGAAGCTTATTTCTGTCGATTAATTCTTAATTTTACATTAATCCAGTGACTTCATTACAGGGCTTATGGACCAGGGTAACAAGTTTTCTTGCTTAGGTCGACTTGACAAAAAGTGACAACTTATGCATTGCTACATAAATTGTTCAGCATCCTTATCAGTATTTTACCACCTCATCTTTGATCACAACCTAGGTTTCATTCTTAGTTTGCCTAGTCTTTACAGTCTTAGTCCTATGTGTGCTAGCTCTAATGCCCTTAAATGAAGCTCTTAGGTTATGCTACGTGAAATCCTGTTAAAATTATGTCATCTACAATGAGGTTTGTTTGAGATTTTCTGAATCCAGAGAGAAGTACTCAGCAACACTTCTCACTTCCAGAACCTTCTAATTCACGCATTCAATGTAGCTAAGTAAAGAATACTGCATTAACTCAATATTTTGAATGTTTTGTTTAACAAATTCAAAATTTTGTAGGATGCAAAGACATGTACTGGGTAAATTATCTATTTTTTATTACCAGAATTTGCAGTGTTCTCTAATATTGGGTCCAGCCATTAATCTAAATCGCTCTATTCCAAATTATGAACACGTCTCCACAGTGTCTGCTGTTGCCCCAAAATATGAAGCTGTGTGATATTCTTGATTAAAATTATGAACAGTAAACACTTTATAGCATTTGAATTCTTTCATTACTCAATGAAAGGAGGACAGCATTAACAGTTTTCCCATTATAATGGATTTAATGTGACTAGTCTTGATGTTACTACATTTCCATCAACATTTCAAAACTAGTTGAATTAAATCTTCTGTTTGTGGAAGGTGGCAAATGTTTTAATGTGTCATTATGGAATGGCCCTACCATTTACATCTCAACCTGTATTTTACTTGCATTCCTCCTTAGTTGTTGCTAAGAGGGTAAATGGTGCCTAAGCTACTTGTTAATGTGCCTGCACTATAATTCCGGTTTATTTAACGTCAATGTGAAGACCTTAGAATATAACAGGCAACTTGTGTTGACTATAGTCAGCTCGTTCCTTCTTATATACGTTTAGACTGTTTTCATCTCGTCAGTGAGGCAACTTATTTTTTTGTATTCAACTCATTCCTTCTCATACATGTTTAGACTGTTTTAATTTGGTCTGTGAGGAAACTTGTTTTCACTGTAATCAAATCATACACGTTTGGACCATTTTTATTTCGTTAATGAGGCAACGTGTTTTAATTTTAATCAACTCCTTTCTTCTTGGACAAGTTTAGACCATTTTTACATTGTCGGCCAGGTAACTTGTTTTAACTGTCATCAACTAATTTCTTCGGGTACACGTTAACATCATTTTCATTTGGTGGGGAAGGAAACTTGTTTGAACTATAATCAACTCATTCCTTCTCTTACACATTTAGACCAGTTTCTACTCTTCAGTGAGGCAAATTGTTTCAACTATTATTTACTCGCCTGTGAGGCAGGTTGTGTTACCATAATCAATTTGCTCATCCTCATGCATGTTTGGACAATTTTCATCTTGTTGGCGAGGACACTCATTTTGACTAATCAACTCGTTCCTTCTTGTTCATGTTTACACTTTTTTCTTGCTGGCAAGGCAACCCGTTTTGACTGCAATGAACTCGTTCCTTCTTATACATGCTAAAATCTTTCTCATCTCTTCGGGAGGCAACTGGATTTAACTGTAAAGAACATGTTCCTCCCCGTGCATGTCTCAATCCTTTTTGTACACTTCTAGACCATTTTCATCTCTTCAGCAAGGCAACTTGTTTTAACTGTAATCATCTGGTTCCTTCTCATACACTTAGATCTTAATATTTTGTCGGCGAGGCAACTTGTGTTAACAATATTCAGCTCATTCTTTCTCATACGTGTGTAGACTGTTTTCATCTTGTCAGTGAGGCAACTTGTTTTAACTGTAATAATTCCTTCTTTCTCGTACATGTTTAGACCACTTTTATCTTGTCGGCTAGGTAACTCGTTTAGACCGTAATCAACTCATTCCTTCTCATACACGTTTAGACCATTTTTTTCTTTTCATCTAGATAACTTATTAAACCTGTAATGAACTCGTACCTCCTCTGTCATGTTTCTCACCAGTTTCATCTTGTTAATAGCCAATGCCTTTTTTCTGTATTTAACCCATTCCTCCTCGAATACGATCAGATGGCTATCATATCGTCGGTGAGGCCACTTGTTTTTGCTTTAATCATCTCGTTCCTTCTCATACATGTTTAAACTAGTGATGGGCTGATACTATTTTTTCTCGATACTCAATATCAAGTACGATACCACTAAGTACCCACAATACTACTCGATACTAGGCATTATGCATTATTTTTAAAATTTTCAAGATATTTTGGTCTAAATTACATGGTCAACAGAGAAATTACAGGACTGGGTTCAAGCAAACAGCAATAACAGATTTGGAGAAGGCTATCTGAAAGAGAAAACAGTCCCTCTGATAATTGAGTACATTTACTTAGTTCTAATGAGTTAAAGTATAAACATCATAATCATTTCAGTATGATGTGTATGATTGGTATTAGCACTGGTATTAGCACTTGTGTTAGAACACTTAACTCTTGGACGAAAGAATTTACGAACAATGACCTAATCTGGCCAAGTAACCTTGCTAAATTAGTCATCACGTAAGATTGCGGGAGCAGTAACTATGAATGAACAGTACTTCTTCCCTGGACAAATTTTTTCACAATCAAACTCACTTATAGGGAATCTTGCGCAGATATTTTATAATATCACAAGGGGTGGTATTACTGGTTTCGCTATCAACATAGATTTGCGCTTCCTGTTGGTCGCCAGCAAAATTAACTCCATTTAGTGGGGATGAATTATTCCCTACTACCACAGCATTCTGTTTCCTTCGTTTCTTCTTCCGTTTCACCTGCTGAAAACTGTCGTTTTTATCCTCAGCTCTGGCTGCACAGGTCCTTACGTGTGTTCTCATGTGGAACAGAGTTGGAGGTAGTTGTTTTTTCCATAGCAAGACCAGGGTCCTCGGTGGAACTGCAACTAACAATTCAGATCATCAACGACCATGCTAATTCTGTTGAAAAAAGACCAATATTGTATTCTGATAAGTAGAATTTCTGAATAAATTGCCATTTGTGATTATTTGAAGAGAAAAAGATTTTTTATGGTGAAGAGTGTTTTTTTTTAGTTCATTGGCTCGATACTTCTGAAATTTTGCAAGGAATCGTTTGATACTCGATACCTGAAGTATCAAGGTATCGAGTGACCTAGTTAAACCTTTATATATTATCGGTGAGGCAACTTATTTCTCCCATAAGCTACTTATTCCTTCCCGTACACGTTTCGACCATTTACATCTTGTTGGCGAGGAAACTTTTTGGTGGCTTGGTGGTTTTAACTGTAGTTAACTCATTCCTTCTTGTACACGTTTAGACCATTTTTAACTCGTCCTACTTTACCAATTTATGATTTGTCTGTAAGAATGCTTACAAAATTAATGTTACACATTTAAGTATCATTTTATACATCATCAATTTCTGCTGACACTACAGTCCGGATTGCGACTTGGTCTGCTGCTCCATCGCTATCTACAATTTGGGCTTCTTTTTAACTTTGCTTAATGGCTGGTGGCCTAACACCCCCTTCCACATGCCCATGCGGCAGCTTGCAGTGTTTTGTGTAAATGTAGATGAACTGTAATTAACTTGTTCCTTGTACATGTCTCATTCCTTCTAGTGCACTTTTAGACCATTTCCATCTCCTTGACGAGGCTACTCGTGTTAACTATAATCAGCATGCTCCTTCTCATACACGTTTAGACTGTTTTAATCTTGTCTGTGAGGCAACTTGTTTTCACTGTAATTGACTCCTACACGTTTGGACCGTTTTCATTTCGATAATGAGGCAACTTTTCTCAATTATAATGAACTCCTTTCCTTTTACTAGTTTAGACCATTTTTACCTTGTCGGCCAGGTAACTTGTTTTAACTATCATCCACTCATTCATCCTCATACGTATTAAGACCATATTTATCTCGTAGTCAAGAAAACTCGTTTTAACTGTAATAAAATCACTCCTCATACACATTTCATCTGTTCCCTTCTCCATGGCAAGGCACCTCGTTTTGACTGTAATCAAATTGTTCATTCTTGTACACGTTTATACTTTTTTAATTTGTTGTCGAGGCAATTTGTTTTAACTTTAATTAACTCATTCCTTCTTGTACAGGTTTCAAATATTTTCATCCTGTCCTGGAGGCAACTTAATTTAACTGTTTTCAATCAATTCCTTTTCATTCACTTTTAGACCGTTTAAATCGTCGGGTAAAGGCAAATAATGTTATTGTAATCAGCTCTTTCCTTCTTGTACACTTAATAACCATTTTCATTTGGTCGGTGAGGCAACTAGTGTTAACTATAATCGACTCATTCCTTCTCCTCCACGCTTCAACTGTTTTCATGTTGTCGGTTAGAAAATCCATGGTAACTAGAATCAATTATTCCTTATTTTAAATTTTTAGACCTGTTTTATTGGTTGGCGAGTCAACTTGTTTTAACTGTAATCAACTTGTTCCTCCTGGTACATGTTAAACAAGTTTTCAACTCCTCAGTAAGGCATTTCGTTATAACTATAATCAGCTTATTCATTCTTGTACACGTTCAACTCTTTTTCTCTCAAAAAAGTTAGTGATTTCCTTTGATACTTTGTGGAATTGGCTAAAACATTTTGAATGAATTGGGTAAATTTTGTTTTTCCTCAATGAAATCATTTTCATTGTGGAAAACTTAGTTAACCCTATTCATTCAAAATATTTTCTTCTGTCTGTGGGGCAACTCATGTTAACTGTAAAATATGCATTCTTTTTCGTACACATTTTGAAAGGTTTCATCTCGTTGGTGAGACCAATTGTGTTAACTGTAATCAATTATTCCTTCTTTTATACGTAGAGACTTGTTTCTTTGGTTGACGAGGCAACTTGTTTTAACTGTAATCAACTTGTTCCTCCTGGTACATGTTAAACAAGTTTTCAACTCGTCGGTGAGGCAACTTGTTTTAACTGTAATCAGCTTTTTCATTCTCGTATACGTTTCAACAGTCTATCATCTCGTTCTTGAGGCAACTTGTGTTAAAAGTAATCAACGCATTCCTTCTTGTACACATTTAGACAGTTTGTATTTCGTTGGGTAGACTGCTCGTGTTAACTGTTATCAATTATTCCTTCTTTTATACATAGAGATTTGTTTCATTGGTTGGTGAGGCAACTTGTTTTAACTGTAATCAACTTGTTCCTCCTGGTACGTGTTAAACTTGTTTTTAACTTGTCAGTGAGGCAACTTGTTTTAACTATAATCAGCTTTTTCATTCTCGTATATGTTTCAACTGTCTTCATCTCGTCTGTGAGGCAACTCATGTTAACAGTAATCAATGCATTCCTTCTCGTACACATTTAGACAATTTGCATTTCATCGGTGAGACTACTCGTGTAAACTGTCATCAATTATTTGATGGAGGTTGATTCCTTCTTTCGGGTTTTCCGCCGCGTTGGTCCATGTTGAGGACAATATTTCGCCGGCTGTCCTCAACATGAACCAATGCGGTGGAAAACCCGAAGGAAGGAATCAACCTCTGTCATCAATTATTCCTTCTTTGACACATGTAGACTTGCAAGGCAACTTGTTTTAACTGTAATCAACTTGTTCCTTTTGGTACATGTTAAATAAGTTTTTAACTCTTCAGTGAAGCAACTCGATTTAGCTGTTATCAGCTTTTTCATTTTGGTACACGTTTCAACTGTCTTCATCTCGTCTGTGAGGCAACTCGTGTTAACAGTAATCACACGCATTCCTTCTTGTATACATTTCAACAGTTTGCATTTCGTCGATGAGACTAATCATGTTGACTGTAATCAACTATGCCTTCTTTTACACTATTAGACCTCTTTTTTTGGTCGGTGAGGCAACTTGTTTCAACTCTAATCCACTTTTTCCTTTTGGTACACGTTTCAACCACTTTCATCTGAAACCGGAAGCTACTCATTTTTATTTAATCAACCAGTAACTCCTTTTACAGTCTCATTCCTTCTCGGTCATGTTTATACCATTTTTGTTAGCGAATCAACTCGTTATAACTGTATACTAATTCCTTCTCATACACGTTAATACCATTTTTATACAGTTGGAGAGGAAACTCATGTAAATTATAATCGGCCTGATCCTTCTCATACATCTTTTAAAAATTTTCATCTCCTTGGTGAGGAAACTCATTCAACTGAAATCAACTCATTCCTTCTGGTACACATTTAGACCATTTTCAACTCTTCAGTGAGGTAAATTGTTTTAAATATAAGCAACTCATTCCTTCTTGTGCACAATTCGACCATTTTATCTGGTGCAGGAGGCAAGTCGTGTGAACTGTAATCAACTTGTTCATTCTCATGCACGTTTGGAGAAGTTTTTGTTGTTGCTGAGGAAACTCGTTTTGTCCTTAACCCTTTTACTGCCAGCCCATTTAGAGTGGGATGTGCCAAGACTGCCAAGGCTGTTTTCAGGAAGTTTGCAAGATTTCAGATTTTTGATAATTTCTAGTACTTAATTTTATTTAATAGATCTAGATTTTTTCCCAATGCTGAAGATAGGTTTGAGGATTAAAACCGTGCAAGAATTATGGGGGTTGAATATTATTTTTATAAAGGAAAAAATAACAATTTAATTATTATTATTGTAAAAAACTCAAAATTCTAAGTTTATTTCACACTATGGTTAGAAAAATATAATTTACATGAAATGAAACAGTATTTATTATTGAAAGCAATTAGTTATCTCTCCTGTGGTACATTTTCATGATGATCAATTAATATTTGCAAGAGTTACAAGATGTTTTCTATGACTGTACATTCACGCTCTCATCAGCTGATGCACACATGCTTATGGAAGCATTCACTGTGAAGGCCTTTATTGCATTTAGCACACACAGTTCGGAATATTTTTCTTTGACCTTTTCCCTTTTTCCCTCTTATACTGCAAATACAACAGTCCTTCTCTTTTTTATTAGGCAATTTTATTAGTTTTTTTGACGTCACATGTCACTGATGATGCTGGTTGCCTACCTCTGTTTTGCTTTTCTTGAAGCCATTCTCTGCCAAGTTCCTCAATTATGCCAATAGTATAAAGTTGTCTGGACAAAGGTCTTTTCAGATGTCAAATTTTCCTTATATATTACATAGGAATTCAGTACCATAAATATTGAAAATAATTGAAACTCATCTTTTTCCAATATTTTACTGTACGTCTCTCATCTAGATAGGTATAGAGCATCATGTCTGATGTGTCAATTCCTCCCATATAATCGTTATAAGAATGAATAATGGATGGCTTCTCCTTGTGTTATACCTGATTTCGCTTTGTAGAACGTTTACTCTTTTCTGCTTTGCATTTTGTCGAAAGAAGAATTACAGGAAATTGCTGGGATTTTTTTCCCCACACGGCAGCTGCAAGAATATAGCCACTATGATAGTACCGCTCTTCTCCTACATGAAATTTTTCTTTTAATTCTATCGGAATATATTTCCTATTCCTGTTAATAGTGCCAGTTACATAAGTTCCTTCTCTGTATAGGTATTCAGCTAGAGGTACTGATGTGAAAAATTGTCCATAAAAATATGATAACCTTTGTTTAGATATTTGACTTTGACCCATCTTCAATAACTTTTCAACAATGTGTAAGCCAAGCCAAACTTTTTTATTTGCTCCTTTTCTTCTGAGCTGTTAGCGCCTCTAAAAACATGAAAAGATAACAAATAGTGCGACACAGAATCGCATAACATCCAGAACTTTATACCCCAGCAATGATGACGCTTACTAGGAATATATTGCAATAGTTGCGTATGGTGTTTGGTGCCAACCAAGCTTTCATCAACACTCAGATACTCATGGTGGGTATAGTGGTGCCTGAAAACTAAGTTGGTCTAAGGCATGGTCAATGAGTCTGTGTTTTGGCACAAGGATCATATCCTGCTTCCCCTGGACAAGGTAGATTTTTTGTGTCAGCTAAATGAAAGAATTTCAAGATCAATTGGAATCAATTCCTAGGAAACATCTTGTGAAACCATCTGATGTATTGCGATTTTTGAGTAAATAGGATTCAGTATAAGTAATGGTAGCGGGCGTGACTGGAAATCCTTCATAGTAGGAGGGTCTGAAGAAATTACAACTTGGCTGTTTCCACATGAGGTTTTATTTGATCTCTTCTTTCTCTGATGGAGATGACTCTGATGATGTGGGTTCGACCAAGGAGAGGATAGAAATGCTGATCCAGGCGAAGCCGAGTGGGTCAAAGTGAGAGTGAATGGTGATAACCCTCCAAAGATACCCATTCAGTTACTAGAGACACCAGGACCGAAGCATGCTCCTCCAAGTAATGCACAACCTATCCAATACTATCGTTTATTTTTTACGCAAGCTCTATTGAATGAAATTGTTAGGGCAACAAATGCATATGCTCAACACTTCCTCAGTGGTGATAGACATCTTACTCCAAATGCTGGTGCAAAAAATTGGGAAAAAATAACGGTTGCCGAACTAAATGCATTTATCGCATGCACTTTGAATAAGGGTCTAATTCGAAGGCCAACAATTGAATCCTATTCGTAGGAGCGTCTGAAGAAATTACAACTTGGCTGTTTCCACATGAGGTTTTATTGTTACCGACCATGGTTTCGTTACAGAGTAACATTATCAAGGTAAAACATTTTCAAAAAATGAGCCGTATATATAGGAAAGTCAAGTGGTGGGAGGGTGTTGAGGACTGGGAGAGTTCAGGTGCTGAGGGGGAGGTTAAGGGGAAGTAAGAGTTAGGTGGCGGTTGGGCTCAGTGCTCGGGTATGCGTCACTCCGGGCCGGAGGGGGGAGGGTTGGATGAGCAAGAAGGAAAGTGGAGGAGGGGGGAGCGAGAGGGGTAGAGGTGGTCATTGACGAGGTTTGAGTCAGCGTGGCTTAAGATTTCCAACTCCTTCAGGGTGTCTAATCTGCGTCCTCTCTTCTCTACATGTAATATCGTAGGAATGAAGTCACTGTTGTGTCCCGTGTTGAGAAGATGCTTGGCGAATTGGGAATTTTCCTTTCCGTGGAGATGACACATCCGGTGCTCCGCTACCCTGGTGGAAAAGCTCCTCCCTGTTTGCCCAATGTAAATAGCGTCACATTCAGAGCACTTCAAAAGGTATACTCTGCTCTGCTGTTGAGCCTTTTTTTTTTGTCCGTGGGCGATCCGAGGATACTTCCGAGCGTTCTCTTATTATAAAATGCTGCTCTTATTTTTTCTTTGGGAAGTAGTCGCTGAACTTTTAGTGACAATATCCCGAGGAAAGGAATTCTGCACCATTTTGGCAAATCACCCGGTGTGGTCTGTGCGCTGTATAATTCTCTCCGTGCTATCTTGGTTCCTTTTCTCCGGTAAAGGGTGTCGACTAAACTTTCTGGGTAGCCATTGTTGGCAGCAATGTCCTTTATGGTGCGAAGTTCCTTCAATTTGTTGGCTTATGACATAGGGATGTGGCATAATCGATGGATCATGGAGTTGAGAGCTGCCGTTTTCTGGTGGAAATGATGTCTGGAGTGCTCGTGGATGATGGCGTCCGAGTAGCACTGCTTCCTGAAGATGGCAAAGTCGAACCTATGGTTTTAAACTTTTATTGATAGGTCCAGGTAATTTAGTGCACCTTCCTTCTCAATTTCCATGGTGAATTGGATATGTTCATCCTGTGAATTGAGCACTGTCAGAAAGTGCGAGAGCTGTCTTGACGTACCTTGCCACACACAAAACACATCGTCCACGTAGCTGTACCAGTGGACGATGTTTTTAAGTAGGGGATGTTTACATGACAATAGAAGGTTTTCAAAATTATCCATATAAACTTCGGCTAGGATGGGAGACAGGGGTGATCCCATAGCTAGGCCATCTAGTGTCCACTGGTACAGTGACTTCATTCCTACGATATTACATGTAGAGAAGAAAGGACGCAGATTAGACACCCTGAAGGAGTTGGAAATCTTAAGCCACGCTGACTCAAACCTCGTCAATGACCACCTCTACCCCTCTCGCTCCCCCCTCCTCCACTTTCCTTCTTGCTCATCCAACCCTCCCCCCTCCGGCCCGGAGTGACGCATACCCGAGCACTGAGCCCAACCGCCACCTAACTCTTACTTCCCCTTAACCTCCCCCTCAGCACCTGAACTCTCCCAGTCCTCAACACCCTCCCACCACTTGACTTTCCTATATATACGGCTCATTTTTTGAAAATGTTTTACCTTGATAATGTTACTCTGTAACGAAACCATGGTCGGTAACAATAAAACCTCATGTGGAAACAGCCAAGTTGTAATTTCTTCAGACGCTCCTACGAATAGGATTCAATTGTTGGCCTTCGAATTAGACCCTTATTCAAAGTGCATGCGATAAATGCATTTAGTTCGGCAACCGTTATTTTTTCCCAATTTTTTGCACCAGCATTTGGAGTAAGATGTCTATCACCACCGAGGAAGTGTTGAGCATATGCATTTGTTGCCCTAACAATTTCATTCAATAGAGCTTGCGTAAAAAATAAACGATAGTATTGGATAGGTTGTGCATTACCTGGAGGAGCATGCTTCGGTCCTGGTGTCTCTAGTAACTGAATGGGTATCTTTGGAGGGTTATCACCATTCACTCTCACTTTGACCCACTCGGCTTCGCCTGGATCAGCATTTCTATCCTCTTCTTGGTCGAACCCACATGAGTCATCTCCATCAGAGAAAGAAGAGATCCGATGCCTCTTTGTCTCTGGCCTTGAGGTGTAAAGGAAAGATTCTTCACTGCTAGAAGAAGAAATCTCTTTATTGGAGGTCTCTGATGGCAAATCACTGCTATCATCATTGGCAACGACAGCATCTTCAATATCCTTACATTTCTAATACTTGGACATTTGTCACAGGGGCAACCCTAAAATACCATTTTGTAAATTGTATCAAAATGCAAAATTATAAATAGCAAATTTCCGAATCTACTCGTCCAACACTAAACAATATGGAGAAAGAGGGGCGCATAATTCCGGAAACTTACTTAGGTACTTGAATTCATAAAACGTAACTATTTTCCAATACGACACAGTTATGTAATAATTGAACACCACAGGTTTTGCACCAATTCTTAGAAAAAATCAACAACGAATTCCAGCAAATAAATAATGTGGCAAAATGCGATAAATAGCATAAAAGTGACTGAGATATATGGACAAGGAAAATTCATGAAATTACAATGAAGGCTATAAAAACATGGAAAACTTGTATTTAATAATTGTAATGTAATGTAAAATTGTATGATATATTATTCTTTAACAATTACTTACTCAATATAAGAATATTTGGTAATCTTGCTGGAAACTGACCCTTTAAGATAAATACTAAGAGCCACAGAGAAAACAGTCCAGCGCGAACTCAGACTTGCACGAAAGAGAGTATGATACTGGCCCAAGGGTAACGTAATAGCTCAGGAGAGCTTACGAGGTAAGCATAATGTGAACAATCAGCATACACAGTTCAAAGTAATGGTTTCAGGCGTAACTTAGTGGGATGACTCCATGATATTAAATGAAACACTTAGCAAGGTGCTTTGATGATATCGCTCAGCGACGAAACTGAAGTCGTGTTCACTCAAACCAACCCAGCATATACAGGGTATACATCTTAGTAAGCAGCTGAAATAATGCACATGCCAATAAATGAGGCTGGAGCCCTTGAATAGGCCTCATACAAAGTCCAGAGAGCTGTGACCAGCACAAAACGTGATACTGTGCAATATGATACCGGGCCGAGCGTAACGAAAAAACAAGGGAGAACTCATGAGGCAAAAAAAAGTAAACAAATAACATACATCTTAAAGATAAAGTGAAATCATCATGGTAAGCAGCAGAGATAAAGCTCAAGCCGATAAATAATAATAATGATAATAAACTCGTTTATTGTTCTAGGAGTGAACTCCTTTGGAACATAAATGAGACAGGAGCCGTTAAATAGGCATCATTACACGAAGTAATTTATGTCAAAACAGTTGGACCGATAAATCGGCCCGTGGCAGTAAAAGGGTTAATCAACTCGTTCCTTTTCTTACATCTTTAGACTTTAATTCTTGTTAGCGAGGTAACTCGTTTTAACTGTATTCAACTCAATCCTTCTCATACAACTTTACGCCATTTTTATCTTATTAGTAAGGCAACTTGGATAAACTGATCAGGTCAATCCTTCTCATGCACGATTGGACAATTTTCTTTTTATCTGTGAAGTGACTCGTTTTAACTGATATCAACTCTATTCTTCTCATATGTGTTTGTACTGTTTTGAATGAATTGAGTAAACATTGTTTTTCCACAATGAATTTAATAACTTGCAACCATGGTTTCGACGATTAACGTCATCATCAGGTGAAGATACATCTTGGTGCAACAACTTATATAGGTACTAGATAGGGTGGGGAGGGGACTGTAGGTGTGGGGGAGGAAGATGGAGGGTGGATGGGAGTGGTTGAGTAGGGTTGGGTGGACAAGGACACCATCATTGCATGCTTGAGGATGCTCTATCCTTGAAGCAGAGATAATGGGATGAGTATATCAGAAATGAGAATGTGAATGATACGTGGTAGTGTTTAAAAGGAGTGGTTGTAGAATGCGCTGAAAGTGTATGTAGGAAAGGAGTGGTAGGAATGATGCTTGGTGGAATGAAGAGATCAAAATTGCAGTCAGGGAAAAGAAAGAGGCAAACAAGAATATGCATACATACATACCCATCATGCTGTTCCCTTCCGGGGTTGGCACAGTCAAAATGTTTCACTCAGTACTACATATTTGTACACCTAACTCTGCTTCAATAATGTCCTCCATACTGACCTATCCTTGCAAATCTCTTGTGCTTCATTTACCCCCATACACTGTTTCATACACGCCCTCCTGTTTTTAAAACTCCTAATATTCCTCCCCCTAAGAATTTCTTCAACCACATTCAACCACAACTTTCTCGGCCTACCTCTACCTCTCACACCATTCATTCTACTGTCATATATCTGTTTCATTATTCGACTCTCATCCATTCTCTCCACATGGCCAAACCAACCAAGCACATTCCTTCCATACACGTCCATAACTGGAGCTTTTAACCCACATTCATTCATGACCCACTCATTCCTGACCCTATCCATCCTACTTTTGCTGCAAATACTCCTCAGATAATTCACACCCACAGAATTTAGTCTGCTCTTACGTCTATCCTGACATACCCATGTTTCACTACCATATAGCAAAGTGGGAAGAAGTACACTTTTCTACACGGCAATTTTCGCTTCCATAGACAATCACTCATTCCTTGATATGCTCCACATGCTACCTACCACTTTCCTTCCAGGATTCACACGTCTCTTTATCTCCTCATCTATTCTTCCATCTTTCGCATACATCTTACCTAAGCACACAAAATCATCCACCTGTTCAATTACTTCACCATTCGCCCTCATCCTACAGTTATTCTCCCCATTCTCCTTATCAAAGCTACTACTTTAGTCATGACCACATTTACCTTCAATTCCATTCACAGATCATTAACAATTTCACAATTAGCTTTAACAGATTTTAAAATTTCAACTTGCTTGAGAGCATCAAGCTGGGGGTCTTTACATGCAAAATGTAATATTTCTATGGAGAAATCACTTCCGTGGCTCTTGTCCAACAGGTGTTTTGCAAAGTTTGAATTTTAGTGACCATGTTTATAACAAGCAATATGTTCTTTTAGTGTCTACTTGAACTTCCAACCAGTCTGCCCAATATTGGCTGCTGAGCATTCACAGTAAGCCTGTACACACCATTCCTTTCCAACTTCGGGATGATGTCCTTGGATATGGAGAAAAAATTCCTTAGGTTAAAGTTATTGTAAAATACAATTCTAGTATGGTGTCTCGGGAGGAACTTGGTGGCTAGGAAGGATACATTTCCTAAGTATAGGAATTTCCTCCATTTATCTGGACTGTCTTAGGGTTTGATAAATGGTTTGGATGGCCATTTTTTCCGCTTTCTTTTGATACAGTCCATAAATCATTTTGGTTTGGTAGCCATTGCTGAGAGGTATTTGTTTCATAATATTTAGCTCTTTTTGAATATTGGCTTGGGACATGGGAATTGTGAGCAAACGGTGAAGCATAGAATGGAAGGCAGATAGTTTTTGTGCAAAATGATGCCTGGATGTAGCATAGATGATTTGGTCCGTATAACTGTGTCCTTTCTAAAAATGGAAAAGTTCAATTTATCCAATTCCTTGGATATAGTTAAGTCGAGAGAGTCAAGGGACCCATTACTTTCTTTTTCTATTGTGAATTTAATACAGTTGTCCAAGGAATCCAAAAGGTGCAAGAATGTGTCGAGTTGCCTCGCGGATCCTGACCACACACACAAAATATCGTCCACATATCAGTACCAAGCACAGACATTTTTTAACACAGGGTTCAAAGTTGAGAACAGTTCATTTTTCATGTTGTCCATGTAAATGTCAGCAAATAATGGGGATAAGGGTGAACCTATAGCCAACCCTTCTGGTTGTAAGTTATTAAATTCATTGTGGAAAAACGAAGTTTACTCTATTCATTCAAAATGTTTAGTAAATTCCATTAAGTATTGCCGGAAACCACCAACTGAATGTTTATACCATTTTATATTTTTGGATAGGTAACTTGTTAAACATGTAATGAGCTTGTTCCTCCTCAGTGACTTGAAGACCAGTTTCATCTTGTTGAAAGGCAACTCCTTTTTACTATAATGAACTCATTCCTTCTCATACACGATTTAACCATTCTCTTATTGTTGGTGGGGTGACTTGTTTTTGCTGTACTCATCTCGTTCTCTCTGGTACACATTTAAGCCTTATATCTTGTCGATGAGGCAACTTATTTTTCCTATAATCGACTCATTCCTTCCCATGCAGGTGTAGACTGTTCACATCTCATGGGTGAGGAAACTTGTTTTAACTGTAAGCAACTCATTCCTTCTCGCACACGTGTAGATCGATTTCTACTCTTCAGTGAGGCAAATTGTTTTAACTGTGATCAACCCATTCCTTCTCATACACTTTCAGACCATTACAGTAGAAACTCAAATACGAAGTCAACGGGGCTGGAAAAATCGGCACTTCGTAATATCGAATTTTGTATAAACGAGTATCTTTCAATAGAATTGCGATGCTGCTATTCTTTGAAAGAATAGAGAAAACTTTGTTTTTCCACAGTGAATTTAATAACTTGCGACAATGGTTTCGACGATTAGCGACATCATCAGGTGAAGATACATCTTGGTGCAACAACTTATATAGGTACTAGATAGGGTGGGGAGGGGATTTTAGGTGTGGGGGAGGAAGGTGGAGGGTGGATGGGAGTGGTTGAGTAGGGTTGGGTGGGGGACTTCCCAAGAGGGTGAGCCAAGGGTCTGGAATGTGAGGGGGGAGAGAGCTAATGCCTCCCAAGCTGACTACCTTATGGTGGTGAAGAGTTGGCAAAGATTGAAGGGAAGAATAAGGTGGAAACCGAGGGTGCAAAGGTAGAGGGAGGTTAATGGAAGAGGGAGAGGTTGAGGAGGGGAGAGTGGGAAGTATACAAATGATCTTCCTGGTGTTGAGGTCTAGACTCCGTACAGCCCGCTACATTGGTGTTACATGGTTTGTTTTGAACCATCTCCTAGAATGTAATCATTTGTGAACTCGCAAATATTCTTAGTTGCAGACGAAAAATGTATATTGATAAATATTTAAATAAACATATTTCCAGTTATAGCGGAAAATATGATGAGTTTCCTTTGATGGTAGTGAGAAGTAGGGTTTGTTTTCATTTAAACACCAAATAGAAGTTCAGTTGGTGAAAGTCGAAGACGTAACACCTATTTGGGGAGTTTTTGACAAATATATTTGCCTTTACAAACTGACTCCCCGATTTCTCCTCCTGGGAGAAATACACTGTATACTTAAAGGCGAATAAGATATTTTTTCCTCCAAGAATTTACAGCGAGGCCACTAAAAACTGAAAAATATCTCTGCTTGTGCTGTCTCATCTGCTTGTCCGTCTGTCGAAGCTCGCCTCAATGAAGTAGTCATCAGTAAACCTTAGCGAAGTTCCACGTGGTAGTGGCTGGGGAGGTCGGTTGTTGAGGATGACGCACAGGTTTCAAATAGTTGCTGCACGGGAAAGAAAAGCCTCGTTGTGCTTCGAAAAATTCTGAAGCATCTGTCGAATGCTTTTAATGGGGTGAAGGAAGTCAAATACCATTTCTTTCCAGTGGGTTAAATTACAGGCGTCCGAAACATGATCTTTGGCAGAAAAGGTATCGCCCACAACATGATGGGGAGGCACAATAGCTCTTTTTAAAGGCATACTACTACCCAAATCAATATCATGCTCCCTTCATGCATTCCAAGTTTGAATGGATTAGTATTGGCGGAGCTTTGTATCGACACGGAGGAACCTTTTGGGATCCTCAGAAGTCTCACAAGGTTACTCATTGCTTTAACTCAGACTGAAGTCAGCTGGCCTCAAAACCCATGAAAGATGGGAACTAATGGCGTATGATTGGAATGGTCTAGGCTGTTGAGATGAAATCAGATAACTACTGCTTTCTGTTTGTATGCCAGTGAGAGTGGTATGCTTTTTCCTTTCCTTATAATTTCATTAAACGTACACAGACAATATCACCACGCACTGTGAAAGTAACTCAGTTCACAGTAATGTCTATGGATGCAAATAGCGAAAGGATACGCAACTACTTCTGAATTTCGCCTCGAAATAAGAAAGCTCGGTAGTTGTTACTGGGTAACAAACCTGAATCGCGATCATGGTTCATCAAAATGCTATTTTTCAATTGCGAACATGATTGCAAAAATGTGATCGTCATCAAGAAAGATCAGGTGCTTCATAGCAGTGGAGTGCGCTCCTGGGACTTTGAACATTGCTCTATCAATGCGGCTTGCCTTTTAAATGACGATGACGACCACAAGAAGGAAAGAACCATGATCCCACCCCTGATCGAGAAATTTTTGAGTTTTGAATTCAGTTTTTCGTCTAGTAAAATGATTTTTACGTGGCAAATTTTATCTCTTTTATATTTATATAATTTTTATATGATCAGCCAATCATTGCAACTACATATTACATTCATTCATAGCATCAATATGAAAAGATTCACATATAAACTCATTTGCATTCATTGAAAACCGAACAATGACTACTATTTTGCTGGCCAAATCATCTAGCAGCTGCAACATAAACCTTTGCCTATTAGTTTCTTTCATCCATAACATTTTACTCGAAACTGCAGTCTTTTCAAAGGCTTTTCTGTTATTGTCATGTGTGTGGTGAATTTATAGCTGATACGTATAAGAACATATTATGCAGTCAGACGTAAAAGTTGTTTACCCACAACTATACCTAATTTGGGTCAAATTCGGTTGAGTGTCTATTCATATATTCTGCATTTACTAGATAAAACTTCACAGCGAACAGCTCGTCACCAAGCTTCCTGTGATAAGATGAAAGACACATGGGAAAAATATGCCTAAATTACGCTGTAGGTATCGATGCGAGCAAATTTATTTTTAATTCATTAAATTATATATTTAAGCATGTTTTCATAATTTAATCCCATTCTGGCAAACTAAGGGCAGAATTATATTGGGCCATGAACGATTAATTAATAAATATCTGTTTTGAGATCAGAACTTCCTCAATCTACAAAATGAAAATCATGAAAAATTACAGCACGTAGACTGTACTTATTTTAATTAAATCTTTTTTTTATCAGCACTTTTTGCTACTGAAGCTCACTTTATTTTATTTCTGTGGAAGAAATACAGGACGGTTCATACGAAAAGATCCTCAGAAAATCAACCAAAATAAATATCCTTTGGTGGTAGCAGATGAAGATTTCATCATTTATTCCGAGTTGGGTGGGACAGTGAAATTTTTTATAATCAGTCTTTATGTAAAAATTATATTATTCAATGTAAGAAACGTGCTGAAATAAACCCATCAATACACCGTGACTGAATGCGTGAATAATATATGAAGAAAGCTCAAAAAAGAGGCGATTAATGAGTAAGTTGTAGGCTACTGAAAATGTGAGCTCCATTGCGAATTTCAAATATTTGCAGTAGACGATGTCTTCCTTCTTTCGAAGTGTGTGCTGCTCCTAGAAGTCCCCAAGAATGCCGCATTCTCGGGCGCGAAAAATTTTGCGTTAATTTCTTTTGCCACTGTACCTTCCAAGTACTTTCTTCTGATCATTTTTACCTATTTGTAAGTGATGGCTCAGAAAGGAAAAGAAATGGCAGGTTCCACAATTATTTATTTAGGCGACCGGTTTCGATACAAGGTATCATCATCCTTGATGATGGCCTGATGGTGATACCTTGTATTGAAACCGGTCGCCTTGATTAATATTTGTGGGACCTGCCATTGCTTTTCCTTTCTGAGCCATCATGAAGGAGTTCCATCTTGTTTCACCTGACACTATTGAATTTATTTGTAAGTCACATGTCCTGCATCACAGTTACCATATGAAGTTATGTGGTGAAATTAGCCCTATGCCTGTTACAGGCCTTAATTTTTGAGACTGAAAAAAAAAGAACATTAAATGACATTTTAAATGGTTCCCATCATACATTACTAGTAAATAGATTTTAAAGCATAAATGAAGAATCTGTGGAATTATGTATAGGCTTTTGAATGACTAGTATTTTCATTCAACCACTCTCATCATTCCTATGCTTTAGAATTAACAACAATATTTGAGGCGATAACATCTCCAACAAATATATAAGTTCTTCTTTCCATCAAAATAACCCATTCTACCGTAAGTCGTGCTATGATCCACTCCTCTGACATGGTTCATGACATCCTAAATTGTCAGTCCCCTCTTCCACTCCTGAAAACCCATCTTGCACTCTCTACAATATCCTCTGGGTAGTTCAACGAATAGTAATAACATAAATGTTCCAAATGAAAACAAGGGTATTCTCCATTAAGTATTTTTATTCAAAATTGAAAATACTTCCACTCCTTTCCCTCCTCTCTCCCCAAGTTCTCATTCTTCTCTACTCTGCCCTTGCAGAAAAATAACAATTTTAATCTTGAGTTTATGGCTGATACCAGACAGCTCTTTGAAAAAGGATAGACTTAATAAATAGATATCAGTGTCTTAAGTAAGACCATTTCTTATCATACATTTCAGTCAATGCAAACACCATATTCTTACATATGCAGGGCTAGTGCTGATCCAGGACTGACACTGACTAATGACTGGAAGCAGTGTTCCAAGAACTCCTTGCTCAGCTGGGGTGCTGGAGGGCATGAGGGCTTCACATGACATAAGTCCCTCAGCTTCTTGGCAGAATACCGAGCTTTGCATGTGGTCTTTTTTTTGCTCACAAAGACTTAACATTGGTGGCTGAAAGCTCCTCCAAGCCACATATGTCATTCCTGGTGAAAGAAGTTGAAATAATTATTTTGAAGCTTTCATTTTCCAGCTAAGCTTTAAAGATAGCCAGCAAGAGGTATTTGCTGAAAGAACAAGAGTGCAATTCTTACTTCTAGTGTGATTTATACGTACAATATCAAAGAAGTGAAGTGTGCTGCAAATCAGTACTTCCCTTTCAGAATACCTACTATCTCAAGTCCACATATTCTAAGCTAATGAAGCAATTTCCACCCCACTACTTGTCTATCTTAGAGATAAATTCTTTATCGCAGCATTTTTCAACCTGAACACATACAGATACATTGATGCACATGTATAAAAATGCTTTCTCTGATGTAACATAATAAGGCTTTCTCTGATGTAACATAATAGAGGAAAAACGACCACCATTCCTATATTTATTTGAAGTCCAATTACCGTGACACATACTCGTCCACTGGAATAACATTAGTAGGTGTTGGCAAACACTGTGACTTATCCATAAGAAAGCAAAAGTTTCAAAATGATAATTTTAACAATTGTTGCGACAATGATTAGCAGCTCAAATATGTTTTAGCGCAGGCATAATGACAGGACTATCATTAAAGACGAAATGTAACTGAACGGAAATACATTCTTTTATGATATTAAAAAGCTTGAACAATTCGGAAAAAATCAAGGAGTGCCTTCCATAAAAGTCTGGATCCATTCTCACGATTATCACTATTACATGTCATTACAATTGACATGAAAACAGTGAAAAACTACAGCTAGGCCCATAGTTCTTCCCTAAGTAAACAAAGTTCAGAAAATATCCCGGTATCCCTAACAGTAAGTGTGAGACATGCTCCAAAACCACTGCTTCATCTTGAACCAGGACAAGGCACCCTTGCCCACACATATTTGATTAGTAATATATTTTTTTCCAATTTCGGTAACTAAATGAAATGTCAATGCTATCTTTTGCAACATAGTGCACATTTTTCTTCCTAAAACAAGCACCGCAGCACTCTCAGGGATACAGTAGGCCAACTATTACACTTTGAAACAAGCCTAATAATTTTTTTTTAAATGCACAGTGTAAGAAGAAAACCAGCCTGTTCCATTGAACTCGACCCTACAATGCAGCAGAACAACACTTAAACAATGATTCATACAAAATGACTGAAATAAGTTGACTTATTGATTGAGGTACCACAAGACCGCCATGACATGCTTGCAGGTCCCGGATTGCCCCTATTTACATGTGCATAGAAACTCTTTTATCCGCACTATGTCGCCCACTTCCAACACTCCAGTTACTTGCAGCGGTTCCTTGCTGATACCGCTGGTTTGCCACACCAAACCCAAAATCCTAAGGCAATCTTCATTCCGACCTTGATTTCCGACCATGATCACCAGGCCTGTATTTAAAACACATTCTCCCCTAATATTTCTCTGTCCGGCCCCGCCTAAATATTCCACAATATCTTTATACGACAGATAAATTTTTCCACTTATTGCGAAATTGCATTGTTTATTTACGCTGCCTTAATTAACGGTATGTTTTTTACCTCGCTCAGCACTAGACTTCACTCTGGGGACTGTTACACTGTTATCCTCGTTACGTCGGCCATTTTGAAAGCTGACATCACCACGCCAGTGCCGCCATCGGTGATTTGAGTCTCCTATGGGAGAGGGTGCCACTTTAAGTCTGTTTATTCTATGGGTTTTGAGGAGGAAGCCCTTTTTATAGCTAATGCTCTTTGTTTTTTCCTCAGCATTCCATGGTATAAATTTCAGTGATACCTATGGATGGCAGCTATATTAATTATCATCCTAAGTTCAATATGAAACTTTTGTTGGAAAGAAGGATGTGTAGGAGGCGGTGAAGCATTGCATGAAAAGCAGCATGTTCATGAGAAAAAAGTTGTATTAAATCATTAGGAATGATGTTGTTTGTATAAGTGGGATTTTTGTCAATTGAAAACTCAAGTCTCTCCCATGTGATACTGATTGACAAATCAAGAAAGTTGATTGTGCTTGTGACATTTTTCTCAATTGAGGGAGAAATTTTAAGTTTTATGGCAGTGTTTGAGGTGAGGTGTTAGAGGAAGAAGTCTAATTGATGGGTTGTTCCTGTCCATAGATGAAGAATATCGTCTTCATGCAGGAAACAATAGACCACATTTTTGATAAATTGGTTGTTAGCATTGGAGAGGTTTTCCTCTGATGAATCAGGAATGAGTTCTGCTTGGAGGAGGGAGAGTGGGGATCTATGACTACCCCATCTGTTTGATTATAAAGGGGGTGGTTGAAACTAAATTAATTTTGATAGATTTCCATTAGGGATGGATCAATACCGATATGAAGTATCAGCCGATACTTATGGTATCAGTAGCATCGGTTTCGTCAGTCACGTCAGTGTTTTTCAGATTTTGTCAATTTTCAGATTTTAACCACCAATTCGGCCAATTAAAGGAGGTGTTGAATTCTACCGCTACCAAATACCATCAGCACAATGTAAGACAGAGTGCGTTTCTTTCGATCACCTTTCTTCACCAAACTTTTGCGGTAAATTTAGTGTTTCGCCTGGGTAATAATGGTTGTTTCGGTAATCTGTTTTCTTAGTTGATTGAGCCAGCTTAAAATGTTTGTGGTGGAATATTGAATTTGTATTATACCTAGAACAAAGTAGTATTGGTAATTGTATCGGGGGGAAGAGAATTGGTATCGGAATCGGTATTGGCAATTTCTGGCATCGTTGCATCCCTAATTACCATATTTTTATGAGACATCAGTTCCTTTGAAATGATTTTGGCAATCGTGATCATTGAGTGGAAATTGAGCTCTTGAGTACTCAACCTGATCTATATTCAAAAGAAACACATTTTTATGTCAGATAAAACTATAGCTAAAACTAAAACTATATAAAAAAATCTATAGCTCAATAGAATTTTTTACTTAGTATTTTGGCTAGAAACCTGTGTTTTCCCAGAACAATGTTTATAGTTTTATGTGACCAAAGGTGTGATGGGGAGGATGCACATTAGAAAACTGGTCTAATTTCTTCTGCAATTTTTACATAGTTTGAGGAGTCCATAAAACCTTGGAGCAAAAAGATTCATATGAGTTGAACACCTGTTTTCCCTTGCATTATAAATCTCTGATTGGCACAATGCTATTGCTGAATAATAAATCAAGGAACCTTTCCACACACTCATGTTTGTCCATCTTACAACACTGCTTCCCTTGTCTGGTTTCTGGATGATGAGGTTTTCTTTCTCGATTGTATTTTTCAGCTGTCGGAGGGTGGATGTCTGAAACTTGATACCGGAGGAGTGGGCTGTTGCTGATGCTGCTTCATTCATCAAGATCATGATGACTTTGGCAAGATGGTGTTAGGATGATTAGAGGTATGTTCTGGAGAGCAACCTCGCTATCAGCATCTAGATTCTTGATGTCTGATTCAGAAACTTTTTAAGAGGGGAAACACTTCAAGCCTTTGTTTATGAAATTCAACCCTTTCTCAGTGAGTATAAGGTACTTAGGTTGTCAACTCATGTGGCTAGAACAAAATTAGATGCTTATGGGGGTCTTTGATGAGAGTAACTTGGGGGTCATTTTTTATGTTTTAATCAGTAGGTTTCTGAGTTTTTTCAGTAAAGTTTTTGCTTGCAAGAAGAACTTTTATGCCCTAGATCTATCCACTTATGTTATCCATTCTGCAAAATGCAGCTTGAAGCATAGTTCTAATTACAAACAGTATAAGTAATGTCAGAAGGAATCTTGTCATGAATACCAGTTTCAGCTTTCCCCTAAGCCAAGCGATTGTGTCTTCATCTAAGCCACTATGTCATCAACCTATCCACTGCTTTCTTAGCTGTTGTCGGAGAAGTAGTAGCACGGATCTGGATACATGCTGGAAGTACCCCATTATTGAGGCTCTTACTGTTGAGGAACATGTTCAGGAATGCAAGTCTGTACTTGGCAGAAGGTTTGAGGAGTACCGTATTTACTTGTGTTAGCCGTGTCCTCGTGTATCCTGCGCACCCCCATTTTCGGGCAGGCTCGTGAGGAAAAAAATTATTTTTATCAAAAAATCAATTTTTTGCCCTTGAGCCTGCATCATTTTGTCATAACACGAATGCACATTCTTTGACAGAAATTTTGTGCCTAAGTTAAGTGTTGATGCACATCTTTCTCTTGAATTTATTGCGTTACGTTTTATTATCGTCACGATGCACAGTCCATTTTATTGTGCATCTTTTTCTCCTAACATCACACAGTAATCACAGTTGTATACAATCACATCATCCAGCTGTAAAATTGGCATCTGTTCCAAATGAAATATCCAACTGAAATAATTGCCGTCCTATGTACAATTTCAACCCGTGATCATTCAATTATGGAAATCCGTCAGCAAATCAACAAATAAAAGCAGAATGCTGTCCGTACCTGATAGATGCCTGATAGCGGTGGTCTCGTCTGCTTTCTGCACAGTAGCTGTGGGCTGGGACGATTTAACAACACCGGAACGTCTTGGAAACACATGGAAAAACTAAACTCAATGTAATAGCAGTTATTATTCTTATAAACTAAAGAAAAACACATTCGTGGAAATAGAATCATGAATCACTAATTAATATTTATATCATAATAGTTCTCATTTTTAGTTTTTGTCAATGCTACTAAGATCTGAGAAAATCATGTCCTCACTTTCACTGCCCCACACCTCACTGTCTTCATTGCAGTCTATGTCATTTGAAATGCAATATTTCTTAAAGCTTTTTACGACTAAATCCTCTGGAATCATCTTCCATGATGCCTAAATCTATTGACAAATCTGCGTCAACTCTGGTTTTTTTATTTTTCCCGTGGGAGTTGCTTCATGTATAGTGCTTGCCATCCACTCTGTGTACAGGCTCTTCATGTTCGCTTTGAATGGTCTATTTATGCAAACGTCTAATGGCTGCAACATAGACGTCTTGCCACCTGGAATTGTCACCTGGTCAGTCTTTCCCTCTTGCAGCCTTTGTTTTACCGGTTCTTTAAGATGACCACGCAAACTGTCGAGTACTAACATGCTCCGCAGCTGTAGTAAGGCACCAGGACGGGATTCCCACACACATTTAATCCAATCTAAGACCATGTTACTGTCCATCGAACAATTTTCTTGCACCCTTACTATTATACCGCCTGGAAATATCACTTTCTTGGGTAGAGTTTTTTGCTTAAAAATAACATATGGTGAGATTTTTTTCCCATCTGCCATTACTGTCAACATCACTGTACAATGTTGTTTTTCATAACCACCGTTTCATACTTGCACAGACTTCTGGCCAATTTCATTGATTGATCGGTGATACCGAAGCAAACTCCGATTATGATTTTGAAAAGACTTAAAGGCACCACACCCCCTTGCGGCAGCTTACAGGATACAATGTAGATACAGATTTGAATACATATCAGTCCTAAAATATGTTATCTTACGTACGATCTATACATGGTAAGTGCTTTGTCAAATGGTGTTTCTGATATAGCCTTTCTTCAAGTATCATTGTACGCTCAGACTTTGATAAACGATGATTTTTATTTCTAATTACTTCAAAATACTTTACGGGTTTACAACCACACCATACTTACCAATTCACATCGATAGATTCACATTGGAGAAACTAACGACAGGAATCTGAGGTAAAATGGTGCGTGGCTTACATGAAAATCTGGACGATTTGTGTAAGCCGTGCATCTCCATTTTTTCACAGGCATTTCTGGAAAAAAGGTGCGCAGCTTACATGAGCAAATATGGTAGTTATGCCTGTACTACCATAATAGCTTCAAGAATACAGTATGGGTTCAGGCTTCACTTCGTGGAAGTTTTTAGTATCCATATTTAAGGGGCCGTAGGAGATGATTATTTTTTCGCTTCTGAGTGCTGAGATGATGGAGATACTTCTTCCGTCGGCCGGTAGAGTTACCAGAGTCTGTGCCTACCCAACTAGCCATATTTTTGTTAGTGAGTCTTCTACACTGTTATTGCTTTGTGTAGAGGGGATGAGGCAAGGACGAGCCTTTCCCTTCACCCCCTCCGACAGGGAAGTTTTCATACCATTCCTGACAACTAGACACTGGGTTGCCATTTCATTGCATGTTTGGTAGACTCGGTAGACTCCACGTGGCAATGTGGAAATGCACATGCTATGTTTTTCTAAGATCGGAGCTCAGTGCCGGGTGCCAGTCTGGCCCTGGGTGGGTAAATTGGTGTAGGCAATGGCTTCCATAGTGCAAATCAAGAATGGGCTTCATTTTTCGGGAAAGCCGCATTGATTGGTTGCTGCGACAACAGTTTAGCCATGGTACTAATGCATAATGTGTTAGTACCATGAGTTTAGCAGTAATAGGAAGTGGTTTCAGCTGGTAGCTTGGCTTGTGCGTAATGTCACTGTATTCCCATCCCCCTGTGCGCTCGAGCAGAACGTGGAAAGACGGGAATTTCCAATCTTCGGTGAATGTTTTATCAGGATACAACTCACTGCTGTGCATTAACTTAGTTTAACAGGGCATAAATAAAAATATTTTCATTACTTCAATAACTTAAATCACATGATACTCAAGGCAAGAATTGGCAACTTCTCAAATACAGACACTACGCTAAGTGTTGACAGCATCAGGTAGAAAGAAAGTCTTCATACACTTCGCTTCAGAAACATATTTACAACAACTCAAAAAATGCCTAGCTTCGCTCTTCATTTTCCATTACCGAAGATAAGTGTCATGGCACTAGCTGCTGAATTTCATCGCGAAATAGCCACGGTATACATAATTATTTGTATGGGGAAGTTAGTTCACTTCTCATGGACAGAAAGGTTGACCGTAAAAGATTTGCAAAAAATGTATTCGTTTCCGTTTTGAATTAGACAGCTGGGATATTATATGACCTCAGAAAAAAACTGCTTCCATGGAAAACTTAATGCGAGGAAAAGCTACTCCGATGGAATATTTCCCATGGCACGAGAATGATCGTATGTAACAAAAACCACAAATAATTTAGAAAAAAAAAATTCAATGTGACTATCTTTTGCAGTACCTAATTTAAGTTAAAAAAATTGCAGCTTTTGGTCAACATTTGAAAGACCAAGAAAAAGCCATGCATCTAATAACGAGTGGTCGAGTGTGAGGGAGGATGGGAGAGTAGGGTGGCCCAAAAAAAACTTTTTGTAAAAGTTGGATGGGCGGATACATTTTCTGGTGTAATTTCATTAAGAATAACTATAGAAAATTTTAGCTTGACCTCACAATATTTGACACTGCTGGAACAGAAAACTTATTAATGATGAACGTGAGAAATAGAACTTGCTATTTGTAATACAGACATGAACAATTTTTTTGATAGGTGTGGAAATGTTAAGGATAAGGAGAGTTTAAAGTTAATTTAAACCTTTTTCAACCCATCAAAAAATTAAGACTCAGGTGTTTCAGCCTGAAGGTTGGTGTGGATAGGTGAGGGTAGAGGGGGGGATTGGGTTGGTGTGGTGGCTAGGGTATACCACACGGGCGGCCAGGGTTCAAATCCCTGCAGAGGCGGATGTTTTTCAGAGGAAACCTGATCCCTACTTGAGTCTCTTGTGGAGGGCACTTCACGTATAGTACACTGGGTTTTGGATTACACGTTAAACCGTGGTCCCCTTGGTGCCTTTCGTTAAGAGAAGGCTAATGCTGATGCCAGGTTTCTATTCACCCTTCCTCCCTGACCTATGGCGCAAATGACCTTAGCCATTGGTCGCCTCCCCAAATATCCAATCCAATCCAATCCATTGAGGGTAGAGCTCACCCCAGACTAAGCCATAGGCGTGTGAATCTCACACATTCAGGGTAGGGGGGCCAGTTCCTTTCCCTGGTTCACCTTGCACTTGGAGGAGTTTTGTTTGGGGGTGACCGAAGGCTTCACCCGGATTGGAATCTGAGACCCTCTGATCACAGTAGCAAAGTGCTCGACCCATTAGGCCGCCATGCTCCCAAAAATTAAGAAATACATAAAATAATAGCATTTATCATCAAGGTTTTTTTTTCTTTTGTTTAACCATTATTTATGCGGTAGAATCCCAAAAAACAGGAGAATGGCCACTGTAAATTAGGGAATTTTAGCCTGAAATGTTTAAACATGATTCGGCAAGGTTAAATATTGTACATTCTAGCTGAAATTTTCTATGGCTTGCTAATTTATGAAATTGCACCAGGAAATGCATCCGCCCCCTCAACTTTCTAAAACTTTTTTTTTTGGCCACCCTAACAGGGGGGAGGGTCCAATGTCCGGAGGGGGTCAGGTGTCTGGAGGGGGAGGATAGGTATCCGTAGGATGACTCCGACGGGGGATAGTTACCGCAATGTCGCCACCCGGAAAAGGTGATCGCTTACCCGGTTGCACGTTCACAGGAGTGAATTTATTGTCAATAAAACAACCTATTTTATTACTTTGTTTTTTTCTACTTTTTCTTTTTTAATTATTTATATTTATTTGATACTATATATATTTTTTTATGTTGTGTTTAGCTAGAAAAATCCATATTATTTGTAAAATGTGAAAAATATCACTTTGGCTGTTATATAAACTGCAATAATATCACGTGGAAGTTTAACCTGGAAAACCTGGAATTATGCTTGAATTTTTTATTGTGACTTTTGTGGACACCCTATCTGAGTCGTAGTAGCCGTATAAAATGGATTTGAAAATCTTTACGCAACTTGTATAGGGGCGCATTTTGCACACCCGACCAAAGTTTGAGGCCATCAGAGTCTTCCTTCTCATGTCCATCCATAGCATGCTATCTCTTTGAAGGACCATGGCTCTTTCAATGTCTTTCCTACGTTCAGCATTAATTTTCAAAGATTTGAGAAATTCTTGGCACTCTTTTCGAATCTCCTCGTCTCCCAAATCTGGTTTGTATGATGCCGGCCCGTAATCAGGGTCTCTTTTTTCCATTTTATCGAATAACTTTCTGCTTGATCGTACTTCTTTCTTACATATTTTGATATGCAAATTTTTCGTTTGCCGCTCAGACAATAACTTTTTCGTATACAACCCTGGACTGGCATCAACCACTGTTTTATAAAGTTTGTGAATTGGATTTCCGGTATTCACACTGACTACTGCTCCGGCGCATCTCCCCTTGTATGATCCTGACAGGGCATAGTTGACTCTTTTTCCTCCAGTTTGCATACGACGGAGTTGTAGTGTTCCACTGCATTATTGTCCTCATCAAAAATTAAACTACGCAAGTGCCTTGCAGTGTATCGGACTATATCCATAATGTCATAGAGGCTGCACATTGTCAAGGAAGGAACTTCATTTCGCCTATCGGAAGTATTGATGCCATCACAAAAATATCCTTATTTCTTACAGAGAGCTTGCTCTCGGGAGTATTGTGGCGTGGGCTGTTGAATATGTTCTCCCTCAGCCGTAAAACTTTTTGTTCCAAGGGCATGTTCTCTTTTTTTTGGAAATGTACAGCTTTCACTATGGCCATTCATAGGCGTAAAATGTTTTGGCCTAATAATTTTCTCTGAGCAATATTGCACGTTTCCCTATTACCTTTCATGTCAAGTTCTTTCAGCTTATTGCAGTAGTTCCTCAAAATATGGTTGTGGCACTCTAATTTTTCTACGGTGATGTTTCTATAAGGCCTGCTATCCAAAAATTTTTTGTGGACAATCGAATCACCCTCGGCAATCACCCAACTCCCATCTGCCACCACTGTAATCAGTGGAGTCTCGTCGTTGTCGACTTCCACCTTTTTCAATGGCCATAGATGCTTCCGTTTTGGCAGCCATCTCCATTTCTACCAAAGCACCTTTTTCCCAGCCGTCACAAACTTTATCATTGTATTTTTAAAATGATTTTGCTGGCATTGTAATTATATTCATGGCTGTCTGGCTGTCAGTATATCTTCAAGCTGAGACTGGCCCCCACTAGATGACAAAACACCAGAAGTGGCCGAAAAATTCACATCTGCCTTGTTGGAATCTAACCTATCAGTCCAAATTTTTTCTGTTACTTGACAAATTTTGCTTACAAATACCAAGCATGACCTCAATCCAAGTCAATGCTCCTTCAGCAGTTTCAAGTCTTTAAATGAACAGGAAAAAGGAGAATGACTGATGGATTGTATTTGTTCTAAAAAATATTTTAAGTAGATAATTCTTCTTCCCATTACTTCACCAGATATGCTTTGGGTTTTCCCTTCTTGAGCAATTGCCATATCGTCAATCGAATCACCTAAAGCTTCATCTACTACTGACAATGAGTCATCTATAGTGGACAGGTTTTCTTCAATAGTGCAAGAAGTTGCTTCTACGTGCGACTCTGTTCCCATTATTAAGAGATGCCTGTTTTGGATAATAGAAATTTGCACATATATACATTAATATATCATTACATAAAGATGCAAATAAAGTTTTCACAAAAAATGGCAATATTTACCTTTTTTCTTCACTCCACTTGGCTAAAGATTCACCACTTCTTTTTTTCCTAGCCGCCGATAATGTCAGCTGTCACCTACTTTCATTTTCCGATATCGGTACTCTATGACATTTCGAGACTTCCGGCAACACCTCATGCGCAACAACCTAAACAGACTCAAAAAACTGCCAGTCAGTAAATCAGACTCACTCTTTGTGCTCCTTGTTGGTCAATCGCCTCTCCTTCCCACCAGTCTTCTCTTCCCCTTCCCCCAAGCCTTCATCGCCTCCTCTTCCTCAAGCGTACCATTATATGTTATAGGATAGAGGAACCTTGCCGCTTTTTGAGTAGCTCTGTAGGCAGAGATGTTGTGAACTGTTTAGTGATTTGGATGGCACTTGATGCATATCCCTGGGCAGAAGTTGGCAAAAAACATCAATTACTTTACGAGTATCCCAACAGCGTGTTTCTTAACTTAAACTTTTCATTGTCAAGGATTTTACAGGCTAAGCATGAAACTTGTATCCTAGCATAAAAAATTTAAAAAATGGCCCCTCTCTCTCTGGTCTGGTCTCTCAATAATTGATACAAAAAGGTCTATTTTGCATCAATATATATTTGAAACTAGGCTTATTATTTAAATTCTTAGATGATAGAATAATAGTTTGATCCTTTCTCTTGTAAATGCAGAAAACCTCATACGTGTACCTTGATTCCTGTTGTATCAATCTTCTACAAAAAATGTCTGAAAAACTGCTATGTCCCACGGCCTCTTAAAAACTCAACTATTTTTTTCCTCATACTTTAAGGGGCACAGCATGTTTCACTGAACTGTGGAATCGTTAGGTGCAAATTATGAAATTACCAAGTTGTGTTCTTTAAGTATGGATACTATAAACTTCCATAGAGTGAAGGCTGAAGCTGGCATGATTATGTTTCAGCCACACTTTTATGTTAAATCATAATAATTGAAAGTACCACTTTCAACATGCTTCATGTAATTTACTTTGACAACTATTTTGTTATATGCATTAATGATGTTCATGAAAAATAAAGGAATCTGAGCACTTGGTACAGTAAGAGATAACAGAGTTCATAATTGGGGTTTTATGTCTTTAAAGGAGATGAAAAAAAAGTGTAGAGGAACATATTAATATCATTTTGATGACAGTAATGATATACTTCATGTAAACTGGAAAGATAACAACACTTGTTTGATTCTCACAAATTATTATTTTGTTGAATCACTGAATTACGTAAAATGTTGGTCAAAATCAGAATAGTCCAAAATAAATACAGTAGTAACTCGATAATACGAAGTTGGCAGGACCGAATAATCAGCACTTCGTATTTTTGAACCTATTTAATTAATGGCGAAAAATATTTCCCCACTCCCTCCTGACTTCCTTGGTCTTTGGAAACGTTTTACAGTAAAAACTTTAAATTACGAATTTGACGGGACCCGAAAAATCGGTATTTCGTATGAACGAGTATCTTTCAAGAGAACCGTGATGGTGCTATTTTCTTGTTTTCTTAAATCACGACATAATCACATGATTTACGAAGTTATAATTATTTATGAAAGCTGATTTAAATTTGTATTCGTACCAACAGGGTGCATAAAGTTGAACACAGTAAACTTTTCGGAGGTTGACGCTTCCGATTTTCAGGATTTCCGCTGCGTTGTTCCATCTTTTCGCGGCAGAAATCCCGAAAATTGGAAGAATCAACCTCCATCCATTCCATGCAGAAATCTACATATAAGGAGCTAACTTTTTGTACTTTTCAATGAGTAAGAGATTAGGCAGTCAAGCATCTTTGTAAAATTTTTGCGCTGTTTGGACTATGCCTAGGAAGCTCCATAGAGCATTTTACTATGTCATTTTTTTTTACTAGAGAACTCGTAACTCTGGCGTGAGCGATGTATTGCAATACCAGTAATATTGATTCATACATACACTAAGGTAGTGAGTGACTTGCGCACTCATTTGCACTGGATATAGAAATTAGAGGAATATATTTTCGATAGAAGAAGATCATATGCTCTGTGTCAGGCATATATGTACCTATATTAAGCAAGACGGTGAAAAGGTTCTCTCACGGATTCTATGTCATGCATTTATGTTATGTATTTTGTACAAAAAATGACATGCCCATCAATTTCGTGTATAGCAATCGTTATATTCCCTTGGATTCAGCTTATTAGTGCATAGTTATTTCCTAGATGATGGAGCTGAAAGAAGAGCCTCTAGAGGAGTCCAGCTAAATGTGTACCTCCTTTCAAAAGTATATTATACAAGCCACTCACTTCAACGGTGAAGGTGAGATAGTTCCTTTTACACTTAATTGGCTACTAACAATGCTAACATTACATATCAATAATTTTCTTTTTTTTGCTCTACTATTCAAAAGCTTCAGTTGTGGTTCTGTTCAGATTAGGTCTCCTGATCTTCATTCATTAAATCTCAGACTTCATATAAAGATTCGATATTTAAATAATATGTGGGATATTTTTGATTATCATTTTCCTCTGCTTACGATCAAGCAAGGAGATTTTTGTCTGAGTATTGCAGCTCCAGGTCAGCTGCGCCAAGCCGGAATCTGCTGTCTTGCCCTCCTTTCCCCTTTGGGGTTGTTGCTGTGGGGGTTACTCCAATCACGCTCTCACAAAAACAGCTGCAAAACCCATGGCCTCGGGAGTATTTTACATCACTAGGGAGGCTGTTCTGGGTGGAAGTCAAGGCCAAGGGATGCGCGCGAAGAATAAACATCAAATGAATCATCGGCTTCATGCTGAATGGTCAAATCCCCTCTTCCTCCTCTTTCACGTCAACCGGCTGCGTCGGCAGAGAGGGAGGACATGACTCTGGCGAGTGTGGGCATTTATCATGAATCAAGATATGCCCACATATCAATATTTTGGCTGTGTTAAACCCATTGGCGTGCTAAGATTCCCTGAGTGAGGGGGGGCTTCTTAAAGGTCCCAAGAGTTGGTATTAGGGGGTCTGCAGAGTCAGCTGGGGACATTGCATCCTGACGTAGTATTGAGCGGGTGGGAGGGGGCAAGACACGAAGGGGCCTGATCTTCTGGAGGGCCGGCAAGGGGAGCTTTGGTATGAGGGGGATGGCTCTTGACCACCCGTAGAGCGGGTAGGCTCGGGCAGGGAAGGGGGATACATTGGGTCACTTGAGGGAGAAATATGACCAGTATGGGAGGGAAGGGAAGCATTTGATAGGTTTGCAGCAAGTGAGAAAGAGAATGGGGAGATTGAGCCGAGGTTTCGAAGCAGCGGAGATGGAAAGCTGGGTGAATTTTCCTGGTGGGGAAAAAGAATATGGGAATGGGAGGGCAATTCCATTTCGCATTTCCTTAATATCCGATCCATTCCGACAATCTCAGAAAAGGGAGTCAGTGAAAAATAATTCAAGAGGAAATACGAATGAATGTTTATTATAAATATACTTAAGATCTTCTGGTGACAGAATCAGTTATTTGACTAAAGAATCAGAGAGATCAGGACTTGGTCATTTTTGCCTTCGTCGCTGCTTTCCTTACTGGGCCCTGCCACAGGCTCTCCGTCGCTGGCTGTAGCGTTCAATCTACACAAGCTTGGAGATCATCATCCATCGACAAATAATCACTGGGGATTGCAGCCAATGAATTGCCAACCTGCGACGAGTAATTTTAAAAATCACTTGCCAAACCTTTTATCTCGATAGGCATTTCATCCCATACCTCTGCCTAAGTGTTAAAATTACAAATAAATATTTGTTTCTGGCGCCAAAAGGAATTCATTCACAATTAAGGTAGTTTGCTCGAAGACTAACCTCAGGAACAGGATAATCAGATGCTGGGAAAGAGAATCCTGCCACTCTCCAGGATTATTAATTAATAATTAATTAATTTTTCCTTTTCGGTGATACCCCCTCCTCCACTTTCACTAGAATTTTAGCACGGTTGGTGACGATTGCTGAAAGCATTGACAATGACATCCCAAACTTTTCCTTAGCACTTGTACTTAACTTATTTGATTCAACTACTTGAATCATTTTCATCATCTCCAATGATATTCCCCTTCTCTTTCTCATTAGTTTTGATAGTTCCATGCCCATGACGGTTATAACACTTGGAACTCCTTTCCTCAATGCCCTAACCAAAGATGCCAGCCAATTGTGAATTGTGGCTGGCCAAATCGACCGGCCAGCCGATTCGTAATCAACTAGCCCCCACACTCAATATCCTTCGGAGGGTATCGTCTGATTACTAAAGGAAAAACTGAACGCGTCTCCAATTGGGCTAGGATGCTGAAGAGGCTTTCTGCCCCCTCTCCGACGGCGTGACTTTTGGTGTTGTATAGCATGGTTCCGCTTATCCTCTTCTTATAAACTTCTTAGAAACTTAATCCTAAATGGGCATCACAGAGATATTCCCGATCCAGCGTTCTCCATTCCATTTTTTAGTTATTTTCTTTCCTCTCTGCGCCTTACATCTTCTATTCTTGACTGTGCTGTGGAGCATAAAACACGAAAATGAAAGATTAACTGTTTGAAGCGTAACTCAGTAAAATTACCTCAGGGGAAACTTAAGGAGAGTTAGGGGTCACGGAAAAAATCTGCTGCAGCTGAGGCTGAAATCTAACTCCTTTATGTGGTAAAATCCTGATAGCGACAATCAGTTTTCGCAGAGTAGTATTTCTATAGTTTGATCCTTCAAAACGTCGGGTGATTTTGAAATAGAGTGCACCAGGATCCAATTGAAGCACATGTTGGTCATATCCACATATTAAAATGCAAAGGACTCTAAAGTAACTCATGCCATCGCAATGAAATCTGATTCAATTGGTTATTTATCTTGTGGAAATCAAGGATAGCAGCGATGATATGTCAAATGTTATCTATCAAGTCCTGGTTACTCAACGAATTCACCGTAGTAATTAATGGATGAAAGTTGGTTCCAGTAAAATTTCATGGAGTTACCTCAACAACATCTTGGAATTGAGTTAAAGAAAATGCTTCCATGGGGATTTTATTTTCAAGATTTCAGTTTTCTAGTTTACTTATGCAAAGAACTTTACTTCATAGGACGATATTTCGCAGATGACGGCTTTTTTGGGTTGAAGTGTCTTAGCGGTTCATCACAGGTTCTTTCTAATACATAAAAATGTTTCCTTGTTCGTCTTGTGTGCATTCCAAAACCATTTATCAGATTGTGATGAAACTTTGGTGAATTGTGCATGCGCCCACGAAGGTTTCTGAATAATTAAAACCATTGTACAATAGGTAAAGCGTGAGTGGTTTCAACAAATGAGTTTTGGCACGCGAGCTTCTCAAGCAAGCGAGGAATGACAAGCAAGCAACGAAACATCATTTATGAGTTGATCAATCACGTCAATCAGAATCATATCAGTAAGATATAATTTGTGTTAAGAAGTGCATAATAGTACGTGGAATTAAGATTTGGTATAATGGTCTCTTTGTATGCATTTTTATTCAATACTTGCACTCGATTTTTGTATATGCATTGCTATTTCCTATCATTGGATTTTTAAGCTTTTAAATCTTGAATTTTTGCACCACTTCAACAATAGAATATTTTATTTACGTGGAAACTGCAGCATAGGCATGGAGTGGAAATTCATGCCATCATTTGTACATTAGGAATTCCTGTGTAGGTACGAGGAATTTAATGGACTAGGTCTCAAATTCCTTTAGGGACAGATTTTCAACCCAGAAAAAGGCATTGCAAAGCATTCCAGGCACAGCTAATCCATTTCTGTGTTATATTGATGAGCCACTCCCCCGATTGGATCATTTGTTTCAAAATTTGGAATAACCCGTGCAAAATGCAAAATTATATCAATCATATCATCAGACAGCTATACCCTCATAAATTCTTGGAAACTTTTTTTTTGTATTCTCTCATGAAATATGGACATGGCTGGAGTAAAAGTGGGTTTATTCATAGTGAAGCCATGGATTTAGGTATAGTGACTGCAACCGGTATCCCAGTCCTATTTCTCATCGTTTAATAGTGCCATTTTCTGTTTGAGCGATCAATAAATTAAAATTGTCGCTAATAGCACATGGCAGTGAGTTGGTACGTGGCACCACATATGAGTTATAACCAAAAGAGAATTGTTTACTTCATGGAAATGTAGCTAACAGTTGAAACAAAAATAAAATAAGGGAAAAATTGCCTCAAGCTACCATTTTCCCCGTCATTCGAGAACTAAATTAGCCACAACAAAACTTGATAAATAACTGTGTGACTCAGACACTTGAGAGAGATAAATGCTCTAAAATACACACTTTATACACAATTGATGGATTATCTTCGGCAAAGCTGATTTGTTAGGTGTCTACATCGGCAAGTAAAGAGCTTTTCTGATGCGATTTCCCCCCAAGGTTCATAAAATCCAACTCAGTTTCTCTGTGGGGACTGGGTCCGAGGTTCGTAATTTTGGAAATTTTGTATTTTCGAAACTTCGTATTTTGGGATAGCGCCATGTATTTGGTATTGGCTTATTGTCGGGACCAAAAGCTGTGCTTTGCAAAATGGAAACTTAGTATTTTCATGCTTTGTATTATCGAGTTGCTACTGTATCTCACAACCAGGTCCCTTTTTTGGTGTATACTGTAGGCATGGGAGGTGTTAACATTCATTATCAATGCATTAGTTTGTATAGAATAGCAGTTAAGGGAAAGAAGTGGTGGTGAGTTTTGTGTAGATATATGCTGAATATGACAGACACCAACGCTTGGAATTTGCATCTGTCACAGCATGAAAAAAATTAAACCAACTGGACTTTCGTAGAAGCATTGTCTGAGGCAACCGTAGAGATGCAAGTCCTAAGTGCAGCAAAAGACGTAATAGTGATGTAAACTCTGAGTTGAGCAATGTAAATCCTTTTCCATGTAATTTAGAAAACACTTGATATGTGTGGTATGTCACATGAAGGCTAGATGGTCCTACAAAAAGTGTTGTAAAACCCTCTGCTAGGAAAGGGACTGCTTTGAAAATTACCATGGAAGTGCCTTGGGTCCTCGTTTGAGGATGGTAATTTTTTACTGATTAATTAATAAAATTTCAATATTTTTATTGAATGTATCATTTTATTGTCCATTTTTCCCTAATTAGTCTAAATTTGAACAAAATTATCCAAGCCCTTATCTTGCCGACGTTAATGGGTTATTTCACCTACTTTTCCTCATGTCTCTGTTTATTACTTTAAGGTATGGTCCAAGTGATAGCAGTTAAACAATTCTGAAGGAGAGAGTTGATGGCAAGGAGGATCACAGGATTGTTCGGTGTGACTGCCAATCATCGACCGCCTTGTGGTAGCTGAAGGCCAGTCCTGGTGGGTCCTTGTCCCAAGCCCTGGGAGAAGGTCCACCGTCCACATGGGGTCTTCCCCTTCTCCCAAGCCACAATACCTGTGTGAAGGTGGTGAGTGCTGGAGTTACTTCCCCCGACTGCTATCTTGGGAAGGACTAGGTAACCAGCCGAGGTGTCCTGCGGGAGCTAGAGAGGATCTAGCTCCCTCATCGCCAACCCAGGGAGGCAACTATCCCTGGTGGGATGAAAGTCCAAGTCTTTTGCCTCCAGCCCATGGTGATGGTCCGCCGCCCATGCCAGGTGCCAGTCTCTCGATACCGGTGAACTCACCCAACAAAGAGGGTGGAATTCCTCCCCTGGCTTCCCACCCATTGAGGAACTAGGCAGTCCACCAACAGCAGTTTTTGAAGCAGGTAACTATGCCATAAATTTGGACTTGCCACCTCTTGGCAACATGGACTCCCCTCATTCCAAACTACAGGTTCTGATTTAATTTTCATGAACTCAGGTTCTTGCTCTCAGGCCTTAGCCGATAAATTTAACATCCCCGTGGATATAAATATCTGCATATGTTCGTAAAAATAGCTTTAAAGAGTCTAAAGCTTCGTTTGGAGCATCAGATTATGAAACTAGGGACAGTAAATCAGTGGTAGAGTGGTGCTCGGGCCACATTTCAAGTGTTTGTTTCCATTTCATTAATAACTGGTGGTTCATTATTCTCTGATAAGATGTCAAAATGGAATTTGGACCCTTTTCTCAACATTAGTGGTTCGGGTCATGCGTTACACCCCTCCCTGAATAACGATATCTTTCCCATCATTCTTACCTTCCACAGTTCTGAATCTTATTTCTTGTCTGTATAACCAAACATGGAGGAATATTGATTCATCAGCTATTGTAGCTTCCCCTTCCCATGGACTACAACCTTGATATGGTGGAAGGGCTTGCATATTCCAGTGCGATTAAGTCCTCTTAGAATACAGGAGAAATTTTCTGTTTTGAAAGACTTGATTGTAACATGGTTTTGTGCCCTTTTGATATTTTCATTTTGTCTTCTCCGCAAGAAATGCTACTTCCATATTTGACCATGAAGTCTAGTTTGAGAATACCATCATACTGTGTTCTCCCTAGATTTACAATTTATGTGTCATGAGGATAAAATATACCATCAATAATGAAAGGTATTGTGGTGGTCCCGCCATACACCCCTCCCTTTCAGATGGAACCTTAGTTTCCCCACAGGATTTAATCGGGATGAATGAGTCGGAGTTCCGTTCACATAAATAGTTTGCCGTTCGGCCGTCACGGCTTATAGAGACCGTGCAGTCGAAAGGCGGGCGATGCCCCTCCACAATCAGACTTTTTAAGAAATTCAAAAGGGCACAGATAGGGTCTCCCCGGGTTCTGCGACCAACGTGTTGACGTTCTAACAAATGCGATCGAGGGAATGAAGATTAGTGATCTTGGCAGCAAAATTGTAATTACTAGCATCTTTTCCTTAATAACATTTAATGACTTCAACACTCTCGCTGCTGGGTATTTAAATATATTTCGATGGTAGAATGCTGCGTATTTTAAGCTTTATTCATGCTATCACAGAAAAATAACTGTATCACTTAGAAAAATGCTGTTTATATTGCTTTAAAACTTGATTCTTCTACCTTTTTTAATTGTAAGTTGGTTGGAATATGTTTAACTTAAAAATTTTCGCGATGTTTGTAAAATGGCACCTTTCGTGAAAAAGAAAAGTTGACCATAAACATAGTTAAGGAACATATTCATTATTTATTTAAAAACTGAACTGAATTATGCACTTATGATTACAATAATTCTGGTGTCCCTATAAGTAACACTAATTTTTCTTTTGCTGTGGAATACATTTTTATAAAATCAACTTCTGTAGTTTTTTTTGAGTGGTAAATTTTAAAGCATGGATTTATACACAGCGCGATTTTGCACTCACTACATTGAAATGATGTGTCCTTCCTGCTTAGCTGCGCTCCACTCGATCTTGGTGGCTGCGAAATCTCCTCAATGACCACAAGATCACTGCATAATTTGGCAATAAACTGCGTGATGGTAATTTTCTCGTGTTTTACCTGGTTATATAAGATTACAGCATTCACAATGCACATGAGTAGCATATGAAATGCCAATTTCCGCCAGCATTTGATGCAGCGATGTTCAAATGCTCCATACGACATTCGCTGATCAGAGAGATAGACACAAAATTTTTTCTTGTGGTAGGATATGACACTAGCTGGCTTTATTTTTTCTCTACCTCTTCGATCAATAAATGTTATCATTTCTGCTGTATGTCTTGTGCTCAGCATGTGCACGTTACGTTTATCCTTCCAACAAAGTGCTAACAAATTGCCTTTTCGGCGGAATATTTGCTCTCCACGTTTCAATTTCACGTTTTTCAAATCAATAGGCATGCCTCTTCTATTTTTCTGAGTAGTGCCAACTAGGGCTGTTTTTTCTTTCTCCAATTCAGTTGCAAGTGTAGGGCTGGTGTAGAATCTGTCTGTGTATAGGGTGTGACCATTTCCAGCCAAAGTGCCTAGCAACTTTTTTTACGACATTTACAGGTCCGTTATCTTGCCCACAATACACATCAAAATTCCAGATATAACCTGTATCAGACTCTGAAAGCATATAAACCTTCACACCGTATTTGCTCGGTCTCTTCGGCATGTATTGCTTGAAGTAGAGTCTTCCCCTGAATTTATACATCCCTTCATCAATGGTTATGTCCTCTCGTGGCTGATATGCTCTTTGGAATCGAAGTCGCAGAATTTCTAGCAAAGGACGAACCTTGTACAAAGGGTCATGTCCGGGATCTCCTTTTTGTGTACATAAACTATTGTCACTCAAATGGAAATTCGAGAGGATGATAAGAAATCTGTCGCGACTCATTACGTTGGGGCAAAAATTGCATGATGTCACTGGGTTTAATGACCAGTGATCCTGTAATGCAGGTTTCTGGTCAATACTCATGTGAAATATTACCGCAAAAAAATTTTTAATATCACTTAAAGTGTTTGATTTCCACTTTCCTATTCTACTTTGAGGAGATATTTCACCGGTACTTCTCATTTTTCTCAGACGCTGGCGGGCATTGAGATTTGTTTGTTCCTTTATTAGGTGGAGGACATCACTATCCACAAAATAGTCGAAGAAATCTTGTAGGTCTCTATCTTCATCTAATTCGGGAACATCAGTAATACCTATATCGCCTGTAAAAACATCAAGGGTTGGTAGCTGATCCACAGTCGTCCAGCCATCTTCAGAATCCGTTCTTCGTACTGCAGCTCGACCCCTGCCTCCTCTTGCTCTAACTCTGCCCCCTCTTGCTCCAACTCTGCCCCCAGAACGACGCATGACAAAGTTTTGACCCCTAGTAGGAGTTATTAAATGTTCAAACTCTGATCCTTCTGATTCTGACGAGTCACTCTCAGCATCTAGATATAAAAGTCATATAATATTGTAGTAAGAACTACATCGTAAAAAAGCAGTGAAAAATATTTTGCCAGCATGGTAATCGATATGCAATTTTTACATACCCGAACTATCTAAACACTGTTCAACATAATCAGGATCGTCATCAGATACATCTGAATCAAAAAAATCACCTTCTTCATCAATCATGTCAGCCAATTCACCGGTAAAGGTATCCGCAATATCTGCATCAGCTAACCCACAACGTGCCATTTTCCTACTAGATGCATAACACACGTGTCGTGACAAAGGTCGGAAAAACCTCTCTTTCTTCTATCCTGCTTCATCCAGCAAATGCCATCAGGCGGTTATTTTACTAACTACATACTCACGCTCGTTATATCAGTGAATGAGCCCGTCATTTGACGAGTTTCAAAGACTGAAATTAAGAGACACGTCAATTGACGTGATCCGCATTTCTCAGCAGCTAAGGAAACACGTCAAATGACGGGATTAGCAGCGAAAGTGTTAAAGCACTTTTCCCACACGGCGTTACTTTCAACATACAATTCACTTATCTCAAACGGCTTCACCTCCAATACGAAAAGAAAAAAAAAATACCCGTTAGTGGCACACTGTCACCTTCAATGCAAAATACACTTCTTTGACACAGTGTCACCTCTCAAATACACACAAAAAAATACCCTCTTTGCACATGATTAAATTTGATCTAAGGTCTACTAAGTTTGACGGGTAGCTGGGGATATTGAAATACAGGGGCTAGTGATCACGGAGACTAGTCCAGAGATTCCAAATGCATGAAGCCAACCACAAAAGCAGGCTAGCCGTGAGTCTGGGATCGACGTCATTCGAAAAGGGGGAGCAATGGGGCGGGAGGAATAGCACATGGCGACAGGAATTCTTACGAATTTGCCCGGGTGAAATCTCTTCTTTCGGAGATCCTTGGTGCTGATGCACGGTGGCGGCGGCGACTACAATGATCGGCTCGTGATGACCCTCAGCACCTCGTAGCCCTTTGAAGAAGCCCCAAACCTTGGGAGACGTTTCCCATGTGCCTTGGCTTTCTCCACCTCTCTCCTCGTTTCTCCACAGTTTCTTGCCTCCGACTCCTTTTGTAGATGATGGCCGTCTTACTTGGCTCTGGCACTAGCAGTGTTCCACCAGTAATGTCTCTCCAGGCAATCTGTCCGAGAGAGTGTTTAAGAGTGTCCCCTTGTGGGTCTGGGGCGAGCGTTATATGCCCCTTTTCTTTCTCCCAGAATGCCCCACTGTGTGTTGTCTGCACTATTTCGATGGTCTTTTCCACCGGGATTTTCGAAACATGCTTCACGACACTCACACTATCACTCGTATTTTTTCACTTTAACACAAGTACACTTTTAAAAAATGTAATTAACACAAATAAATTAATAAATTCTGCTGCCTAAATCGCGGACTTCCCTCGATCGGTGAAAAAGAAAGAAAACATGATGAAAACCATGGAGCCGTCCGTGGGCCATCACAGTATATTGCATTGCCCCACCGTGGTGAGCACATGTCTGGAAGTACTCATGTGTGGAATGTGTAGTTGTCAAATTTTAGGGCACCAAAAGGGAAACTCATACTCTGTTTAATACTTAAAGCAGGACCTGCATCTGCTGGGAAGTGACACACTCTCCCTAATACTGTACCTCTGACATTATGGTGAGGATTAAATCATTCTCAAATTGCTGGCCTGGGTTGCCAGGTTTCTTTTATGTCGATTTTTTGTAGGTGTGGGGTAATCTATTGGAAGATGGCCAGCTTGCTTACACACACCACAAATTATTAGAGAGCAATCTCTATTGACAAGGCTACCTTTCCAACAGTAATAACATATGCAGAGCTTTGTGCAGCAATAACATGCGATGTGACCTACCTTCTTACAATAATTACAAGCCTGAGGCACATTAGTTGGGTTTCCTTAATTTGCTGGGAGTGTATATTGTGGAGGCTTCCTGTTAACATTTTACAGAATGGCGTGCACTTGATCTGAATAACTGAGATAGCTTAGGTGTGGCTTGAAATTGGGTTGAACATTACTGGGGGTGAAGTATCTCGATGTCTGGTCACTGCCTGAAAAGGTCTTAGTCTGCATGTGGGGACTTTATGCGAACATTCCAAAGCTATGGCTCTGCAAGAAGTTGACTTCCCTACCATCCGAGTAATTACGAGCATTGACTTGCTCTAGGTTAACAAATTCCTTGGCCTCTTGCATAGTTCTAGGATTGCATGGTTCCATTAAAAGTAACAAATCCCCAGGTCCAGAAAGAATACCTGCACGCGTGCTCAAGGAGTTAGCACCACAGATTGCACCATTTTTAGAAATTATATTTAGCAAATCATTATCTGAGGGGAAGGTGCCCCAAGACTGGAAAATAGGCAATGTCACACCGATACTTAAAAAAGGAAATAGAAGTGACCCAGGAAATTATAGGCCTATATCGTTAACATTGCTTTTATGCAAGATCCTCAAACGCATTGTTGTTAGCAATATTATGGCATTCCTGGATAATTGTAACCTCTTACACAGCAGTCAGCTTGGCTTCCTTAAGGGCAGGTCCTGCGAAGCACAGCTTGCGCTCTTCCTTCATGATATCCTAAAATCAGGTGAATTGAAGAAGCAAATCAATGCGATATTCCTTGATTTTAAGAAGGCATTTGAAAAGGTTCCTCACAAAATACTCTTTGGTAAATTGTATTCATGTGGAGGTAATAAAAAAAATATTGAACTGGATAAGGGACTTTCTCAATGATCAAAAACAAAAAGAAGTTATTGATGGTTTTAGCTCTGATATGGTCGAAGTCACATCCAGTGTTCCTCAAGAAAGTGTGATTGGCCCTCTTTTATTCATTCTTTATGTTAATGATCTAAGTTCTCGAATTAGCAGTAAATGAAGATTATTTGCAGACGATAGGGTAATCTACCGTGAAATAAGCGACTATGTGGACTTTGAAGTTCTGTCATCTGACTTAAACAACGTTCATTAATGGTGCCAGGAGTGGGGTTTAGAACTGAGTGTTAGTAAATGCACCACAGGTTACTTCCTGCAAAACTCATCAAACAAAAGCCATACCTACACCGTGGGTGGAGTAAACATAAAATCTTCAAATACAGTATAATATCTTGGAATTTTTTAGAATTTTCAAATAAATTACAGTTAATTAAGAAATAAAACAAAATTTTACATAGAAATGAAAGCTCTAGGTGGGCTTCAAGGTTGAAACCTGAACTGAGCCACCAGAAATATGTACAGTGGAACCTGGTTAGCATGTTTTTGAAGGGGACACAAAAAATGAACGTATAAACCAGGAAAACGTGCTAACCAGGATAGTTAATATAGCAATCCAGGTAGTCTAAATCGGAGGAAAAGTCAAAACAATTATGTACAATTACTCTCCAAAGTTCTCTTATTTATGCTTCCCTTATATATTTTCACACATTAAATCAACAAAATAATCTTAAATTACCAAGTAAATACAAACCGAATGAAAATAACTTTTCACAGCTTTCCCAGGAGTAACATAATGTACATAAAACCAACATCACTTTGCCTGGATTCATTGTTATAACATGTTTACTCACACATACATGTGTATATTCTTTCTTAGGTCACATACATTGAGAATATAATTTTGACTCCGTGAATATGCCAATAAGTTGTTTAAATATATTATACAATTGGCCAGTTATGTATAGCACCATACCTATCCACAATTTCACTTCCTCACATTCACTCTCCACATTCGATCGAGCATTAGATCAATCGATAACTCTTCTCTTTGAAATGCATCATTTCGTACTGATTTTAATTGTTCAAAAGCTTACATTTGCACTAAAAATTGTCCAAGGTACTCTGCTTTTTATTTCTCGCACCGAGCTCAAGTATTCTTGCGTCAAGCTTCGCCTGGAGATTCAAGGCATCGTCTACTCCCACAACATTAGTTCAGTAACGGTGCACGCACTCCATGGCCTCGAGTGTTTTGGCTATAGTTGGAATTGTGGGAACTGAATCAGACTCAGACCCTAGCTCTGAATCATCGTCATTATCTACGTTCTCCAACTCCGGCTCGTGAATTTCATCTATCGACAAGGTCAGGCAAACATTAAGATCATCATCACACTCGCAGTACTCGTTGATTTTCACCTCTCCAGCAATCTGACGCCACTCCTCGAGAGGGAAAGGAGTCAGTTCTGCTTCTTGTGTCGTGTCAGCCTATATGTGTGACCCCACACGACTAAATCCAGCTGCTTTAAAATAACTGGAGACGTTTTCTTTGCTCACAGAATCCCAAGCGTATTTGATGAGGTGCATCGCATGCATAACGTGTATCTTTTGCTCAGCTGTTTGTAAGGTGGCCAGCCTCTTTTGTAACAGCAGCCTACTATATTTTTGCTTGAAACATCAGATGATTCCTTGGTCAAGAGGCTGAAGGTGACTCGTCGTGTTTGCCGGGAAGAATTCAACCCTGATATCTCTGAGGTATCTCGTATCAATTGGATGAGCAGCACAGTGGTTGACAAAAAGCAAAATTTTTCTATATTTGCCGCTCTGTTTGGCATCTACCCCTCTCACAAAGTTATTAAAAATTGATGTGGTCATCCATGCTGCAGGGTTAGCTGTGGATTGGCAGGGAAAGGTTTGAATGTTTTTAAAACACCTTGGGTGTTTTGCCTATTAGATTTGCCTATCACAAGCGGCTGCAGCTTGTCAGATCCACTCTCGTTGCAGCACAAGAGAACTGTCAGCCTCTCCTTACTTAATTTTCCTCCGTGGCATTTTTCACCTTTAATTGCATATGTTCTATCGGGTAATAAGTTTTAAAATAAACCAGTTTCATCAGCATTGTAGACGTCATCAGGACTGAAATCTTCAAGCGACTTCGACAAATTTGTTTCCTTCCAAGCTTCTACAATATCAAGGTTAACACTGGCTGCTTCACCACGAACACACCTATAAACTAATCCATGTCTGTTTTTGAAACCGTCTACCCAACCATGGAAATTTCCATGAGGCATGGAAATTTTTGATGCCCATTTTTGCAGCCAAATATAATGCCTTTTCTTTGACGATGGAACCATCAAACGGCATGTTTGAGCTTCCTGCTTGTATGCACCATTTAAGTGAAACAGCTTCCAATTCCGGAAATTTTCCATAATGAATACGCTTTCACTTTCTGTCAAAATAACCTCTTTGAATTTCTTCGTGATTGCTGACGATTGTGTTTAAAGTAGATGCAGGGATGTTCAACCTTCGCGCCAGTTCTACTCGATTTATGTGTGGATTCCTGTCGACTTCTTCCAGAATTTTCATTTTTTCTGCAGTTGTAATCTGCTTCACAACTCGTTTACTTTCCATTGTAACTGACCTTACTATCACAACACGTGCAATATGAACAACTCTCTGCTCTAGACCTACACTCCCGTTAATCGGCCGCTCATTTTTTTACGTCATATAACATGTGAAATGCAAATGGATCAGCATTAAAATGCCTAGGGTTGAATATTTAATATGTTAACAAGAGAGCATCGGCTGTTTTTATTACCCAAACTATATTTGAGAGGCACTTGCTGGTTGCATTTCGGCAATTTACTGAATGCACTACCCAGGAAAGCGCGAGGATTTAAATCGTAGTAACCAAATAATTTTCCCCGTAAATTGGCCTATTTGTACCTGGACCATGAGAAATCAACGTACTAAGGAGGAAAACGTGCTTAGGAGGAACGTCCTAACCAGGTTTTACTGTATGATGTTCCCTTTATATAAGCTGCAATGATGTGATGTAATTACAAATTAGTAATACAACATCAGAAAATTATATTAAATATAAACATAAAAACACAGCCTTTAACCATTTTTAAATTTTCAAGTTATATTTTGTTTGGCTAAGAATAACGGACTTTTAAGAGTGAAGAACAAAAAACAGCAACAATATTTGAACACATTCAACATTTTCATTAGACAAAAGAAACTTTTAAACATTTTAAAAAGTTTAATAATAATATTTGGAGAAAAATGTTGTAAAATGTAAATTTTTGTATAATTATATTTGTATATTTAAAACTTAATTCACTGAAGGAATCAGAAAAAAATTACCTTAACTTCAGATATCTCGTGGGGAATACACATACAAAACATATGTGGCACAGCATTAAAGAAACTAGGTTCTGTTAAGCGTATAATAGGAAGGTTCTCAGATGTAAAAGTAAAAGAGAGATTCTACTTCACTCTGGTTAGGCCACATCTCGAATACACCACGAGCATTTGGGACCCTGGTCTTAAAGATTTAACCAACAAAATTAACAAAATACTAAGAAAAGCAGCACGCTTTGTTAAAAACTGCTACGAATGAACATATAGTGTCTCACAACTTCTAGAGGGATTAACCTCTTCAGTGGTGACTAAATTTTCCGTATTCATACCCCCAGGATGGGTTTTAAATTGGTTAGCTTAGAAATGGATTGAAAATTGAACTTTACCAACTTAGTACAATTGGCCCGGAAATGTTTCGGGAGTGGACGAACTGAACATTAAGTCAACCACGGCAATCTTCTGGGGTAGAATGTTTTGGGCAGTAGAGCAAGGTCCGGAAATGCTTCAGGAGTAGACGAACTGAATATCAAGTCAACCACGAAAATCTTCCGGGGTAGAACGTTTTGGGCAGTAGAGCACAGCTCGGAACATTTCCAGGCATACCACTGAAGAGGTTAAGGTAGGAGCCCCTAGAGACTAGGAGGCTACACGCTAGGCTTAGGCTGCTTGATAAATTCAGAACTGATATTTTTCAGAGCGACACACAGAATATTATCATGACGTCACACTACATTTCTAGGTCTGACAGATGCGATAAAATAAGAGAGATACTCTGAGGATCAGATAGATACAAAAACTCATTCTTTCAACGCACAATAAGCGACCACAATAGAAACTGAGCTCCTCCAAATACACTCTCATAGGACATGTCACCATTTCACCTCCAAAATTTTTACATCTTCACACTGCTGGTGACCTACCACCCCCGGCCACACACCCAAGCGGCGGCTCATGGGGTAGTATGTAGATGTAGATGTTTCACTTAAATTGCCCCTTCCACTTTGGATCAACCTTTCATCAGCCTCCACAGAGAAGTTGGCAAGAGCTTCCGATTGCAATATGCAAGCAGGAAGATGACTAAAATCTCCTTCTACATCCTTGTCTGAAAGAGCAGAATCTTGATCGCTAATCATTCCCTTTTTTGAATAGGCAGGCAAATAGCAATGCTGCCAGGAGAAACATCTCCTTCTGCTAAGGCATCTAGAATCTTGTTTAGGCGCAACTACTTTCAATGTGATTTTCTCGGGACCTAAAAGTGAATTTATGCACCTTTTAGGATGTGTAATAAAGCAAATTAACCAACGTTGGATATTTTAATTCAAGGATGAATTTCTAATCTGTATCACGAAAGTATTGCATGGAGTTATGAATAATACTATGTTTTGCATACTGCTCAGTCTAATAAAATCAGAATATTGGCCAAAGACTGTTTAAATAGCATGACAATGGTGAATTTATATGTTAAAACTGAAATAGTTAGTCATTTTTGTCATAAATTGGAAACTATATTACATAATCCCAAAGTAAAACAATCACTAACCTATGATGTAATAATAAATATCGATATTTTTATAACAGAAATATGCCTAATGTTGCATGAAAAGAACAAAAGTACTCACTAATGTTTAAAAAACTACTATTCGATTACTAATAGTATTTGAAATTTGAATAAAATCTGAGAAAAGGCATTTTCTCCCAATATTTGGGTATGCAAGTGCCCGTTGGCAACTAAAGGTGCCATCAATTTTGACATCGGCTCAGAAAAATAATAAATCCACATTTCTATGTAATATTTTGAATTATAATGTATTAAAATATTCTCGAGAAATTGACATGAAAAAATTGGTGAATCAAACGCAAAAATTGGCTCCAACTTACATTTTATAGAAGACTGTCTCCAGTCATCAACACAACACCTGGAGGGACTGCAGTAATCCAACTAGCACGTGAGACACTATGAAACTGACAAGCAATGAGTTATGCCTGTTTACAATGTAAGGTCTATCAAAAGCACACACGAAGAATTGAATGAATTGGTTACAAAATGAATGCCGTGTGGGACGAAATCAAGCATGGCAACTAAAGTTGCCGACGGGCACTAATGGGTTAACTGCTTAGATGTTAGAAACAAATGCCTCTTATAAATGCCCATACCAGTTGCGCGTCCTGATTAGCCATAGATTAAGAAACCTCAAGTCTCATAGAAAAAAGTTATCAATTAGTGAATCAATGGTTAAGTATTTTGCACTCAATTTGGCTAAGCAATTTATGAAAAGCAAACCTGTCCAGTTTGCCTACAAAAATTGGATGCTTAGTAGTTCTTAAGGGTAATGTTATGTATTTGGTGTAAATTGTGAGAAAAATTGTAACACCCTAGAGAATTCCAAAATACCTGTTAGCGTGCAAGTGGTTATTGATTTGTTGAATTATTTTCAGCATCCTTCAAATCATGTAGTTTACTTTGGTAACTATTTCACTACATATGCGTTAATGGTGTTTCTCAAAAAGAAAGGAACCCAAGCTATTGGTACAGAAAGAAATAACTGAGTTCATAATTGCCTTATGCCTTCAAATGAGATGAAAAAAAAGTAATGAGGAACATATGATTATTGTTTTGATGGGAGTAATGATATAATTGTGTGAACTGGAAAGATAACAACGCTTGTTTGATTCTCACAAATTAAAATTTTGTTGAAGTACTGAAATACGTAAAACGTTGGTCAAAAGCAGAAAAGTCCAAAATTGATATCTCACAACCGGCTTCTTTTGCAGCATACACTGTAGGCATGGGTGGTGTTGACATTCATGATCAATCCATTCATAATAATAATATTCTTTAGTGATCATAAGAGTAATGCATGCTACTTTAGATGTTGTCAAGAAGAATATAAAACCAAAAAATACACAATTAAAAAAATAATAATTATTACATTTGACACAAGCTACAGATTCTCCCTTGAAAAGTCAAGTTAAAAAAAATTCCTCCATTGAGTACAAGGGGTTTAAAAATAGTCATTCCTCAATTGCATTGCATCTAATGCAATTGCAATTCAATTACATTAAAACCTGCTTAAGCTGGTTACTTTTGCTGTATGCGGTAGTTTGTTAAAAAATTTAGTGAAAGGTTGTCCAATTGATTGACTGTTTTTGTCAGTCACAACTGAGTAATATTGATATTATTTTTTGCCCTGGTGTTGTAGTCATAAACATGAGACCTAAGTGTAAATTTATTTAAATCATTTCCAACATAAATTACTGTCATCAGTTTTAACTTGCAAAATAGTGGACGGCAGTGATCTCCAGGGTCAGAGCTGGTTATCAATCTCACTGCTTTCTTTTGGAACATAAGCTGAGCTTTGGCTTCACTTTCATGCCCCCAAAGCCTTAGGCCATAGGTTAAGTGACTTTGGAAGAAAGCAAAGTAGGCAGGCTTCAAATATTCTTCAGGAACACAGTTTTTAAGTCTCCTCGTAAGGAACAGTGACTTAGAAAGTTTTTTACCTACAGTTGTAACATGGCCATTCTAGGTGAGCTTGCTATTAATATTAAAACCTAGTAGCTTAACAGAAGCTTCAATTTTACTAGAACTAGTAATATTACACATCAGATATTGCATTATTTTGTAGTTCACTAGTAATTTATTTGCTGAAATAAGGCACTTGTTGCTGCATAACTTTCAGCTCGTCATGTGCCTGTTCAGGGTTCATATACTTATGAACAACTACTGGTAAGAGAACATTGAGAGGATAATAGGAAGAAAGGTTAGAAGCTCATGGTGAAGGAGTGCGGCCACTAAAGAGCGACGTAGGGACTCGGATGGCAAGGGCCACCTGCCCGTCCGGCACGGCGGGTCACCTAACTCCCTCCCCCTCCTCCTTTCCCGCTGCGGAGCGCCACAAAAATCCAAAAATCTTACTTTGGTGTTAGTTTTTGGTTTCGTCTTTTTCAAACAATGAATGTGGGAATTGTGATGTGGGGACCTTGATTTGGAAACTATCGAAGCGGGAAAACGATACTTTGGTGAACGATGGATGCGGGAATTATTAACGTTATCAGCATGGAACTACATTCGGGACCAAAGACGGCGAACGATCGAAGCGGGAAAACGATCAATGCAGGAACGATAGATCGAGGTTCTACTGTACTCTGCCAATCATCGGAATAATGGAAATGGGATGGTAATTTTTTCGATCATTTCTATCACCTCATTTGCAAATAGGTATTACCTTAAGAGTAATTTGAAGCATCAGGAAAATGCCCTCACTGGAAACATGAATTGATAACTACAGACAGTGAGAATGAAATTTGATAAATGATGGCTTTAATAACATTATTTGAGAGACCATAGGTGTTCTTATGTTTTTATCCCTTAAATTTGGAAAAAAACTTTCACTATTTCAGATGACCCACTTTCGCTGGAATTAGTTTCACCAGAGAGAATATTATGAATGGAGCTTATGAAAAAGTTATTGAATTCATTGGGTTGGATTGGGGTGTCTTTCGCAGCATTAGTTGAAGTTGCATTCCTTATGATTAACCAGACAGCTTTACATTTATTTTGAGAGTAGTCAATAAATTCTGCATTGGCATTGTGCTTAGCTAATGATAGTCTTTTGATAATCCCTTTTTAGCTGATTGTAAGATTTAATATAGATTCAGATGGCTTGGTTTTTACAAATTGATAGCTGAGACACAAATAGTGGTGTGGTTGTATAAGTTCAGGTGTAAACCAATTGACTTTTGTTTTATTTATTGGGTTAATTTGAATTAGTTTTTGTGGAAATGCTTCGTTGAATATTGAAATTAACATATCATAGAACAGAGTGAGATTTTGTTGGCCTTCATCTGAGGTTAGTAGGGATATCCAGTCGGTTACAGCCAGAAGATATTTGAAATTCATCGTACTGCTTGTGGTAATTGGTCGAGTGAAGGCAGACTTACTACTGTACTCAAATGAAGGAATACCCAACACACAAAAGGCAATAGCACGGTGATCATTAGTGTGTACATAATAGCAGTTAAGGGAAAGAAGTGTTGGTGGGGTTTGTTTAGATATATTCTGGATATTATAATCACCAAAGCTTGGAAATAACATTCAATTGCCATTAAAGAAAAATGAAACCAATTGGACCTTTGTAGAAATATTGTCTGAGGCTACCTTAGAGTTGAGTGTCCTAGGTGCAACAAAAGATAAAAAAGTGGTATTAACCCTGAGTTATGCAATGTAAATTTTGGAAAAATAATTGATGCATGTGGTATGTCACATGAAGGCTAGATGGTCCTGCAAAAAGTATTGTAAAACCCTGTGCTGGGAAAGGGGCAGCTGTGAAAATTACTATGGAAGTGTCTAGGGTCCTCGTTTGAGGACTGTAATTGTTTACTGATAAATTAATAAAATTTCAATATTTTTATGGCATGTATCGTTTTGTTGTCCATTTTTCTCTAAGTAGTCTAAATTTGAACAAATCTCTCCAAGCCGTTTTCTTGCCAGCGTTAATGGGTTAATTCACCTATTATTCCTCTTGTATCTAATTTTTCCTTTAAGGTATATCCGGAGAAATATCATTAAAACAATTGCAAAGGAGAGAGATGATGGCAAGGAGGATTGATGAATTGTTCGGTGAGACTCTTCCAATCACCGACCTCTTCATCCCTAGGACTGGATATCGGACCACCACCCACACCCAGCCACTCTCCTGCTCCAGAAACAACACCCATGTGTAGGGAAGGGGTATTGGTGTTCCTTCCTGAGTTTGTCGTCTTGGGAAGAACAAGGCAGCCAGCCAAGGTGTCCCACAAAATCTAGAAAGGATCTACTTCTCTGGTCCCCAACCTAGAGGAGCAACGACTCCTGGTGAGATGAAAGTCTACCTCTTCTGCCTCCAGCCCTGGAGGATGGTCTGCTGCCCATGCCAGGTTGTCCCAGTCTCTCCACACCAGTGAGCTCATGCGAGGAAAAGGGAATTGGAATTCTTCCCCGGGCTCCTCACTTGGTTTAAACCTGACAGCCTACTAAAAGCAGCAATCGAAGCAAGTGACTATCTCATAAGTTCTGATTTTCCCCCTCCCTTCTGTTGAAGAATTGTTCTGTGAGACTCTGCCAATCACTGACTGCCTTCTAGTGGCTGAAGACCAGTCCTGGTGAAATTGTCTACCTTCTGTATCCCAAGCCCTGGTAGAAGGACCACTGCACACACTGGGTCACTCCCCTTCTCCCATGTCTCAACAACTGTGTGAAGGTGATGAGTATTGGCACTCCTTGCCATGTCTGCAATCTTGGGAAGGACAAGGTAGCCAGCCAAGGTGTTCCACAGGAGCTAGAGAGGATCTAGCTCCCTTGTCACCAACCCTGAGAAGCAACTACCCCTGGTGAGATGAAAGTCACCTCTTTTACCTCCAACCTATGGGGATGGTCCACTGCCCACGCCAGGTCGCCACTGTCTCTCAACATCAGTGAACCCGCCCAATGCAGAGAGAGGATGGAAATCCTCCCCTGGCTCCTCATCTATTGATGAACCTGGCAGTCCACCAACAGCAGTTGTTGAAGCAGGTGACTCATAAAGTCCGACTTGCCAACCCTCCCCCCCTTGTTCCTAACTGCAGGCTCTAATTTAACTTTCATGGTCTTGGAACCTTGCCCTCTGGCCTTAGCTGATAAAAAGAAAAAAATACCCCATCAAGGAAAGAGTATAATCGGAGGTGACATACGAATGAATGCTCAATGAATGATGCAAAAGACAATTGATCAAACATAATAAAATCATTCATGAAATCGTCAAGTGCCACCCTATTAACTCTAAGGCATAATCTAATTTTATATCCTTCATTACAGAAGCCATGGGCCTCCACGCTGTTCAGACAGAGCGTCTAGTGACAGTAATGCTGTTGAGCAGAATGAAATCTTCTGGTCTGCTCTTCATTCAAAGAGGACGATTGCATTTCATTGGAAATTAATGGATATGGAACTTAGACCTTCATACTTTTCAGTTGAACACTGTTGTGGACATAGTAAAAAGTAGTATTCCCAATTCCATGAGCTTAAAATTAATTGCTCAACCAAACACAAGCATATCTCCAGAGAGTATGAACACAGTGTAAGGTTAAACTTGAACAATTTAGAAATGTGATTAGAAATGCTGCTTGGGGCCCCTAGTGCAACTACCAATGGCAGAGGATTCCTTAACGCAGCGGGTTATGGACTACATTACCTTGTAGGCACTGTGACTGACAACCAGATACAAATATTGAGTAAGAAAGTAGAAGACTTATCGACTTGTAGTGAACATGCCTTAAATTCACGAAATAAATATCTGTCCAACGCATTCAATGCTCCTAAAAGACATGACTATCTTTTTATGAGCAAGTTGTGATAAACCATGCAAGTGAACTATTTTTACTGTTTGGTGGCAACTGTAGAGAGATTTTATTTTGATTCAAATACCTTTTTGTGTGCAGAGGAAACCACAATAGTGAATTCTGCTTCTATTATACTTTTTAGTATGATTAATGGTAACTCTTGTTTTATTTATTATTATTATTATTTTATTTTTTTTCTTCCTCAAGACTAACTCACGTAACCTTTTTATGTAGAAAATATCCTTGATGTACATATTGTTTTGGGTAATAAATTGTATTGGGGAGGAAGCAAGGTTATATCCCAAAGGGATCACAGATTTATTTCAAAGCTTGGGTGATATTATGGTCATGGGGATATTATGCATGGATGTCTAGGGGGCAATACTCATGCAAGCCAAAGTACCCTTATCTCGGTAACTACAACAATTGCAATTTGGCGAACAGTGGCCAGGCCCAGTCACCCATTACGGTGGTCACCTTGCTCTCTCCCCTACCCTTAATGATACAGAGCTCGGTGCTTGTTCCTTGTACCCCAAAAATCGCATTTAAACACTTGGCTCCCCAGGCAAAGACAAGTGGCTGGACATACTACAGACTATGGACCTATCCCGTGGGGTCCAAGACTGCTGCTGTCTCTTTCTGCCCCAGATGCTGCCGTCGGGCCTCATCCCTCCTACCAGTGCTGGGCTCCCCCTTATACCAAAGTAAGTTTAATATGTGTATTGCCATGGAGAATTCCGCTTTTTGATTCCATGAACTCAACCCTTCTTTGTCCACACAACAACAATGCTATATTGTAAGCCTAAAGTGAATTTACACATTTAAATGGTGCAGTATAGAAATCTGAAAGGTAATATTCATTATTGAATCTACGTTTGATAATACATACATATTCTGCTAATTGGAACTTCATTTTGTGTAACGCATGTTTTACTCTGTGGGTGTAGCTATCTTGCTTTTCAAATTTGTTAGAAGTCTGATCTCCAGAAGTTTCGGGAGTCTGCACCTCTCCGTTTTTGGTGCTCTGAATTTCACCTATATGTTATCTTCTTGAAGCCTTTTTGGATCAAATAAACATTAGTTTCATTTAACTTGTGACCATATTTACCTTAGATGTCTCGCTCTGTGACTTGAAGCTTGTTTGCATATGTCTTACACCTTCATGATTTCCAAGTTTTACATTGTCTGTAGCTCTACTTTGCCATGTTAACCTTTTTTATTGCCCACAAATATGTCCGTTATCTCAAACTCTCTCGAAAATCACCAAAATCTCATGATTTTCTGATATTTTTAAGCACCATAGCAAACTGCTAAATGATTTCCTCTGGCTGCTGTTTGCGGGTGATGAACTTATGGCATTGATAGGTGGATTTTTTAGCTGTAGTAAATGTTTATCAAAATTTTGCCAAATCAATAGTAAATTTGTTGTCTTCTTTAGATAAATTGAGGATGTCAAAAATTTGTTGTCCTTTCTCAGCCATAAAAAGTAACAATAATGCTTCTTTCTCCTGAGATGACACTTTACTCGGCATAAATGCTTCAATAAGTATTTTGTATTCTTCCTGAAGTTGCTCCAGTTGGTTGCAACTTCTTCATCATACTGCATAGGCCTTAAATTAAAAAATATTCAAACATGGCGGGTGAATTTTTTTTTAAAGAAATTGCCATGAGAAAAATTCAGCCTGGATCGGGAATCGAACCACAGACCTTTGGTTTTCCAGACCAATGTGCAGACCACTATGCTATCCCGGCTTCCTAATTCCTTAAATTTACTTTAAATTCCAATTCCTCAAGGTATATCTTTTTGAAACGTTATTTCTCTCGCATAACCCCTGCCACCTTGTAATATTGTGTCTATTATATTTTAATATTTAACCCTCTATACTCGGATTTTTCCGTCCACCATGTGGAGTCATTTTACATGTTACCTCACTTGTAGGAGAATCAGAAACTAAAAGTTACAAATGAGAGATATAATTTCGATGTCATGCTCTATAATTGATGTCACAAAGGCATATAGACGTAAATAAACCTTATCAGAGACAAAAAATAAACTCTTCTGTGTGTTACCTGCAGGTCACACAGTGCGATAGAGGGTTAATGAACTGGATTTATTCACATATTTTACATAGATTATCTCTAACAATCGAACTAAATGTTTACATCCCTTTTTACAACCATTGCATATTTATGACAACTATATAATAATTGGTTTTATACTTCTGCCGTAGAATAGTTTCTCTTATGCTTTCTGATATTTGCTTATTCTCTATGGAATATTGCCGTCTCTCATAAGAGCCTCTGTTACTGGCTGCTGATTTCATATCATAAAGAAATTTTAGAGCGGGTACTTTCTCTCTAAAAAGAATTTTCATTTAGAAGGGATATTCCCATGACTGCATTTTTAGTTTGAAGGCCTTTAATTCTGTTTGCTATTAGATTTATTTAAGTGAAGTTTACAAAAATTGCATTAACCCTTTGAGTGCCATGCAACGATATATCGTCGTTTGCAGAATGTGTCAGAAGTGCCAACGACGATATATCGTTGTCTATGAGGAGACCTGTTTAAACAATGAGTCATTGCTAAAAAATTTAGTTTTTTCGTATTCAATAGCAAAAAAGCATCCTCTTTCAAATACAGAAATGATCATGTAAAAATGGTAAAAAATAATAATTAATTCGCCGTAATAAACAAATAATAATTCTACGAATAAAGGCCTGCAAATATATCAGAATATCCATGGCACTTCTGGGGGTGCCCACCAAAAAATTGGTGGCACTCAAAGGGTTAAAATAAAGAATACCTGTACCAGGAACTAATTTCCTCTCCTGGTGGATTTTTTTTCAAATCCATTTCTTCAAAGTGATGAAGCTACGTACATTTATGCATAGCTACTAGGACTACCTATTGGTCCATAATTATTTCACCATTAGTTCCTATTATCTATCATATGTCTTGTCTGTATTACCGCACAGGATTTGTTGAATAAGATGGAATATAATTGGAAGAAGAAAATAAATGCTTAAGTTTTTGTATCTGTGAAAAAACTTAATAGATTTCTCATAAGTCACTAAAAACCTTAATACAGTTTAGCATCTTTAATCCATGTATGAAATTCCACCAAGGAAAAATCATCTGCCTTGACTGGCACCTGAATCCAGGTCCCTCAGTTTGCTTTAGCCGAAGCACACGGCTGGAAATCAAGGGACCTTGGTTCGAGTCCAGTTCACGGTGGATGATTTGTCCTCTCTGAAATTTCACACATTAGTTGATTTTGGGTGACCCTGAAAAGTTATCCAAAGCTAGTCATGGTGTACTCCAAATTGGTCTTTAATCCGGCATTGTTAGGGCCTCAGTGTTGGTAGATAAGATTTTTCCTGATTAGGGGTGCTTCACAATGTTTAAATTTTTTTATTCAGGAGATTTACGTTCAAGTGTTGATATTGTATGGTATTGTGTATTTATTTCATCACACCTCTAATTACGTGTAGTGGTTATTAGCATTGATTTATAACTTTTATGATATTGTTTTTAAAAATGAAAAGAAAAACTTTTTGGTAAGTGATTCAAACTCATCTACAATTGTGTACATATACTTTTTTAATATAATAGGCAAACTTTACAATACCGCATTAAAGAATAAAAACAACAAAAACACTTGCATAACTCAACACTTTTAGCCACAGCTGACTTACCAAATTTGATGCTGTCACAACAAATGCTATACATCCAATGTGACTGATCTTGTTGTGCTTTTACTGTTAGTGATCATGATTTGTTGTGTATAAAATGTCATAAATACCTTGGTGAAAAAAGGTCCTGTCCCCATCAGTACCTTCTATCCTTTCACTTCATGCTAAGAATACCTGTTAAACCTGTTAATGCTCTAAATATCTGTCAGGAATCTGAATACCTGTTAATGCTCTTAAGGCAAGGTATTTGATTTTGTATAGAACTACACCCCATTGTACCACAGGGAAGTCCCCAACTACGCAGAAACCCCAAAACTAGACTGGATTTGATCCATGCGAGTAAAGACAAGAGACAGGAATCAAATAGTAGGCAGGTTAATGGTTTTAATGGAAAGAGGGAATACCAGTTTGAGTTGGGTGAGCAAGTATATGTCTGGGATTTTACTCCCCCCAATAAAAATATTTGGAAGAAGGGGGAGATAGAAACAGTTTTCGGAAAAAGGAATTACCGCTGTAGGATTTTAGATAGTGGTCAGCTATGGATTAGGCACAATGACCAAATAATTCCAGTTGGTAGTTTTTATAACAGCCAATGTGAGGAGTTGGGAAGTGCAGAGTGTAGGCATTACTCTGGGGGCTCCACAGGGAGTTTTTCAAGTGGGGTGCGGGAAGAACCTCTGCCTAGCCCAAATTGAACAGATCAGGGGGTGGACGAGCCACCACAGGAGGAGAGTAGGGCTGCAAATGATGGCTTACATTCTCCCATCACCGGGCCGGGAGACCAAGGTTTGGAAGAAGGTAAGCAGATACAAGCAAAAGAAAGACCGAAAAGAATAAGAAAAGCACCTGAAAGGCTAAATTTGTGAATAAATGATAGGTGCTGAGAAAGTTTTGTTCAGTGTTATATGATGTATGCTTGTTTAGTGTTTCTATATTTTTTTGGGAAATATGTGTGGGGGTTATTGTGATATATTGATGTTCTTTTGTTTGCGTATGTTTTTGATCGTCATTTTTGGGAACAAGCATCACTTCCGGAATGCTATCGGTGGGTACTAGAAGCCATGCCTGATGTACAAAAATGTATCTTTTTGTATCGTTGATAATAAGTCATTAAATTGAGTTTTACAAAGTTCTGTAAGTTACTACACAGGTAATGACCATTAGGATGGCTAGCAAAATGGACTAAGTTCCTCAAGGACTCATCAGCAGTAAATGCACCATGACTCTAATAAAATATAATCTGATGACAAACTGCTTTAAATGAAGTCCAATCTAAGCAGAAAAGTGATGGCAGAAGTGTGAAACAACAGCACCAAAGATAAATATTTCTCGGGTTTGGCACCGCGTAAGGCTGTTTAAGGCCAACGTTTCGATGAGAAACTCACTCATCGTCATCAGGGCTAAGACTGACAGGTCAGCCTTACTTGGCCTTAAACAGCCTTACCCGGTGCCAAACCCGAGAAATATTTATCTATAGTATTCGCCGGGAAAGCCTACGATCTTTTAACAGCACCAAACTTTTACAAATACATAAATACATTCCAACCATGCTGTTACCTTCCAGGGTGGGCACAGTCACAATGTTTCATTCATAATACATATTTGAACACCTAACTCTGCTTCAATAACTTCCTCCATACTGACCTACCCTTGCAAACCTCTTGAGCCTCATTTACTCCCATACACTGCCTCATACACACCCTCCTGTTTTTAAGACTCCTAATATTCCTCCTAAGAATTTCCTCAACCACAACTTTTTCGGCCTACCTCTACCTCTCGCACCATTTATTTCACTCTTATATATATTTCATTATTCGACTCTCATCCATTGTCTCAACATGGCCAAACCAACAAAGCACAATTCTTTCATATATGTCCGTAACTGGAGCATCTAACCCACATTCAAAATACTCCCTCCAGCAGACCCTGATATAGCTCTCACCCCACATGATTTCTCCACTTTTGTTCTTTACCGAATTTATTCCTCTGCCTTCACCAATCTTAGCCCTTCTTAACCACTTCCAAAACAGCTTTTTATTGCCTTCAAAATCGCTCAGCATCTTGCTAGCTTCATCCTCACAAATTCTTTCCTTGCTCTCGTTCACAACGACTTTGCATTCATTCTTTTTATTTCTGTAAATTTCTGAAAATCTCACATGCCTTAGTATGCCCTGGCAAAAATAAACAGTTACTCAGGCTGTGCCTTAGACAGTGACTTGGCCAGTGATTCTGGATTTTCAAACCAAATCACTGGGTATGTCACTGGGAAGTCACTGTCAAATAAATTTTTAAAAATATATTAAATGTTTGATTTGGAGTGCTTAACTATTCTACTTTTGATTAAAAGTATTAGTTTGAAATTTGTACCTAAATACAGTGAAACCTCTGTTCACGGACACCTCTGACTTACGGACACCTCTGACTTAAGGACAGTATTCAATTCCCCGGCAGAAGGATATGCATTTGTATAAGGATCGAACCTCTAGTATATGGACACTCCCACTAACGGACACGGACACCTTGTTGGGCAAAATTTTTCTCTTATACGGACACCATCTCCATGGATTTTCTGACCCATCTCTCAAAAATGGAACGTTTTTTCCTCTAAAAATAGTGTTTATGATTAGCTGGGGGAAAGAGGACAGTGAAAATGGTCAAACCAGAGAAGATACAAGAATGTGCATGTGGGGGAATGAACGAAAGGGTGTCCTGGAATACATTCTTGGATATGCTAATCCCAAACAAAAGAGTACCTCGGCCAGACACGCATAGGACTCTCGAGCAAGCAGTTGCCTATGAATCGTACGCAGCAGTCTACAGATAACACAACTCGCAGAGGGGGAAGAAACAAAAGGGTGTCCTGGAATGAATTCTTGGAAATGTTAATCCCAAACGAAGGAGCACCTCACGGAGGCCTCGGCCCCGAGGGTAGTGGGACACGGCCACGAAGGAGGCCTCTGTAAGACGCGCGTGGGGTGAGTGCTGTCCTCGAGCAATCGGCTGCCTATGATTCATACGCAGCCAATCACCAGCTGTCTTCTACTGTTGGATGTAGAACTTAAAGGGCTTTCGACAGATCATGCACTTTCAGGACCTTTCGAACCTCTCCAACTCTGCCACCTTGCCGTCACTTGTGCGTTGTGACAGTTCATACTGTTTTCAGTGCTAGGGGGCATCTCGATTTTATTACGCGATGCCGAAGGGTAAAAGTCTTTCCTTACGAGAGAAAGTGCAGGTGTTAGAACATGCGGATAAAGAAAAGAGTGGTGTCCATAAGTTAGCGGTTCATTTTGGTGTAAGACTCAAATCGCTGATATTCTGAAGCAGAAGGAGACCATCATGAAGTTGTGGACGGAAAATCATAATGAAAACGTTAAAAAGGTGATTCCTTCGGGAAACAAATTGGACACTGTTCTCTTCGAAAGGTTCATGAAAGTGAGGGCAAATAATTTGCCGGTCTCCGGACCACTTTTATAAGAAAAAGCGCTTGAAGTTGTAGTGGCACTGGATATAGGGAACTTTAAGGCCTCAAATGGGTGGCTGGAAAAATTCCGTTGAAGACATAATATCGTGTTTAAAGCTTTGTGCGGGGAGGCTGCACAGGTGTGCAAAGAAGGTGCTACAGAGGGGATTGAAAGGTTACCTGTGCTGCTAGAAAACTTTGAACCCAGTGACATCTACAATGCAGATGAAACATGATTGTTTTTTAGAGCCTTACCAAACAAAACCCTGGCCCTAAAATCAGAAAAATGCTCTGGAGGGAAGGAGGGAGGGAAGGAAGGCATCTGGTCTTACTTGGCGCAAACATAAAAGGTGATTTTCTGAGACCGCTGGTGATAGGAAAAGCTGAAAATCCAAGGTGCTTCAAAGGAGTGAGTAAAGATAAACTACCCATTACGTGGAAATCAAACAAGAAGGCTTGGATGGCTATGGAGATAATGACAGAGTGGTTGCAAAAACTCGATAAAAAAATGGGACAGGAAAAAAGAAAGATTTTGCTATTTCTTGACAATGCTCCTTGCCATCCCGATTTAAAGTTTAAAAATATCAAATTAATTTTTTCCCTCCCAACACTACAAGTGTATTATAACCAATGGACTAAGGCATCATTAAAAATTTCAAAGTCCTCCACAGACAGTTCATTTTAAAAAGCATGCTATCTAAAGTTGACCTCGGGCATTCCCAAACTCGTATGGGGAAGTCGATTACTGTTCTTGAGGCAATATTTTGGATTGATCGAGTGATCAAAAACAAAAAGTTCAACCGTGTGCAATTGTTTTGTAATAATCGGGGTTCTGTAAAATTGAATTATCACCAGAGGTGGAAGATGTTACAGATGGCTTGCAGTTAGACATTTTGTTAAATGATGCTGGCGAAAGTGCTGAATATGTGAGGATTGATTCTAATTTGTTGACCGTGGACCACGAGGTTGACATGGAAGAAATTATTGAAAGTATTCTTAATGAAGGGGACGACGAAATCAGTGAAAACGATGACAGTGAGCCTGAGCCTATAGTGGAAAAGATGCTTGTGGTTTCATATGCGTGGTGTGGTACGTTGCATCCAATTGAACTGTTAAAAAAAATTTTCCATTTCAAGAGGCAACAGCGAGGCATTAAGTAGCGTTATTGATGTACAGTTAAATTTTGAAAAATAATTTGTTACAAAAAGAAATAAACAAACCAAAATCAATGATTTCTTTACGCCTAAGTGAGCTATGTAGTTGCATATATACATATTAAAATGTGTAAGTGCTTCGAGAATTTTAAATATATGTGAGTAAATGCATTACGTTACTTTATTATATCCAATTTATTTTTAATTATTCAGAAGTGATATTTGAAATAAAAGGATTTCTTTCAGCTGCCATAAATTCCTACAGTACAATATTTGCGTGGTAGAATAAAGCGTAAAAATGATGTTTTCTTTGGGTCACCTCCAACTTACGGACACCTCTCACTTACGGACACATTTTCTAGGACCGTTACTGTCCGTAAGTGAGAGGTTTCACTGTATATCAATTACATATTTATCACTGGGAAAATCACTGGGAACCTAGTGATAAACCCAGTGAGAGGAGTAAACCCAAGTCAATGGGTAGGAATCCAAAAATCACTGGGTACAGTGACTTGAAAAAGCTGGCCAAATTATCATGAAATACTGTGCTATAACAGCTCTTAGACTTAAAACAGCATATTTGTAAACTCCCCAGTCATAACTATAAATTTAAATCATTGATTTGATGATTGTTTAGGATTTAATCCATAAATATTTGGACACTGGGATAATCACTGGGTACCCAGTGATTGAGACTATAAACTATAAGGTAAATTTTTATTTTTTTTTAAATTTTTTGACATTTTTAAAATTTTCAACAGTAGAACCATGAAGCATCAATTGTTAACTGTCAATTAAAATCAATAATTTGATGATTATTTCTGGGTTTAATCCATGTAGAATTGGTCACTGGGAAAATCACTGTGCACCCAGTGATTCCCCCAGGAAGGGACGTTAACCTATATCACTGGCTAGGAGTCCAAAAATCACTGGGTATAGTGACTTGAAATAACTGGAGATTTTATCATGAAATATTGTGCTATACAGCTCTAAGACTTTAAACAGTATATGTATTTATAAAGCATCGAGTCATAACTATAAATTGAAATTATTAATTTGATGATAATTTACAATTTATTAGATGAAGATTTGGTCACTGGGATAATCACTGGGTATCCAGTCATTGGACTATAAACAGCAAGATAAGATTTTCTTTTAATTTAAACAGTAGAACCATGGAGCATCAATCACAAACCATTCACTAAAATCAATAATTTGATGATTATTCCTGGGTTTAACCTATGTAGAATTGGTCACTGGGAAAATAACTGGGCACCCATTGATACACCCAGTAAGGGAAGTTAACCTAAATCACTGGCTAGAAGTTTAAGACTATTCGGTCGTTAGATATAGGGCAAAATATCAGAGACTGGCATGGTCTTTGTTGCAGATAAAACCCAGAGCATAAAAATTTGAATAGGAAGGAGTGGCAGTGATATAAGAAAAATATCAGCAGGGAGTCCCCGTTACTCCCTTACATTCAAATTGATGTTGCTAATATTGACATTCATTTTTCCGTTGGGCCACCAATCGGAAGTCCGCATGCTCGCCTCCACCATCTTCCTCCACCTTTTCTACTACCTCAAGAGAGAGAGAGAGATAGAGGGAGAGCAGTTGTTTGCAGTATTTATGATGTTCGGCCAGATACGATAACAAGTTTGCGACGGGAAGATACAGATCATCAACCATAATGAATTCCGACCTTTAAAGTGGAATTGCGGAAGAAAGATCGTGTGTACTTCTTTCCCACAAAGAAGTTTTCAGAGGACGGGAGTGAGGAGATGTTCTCAGTGCATATGTTACGATTTGCTGAGAAGTACATAAAGAGTTTTTTCCTCCTCATTCCAGTTATAAGTACACATCTCAGTTGCCAATCCCCCATCTCAACGAGGGTTTTTGTTATTGTGGCTGTTGTAGCTGAAATGTGTCATTTTTGAGCCTGTTTGTTAAATCGAGAACCTGTTACGGCTTGTTAACACGATGCATGTCGCCAATCCCAATTCACTCGGAAAGTCACTGTCAGTCACTGGAAAACCACCATCAAAATCACTAAAGTCACTGGCAGAGACACTGATTAGCCACTGGCCATGTCACTTAGTCACTGGGAAAGTCACTGTCCCATTTCACGTGGAAAGTCACTGAGTAGTCACTGTCAGTCAATGAAAAATCACTGCCTAAATCACTCCCAAAGGGTAGACGAGGAGTATTGAGATGACGGATGTTCCTACACTTTAATTAATTAAACCCGTTAATTAATTAAAACCCGGCGATTGCAAACCTCTTCATGGAGGATTTTGAAGAAAAGGCTCTGAAATTGGCTGCACTTCGACCGAGGTATTTTTGCCAGTACGTGGACGACACTTTCGTCATTTGGCAACATGGACGGAACACACTGGATGATTTTTTGAGTCACATGAACCAGCAACATCCGAACATCAAATTTACTATGGAGGAGGAAAATAACAACTGCATTCCTTTTCTTGACATTCTAATTCAAAGGAAACCTGATGGGACCCTTGGGCGTAGTGTGTATAGAAAACCTACTCACACTAACCTTTGCCTCAACGGGAAAAGCCACCACCATCCCTCCCAAAAGCAGGGCGTCTTGACCACCTTGATGCACAGGGCCAAAATGGTAGCTGACGCAGAAAATCTTTCCACTGAATTGAAACATTTAAAAACTACATTCAAACTTAACGGGTACAGTGACAGAGATTTTCGCTTGGCCTTGGAAAGAACCATGAGACCCCCTAAACAAATGAAAGAAGATCACGAAAAGCCGTTAGGAAGAGCCTGCATTCCCTATGTTTCCACCATCTCGGGGAAAATAGGAAGAATTTTACATAGGCACAACCTACAGGTGATCCAAAGACCTCCAAAGAAAATTTGAGATGGGCTCGTAAGAGTTAAGGACGAACTTGGCCTCAGAGTGCCTGGAGTGTATAACATCCCTTGTGAGTGTGGCCTTGCCTACGTTGGAGAGACATCACGTACGGTAGAAGCCAGAATTACGGAGCACAGGAGGCACATAAGACTTTTTCAACCCGAAAAATCGGCCTTAGCTGGACATAGCCTCGATATGGCGCACTCCATCAATTTTAACGGCGCCAAAATCCTATGCCGATCTTATGGATACTGGGATCGATTAGTAAAAGAGGCAATAGAAATACGTCTCGAGGAGAAAAAGCTTAACCGAGATTCTGGGCCGAGCATCAGCCAAATATGGAGTCCGTTGGTTGATAAAATACAACGGTCGCGGATAAAACTCAAATTCCAACCGCCCTGAGCCAAATTTGAATCGGCTGGTCAACAATGGGCCTCAACCGTCCATTGGCTATCTTAGTATAAAAACCCGGCGTGAACCAAACTCGGCAGTCAGTCTTAGCCCTGATGACGATGAGTGAGTTTCTCATCGAAACGTTGGCCTTAAACAGCCTTACCCGGTGCCAAACCCGAGAAATATTTATCTATAGTATTCGCCGGGAAAGCCTACGATCTTTTAGGATTGTTTATGTTGTGTACATAGTTTAAACATAAGAGAATACATATGTATACTTGGCTAGGGGGCGATTGTAAAAGCATGATAGATTTGATTGTGTATGACGAGGGATTGAGGGAGTTATTGCTGGACATGAGAGTGATGAGGGCTGCTGAATGTGGAAAAGAGCACTATTTGGTACTCTCCAAAATGAATCTGGGCAGAAAGTGGGTGCCAAGAAAGCGCGTAAGCAGTTGAAAGTAGAAGTGGAGAGGTTGGTAGGCAGCGAGGTAAGAATGCAGTATGGTTGCATGCTTGAGGACACTCTATCCTTGAAGCAGAGAGAATGGGACGAGTATATCAGAAACGAGAATGTGAATGATGCATTGGAGTAATCGTAGAATGTGCTGAAAGTATATGTGGAAAAGGAGCTGTAGGAAGAATGAAAGGTGATGCTTGGTGGAATGAAGAAGTGGATATTGCAGTCAGGGAAAAGAAAAAGGCATACAAGAATATGATTGCTTTCAAATCTGAGGGAAAGCGAGTGCGTCATCAAATCAGGGTCAATTTGGACCAATTCTGGTCAAAGTGTAGGAACATCCGTCATCTCAATACTCCTCGTCTACCCTTTGGGAGTGATTTAGGCAGTGATTTTTCATTGACTGACAGTGACTACTCAGTGACTTTCCACGTGAAATGGGACAGTGACTTTCCCAGTGACTAAGTGACATGGCCAGTGGCTAATCAGTGTCTCTGCCAGTGACTTTAGTGATTTTGATGGTGGTTTTCCAGTGACTGACAGTGACTTTCCGAGTGAATTGGGATTGGCGACATGCATCGTGTTAACAAGCCGTAACAGGTTCTCGATTTAACAAACAGGCTCAAAAATGACACATTTCAGCTACAACAGCCACAATAACAAAAACCCTCGTTGAGATGGGGGATTGGCAACTGAGATGTGTACTTATAACTGGAATGAGGAGGAAAAAACTCTTTATGTACTTCTCAGCAAATCGTAACATATGCACTGAGAACATCTCCTCACTCCCGTCCTCTGAAAACTTCTTTGTGGGAAAGAAGTACACACGATCTTTCTTCCGCAATTCCACTTTAAAGGTCGGAATTCATTATGGTTGATGATCTGTATCTTCCCGTCGCAAACTTGTTATCGTATCTGGCCGAACATCATAAATACTGCAAACAACTGCTCTCCCTCTATCTCTCTCTCTCTCTTGAGGTAGTAGAAAAGGTGGAGGAAGATGGTGGAGGCGAGCATGCGGACTTCCGATTGGTGGCCCAACGGAAAAATGAATGTCAATATTAGCAACATCAATTTGAATGTAAGGGAGTAACGGGGACTCCCTGCTGATATTTTTCTTATATCACTGCCACTCCTTCCTATTCAAATTTTTATGCTCTGGGTTTTATCTGCAACAAAGACCATGCCAGTCTCTGATATTTTGCCCTATATCTAACGACCGAATAGTCTTAAACTTCTAGCCAGTGATTTAGGTTAACTTCCCTTACTGGGTGTATCAATGGGTGCCCAGTTATTTTCCCAGTGACCAATTCTACATAGGTTAAACCCAGGAATAATCATCAAATTATTGATTTTAGTGAATGGTTTGTGATTGATGCTCCATGGTTCTACTGTTTAAATTAAAAGAAAATCTTATCTTGCTGTTTATAGTCCAATGACTGGATACCCAGTGATTATCCCAGTGACCAAATCTTCATCTAATAAATTGTAAATTATCATCAAATTAATAATTTCAATTTATAGTTATGACTCGATGCTTTATAAATACATATACTGTTTAAAGTCTTAGAGCTGTATAGCACAATATTTCATGATAAAATCTCCAGTTATTTCAAGTCACTATACCCAGTGATTTTTGGACTCCTAGCCAGTGATATAGGTTAACGTCCCTTCCTGGGGGAATCACTGGGTGCACAGTGATTTTCCCAGTGACCAATTCTACATGGATTAAACCCAGAAATAATCATCAAATTATTGATTTTAATTGACAGTTAACAATTGATGCTTCATGGTTCTACTGTTGAAAATTTTAAAAATGTCAAAAAATTTAAAAAAAAATAAAAATTTACCTTATAGTTTATAGTCTCAATCACTGGGTACCCAGTGATTATCCCAGTGTCCAAATATTTATGGATTAAATCCTAAACAATCATCAAATCAATGATTTAAATTTATAGTTATGACTGGGGAGTTTACAAATATGCTGTTTTAAGTCTAAGAGCTGTTATAGCACAGTATTTCATGATAATTTGGCCAGCTTTTTCAAGTCACTGTACCCAGTGATTTTTGGATTCCTACCCATTGACTTGGGTTTACTCCTCTCACTGGGTTTATCACTAGGTTCCCAGTGATTTTCCCAGTGATAAATATGTAATTGATATACAGTGAAACCTCTCACTTACGGACAGTAACGGTCCTAGAAAATGTGTCCGTAAGTGAGAGGTGTCCGTAAGTTGGAGGTGACCCAAAGAAAACATCATTTTTACGCTTTATTCTACCACGCAAATATTGTACTGTAGGAATTTATGGCAGCTGAAAGAAATCCTTTTATTTCAAATATCACTTCTGAATAATTAAAAATAAATTGGATATAATAAAGTAACGTAATGCATTTACTCACATATATTTAAAATTCTCGAAGCACTTACACATTTTAATATGTATATATGCAACTACATAGCTCACTTAGGCGTAAAGAAATCATTGATTTTGGTTTGTTTATTTCTTTTTGTAACAAATTATTTTTCAAAATTTAACTGTACATCAATAACGCTACTTAATGCCTCGCTGTTGCCTCTTGAAATGGAAAATTTTTTTTAACAGTTCAATTGGATGCAACGTACCACACCACGCATATGAAACCACAAGCATCTTTTCCACTATAGGCTCAGGCTCACTGTCATCGTTTTCACTGATTTCGTCGTCCCCTTCATTAAGAATACTTTCAATAATTTCTTCCATGTCAACCTCGTGGTCCACGGTCAACAAATTAGAATCAATCCTCACATATTCAGCACTTTCGCCAGCATCATTTAACAAAATGTCTAACTGCAAGCCATCTGTAACATCTTCCACCTCTGGTGATAATTCAATTTTACAGAACCCCGATTATTACAAAACAATTGCACACGGTTGAACTTTTTGTTTTTGATCACTCGATCAATCCAAAATATTGCCTCAAGAACAGTAATCGACTTCCCCATACGAGTTTGGGAATGCCCGAGGTCAACTTTAGATAGCATGCTTTTTAAAATGAACTGTCTGTGGAGGACTTTGAAATTTTTAATGATGCCTTAGTCCATTGGTTATAATACACTTGTAGTGTTGGGAGGGAAAAAATTAATTTGATATTTTTAAACTTTAAATCGGGATGGCAAGGAGCATTGTCAAGAAATAGCAAAATCTTTCTTTTTTCCTGTCCCATTTTTTTATCGAGTTTTTGCAACCACTCTGTCATTATCTCCATAGCCATCCAAGCCTTCTTGTTTGATTTCCACGTAATGGGTAGTTTATCTTTACTCACTCCTTTGAAGCACCTTGGATTTTCAGCTTTTCCTATCACCAGCGGTCTCAGAAAATCACCTTTTATGTTTGCGCCAAGTAAGACCAGATGCCTTCCCTCCCTCCCTCCTTCCCTCCAGAGCATTTTTCTGATTTTAGGGCCAGGGTTTTGTTTGGTAAGGCTCTAAAAAACAATCATGTTTCATCTGCATTGTAGATGTCACTGGGTTCAAAGTTTTCTAGCAGCACAGGTAACCTTTCAATCCCCTCTGTAGCACCTTCTTTGCACACCTGTGCAGCCTCCCCGCACAAAGCTTTAAACACGATATTATGTCTTCAACGGAATTTTTCCAGCCACCCATTTGAGGCCTTAAAGTTCCCTATATCCAGTGCCACTACAACTTCAAGCGCTTTTTCTTATAAAAGTGGTCCGGAGACCGGCAAATTATTTGCCCTCACTTTCATGAACCTTTCGAAGAGAACAGTGTCCAATTTGTTTCCCGAAGGAATCACCTTTTTAACGTTTTCATTATGATTTTCCGTCCACAACTTCATGATGGTCTCCTTCTGCTTCAGAATATCAGCGATTTGAGTCTTACACCAAAATGAACCGCTAACTTATGGACACCACTCTTTTCTTTATCCGCATGTTCTAACACCTGCACTTTCTCTCGTAAGGAAAGACTTTTACCCTTCGGCATCGCGTAATAAAATCGAGATGCCCCCTAGCACTGAAAACAGTATGAACTGTCACAACGCACAAGTGACGGCAAGGTGGCAGAGTTGGAGAGGTTCGAAAGGTCC